>OX638133.1:6464062-7664062 GCA_951804985.1 Dryomyza anilis
TGTCAAAGAAATGTTAGTGGTTAAAAGTTCATTGAATGTTTGATGGCTTAAGAGCTTTGAAAATCAATTTTCAGTTTTCTGAAAGCTTTCAGGTAGAACAAAACACTTATTTTACAATTGTAACATTTTTGAATTTATCAAAGCTTTTGCCTTGTGTGCTTTTGGAGTACAACAATAGTTCGACAGCTTAAAAGCTTTGAAAATTAATTTCAGATTTATCAATTCTTTGAACTACAACCAAACTTCTTTTTTTACAATTTTAGCTTTTTTAGATTTATCAAAGCTTTTGCACTCTCTGCTTTTGATCGATAAAAAAATACCTTTAGAAAGGGTTAAGTTTGAAAGATATGAAAGATATAGATATGTAAAAGCATTAATGGTTAAAATGTCTTTAACAGTTGGACAGCTTAAAAGCTTTGAAAATCAATTTTCGAATTAATCAAAGCTTTTGAACTAATACAAAATTCTTTTTAAACTTTAAAAATGTTTCGTAGATATGAGCAAGTTTTAATTGACAAAATACGTTCAAAAGTTAGACAAAGCCTAAACATATCAAAATCCATATTCTGCTTTATCAAAGCTATTGAGCTGTGAGCTTTTAAAAGTTTATAATGTAAATTTTGGTAAAATTTTATAAAAGCATTGTAAATTATTATAATGATTAAAATGATATTAATTCGATGACATTTCGGATATATCAAAATGACTAGAAGAGCTTTCGAAATCAATTTTGTGGTTTATCAAAGCATTAAGCTGTAAATTCTTCAGCTCTAAACTTTTTTGAATAATTTCCAAATTTGTCACGGCTTTTGTGCTTAAACAAGTACACAAGATGTAGAACTTTAAGAAAGCTTTGTAGATATGAAAAGGCTTTCACGGTTAAAAGGATATTAATAAAGAGACTTCTTGAAAGCTTTATCAAATTTTAGAAATTTCTAAGTAAACCAAAACTATTTAGTAGAACTTTTAGGAAGCTTTGTTGATATGAAAAAGGCTTTAATTGTTAAACGGGCATTAATAGAATGAGCTTTGTGTGATTGAGTTTTAAAAAAAGGGTGAATGGATGAAAGACCATTCAAAATTTGACCAACAAAGTTGAAAAAAAATCTAAATTAAAAAAAATCGGTCATCTCCAAGGTAAACAATGGGAAACTCACAAAAATATAAATAGCTCTAAGAAATATAACAAATTAAAGAATAATTTTTGTAAAGCTTTTGAGCTTTTATTGTAATTACCGTTCAACACTTGAACTGACTAATATTGACTTTATTTGTACACTTCACAGATTCCTCAAATCGAAAATCGCCATCCTCGAAGAGGATCACGATCGCCTCTCGCAAGAGATGACCGAACAAAAAGAGCTGCTCGAAAAGACCATCGAGCGACAGAAAAAGGCCGAAACACAACGCGATCAGGCATACGTCAAGCACAACGTGCTCTCCGAACAGCTCAACAAAATGGAAACCCAACTCGATGAGGCCAACCAACGCACCAAAGATCGTGTGCTCGAACAGTCGTCGCAGCAAAAGGAACTCGAAATGGTGAAACGTGAGGTCAAAGTACTCTCACAGACAAACACCAATCTGGAGAAACGACTGTATCGAGCCAACGAGGATCTGGAGAATACAAAAAATGCACTCGCTCTGATGAAGACCGGTGAACGGGAGCTGCGCGAAACGATGCGCATTGATTGTGAGGGCAAAGATAAACAGATCAAGAGTCTGAAGAAACAGCGGGCCGATCTTTTGAATGCATACAAGAAGCAACTATTTCTCATTGACAATCTAAAGCGACAGAATGTCTGCATGGAACAATCGAAGATGATTGGTTTCGGTGAGAAGGAGTTCACAAAAGTGTTGGATTGGAATGCGAAGACCTAATTGAGGTGGCAGAATAGGGGATTTGTTTTTGGTATGTGGTGCAATTGTCGCCTTCTGGTGGCGTTGGTGGAATGCGATAGTGGTGGGATGCGAGAAGCAATTTTAGTTAAGTTGTAATTTTAAGTGTGAGTAAGATTTTTTTTTTCACTGTAATGTAAGAAATTTTTGTATCTATCAATACTGATTAACTCGCCGAATGATTAATATATTCGGTAAGAGTTTGGTAGAATGTTTTGTATGTTTTGTACCACGTATATGTTTGTGTCCTGAATAAAATTGACAAAACTTGTGTGTTTTGATGCTTACTGAACAATGTGGAGTTTTTATTTGCTAAAGGTCTCGAAAGTCATAAATATTCGCAAAAACCAAAAAGCTTAGCTAAAATTTAAAGCTTTTCATGTTAACAAATAAAAAGCTTTGCAAATATTATTATGTGAATTATGTAACTCTACCAAGAGTTTGTGGGAGTTTTGGACTGAATAAATAAATTTGTTTTAAAAAATGTTAAAAAACTAAATGTTAAAAAAAAAATAAAAAAAAAACGTTGTACTCGAAAAAAGCAGAAAAGCCTCACATAAAACATTAAGGCAAGTGTAACATAAAAATGAAAAGAAAGCTTTAAGCTTAAAAGCTTTTAAATCTTAAGCTTAAAAAGCTTCACAAATTAAAAAGCTTTTGTTAAAATATATACCCGAGACAAAATTTTTGGCATTTTTCAGGAATATTTCCGGCATATTTCGGGCAAAAAAAGAGATAAATGAAATATTTTAGGAAGCTTTAAGTCTAAAAGTTCAAGATACAAATATTTATCGTCGTTATAGAACGAAAAGTCACCAAATACATTTTCAAAATGCCAAATATTCATTTACAAAAATCTTTATATATCTGAAAATTTTTAATCGATGCTCTCAATTTTTTGACCACATTATAAGAAAATGTAAATCTATCAATTGATATATCAACTTTAAAAATTCATCAGTTACTTTTTAAAATATTAATCAAGAAACTCGAAGTTTAAGTTTTTCATAAAAATGTTTTTGGTTGCTTTTCGTTTTACAACGACGATATATAAAATTACAATATCAAATTTGATTAGCAATTTTTTTGCATAATATGGTGAATATTAAAATTTAAAAAAAAAACAGTTTTTAACAAAACAAAAACTTGTTAAAGCTACACAAATAAATAAAGCTAAAACATTTTTAAATTTAATAAAAACATTTTTTTATTAAAATTTTTAGATGTTAAATGATAAAAAGCTTACAATTATTAAATCATAAAAACTAAAAGCTTCATAAAGTGCATAGCTTGAAAGTTTTGAAGCAAGAATTCCAACAAAAAGGTTAACGATTAGAATACAGTGTTTTGTATTAACATTTAAAATGTTAAAATAAAAGACAGCTTTTATTGGAAAAAAACTTAAAAGCTCCACAAATTCAAAAGCTCTTAAAAACGTTAAAATAAATAATTAAAATTACAAAAGAAATGTTTTAATAAATTAATATTAAAAACATTGTCTAAAATTATTTTATATTTTCATGTTAATGACTCATGTGAATGATGCTTACATAAACAACCCTTCGATTGCTGCAGCAGAGCTCTCATGTATGCAATTAAAAATCAATTTCACCCAAATATTCCATGGGGTATTTGCACAAAATGCGCTGCTCTAATAATAAATTAATAGAATTAAGCATGGTTTGTTCTAATATTTGCTGGACTTGACGCATGTGCCTGCTGCCACTGACAAAATGCAGCACAAAATCATATAAAAGCTCTTGCACAGCTCAGAAACAGCATCAGTTGCAACATCACCAGTTATTCAGCAAGACAACAGCAACTGCTCAAAATCAAACTATTTTCTACAATAATTCATTCAAAAACCAACTAAATACAAAAATGTCTTCAATGCGTTTGGTCAACACTCTGCTCTTGGTTGCGCTTGTGATTGCGATCACCGTGTTGGAGTCAAGTGAGGCTGCCTACAGGAAGCCACCATTCAATGGCAGCATTTTTGGCAAGCGCAATAGCGTTGGTAAGTGTCAAACAAAAATCAGTTTCAATTTTAAATATTTCTTAATTTTTTAATAAATTCTTTATAATATTGAAAATTATTTAGAATATGACAATGCCAAGGCTATCACTGCCATGTGCGAGGTGGCCATGGAAGCCTGTCAGTCCTGGTTTCCACAGAGCGACAACAAGTAGAGCTGCAACACCGTCTAACCACACTGGCAACAACTGCGCGCCACGAAAAGAATGAATCTACTATATTTTTATAAATATTAAACAAATATTCAAATTTCCTCAATGCTTTTGGTGTGCAATTTTCTAAATAGTTTTAAGACATTGCATTTATTATGTATTAAATAATATAAAATACAAATAATAATTTATTAAAAAATTTAAAATTTGGTTTAATAATTTTTTCTAAAATTTTTATCGTCGTTGTCGAAGTAAAACTATGTTCTATGTTTATAGCATAATATTATCGTGATTGTTTCAGCTTTGGAAGGAATTCCGAACGGTTTTTGTACAAACATTTTCAAATCAAACAATTTTGAATTTGATATTTCAATATAAAAAATTTGTTTTCCGGTCGAATTTATAGCAAGGTCATGAATTCATATGAAAAACAGTATTATTTACCTATTGATATATTGAATTTAAAATCGATTTATAATTTTTTTTTTGAAATTCGTTCAAAATGCCATCGAAACCTGGAAGTGCCGCTTTGAAACGTATTCAATTGTAAAACTAAAGGATAATGCAAAAGTGTATTTTATACTCTTTCGATTGATACCAATATTGGTCGAACCGTTGCTATATCTTCAGATATTCGAAGTATTCACAGTCTCTTTTCAAAATTTTAATATTGTTTTTTGTAAGTTTTACTTCTACAACGATCGTTGCAGCAAACAAATTATAATTGCTGAAACTGCGCCTTCTAATTAATTTGCTGCATTGTCGTACAAATATTCATATTAACAACCAGAATTGCTGAATAAACGAAGAATAGCAAATGTTTTAATTAAATTAGTGAATTTCATTGATGGATTGGTTAATGAATGTAATTAATGTCGGTTGCTATATTTACGTCGATTTCTTTTATGTGTAGTGACCTCGAATCGTTGTCCATCGGCATATTTTATTATAATTCTTAAAGAGAATGTATTGAGCTATAATGTGTACTAAATTTTGTCTTGGTGTCGTTTAGAGAATGTTTATAATTTAAGTCCAGACATTTTTTTTTTATTAAATTGATCTAAACTTCGGCAATGATTTGAGCTGTTAATCCTTTTTATTAAATTTTTTATTATTATTTTTATTCAGGCATTTTCACTTGCGCTATTTCACGGGAAGATCCAAACATTTAGTTCCAAATCTGTAATGTTCAAATGGTATATTTTAAAATGATATAACTTAGTTAATATTTTTTTTTATCTTGAACTATTTTCTGGATAACCTATATCATTTTCTTGTGTATCGTTAGATCCTAAATGGTAAAAATGATTCAAAAATAGTCCAAATTTCTAGTTTAAATTCAAATATCTTTAAAATAAATTGATATATTAGCATTTATTAGAATATTCAAGTTTATCTCGACAATTAAAATATTAGATATTTATTTACATAACTCTAAAAAGTGTCTCAAAAGAGCGTGTAAATTTAAAACTCAAGTGTGACATTTATATGACACACACGGAATCACAATACCGTAAACCAGTATCGTTCGATTACGAAACGTTTACGGAACGTTTAAAAAACGTTTACGTACCGTTAAATCGGACGACTCCTCATGCTTACCGCTTTGTTCAGTATTTCAAAAATGTCCGTATGATTTCCGAGTTGTTATAATCGTTTACGTACCGTCGTTTTCTTATACTCCAACTTTTATATTCTTTAGTTATTAACCGGGCTCGGATTTTGATGACATGTCATTTTTTAATGCATTTGTTATTTTTTGACTTTTTTTAGTCGTTAGGTCATTTTTTAAATTATTTCAAATTTTAGGTCATTATTTGTAGAATTTCGTAGAATTAAGAAATCCTGAAGTAGATTTTAAACGAAAATGAGACATCTTTGTTCTTCATTTTTACTACTATTTCTGTCTTTATTAATTTTAACCATGCAGTGGAGTTGAAGTCAAGAATAGTGCATCACAAGTTCATAAATTAATAAATAGCCATTTTTTTAGTACATTCGTTTAATCTGAATTTAAAAAGAAAATGGTCTATAAAAGATATGGCTGGAACGAAAATAATACTTTATTAAAAATAAATACATTTCTATTTAATTTACGTTCAAATTATATCTATTTGTTTTACCTACATTGATGTTTTTGAAAAACTTTTTTGTATGGAAAATAACTACATAATTTTACTGCATTACTTTAAAATTTGAATAAATTTGTATTAAAAGAACTACTTTTTGTCTTCCTTTATACATCCTCAAATATATAGATAAATTACTACATCTGTTTTAAATTTTAATACATACTTTACATCAAGTTAAAGTAAAAGATAACACTTACTCATTTAATTTTACAATATTCTGCATTTATTTACAATTCAAAAATATTAGTCACTAAAATAAGATTGTTGTTATTTATTTAACTTCAAGCTATATATTAAAATATTACTACATATGCAATAATTTGTACTACATACTGTATTTATATCAAATTCAAAGTTAAACTTGAGAATATTCTTCGTTACCTATGCAATTGAATAAAGTAAATTATTTAAATATTGGTTAATTTAGATATGAAAATACTTGAAGTCTCCTTTCTACAATGTTTATATTGACGCATTGAATACAGAAAAAATTCCTATGCTTTGCTGTCATGAGTTTTATTTGGGCAGATAACTTACATCATCCCCATACGAAGATCTTCTGAAACTACTAAATTTAAAGTCTCTTGGCGAAAGTAAAAGTGGCGACAGATTTCCCATATAAATTACATGCATCAATTAATAACGGCTAGAATAGATTCACCACAGCAAATTATATGACATTTAACCACAATCGTAGATGTACTAGAAATAGGAATACTCTTTTTTACCTACCATATAGTAGAAGGGTAGCCGCGGTAGCTCAGTGGTTAGTGCGTTGGACTGCGAGCCGAAAGGTCCCGGTTCAAGCCTGGACATCATCTTTTCATAGAAAACATTTTTCTATACCGCGCTACCTCTCGTCAGTAAATGGCAAACATACGGGAGTAAAACATTGCCTTTGAAAAGCGCTCACCAGACGTTCGGATTCGGCAATAAACTGTAGGTCCCACCACTTTGAGTACAAAAATAACACGCACAGCTCAAAATGTTGTTAGGCTTCGGCCTAAGTTCTTAGAGGACTGCCAAACTATTATTATTATTATTATATAGAAGAACTAATTATTTTCCTGCATCACCTTTTAATAGAATGTGTAATTTAGGGAACAACTGACCACAGTATTTAAACTGTATTAGCTAAAACTCGGTTATTTACGATTTTGTATAAATAATTTTTAGTTCATTTTTAAAGTCATTTTTTATCGTTTTTAAAATAATTTTGGGTCATCAAAAACCGAGCCCTTGTTATTAGTTTACTTTTAAGTTTGCATTAAACATAGATAGCGGTCCGTTAACGTACCATCGAAACGTACTCTCAACTGATTCGAAATTGATTTCGATGTTTCTCTTTTTACGTTTACTAGAACGTTTTCGTATCCAGAAAACGGAACATTTACGGAATCATATTTCGTATACAGCACCGTTAACGGACGGTTTTCTTTAAATCGATATGTAATAGTAACAAACTGAGTTCGCAGTCAAAATCAGCATCCGCGAATTAAATATATAGAAAGAATGTAGTGGATGTCTGTAAGTAATTCGTAGTAATATCGTTTTGTAGAGTACTGTTAAAGTTTCAAATTTGTTTATTTTTTTATTTTTTTTATTTTAAATGATAGGAATTTGGTATTTTATATTAGATTTTATAGCATTATTGTAATTTTATTGTATTTTATTTTATTAGTCATTTCAAAAATATACATAAATACATTTTATAAAAATTCATTTTTCATTTCAAATTATTCTTTTAGAATATATATATTTTTTTAACTCAAACATATTTTTTTATCAGAACTTTTAATATTATTTTATTAAATATTTATTTATTTTTTTTAATAATAACTAAATATAAAATTTTAAAAATTAATTTGTTGCATTAAACTGTTTAAATATAGTGAATGCTAATAAAGAATTGAAATTATTAAACAAATTTCAGAAAAAAAGGCATTTTTAAAAATGTCAGTACAAATTTGTGACGACGTTCTTATAGTAAAATAGATAAAGTAAAATATTAAAAATACCTACAGCTAAAGCTAAACTTAAAGCTAATTAAATACAAATCTTATAAATTAAATTATGCTTTATTTTCTAGGCACTTGTTTGCGTTTCTGCCGCAGTTCGCGTATATATTTGCGCATGTGTGTCATGTAGTCGTTCATGAAGCTTGTGTAGGTCTGCAAGAAATCAATGATAAATAATAAAAAAAGCAATTTAATTAAATTCAAAAAAACTACGTACATTTTCCAGCACATAGCGCGGTATGTAGCCCTTCAGATCCAGACAGATCAGCCACTCAAAGATGCACGCATCCGTCTTGCCATCGATTTCACGCAACGCAAAGCCGGAGACAAGATTTTCACCGCTAAAAAAATAAAATAGACATAAAACATTTTTACAGCTGCATAAATTAGCAACATTTTCTTTGTACACACCGTATATATTTTGTTGTTGGTGGCACCGGCTTAAAATCAATACTTATCGCCGCACTCACCCACACAACATCTTTTTGCATTTTCAATGAGGCAGGCGCAATTTTTGTTGGTGTTGTTAGCATTGCTGCCGCTGGCACATGCGTCATCGACTCCTCCATGTGATCGCTCGCATCTACATATTCATCTTCGAATGGCGGCGGTTCATCCGGTTCTATGCGCAGCACTGTCGCCGATGTATTAAAATCTTTGGCACCTAAACTGTTGCTCAATGTCTCAAAGACCGCCGGCGATTTGGCGCTCATCTCATATGGCAACTTGTTGCGTCCGCTTTCTACGCTGCTGGGCATTATTGAGCCACCGCTTTCGGATATTGTGGTAACGCTGCCCTCGCAGGAACGACTGAGTATATTCTCTTCGTCGCTGGAGACACCGTCGTCTTCGTCGTCGTTGTACGCATCGGGATCGACAACAAGTTTGCCATTGCGAAAGAGCCGCCAGCAGCGTAGATTGACAAAGTCGCGACTCTTGACGATGCCGCCGCCACCGCCGATGGTGGCGTTGTAGGCGATGTCAGTGTAGGAGTTGATTTTCTAAAACAAAAAGAATTAAATTTATTTATCATTTTAATGAATTTACGAATTTATGAATATATGAATATATGTATTTATGTATTTATGTATTTATGTATTTATGTATTTATGTATTTATGTATTTATGTATTTATGTATTTATGTATTTATGTATTTATGTATTTATGTATTTATGTATTTATGTATTTATGTATTTATGTATTTATGTATTTATGTATTTATGTATTTATGTATTTATGTATTTATGTATTTATGTATTTATGTATTTATGTATTTATGTATTTATGTATTTATGTATTTATGTATTTATGTATTTATGTATTTATGTATTTATGTATTTATGTATTTATGTATTTATGTATTTATGTATTTATGTATTTATGTATTTATGTATTTATGTATTTATGTATTTATGTATTTATGTATTTATGTATTTATGTATTTATGTATTTATGTATTTATGTATTTATGTATTTATGTATTTATGTATTTATGTATTTATGTATTTATGTATTTATGTATTTATGTATTTATGTATTTATGTATTTATGTATTTATGTATTTATGTATTTATGTATTTATGATTTATGTATTTATGTATTTATGTATTTATGTATTTATGTATTTATGTATTTATGTATTTATGTATTTATGTATTTATGTATTTATGTATTTATGTATTTATGTATTTATGTATTTATGTATTTATGTATTTATGTATTTATGTATTTATGTATTTATGTATTTATGTATTTATGTATTTATGTATTTATGTATTTATGTATTTATGTATTTATGTATTTATGTATTTATGTATTTATGTATTTATGTATTTATGTATTTATGTATTTATGTATTTATGTATTTATGTATTTATGTATTTATGTATTTATGTATTTATGTATTTATGTATTTATGTATTTATGTATTTATGTATTTATGTATTTATGTATTTATGTATTTATGTATTTATGTATTTATGTATTTATGTATTTATGTATTTATGTATTTATGTATTTATGTATTTATGTATTTATGTATTTATGTATTTATGTATTTATGTATTTATGTATTTATGTATTTATGTATTTATGTATTTATGTATTTATGTATTTATGTATTTATGTATTTATGTATTTATGTATTTATGTATTTATGTATTTATGTATTTATGTATTTATGTATTTATGTATTTATGTATTTATGTATTTATGTATTTATGTATTTATGTATTTATGTATTTATGTATTTATGTATTTATGTATTTATGTATTTATGTATTTATGTATTTATGTATTTATGTATTTATGTATTTATGTATTTATGTATTTATGTATTTATGTATTTATGTATTTATGTATTTATGTATTTATGTATTTATGTATTTATGTATTTATGTATTTATGTATTTATGTATTTATGTATTTATGTATTTATGTATTTATGTATTTATGTATTTATGTATTTATGTATTTATGTATTTATGTATTTATGTATTTATGTATTTATGTATTTATGTATTTATGTATTTATGTATTTATGTATTTATGTATTTATGTATTTATGTATTTATGTATTTATGTATTTATGTATTTATGTATTTATGTATTTATGTATTTATGTATTTATGTATTTATGTATTTATGTATTTATGTATTTATGTATTTATGTATTTATGTATTTATGTATTTATGTATTTATGTATTTATGTATTTATGTATTTATGTATTTATGTATTTATGTATTTATGTATTTATGTATTTATGTATATATGTATTTATGTATTTATGTATTTATGTATTTATGTATTTATGTATTTATGTATTTATGTATTTATGTATTTATGTATTTATGTATTTATGTATTTATGTATTTATTTATGGATTTATGTATTTATGTATTTATGTATTTTTTACTCACATGCACCAGCTTTGATTCAAGCAGCGTCGGATTCCATTTTGGAATATCTTCGATTTTGTAAAATAGCTCTTCCAAAAGCGCTTTGGCAGGATACTTAATATGTGCCTAGCATACAAAAAAGTTTTATTTGAAGAATACAACGAAAAACAATAACAAACTTACAGTTAATCTGTAGACTTTGCCCAGTTTTTCACGTTGTGTGCTGCGTATCGTGTCGCCCTTCGACGTCACCTTTTCCACTTTCCATTCAGAGTTTTCCAGCAGTTCATAGGCTTTGCGTACGCAGTCCAAACCCATCTTATGGTATTCCTCATCCTTAAATATAAAAAATAGAAAAGAACTTTAATATATAAAAAACACAACAAAATAAATTTTTATAAAATAAACCTCGTCGTTTATATAAAAATTGACAAACGATAGCATGGCGTTGCAAACAACAACTGATTGAGATGCCAAAGAAAGATGTCTGAGGAACACAAAGTCGGTGTGATAAAATATATTGTGACGTTTTTGTAATTTGAATTTCGTATATTTTTGAATGCTCAATGCGCGCGCAATTATACAACAAATCTTTTAATCAATTGCATGAAATTTGAATTTTATTAAATTTGACAAGGAGACTGTTGGATTGAAGTTTTATCTTGTTTTTTTTTTATTCTGTGAATAACTCACCAGTTCATCCTCCTCGTCACTGTTCTGCGCCGAATCGAGCGGCGAATAAAAGTTGGCCACACTCTCGGGCACATTGTGTTCGGGTTGTGAGGCCAAAAAGGGCGCCAGTATTGGCGAGCGGTCTGAAGTGTTACTGATGTCTGCGTTATTAAAAAATATACATTTTAAATATAAATAATATTTAGTAAATCATTTTCTTTAAACGCACCGCTAAAATAACGACTGGCATGACGTTCCTGCGGTATGACGCGACAGTCCAGGAACCACGCCTCACCCCATGCAATAACAAAAGAGGTAATGATAAGTATAACTTCGAAGGCTTGTTGCGCTGAATTCACCCACTGTAAATTTGATATAAAAATGCAATTAGAACCAAAAGAAATAGAATAAAAACTTAAAATTTAACCTACATCAAATACAAATACTTTGGAGATGAGAAAGAGACAGGAGCCGCTAGTCGATAGCTTAAAAAGTAAAGAAAATAGTTTAATTTTGTTAAAATAAATTAATTCATCAAATATTTACCGCTACAATGGACCAATGATTGACATAAAACATTGCATAGAATATGATTAAAACTAAGAAGCGACAGATGGCGGCTGCGACCACATCGAACAAGGATTTATAGATGCTGTAATGTAGTATTTGCTGTTGAAAAGCGTGGAAAATGTTGTCGCCGTTGATCTGAATAGTTTTTAAATAAATCAAATGAAAATATTTAAAAGAATTTTCTCATTTTTGTTTAAAAAAAAAATAATTAAAAAAAAAATAATAATAAAAAAATAAATAAATAAAAAAGAATTTAACTTTTAATTTTTTGTTCTAAACTAAAAAATAAATAAATTTAGTAATTAAAAAAAATAAAAACATTAAATGGATTAATGAATTCAAATAAATCAATAAATTAAAAAAAAATCGAATAAAACAAATTAAATGAAAAATTCAGTAAAATAAGAAGAAAACAAATAGATCAATCAAATGTATCTAAAAAATGGAACAAAATACAAAATCAATACATAAAAGAAATCAAATAAATAAAATAAATACTATATAAATCAAATTATCAAATAAATACTATATAAATCAAATACATCAAATAAATGAAAAAAAACATATAAATCAAATAAATTAAATACATTAAATAAATCTAAATAAATCAAATAACATGAAATAAATAAAACAAATTATTCAAATAAATCAAAACATCAAAATAAATAAAAAAACAAATTATCAAATAAATAAAATAAATACTATATAAATAAAATAAATACTATATAAATCAAATAAATCGAAATAAATAAAAAATAAATTAAAAGAAATCAAATAATTCAAATAAATCAAATAGATCAAATATATCAAATTAATCAAATAGATCAAATTATCAAATAAAGAAAGTAAATCAAAAAAAAAAACAAATTATAAAATAAATCATATAAATCAAATAAATTAAAATAAATCAAATGAATCAATATAATCAAAAAATCAAATTATCAAAAAACCAAATAAAACAAATAAAAAATAAAATAACTCAAAAAATCAATTTATTAAATAAATAAATAAAATAAATACTATATAAATCAAATAAATCAATATAAATCAAATAAGTCTAAAAATATAAAAAAATCAAATATATCAAATAGATAAAATTATCATATAAAGAAAATAAATAAAAAAAAACAAATTATAAAATAACTCAAAAAAATCAAATTATCAAATAAATACTATATAAATTAAAATAAATCAAAAAATAAACAAATTATCAAATATATCAAATAAAAACAAATAAATCTAAAATTTCATAAATCAAAGATATCAAAATCAAAATTTATATTAAAAAAAACAATTTTTTGAATTATTTTGAATTATTTACCATAATACAAATCAACCACAGCAACGAGACAAACACCAAATCGAATGTAACAAAGAGGCAAAAGAATCGTCGCACCACCGACATGCGTCCATCCTGCATGTAGCCACCTAAAAATTCCTCGGTTATCAAGTTTATGGAATGTGTGCGCGCTGCATCAAAGTTGTTGAAATTATTAATAATAATTAATATAATAATTTGCAATATGGAACAATATTAAACTACGCACTTATATCAAATGATGGGGCCATATAGCTGTTGTTCATGCCGCCGCTGACACTGCCAGCACCGCCAGCGCGGTGGCTACCCATGTGACGTGATTGATTGTACATTAATTCGGCAGCACTGCGTAGTGCAGCATTGTTGTCAAAGTGTGGCATTTTAAATTACAAAAAAATGCACTCTAAAATATTTAGTGCATGTTTTCAATTCTGTGTTTAAACTATAAGAAGAAAGTTAGTTTTTAAATGTTTTTAAAAAATTAATGATTCACATGAAACATGCAGGAATTAAAGTCATCGTATGTGGAATTTAAAAATAAATTATTACATAAGAATACAAAGTTACAAAAAGTTGAAATTAAACTCTGATTTGATCGTCTCTTCATTTATTTTTTGTGGATTTTGCATAAATTTTCCATTCAAACTATTTGAACTAAAAGTTAAATGTCTACTTTCTAGGTTTAGTGTGTTGAATTTAATTATATGTTAGCACATAACTATATCTATCGGATGTGTAAATAAATTTACGATATTTTTGAAAGTTTTATTAAAAAATTATTTTCAAAAAGATCTACATTAGATATTTTTACCAGATAAAATTTCTCTGTAATTGTAACGTAGTCAAAATCACTCAAATAAATTTCGATGTACATTTAAACCCGTTTTCCGAATCGTTGCCGAATTCAGAAATCGACACGTTATCTGATATGACGCCGTCTTGCTGTATCGATAACAATAAACGACAATATTGAAGAAAACAGTCAAAATTAAATATGTATTCAACATTTTCGATACTTTATTGACCTTTTAATTATAACCTTTACAAGATTGCTTAAATACTGCCTATATGTAAAAGATAACAAAAACACAAAATCCTTAAAATTATCACCAATACAAAAACCACAAAATTATTTAATTAATAAATTGCATTAAAACAAAAATAAATAACTTGAAATTTAGAATTTTTATTTTTCTTTTATTTTGTTGTGTTTACGGACTGGTTCTGTTTAATTGACTGATAAGAATTTATTTTATATTTTGTTTTTGTGATTTGTAATTGCTGACTTGAATGTTGTCACTATTACTTTTTGTTATAAAAACTGAATTGCATTCAAATTGAGTCACCAGTGCATAAAATACAATTAAACAAATTGATTAGTAACTTTATTATTGTATTCGAGTACAAACCTTTGGGAAAATGTTTATATTATGCAGCGCACATTGACCTTGATAATTTCGTTCGCAAATATTTACTTTAGACAGCGCTAGGAAGCCAAGTATCAAATTCACAGCACCACACGTAGTTTAATTATTTAATCAGAATTTTGTATTTATTTTTGTTGCAGTCTTTGGTATATTGCTGACGACGCGCTGCTTTGTAATGTAGAAGCCAATCATTAAATAATGCTATTGCCACACGCATTGCCTGCCTTCCTCGCGGAATGCTTGACCCATAAACAGCTGAGATTTTCTTTGTTTGGCTTTTATTTGATTTTCTAATACTTGAGTTTTTATTTTTGTTTCTTTCTACTATTTAGAAATTGTTAGCTAAATTATCAACTATTATATTTGGTTTAAATGCACTTTATCAAATACATGCGGTATATTTTAATTATTATTTTACTTATTTCTACTAATTTAATACACTGTTCTAACTGCAATCTACAAGAAAATTTTCCAATTAATGACAATGAAGCGTCGCAGCAGCGCAGCAAGCAGAAGAAATGTCATTCCCAACTGTCATTTCTGCAATTGCATTTTGAATGCGGTATGTTCAGCGAAATCGTTACGAACATATTTAATCAAGTACAGTGGATATAAAACACATAAATGTGAACTAAATTTATAATTTCTCTTTGGACAAATTTGAAAACACCCAATATGTTGTAATGTAGCCGCGGTAGCTCAGTGGTTAGTGCCTTGGACTCCGGTTCGACCCAAAGGTCCCCGGTTCAAGCCTGGACTGGGGCTTAACAACATCTTTTCATAGAAACATTTTTCTATACCGCGCTACCTCTCGTCAGTAAATGGCAAACCTCGAGAGTAAAACCCATTGCCTATGAAAAGCTCTCACCCGCCGTTCGGATTCGGCAATAAACTGTAGGTCCCACCACTATGAGTACAAATATAACACGCACAGTTCAAAATGATGAGAGAGCTCGGCCGAAGTTCTATACAGGACTGTAGCGCCAAACTATTATTATAATATGTTGTAATCTTAATATTAATCGCATCGATTAGAAAGTTTGCGAGATATAAGGCTTTTTGTAAAAATAACTTTGAAATTTTTAAATTTAATTGTAGCATTTTACTGCAAATCAAACGTTATATCTTCGGTGATACTGCAAATCCGTCTATCTACATTTTCGAATACCTTTTATAAATGAATTTTACAAAAGAAACAAAACTATTTAGAGTCTCAATTCTGCACTTCATACAAAATTAAGTGTGTCATAAATTATAATGGCATTTATAAAATTTATCCGATCAACATATCATTTAAAACCGGATTATAACATAAAATTAGGCGTAGTTTTCACATGCACTTAGGCGGTTTTGCAGTATCATCGACGATATATTTCTATTCGTTACAATAAAATAATAATAAAATAATATACAGCCAATAATAATAAATTTTAAAATTTTATTGCGTCATTGTCTACTGTATAACAAAACACAATTGTCTTCAAACACATTCGTCTTAATTGCTTAAATAAACGGAAATAATCTTGATTTCATCATAAGGTTTGTCGGTTTTTGGATTTGTTTTAGCATTGCAAATATTTTGTACCACCTCCATGCCACGGAAAATACGCCCAAATACAGTGTGTTTATTGTCCAACCAAGGCTGTAAGCAAAGAAATTCAAAGAAATTTAAAAATGTAAAATTTTTAATATTTATCATTATTCAAATTTAAAAAACATACCGTTGGCAAAACCGTTATAAAGAATTGACTGCCATTGGTATTGGGTCCCGCATTTGCCATGCTCACGGTATACGGACGATCGTGTTTTAAGCTGGAAACAAATTCATCCTTGAAATCATGACCCCAAATAGATTTGCCGCCAGTGCCAGTACCCGTTGGATCGCCTGTTTGTACCATAAAGCCTTTTATGCAACGATGAAAAATGTGACCATTGTAATAGCTATAAATATTAAAAAATTAATAAGATTTGCAAAGTTTATAAATAATTAATAAAACCCACCCATTTTTGGAGTGCACACAAAAGTTTTCCACCGTTTTGGGACATTCTTTGTAAAACAGTTTCATATGTATGTCACCCATAGTTGTGTGTATGACTGCATTTTCATATATACGCTGTATGCCTATGAAATAAAATACAAATTAAGACAAGCACATGTTTCCCAAAAAAACGATAATAATTATATATTGCATTGCACCTTCTTCTATTTTAAGGTATAGCATGAAATACAAGAGTTTACTTTAATGTTACAAACATATATTATCAAATATATTAGAATACATACCTTGTCCTTCGGGCACAGCAATAATATCCTCCTTGGAAGGCTTCTCATTAAATATATCACGATCGACATCTTGCAAATCAGAAGGTAGACGGCGACTGTACAGATAAAAACGTGGTTTTCTGCAAATATTTTTTAATTTGTAATAAATGAAAATGCTATTTTTGTAAAATAGAAAATACTTCATACTTATATGCGGTACAAAATATGGTTGGATCGCTTAATGCTGATGCGAGAGCAGGATTTTCACTAGCTTCCTGTTCCATGGTAATTGCAGCTTTAGGTTTTCTCGCTTTGCCCTAAATTAAATAAATTTTGAATTATTTAATATACTAATATTTCAGAAATATTTCAAAACTAACCTGAAACAGTGCTATTTGCAATGGACGTATATTATCGGTTTTACCAAGTATCGAAATACAACGATTGGTTTCAATGTTAATAACTTTAATGCCCAACATTGTTGGATACATAATAAAATGACCACTGGCATCGAAAATGATGTTGCTATTCATAATATACTCTGATTTTTCCAAATCACGTTCAGAAGCCATTCTATTTAATACAATATTATTTTATTTATATACTTACAAAATTTATAATACTAATTACCTTCTGCCAAATTCCATATTTGGCAGCGAATGTGGCGTTTGTTGCATTTTTGTATAGGTTGTAAGCGCCTCATCGAAAACACGTATTAATTTTCCTGTATTAAACTGAAAAACACGTACTTTGCGATCTGTAGAAATGGTGGCAAAGCGTCTGCCGTCATGTGAGACCGCCAAGCCGGTGACGATAGTTTTGTTCTTGGCAAATTCAAAAAGACCTGTTTCAAATGAAATCAATGATTTATACATTAAAAATGATAATTTGAAAATACTAACTTGTATCTAATTTAGATTCAAATGTTACCAATTTCTGTGGAAATTTATAATCATATTTTGAATTTTGCCAATACTCGAGAATTCCATTTTTATCCACAGAGATGACCGTTTCCATGGCAACATTGTAACGCAGCGCTATCACAGGTGATGAATGCATTTTCTCTAGCGTTTGTAAAATCTCGCCATCGCCTTGGCCATCGTATATATGTATATTATTTGAATCTTTATCGGAACTATATATAGAAAATCGAGATATCATATATAAAACTAAAGAGAATTATACTGTAAAACCTACATTGCCAAACTCTGAATGGCATCACCGGGGGAATGTATCCACTCTGTACAGAGCGGCGTATAACCAAGTTTTATTATGTTGATCATATCAAAATTGATGACATCAAAGACTTTAGCACATTTATCGGCAGAGGCCGAACAAAGCAATGTGCCGCTTGCATTTGTGGTAAGTGAATGTAGGGGCACTATAGATAGATTTATAAAAAGTTGCATATAAAATTATAATCATTATTAAAATATTATAAAGAATTGGTGAAAACTAAATAAATATGGTTTTATTGCAAATAATTTAAGATAATATATCATTTAACAATTTAAATTTGTATACAAATTCGAATCTTCATTATTAAATACATTATAAACCTGTGTTTAAACCAGGATTAACTGTAACTTAATCGAAAAGCTGATTAAAATTGTCTAAAAACAGAAATTATACTAGAAACGTTTTTACAAAAATCAGTTATAAACAAACATCCAAAACAAAATATAACGTTTTAGGGTTTATGACCGGTTGCATAAATCTTTTAACTATGAGTTAAAGTTATTCGATGGAAATCGGTTAGTTAAAGTGACAATTTCAATATTGATATCAAAACAAAAAAAAATAAATCTAGCTGTAACTGGAATACGTATAAATTTATAATAAATAAAAATGTATTAAATGTATAAAAAATAAGCACAAATATAACAAAAACGAAATCGAAACCGTTATTTGGAACCGGTTGTATACAATAAACCGAAATTGAAAACATTATTTATTTATTTTTATCATATTATTCATTTAATGCATTAAATAGGCATATTAATGCCTAATAAAATATTTTAGTAATTTTTGAACAATTTGTTCTACTATGCGCACTGGCCGCAGCAAGTGTTACTCGACTGACTACTCACATAAATGACTGCGGAAATGTTTCACAAACTCAATGCCTTCCTCCATTTTCTTCCAAAACTTGATGTGACCATCCAGGCTGCCGGTCACAATGAAATCCGTCTTTGTGGACACAAGATGTGTGATGACATCGCGATGCATATAACTACGCTCATAGCTCTCCGAGTCGGGTAAATTCTTCAAAAAAACACTCTCATACGGTAGTACTAAAAATGAAAAAATATATAAATTTAATGTACATAACAAACATTTCGTGCTGCATACTTTTTTTCTTCTTAGGTTTGGGACCCACTATCTGTTCCGACGGCATGGGTCCTATGCAACCAGCATCGTCGTCGTCCTCATCATCCTCCTCCTGCGGCGGTGGTACAGCGTCCACATCATCAACAGCACTGCGTTTCAATTCATTTTGTTCAGGTTCAGCAGACATTTTTAGCAATTCGCACGTTGTTTTTATATATTATTTATAAATTAAATTATTTTTTTTAGATAAATTCCTGAAAACTAAACAAAAACAATAATACGAATGACAGCAATGACTGAACATACTAAATGGATACTGCGTTGCCAATCGTGAGTACTTTGAAAGGGATCAAATTAAATTCCCATCAAAAATTTTAACGAAATTTTATGACGAAAAAATCGAGGCCAAAAGGAAATTGATGACAATAGAGCGGTTTTTTGACGAAGAAGTGGAAATCAAAAGGGAATTAATGACAACAAATCGCGCAGAAAAATAATACAGCGACCAAACAAAAAAATAAAATATTGAAAATTTTTATGAAATTTTTTGTTGTTTTGCAAAATAAAACGCAACAAAGTGACTGGTTTAAAGTGAATTCTTTTAAGCGACCATACAAAAAATGACTACAACAACAACGGTGGTAGCAGCCGCCAAGACAGATATCGATTTGTGCGAAAACAACAAAATCGTTATAAACGCGCCGACGGAGCACCCGCGCATACGGATCAATAAATGGCGAGTACGCGAAGGGTACCCGGTGGGAAATTCGCAGGTTATACTGCTGTACGAGCTGCTAGACAACGTCGACAAGGAGGTGAAGAAACTGAAGGCGAGTCGCGTTGGAGTTGTGAAGAAGCGTCTGTACAAAGATGGCGCTATCGTGGAGCAGGGGTTTGTTTCATTTTAGTTTTTTGCGCCACGCAAAAAAAAAAACACACACACATGCTCACTGACACATGCATTTGTTTGTTTTCATTGCAGTGCCGCAATTTTGGAGCTTTCGGAGTGCGTCCATACGACGGTCATCAAAGATATGTGCGCCGACTGTGGCGCGGATTTGCGCCAAAACGAAAATGTAAGCAAAAGAGAGCACAATGATGAAGAGGAAGCAGTAATGTTGTGAAGAAGAAGAGGAAGCTGCAGCGGCAGCATTCAAGCATTTTGAGTATTTGTTGTGGGCAACAAATTCTTTGCTGTTGTGGGTGGGTGGGTGTTTGTTTGTTTGTTGGTGGTGTGTACATGTTGGCCACAACAAATGTTGTTCCCAGCAAACATATGCGTGGCGTGCTTGCTATAGCGGCGACGATTAAATTTTTTTAGATATAATTTTGGTTGATGAAGAAAGCTGATTTACGTAAAATGAGGCCAATTTTATTGTAAACAAATGGGAGATTTATTTTTGGTTTAATTAAAACAAGGAATTGAAATCATAACCTAATCTAAAATTAATTTGAAATCATTTAATTTTTAACACTGATTATACAGTAATTAAAAATAGGACGATAACCAAAAAAAGATATGGACGATTTTTGTTTTAAAACTGTTTTTAAAAAGAATACAAAAATAGCTATAAATTATTCCCCAACTTTTTTTATACGTTTTGAGTGATTTTAAATAAAATAACACCCAACACTGTTGTATGTTGTGCTGTATTGTTGCACTTTTTTGTGCAGTACTGTTATTTTTTTTTTTTGGCATTTCATCTATCTATGTATATAAAACTCTTGGTCCGTCTGTCTGTTTGTTCCAGAATCACGTCTAAACCGCTGAACCGATTTAACTGAATTTTTGCACTTGGATACTATGGGGACCGGAGGGTGTCATAGGCTATATATGGGCGGGATTGGACAAAGGGGTGTGGCACATCCCAAAAAACTCAAACTTTCAAGCAAAAACACAAAATCAAAAACACTAAAGTAAAAACAAAAGGCAAAAGAAAATAAAACAGAACAGAATAAAACACATAATCAAAACCAAACAAAAAAACAAAACCATAAATACAAAAGAAAACACAATAATAAAGGAAAAACAAAAATGCAAAACCACAAAAGCAAAACGCAGAAACTAAAGCAAAACACAAAAGCAAAGACACAAACTAAACCAAAAACAGAAAAGCAAAAACCACGAAATCAAAAGCAAAAATAACAAAAATAAAAAGCAAAAACACAAAAACAAAAGAAAAGACAAAAGCAAAAACACAAAAGCAAAACACAAAGACAAAGACAAAACCACAAAAACACAAAAATAAAAGCAAAAACACAAAAGCAAAACACAAAAGTATAAACACAAAGACAAAAACCTCTGCACGAAATTTACTTAAAATTTGGAAAATACAGTAGAACCCAAAGTACCACGAAAAATAACAATTTGCCTTTTTATTTTGAATTTTCATATATCACCTTTCAATAATATTTCATGCTCTTTTTTTCTCCACCCACGCTCCTTCATTAGGGCAACACCTCCGAAGCATCTGTGCCCATGGTACACTCCATACCCGATCTGAAGGTCACACAAAAACTAGCGCAAAAACTCGGACACGACGATACGCGTCGCCTGCTGCAAGATCGCAAACTTGTGCTGCTTGTCGATCTCGATCAGACAGTCATTCACACCACCAACGATAATGTGCCCAACAACATAAAGGGCATCTATCATTTTCAACTGTACGGCCAACATTCGCCATGGTACCATACACGCCTACGTCCAGGCACACCCGCATTTCTGGCCAAGATGTCGCGCTACTATGAGCTGCATATTTGCACTTTTGGCGCGCGCAACTATGCGCACATGATTGCGCAGCTGCTCGATCCCGATGGTCAGTTCTTTTCGCATCGCATTTTGTCGCGTGACGAGTGCTTTAATGCGACCAGCAAGACGGACAATTTGCGTGCGCTCTTTCCGAACGGCGATTCGATGGTTTGCATTATCGACGATCGCGAGGATGTCTGGAACATGGCCTCGAATCTGATACAGGTTAAGCCGTATCATTTCTTTCAACATACGGGTGATATTAATGCGCCGCCGGGTCTCTCGAAGCATGAACTCGATGGAGAAGGTGTAGATTTTAAAGGTAAAAATAATAATAAAGAGTAAACATGATATATAACATAGTTTGTTAATTGCAGATTTAAAAAATATGAGTGCTGACAAGACGTCTGCATTGAATGCCGCACAAGATGCAGACATAAATTCCGATATAATGCCAGACAATAAAAGTGTAGACGATATACCGGCCGCTGAACGCAATGATGCCGTCGTCAAAGTTGATGTGGAAACTGTCGCCGATGCTGACACACTCAAGCAGCAGCAGCAACAGCAGGAGGAGGAAGAAGCGCTTGTGGATGTTGTGGCGGTTGAAGATGGCGACGATGTGGTGCAGCTCAGCGCAAAAGAGCAGGTGGCAGAGTCTACGTTAGCTCCGCAAGTTGAGAAGAAACAATCGAACGTAGAAGATGTTGCTACATTGAACGTAGTTGATGATGTGACTAAATTGACTGTAGTTGATGAAACGACAAAATTGGCTGCAGATATTGATGCGTCTAAATTGGTTGCTGATGTTGATGCGCCTAAATTGGATGTTGAACCAACAAAGTTAGTAGTCGCAGATGATATTGATGCTGATGATGACGAAGAGCTCGCTGTTGATGATGAGGATGTCGCTGCTGCTGCAGCGGCAGCAACGCCAACCACCTCAACAACGCCGCTCGTTGTGACGCCCAAAATAAAACTGCCTGCTGATCCGCAAAAACAAATCGAAATCGAGGATCCCGATGATTATCTGCTCTACTTGGAGGTCATCCTAAAGACAATACACACGCGCTTCTATGACATTTACAGCAAGACACAAGAGATACCCGATTTGAAGATAATTGTGCCGAAAATACGTTCGGAGGTTTTGCGCGCCACCAATTTAGTGTTTTCCGGTTTGGTGCCGACCAATATGAAGCTAGAGCAATCGCGCGCCTATTTTATTGCCAAGAGTTTGGGCGCAAATGTTGTACAGAATATTAGCGCCGACACCACACACTTGGTTGCCGTCACCTCGGGCACTTTTAAGGTAAATGCTGCCAAGAAGAATCCACAGATACGCGTTGTCAACGCCAATTGGTTGTGGTCATGCGCCGAACGTTGGGAACGCGTCGATGAGCGTCTGTATCCGCTCGATCGCAAGACGAAGAGCAAGCAACGTCAACCGCCCGCACATTGTCACAGTCCCGAGCATGTGGTCAACTACAGTGAGAAGTCGGAGATTTCGTCGTCGAGCAGCGCACAACAGCGTAACGCCAGCGAGCCGGAGAAGTTTATCGATACGATTAATCCGTTGCTGTCGTTCTCGAATGCCGATCTCGCCGATATGAACAAGGAATTCGATCAGTTCTTTGAGTCGGACTCGTCGAGTGAAGAGGAAAACGTTAATATAGGTGGGTTTCTTTTATTTTTAAATTGTAGAAGATACTCTTATCGCATTGCATTTCGAGTTTCGTAATTGTAGTGAGGTAGTGTAGTGGATGATCCCTGTTCCAATTTCAACATAGTAATGTAATGAAGTATTTCTAATCACTCATTCGCTTCCTCGATTCCGGGAGAGGCGAATGATTAACACTCCCTATGACAGTCCTTTGTTAATGTAATTCAGAAAATGAAAGAAGAATGCAAAATCTTCGAGAAATCACCGATGATATCATGATGACAGTTACAACTAGTTGGATATACCCAGCGGTAAAATGTTGAAATCATGAATTATTTTAAAAATTTCGTAACAGATACGAATGTAAGTTGGACGTAATATAAAAAGTTAAGTTAATCCTTATATTGTAAGTGAGATAAAGGATGTTCTCTGTTCCAATTGCAACATTTATTGAATACAATAATTATTCATCCCTCGATTACTTTGTAATGAAACACGAATGTCTTGCAATGCCTATGACAGGCCTCGGATAATGTAATGCGGAACGGGGAACCAGGAACAGGGTGACTCGTGATTAAAATCTTCAAGCGATTATTAATGATATCATGATGACTTTTACCGCTGGGTGTAATTAAGGTGTTACGAATAGAGATCATCGATGGTGCAATGGGCGTTTTCGTAAATCATTTCAGAGCAGTGGTCTGAACATGATCAGAATATTGTCAGAGTCCAACGCAATCTGAACTCAACCTGAAGACTCTGATTCGTATTAAGACTTGTGTTGGTCAAGTAAAATGAACGTCAAAATCAGTATTGTTCAGCCAGCTCGATAAATTAAAATCGAGCACGTCGAGCACGTCGAGCACGTCGAGCACCGACTTCGATAATCTCAACGAATAAACAAACGCAATTTACTGACTCTAAATGTTCAAGAGCAAAAAACAAATGCAGATCTCTTTTTGACAGTTCGAGCTCAGTTCAGAGCGAAAACGTCCAATGATGACTTTTACTATTCGGTATATGTAACATCGAAATCAGCTGTTTTATGTCAAATCAGTAGACAAATCCCTCAAATCTATGATGCCGTTTTTTCGAATTTGATTCGCATCGTAGAATAATTGAATCTTAATAACTGAATTACAAAATAGATGTGATTATTTTTCTTTAGTTCCAACTGAAAGCCACACATTTTGCATATTGTTCACATTTTTTTATTGTGTTTTTTTTTTTTTAATTATAGAAAATCCTCCCGTCGACAAAACGCTGCGCAAACGTAAGCGCGAGGAAAAGGAAGAGGAGCGCACGCGCGATTTCTTTACACGTCCAAACGAAATTGAGTTCGCCGTAGAATCCAACGATGCTGAGGTCGCCGAAAAGAGCTCTGTTGAGGAGGAATTCGATGAAGACGATGACGAAATGCCGAGCGCAAAGTTTCGTAGAGGTAATTAAAATAAATATGTCGGAATTACTTAGCCATTGAAATTCGTGAAGTGTTATTACGGAGGATAAAGTAGCACCTATTGGCCAGAGTTATTTTTCGAATAATCTCAAGATAGTCGAAATACTTAACGGCTTCGAAATTTTGGATGTCAATAATAGTGACGCATTGTCCAAGACGCCGAAACTCTTTGTTTGACTTCAGCTAGTTCGTCATGTTCTCATTCACCGAATCTCCAATTCGACGTGATTCTTTTACTAAGCGGGAGAATGCTGTACTGACTGATCGTGACCTCTGCCCAATGATGTCAGTCCCATTTTCTGAAACTTCGTTCGGTATTAAACGTATCGGAGATGTTGTTTACAATTCTCACTGTGCAACGTGTGTTGCTATACTGCAAAGTCTGATGAGTTTCGCAGGTACACCGAATTCTGACATGGTGGCATATAGGTGACTCCTTATCGCACTTTCGAAGGCAGCAGTCGACGAAAATATTTTAAGTATCAATCTGCCTCTCTTTGATCTTTTCCATAATTTGGCGTAATGTGAAAATCTGATCTGTGATGGACTTGCGAGGTATGAAGCCGCATTGATAAGATCCGGGCTCTAATCTTTCACATCATACACTCAGTACAATCTTATATATGTTATTAAGTAGGATAATCCCACGGTGATTGGCAAATAATCTGGGCTCCTCCTTTTTAAGGATTGACGGAGTACGCTAAGATTCAATTCGCTGAACATGTTTTCTTCTACTCAAATTCTGTTGATAAGCTTTTGCATGCCTGTTATGAGCTCATCTGCACCTAATAGAAACAAATTGCGATCAAATTACTTGGAATCATTAGATGGTTACCCAAATCCAAGTATGTTTTCTTTTTCGTAGAAATAAAAGCTTTATCTTTATACTTTTCCAACTAGACCGATGTTTTTTGAAAGATATATTCAAAATGATATCGACATCTGAAAGTTTTCCTAAAGATTACTTTCTGACAACATTCAAGAATTGGGCAATTCCAGAGACAATACTTCCCCGAACTATTCTTGCTTACTTACTTAAATGGCCCTTACAATCGTGGGTCGATTTTGGCCGCGGAGATGAAGCCGCGCCAATCGGACTTGCTTTGCGCGTGCTAACGCCAATTAGAAATACCAAGCGTTGCCAGGTTGTCCTCAACTTGGTCTTTCCAACGCAGATTTGGACGCCCTCTTCTACGCTGTCCACCTTCGAGTTTCGATTCAAGCACCTTCTTGGCTGGAGTGTTCTCATCCATTCGCTCGACATGACCTAGCCAGCGAAGCCGCTGTATCTTGATGCGCTTGACTATGTCAATGTCGTCGAATAACTCATACAGCTCATGGTTCATCCTGATTCGATACTCGTTAGCAAAGCAGATAGGGCCAAAGATTTTACGGAGAATCTTTCTCTCGAACGCTCCCAGTACTCTCTCATCGGTGGAGGCCAGCGTCCATGTTTCCGCACCAAAAAGTAGTTCGAGCATGATGAGTGGCGAGAGAGGGGAGGGCTCTACTTCTCAATTGCCTACTGAGCCCAAAGTAGCACCTGTTGGCAAGAGTTATTCTCCGTTTGATCTCAAGGTTGACGTTGTTATTGCTGTTTATGCTGGATCCCAGCTAGACGAAGTCCTTCACAATGTCGAACTTGTGGGTGTCAAAATCAGCTTTTGTCCAGACGCACAGACTCTTTTTTGCTTGTTGACACAAGGAACTTGGTCTTGTCCTCGTTCACCGCTAGACCCATTCGATGCGACACTTTCTCCAATCTGAAGAATGCTGCGCTGACAGCTCGTGTGCTCCGAACAATTCTTCCTAGGGATAATTGCTCCTGGAGACAATTCTTTCAAAAAGAATTCTTCCCAAATAATTGTATTAAAACATGATTAGTAATTATTGCGAAGAATGGTCCATGCAGTGTGGGCGAAAATTATCTTAGGGATAGAATAATGCAGCTCCCATCTGAATGCTGTCCTAATGGTATACTGAAAGATGACTAAAAGTTGCATTTTCGCCAAATTAAAGGCTATTTTATACAAATGTGAAAATGTTCATATTTAGAAGTAATTTATTTCAAGTATTTTATTCTTCCTACTTTATTTTCCGGTCAAAAAAAAAAATGTCATTCTAAAAAATATTATTTATTTCAATTTGCTTCGCCTTGTAGGTGAGGAACTGCCATCCGATCTGGAGATTGGCTCCGATTCAAACAATAGTGCCGACGCTCCCGACACTGAGGATGATGGCGATTGGAATATGATGGGCGCTGCATTGGAGCGTGAATTTCTTGGTCTCGAAGATTGAATGCTACGTTTTTTGAAATGCAAATAACTTATTTTATAAGTTAACTTGTCTTAAATCTGTGTTTATATAAACGTTATATATATATATATTGAGATAAGCTTTTTTTTATATATATATAGATTATTATTATTACTTGACATAGACGTTAAATTATATATTTACAAGAATTTGTTGTAAATTTAATTTTAAAATATAAACCATAAAAAGATGAAAACAAAATGCACAGCTTAGTAATAAAGATATGAAAAATAACAAACGTAATATAAATGAAAACATGTTCTTATTCGTAGGGTGTAGGAAAGGGGGGTGTTTTTATTTTTATTTATTAATATTTTAATTATAAACTTAAATATAATATAAACATATTGTGATAATGCAGAAAATGTTTTAAACATAAACTACTTTAGATATTTTTAAAACTTTACTTGTTGTTGTTTTGATTTCATAAAAACTGGGATTAAATTCACATACATACATAGTTTCAATAAATATTTCTATAAAATAATATTCCATATAAAAGAACTAAATGAATTGAACACGTTTTGTTGTTTCACTTAGCACTTCCGGTAATTGATTATTAAATGCTTGTCCTAAACAAATTGATGGCATTTGTTTCATGTATTTTCGGCGCCTGCGCGCATTTGTTTGAAGCGACTGACGCGTTTCTTGGGCGTATGCGCATTAATATATTTGCCCGTCGGCAGTGGTTCAGGTTCTGTGAGGGGTTTCTCCACAACATCGTGCATAACCTTTAATTGGAAAATTTCAAAATATTTAATATTTTTGTAGTTTTTATAATAAAAATTTGATTTAACTATTTATTTATGAAGTTTTATTTTAATATTCCAAGTGCAATTCAGAAGTATACAATTGATATAACAAAAAGAATCAATAGATATTCAGAAACACCATTCGAATCTCAATACATATCAGTTGGAATTTATAGTTTCTATTTGATAACTTTGCATTTGAAATACTGAATTTCAAATATAATTTCTGTATTAAATTTGATATTACAATGAATTTTAAATTAAATTTCTAAATTAAAATTGACATATTTCGCATTTCAAATGAAATTACTGAATATCATTTGATCTTTTTTGAATTACTCATGAAAATGATTTATTTTTGACGTTTGAGTAAATAAATATCAAACGTGCCTAAGTCCACTTTTCAAAATTTTTGAGGTTTTAGTCAAAATATACCTTAATCCATCAAACAAGCATATTAAGTTTAGTTACTCCAATTACATTAGTTTTGGAGAAAAAAATACTTAAATATTCATGTCTTCTTCAAAACTGACTAAGTCCATGTGTTTATTAAAATCAAATTTGCCTAAGTCCCTCTCAGTCAATCACATAGCTGTCTGTTTTCTTCCCATTCCCTTAATATGGCGTGGATCTGCCATTAAAATGCCATAAAATTTTACAACCTGCTATACACTTCCCAAGATATTCCATTTCCTCGACCCTGCCAAACATTTTGCCTGAGGTGGTATACACTTCCCAAAATATTCTATTTATGTATCGTGTGTTTGCCGGATATATACACGAAATATTCCTAAAAATGCCCAAAATGTTGTCTCGGGAATCATTTAATTTTATTGCGATATTCAATGTTTTCCGATGCAATACCCAGCAAAAAAATCGCTAACCGATATTCGAACTGGTTCGCACACTATCAAAGAAATGTGCATGTTCACAAACACATCGGAAGCAGACCTTCTTCCAACGTCATAGGTGAGAAAGGGATAGCAATAGGCTTTATTTTTGTTTATGTTTTCCATCAAAACAAAATGTCTTATTGAATAGTAGATAAAAGCCAAAGGAAAATAAAGGGAAAAGAATTAAAGTGATTTTAACAATTGTTAAATAATAAAAAAAAGTCAAAATTTTAATTCGTGACCCACTTCGAGCGCATTGGCACACATTCGTGCAGTCTTCCAAGGCATTGTAGGGTAAAAAATGCACACCGCGCCACTGGAGTTGTTATGCAGATGCGGAGTCGCCATTCACTAGCATGTCTGGATGCAAATTTCTTCACTAGACATAAGCAAGAATCAGGCGCTGATGCAGGACAACACATTGGCCAGGTACGTGGTCTGCAAAAATATTACTACTTCGTTGATCATAAACTTCTGTCATAGGACACGAGTGTGCGAAGGTCGCACACTCGACTACCTGGTGCTTATCTCCAGCGACACAACAGGAAATAAGTGAAAAAATTTACAACAAGGATCAGAAAGGTGTCTTTAACGACGATGTGGACATAATGTTATGATTTTTATTAATTTAATTACTTTTTAAAACAATTGTTTAATTTAGTATACTACTTAAATAAAAATATATATGAAAAATAATTATGGCAATACTATTTTATTTTTCTGTAAAATATTTTTTTGATCTGGCAATGTGACATAAAAATAGCAAGAGGTGCAAAAGAGACAACAAGATTATTTTCAAATTAGCGCAATGCATTAGTTAGAAAGGGATGTCTTGTCACATGCACTTCACACAGATAGGAATCTGCCGGTTACCTTTCTCCCGATGGTAGAACCAAGGTAACCGGCAAAATAACCTGCAATTACCAGTTAGCTAACCGGTTAATTACCAGTTACCTTTTTTTGCTGGAAAACCTCAGAATCTATTCGATACATCGATGTATTTTTTCGATATATCGAATCATTGTTAAGTGCATATTTTCGAATCAAAACTAGCTAATTTTAATTAAATTTGATTATTTGATGCATACATGGTTTTCGTGTTTTTCGCAAAATGACATAACATGGACTTAAACATTTTTTTCCAACACCTTAATTATTTTGTATAATAAGAAAATGTTTCAAGTCCAACACTTATTTATTATAAACTTTTTATTTTGGTTATTTCACATAAAAAATCTTATAAAATCTTTATCAAAATTTAAATTATTTTCCTAATCGATGTTTTTGTTTGATACATCGGAAAGCGTCGATGTAACGAGTCGATGTATTATATTGACCAACACATAGATATTTTTTTCAGATGGACATCCCTAATCTATAGTATCAATATAGAGTTGATCTGTCATATGATCTCTTGGATGATAAAACCGATTTGGAGAATTTCCAACGAAATCAGAATTTGGGAAATGTACCCGCTGGCACCTGAAAGAAGTTTTGATATCCAAATCGACAATTTCAAAATTGAATTGAAATGGCGTCTCCCAAACGCAATGAACTAAAAAATTGTTATGACAGCTATTAGGAAATTTAACTACTGTTGCAACAAACTAACAACATGCTAAATCGGATAACACAAAATACAAAAGCAGAGATTATTTTAACAGACACCTTAAGTTTTTTTCTTTTCCGAATTCAAAAATTGAAGCACTAAATAAAGGTAGAGTGTTACTTTGATCCAAAATTTATACTTTTCTTTCTATATCTATTTTCGTCCTATCAGAGAGTATATATTTGATATAGAGTTTCCATACAGGAGGCTTCGCTGCCACTTTTGTCAAATAAATTCAAACATTGGTTATGTGGAAATTGGAACGAAAATGCTGTCAACAGACACATTTTCAAATCAATATTCTGATGTTTTCTGCCACATTTTTGGTCAGAAAAAGGAATTAAAATTTATAAGGCGTTGGATTGCAATATATCTTGGTAAGTTTTGTTGCAAATTATCCGCGGACAGATCCAGTTTTGTGCACTGTTTTCCTCTGTTAACTTCAATCTGAAAAATTCCACTTCCACAAAACCAATATTTTCGGGAGTGACGCCAGCAAACTCGGAAGGAATCTCTTTTAAAAATGTAGAGAGTAACTTAGGGTGTCTGTTTAAATAATGTCTGCTTCTGTATTTTTGATATCCGATTTAGCACATTGATAGTTTGTTGGAAGTAATAAAATTTCCTAATAGAGGACCTAATAGGAACTAATAGAGACGATATCTCCAGTTTTGCATTTGGGAGACGCGTTTTTCAATTTAATTTTACGAATCCGGCCAGTTCATTTTCCATAATCAGATTTCGCTGAAAATTCTCTACATCGATTTTCTCATCTAATAGTGCATTTTAAAAGGTAGACCTTTTCGATCAAATTCTATAAAAAAATAATGTCTGTCGAGTGGACATAGTCCTGGACTTCTCAAGTATTTCAATTTCAAAGTTAAAATTGTTGTCTAGAGTTAGGAATTGCAAAAGTCAGCTATATATGTTTTTTTTTTGGTTGTGATAGAAAGGTCTAATGGTCTGATGAGGAATACGAAAGCACTGATAAAACACACGTATAACGTAGTGTGAGTGACAGATTTTTTCATTTGTTCATTTTGTCATCCTTTGTGTTTTCTTTAATTTACAAAAAATTGAAATATAGCCGAGAATAACATACTAAAATATCAAACTATAGTAATAACTACAGTAAATCCACACAAACACTTTTTTACGTGTTTGATAATACCTTCATTTTATCACAATTTGGCATATGTCTTGTTTGTTAGTAAGTTCAACTAAAATATTGTTGTCACAAATCACAAAAATCAATTTTTATCCGATAGTTACTGAACAATGGTGCCAATATTGTTACCAAATGATAAGAACATGTCAATCTTTTGAAAGACATATCAAGTTAACTTCTAAAATGTATCAACTACTTTTTAAAATATTAATCAATATGCTCAAAAAAATGTGTTCTTGTAAAAACAAATATTTGTTTAGTTTTACTTCTACAACGACGATACGTTTAAGGTATAAAATATGAATTAAGCTTTTAAATTTTATCATTTAGTCATAGTCATTATTATTATGAGTATTATTTCATCATTTTAAGAAATGTCGTCTTCAGCTATCGAAATAACATTATTTTATCTCGTGACTCATAACATGACAACATTATTAATTTTAAAAAACATTACGAAATCCAATTGCATTTTTGTGTAATAAAAGAATTGAAGTACATTTGTTATTTCATTTTATCAAAGTACTTGTTGTAAACATCTCATTTGATAAATGACGACGCATTGTTCTTATAAATATGACTCATTTGGATTTAGTAATTTAAATAATGTGTAATATTAAATTTGTTTTCACTTATTAAATTTAACTTTAAAAATTAATATATACATTTTTATGTGGAAATTAAAATGTGTTTTGATTAATCACAAAATTTAATAGCAATAACATTTTTATTTTCTGTAAGTTCTATGGAATTTCTGAATATACACACAGAAAAAAAAGTGTATAAATATAACTAAAATGTTAATCAATGCAATTAATTTTTAATTGAAACTCAGCCGATGTAACTTTTAGTAGCATTGAATTCCATATTCGTAATAATGAGAATATGTTAATTGGAGAAGCTTTAATTACTTTTTTTGTCATATTGATATTAAAGTTGTTATATATATTAAATTTTTTATTGGGAATTTTTAAATCATTAATTAATAAATTAGTAACATTAATTAAAAATTTTATTCGATAGACATTTTTTTTTATTGAAATTTTTAAATACATTGTAAAACCAATTATTTATATTGATATGATGTTTTATATTGATATTATTTTTAATTGTATCAATTAAATATTTTGTTAAATTAATTAAAATATTTGTCGAATAAAAACATAGGAAAATAAAAAATAATTTAATTCAATATATAACATAAATTTAATATTAAATTAGTATATAGTAAATTAGTACTTTTGATATGCTTTGTAAAATTCTTTCAACCTAACGAATGTTTTACCGAAGTCAGTTTTCACAACTTCTACAGGTGGTTCAACATAAAATTTGATATTCGATTTTTATTGATTCAATAGTAAAGGGTTTTTCAATAAGAGCGCTACAAAAGTTTTTCGAGGGATTTCAACAGGAACGCTACAAAATTAGAGCGACAGGGACAGCAAACGACGCCATATTTCTTGCCGCTCTTTTGACATTTCTCTTCAGTAAGGTTTGCCATTTCATGATGGAAAGATATACGAGCCAACAACGAGTCGAAATTATTAAAATTTACTACCGAAATTAAAATTTACTATCGTATCGAAATTAAAATTTACTATCGTATCGAAATTAAAATTTACTATCGTATCGAAATTAAAATTTACTATCGTATATCGTATATATGAAATGGCAAACCTTACTGAAGAGAAATGTCAAAAGAGCGGCAAGAAATATGGCGTCGTTTGCTGTCCCTGTCGCTCTACTTTTGTAGCGTCCCTGTTAAAAAACCCTTCCTATGCAACAAAATGAGGATAATGAGCTGTATGTTCAAATTCTTGAACATACGAATTCTTGAACATATTATTAAAGTTTTAATAGCATAACATACACTAAATAATGTAATATCCAGTTTTAAAATAGCAACGTAGAAGAAAATATTTTTATAAGGTACTGAACGATGCCGACGCACAAACTCAAAAAAAAATTCAATCCAGAAGAAAAAAAGATAACAGAGTTGCATTTTAAGAAATTGAATAAATCAAATTAACAAATAAAAGTATTAAATACTATTAATAATTTAGTTGTATTGAAATGATATTAAATTTATTCCTATTAATATTTTAATTAAGAAATGTGTAAATACAATTAATTATTTAGTAAATACATTCATATTTTTAATTGGAATGCAATTTTGTTTTCTATTAATATCAATTGTTATATATACAAACAATATTTTTTTCTGTGTACATTTTTAGTGATTAAAAAATCTTGAATATTAACATTTTAAATAGATCGAATTTGTTTTTAGTTGTTGAATTTTATGATTTTCAATACAAAATCAACGCATTTTAATCGAATGCAATACCTATAAGTCGAGGGGGGCTTACTCTATATCGTAATTCGAAAGTCAATGCTATTCGAAAGTCAATTCTATTTGATGGACAAAGCGCCTCAAGGCCAAAATCAGACAATCTAACGCACAATGTTGTTACTTTGTGTGTTTAAATGCGAAAGTTTAAAAGTTTAATGCGAGTTCACTACCAAAGTGGACTAAAATCCACTACCAAAGTGGAGTAAAATGCGACTAATATCACTTACGAATCGCGTTGCAGAGTATGCCAACAGTAGAACGAGTTAATTTTAAATTTTCTTGTCAAATACATGAATTTCGATCAAATGTGTATTTCATAATATGCCCCATTATGTCACAAATACGTTGTGAATTAATGCTATAAATATTCCTGGTTAATTTAAACATAAAGCGGCATAATCATAGATAATTTAAAGTCCATTATAAATTAAAATCGACTTTTTTGACACCTTTCGTATAGAATATTATTTTAAAAAGCTGAAATTTGATTAATCAATTAATCAGGTTTCTGATTGTTTAATTTCAACCGCAATATAAATATGGCAAATATAGTAAAAAAACAATTACCTTATAATAGGCACTCAAACATTCGTCGTTGTCTCTTTGTTTTTGCTTATTTTTGTTTTTCCGCTTCTTTTTGCCAGCAGTGTTTGCTTTGTTCATTTCATTTTCAATGTTTTGCACCAAATGTGTCTCGGCTTCGACGGCATTTTTATTGCGCAAAATCGATTTTGTGCCGTTGGCAGCATTAGCGACGGCGGCGTCAGTTGCAGTAGCGGAGGTGGAAGACTTGTTAGAAGGATTGGAAAACTGAAAACAAATGAAAATATAAAATAAATTCTATGCAAATCAAATTCGAAAACTCACCTCCATGCGCGGATCTGTGTAAGCATGCTTGCGATCTTGCTCCTTTAAGGCGGGCGCATGCACCAACTCCTCGCCCACATAGGCATCAATAAACAAAGTAGTCGGCTGTGTCGTTTGCGTGGGCGGCACAATCAATTCATACAAATCGGCGGGCGTCGCAGGAATTTTAGGCGCTTCAGGCGTAGCTTCGCTTTTAGTTGGCGCAGCTGCTGCTTCTACGGCTACTGTGTCAGGCGTATGTTGAAATTGTATGTGCAAAGTACGCGAAATACCCGCTGCATTCGCAATAATTTTGTTAATCAAATCAAAATCTTGTTTGCTTTGATGTTCGGCCACGTATTTTAGATTTTCAGCAACTTTATTTAAAATTTGTTGTTTTTTATTCAGAGGCGGTTGTTTGGCTTGCGCTTCTTTTTCCTGATGTTGTTGTTGTTTCTTTAACGCAGCAACACCGTCATCAAGTGTTATCACATCACGTTGTGGCTTAGGTGGCTCAAACTTTGGCAACATTTCGGCGACCGTTTCATTGTCACGAAATTCCAATGTGTGATTTTGCAATGCGAACGTAATGCGTTTACGTTTTTTCTGCTTTTTTGTTTTTGCGTCATCAACATCGTCATCATCCTCAGCCGCACTATGTGCGGCCAACTCCTCGGCACCCTCCGTTTCTTCCGCAAATTCGAGCAGTTCCTCCAGCTGATCGCGCACTTTAAACAAATGCAATTTCTCCTCAATTGTCTTGGCATTGACGGCACATGTCAACAGCTTTTGTTCGATAATCTGCAGCTGATAATGATAGAAACCAATTTGATCGGCATTGGGTAAGAATTTTGCCTGCTGCTGTATGAGCAGCACTTCCTCGGGTGTTTCGTCAGAGTCATCGTCATCAGGAGAGGAATCAGCGGAGCCGTCCATTTCATGCACACGTTCAATGTTGAGCGCCTGCAGTTCGGGATTTACATGGAAATTATTATTTGTTGGCGGCGATGTATCAACAGGCAGTTGCGACTTTTTTACCACACCCTGCATTATAGGTTGCTGTTGCTTTGGTTGCTCATAATGCTGTTTGTGACTGTTATCGGGCGCCAGCAACGATGTACAAAACTGTATTGAACTTTTGGGTGTATGTGCAATGCGTGGTTTGGGCGGCGGCAACTGCATCTCGCCGGCCATCAACTTGCCAAGCAATTCATCGCAGTCACCCTCAATTTGCAGTTTGTCCAGTTCACCTTGAAACTCCTCCATCAGCTCAGAGTCTTCGAGCATTTGTATAATATTCTCTTCGTCGCCTTCTTCATCTTCTGTTGTTTTGGCTTTGTTTTTTTTACCAGCAGCTCTTTTAGCGTCTTTTTCTTTTTTTGTTTGGTTTTGTTTGCGCTCTTGACGTTCGCGCATTTTGTACTCCTTGACGCGCAGCTTGTGCTCCTCGCGCCACAGCTGCTCCTTCTCCTCGTCGTACTCTTCGATGATTTCCATCTGCTCGCCGTTGGCCAGCACGCCCTCCAGATAGGGTTTTTCGAGTCGATTGCTGCAATCAAAGTTTTTAATATTTTAGTAAATTAAATTTTAATATCGCCCAAGGCCGTCGCAAACTTACTGCAAAAATTCCGCCTCTGTCTGCAGTTTCTGCAGATGCTCTTTGGCCATGCGTATGCGATGCTCGCAAATCTGTTTGGCCGTATGCGCCGAACACTGCGAGAAATACCCCTGATAGTGTCCGACCATCACCTCGTTTGTGTGTATTAGTACTCCTGCGGTGTATGCCTTGCGTCCCACCGGCACCATGACATCGACGAACAACCGCTTGGCAAACATTTCCAAATTCTCGACAGCCTGCACATTTTCCTGCTGGTACTTTGTCCAGCGTGTTATCTCGTCGTTGTTTGTGTGGAGCGCCTACGTGTGGAGAGGTTGACCTTGAGTTTAGTAAAAAAAAAATGTCTATTGAGCTTGAACTTCGTTACGTACCTCGCGCAACGCATCCTCGCGTTTTTCCATATTGTGCAAATTTATGTTGTTGAAGGATAATAGTTAGCAACAAATTAAATTGATGATGAAACCAAATTGTTTGGAAATTCTTTTTTTATAGAGCTCACATGTGTTAATAAACTATACTGCAATTTCTTTTGTTACTAAACCAGCTGAGTAGTAGTCATAGTTGCCAGTTCCGTTGGAAATTTCCCATTTCTGGTAATTTTTAACTGCTGTGGGAAAGGTAATTCCCATGGGAATTTTTATTAGCTGAAGGAATTTTTTTTAGCATAGTTTTTTTTTTTGTATAGAATTACAATTGAAGAACACACCAAATAGAAATTTTGCGATTTAAACATATCGAAGCACCAACTTGCTAAGTGAAAAAATTAAGTTGTGTTTTTAATTTTCATGAGATTTATATGGAAATATTTCATTATTTGAGAAACTTTGTGGTATTTTTGCAATATTTTATTTAAAGTAGTATTTTTGTAGTAATTTTCAATGACTGTGGGAATTTTGTGGTAATTTTTAATTGCTGTGGGAATAAAATCAACCCTAATCACCACGTAAGAATTCATATGGAGAATTCGTATGGGGAAACGGTATTTTATTTTCGTGGGAATTTTGGTTGGCAGCTATAGCGGCATCCACACGGTACTACATGTTTTTGACTTTTCGCTGGTCTGTCAAGCAGGTTGTATCGTGTGGTCGCAATCCCGTCCAACTTGGTGTGTTTTCATTAGAGCTCAGGGCCCTTATCACGTAACTTAAAAACGATAGTCGTTGAAACGATAGTCATAAAATGCTATCGTTTTTACTTAATTAAGACTACACACAAAAAAAAAGTGTGTAAATATAACTAAAATGTTAATCAATCCAATTAATTTTTAATTGAAACTCAGCTGATCTAACTTTTAGTAGCATTGAATTCCATATTCGTTATAATGAGAATATGTTAATTGGAGAAACTTTAATTATTTTTTTTTTGTAATATTGATATTAAAGTTGTTATATATATTATATTTTTTATTGGAAATTTTGAAATCATTAATTAATTAGCAACATCAATTAAAAATTTCATTCGATAGAAATTGGATCAATTAAATATTTTGTTAAATTAAATAAAATATTTGTCGAATAGAAACATATGAACATAAAAATAATTTAATTTAATATATAACATAAAATAAATATTAAATAAGTATTTATACTTTTTGATATGCTTTGTAAAATTCTTTTAACCTAACGAATGTTTTACCGAAGTCAGTTATCACAACTTCTACAGGTGGGCCAAAAACATAAAATTTAATATTCGCTTTTTAATGATTCAATATGCAACAAAATGAGCATCATAAGCTGTTTGTTCAAATTCTTGACAGCAACTATAAATTGAGCCATTTAATGCTTTAATAACATAACATACACTAAAAAATTAAATATCCTGTTTTAAAACGTAGAAGAAAATAATGAAGAAACTGAACGATGCCGCGGACGCACAAACAAGAAACAAAATGAAATCCAGTAGAAAAAAACAGTGTTGCAATTTAAGAAAATGAATAAATCAAAAGTAATAAATAAAAGTAGTTAATACTATTAAAGATTTAGTTGTATTGAATTTATATTAAATTAATTCCTATTAATATTTTAATTAAAAATGTGTAAATACAATTAATTAATTAGTAAATACATTCATATTTTTAATTGGAATACGATTTTGTTTGCTATTAATATCAATTGTTATATATAATCGTACAATATTTTTTTCTGTGTACAAAATATATCTCCACTACTGGTTTCTGGTATTTTGGTTACTTGCAAAAATAACCGATCAGCACTAATATTTTGCCAGGTAGTTGTTTTTTGTTTTTAGATTTGTTTGGAGTTTTGCCTTTCTTCTGAATAAACATTAGCATTAGTTAAGTGCACTATCATAAAAGTAGAATGTCGGGTCAATATCCTGGTTTTAACAGTCCCGTCGGCGGACATCGAGGCCAATTCAATCCGCAACAACAAATGGTGAACATGAACCAAATGGTTGGTGGAGGCGTCGTTGGTGGTGCCGGCATGCAACAGAATATGGGTGGAGCACAAGCGCCCGGCATGCTACCAATGGTTGGTGGAGTCGGTTATCCACAGGGTGGTGGAATGATGCAGCATCCGCAGCAGCAGCAACAGCCAATGCAAGGAACAGGTGGTGGTCTTATGCCTGGTGGAGGTATGGGTGTCATGAATCCGGTGGGCATGCAATCGCCATCGCATGCACAACAGATGAGCACACAGCAGCAGCAACAACAACAATTGATGCAGCAACAACATATGCAAATGCAACAGCAGCAGCAACAACAACAACAGATGCAGGTTGGTGCTGCTGGCGCACAGATGGTATTGCCACTTGGTGGAGCGCCTGTCGTAGGACCAGGACTGATGCAGCAACAACAGCAACAACAGTTGACAACACAAAATCCATCACAGCAACAATTATTAGGCGCTTCAGCAGTTGCCGCCAGTTTACAGCAACAACAACAGTCACAAGCACCAAGCAATATGTTGGCCACCTCGCAACCCAATCCACACAAGGAAATCAATATAGTGGCGCTTTCGCGACTTGGTCAGGAGACAGTACAAGATATAACATCGCGTTTTCAGGAGATCTTCGCTGCGCTGAAGATCATACAGCCCACAGCAAATCGGGACAATAACACAGAGAAAAAAGTGCAGGAATACTTTCGCACCATACGGTTGCTATTTAAACGTGTGCGCATTATCTATGAAAAGTGTAACGATGGCTATCCTCAAGGTAGTTGTTGAGATTTTTGAAATTAATTTTTAACAAAATTTTATTTTTATCTGGTTTTAGGCATGGAATACACACACGTTGAGAGCCTGATACCGTATAAGGACGAAACGGATCATCGATCGGATCCGACGCAATGCGAGGAATATCGCAAGGCATCGCTGGAAAATCAAGAATTAATCGAAACGGTCAAATTGAAGAATCGCCAGTTGCGCGAGATCATTGATCGCACGCGTATTATTATCTGGGAGATTAATACAATGTTGAGCATGCGAAGATCATAGAATTACGATTAAAATGTAGTTTATAAATAAATTCAATGTGGAAATAGTCATTTTTTGTTGTTCTTTGTTTTTGGTTAATTTTTCAACAATTCAGACCCTGCCAAAAGTAGCCCTGCTTTAACAACTTCTTAGCATGTTCAATGGTCATTCTGACATCACTTCGGATAGTGTAATTCCAATACAATTACTAAAGAATAAGGGCCAATCGATTAGACTATTAATAATATTTTTCAAATACAAAAGCCAAGCGCTGATCGCACATCTTCTACGGAATGCTAACAGTGAAGAGTCAAACTATTTTGTGAGATCTTCTGGGAGCTGTTCTTTGAGAAACGAATATGGAAGTCCTCCATGTTTATTTCATATAAAAAAGAAGTGAAATCATTTAGTCTGAAAGGGGTTCTACCTGATTGAGAATCAGTGCTTGCAAAATTTCTTATGTCTGAAATTTACTACTGGATTGTTTGACAGAATTTACTTCGGAAATTCTAATTTGTAAAAATCGCAATTTGATTTCCACCGTGTATAGAATTTCCCGCTGGAGTGTCTTTTTTTACAGATTAACCAAAAATCAGGGGATGCCCCCTATTTATGCAAAGCACAGTGTTGATCTTAGGAAAGGATTAGGGTTAGAGTAAGGGAGGAAAGATGAAGTAGTGTCGGTGAATATTTGTTTTTAATTTGCCAATATCAAAAATGTCGGGAGAAACAGACGCAGGGGTATTGTTCCACAAACGAATCGTGCGACTGAAGAACGAATTCTCTCTATAATGCGTGGTTTTGTTGAGAGCCGAATGGACTACGAAGGGGTGGGCTTGTTTGACAGAATTTACTTCGGAAATTCAAATTTGTAGAAATCGCAATTTGATTTCCACCGTGTATAGAATTTGCCGCTGGAGTGTCTTTTTTTTATATAAATTACAGGAAAATACGGTATCTGCTTCCACCAGGTCGTGTGGTGGCACGTTCTACTCGTGCATCAAAACATTCTTGTGCTATCGAAGCTCACTCGACTCTCAAAATAACCCAATAAACCAAAAGGCACGTAAACGTGCCGTATACGTTCCGTATTTACGGGCATAAACACCGTTTACGGCAGCCGTTTACGGAACGTAAAACAACCCGTTTTACACATGAAATGAAATTTAAAATACGGCCTATTCCGGAAATGGCCCGTAGGTACGGCAATAAAACGTGAATGCGTGAACGTATTTACGGGCCGTAAACGGAAAGTAAAGGGAACGTAAATACGGCTCGTAAACGGTCCGTATAAAAGGTACCTTTTCATAACATTACCGAGCTTTAGTCCTGCCGCTATCAATCTTAATATATTCACACTCACCTCAATCTATTTTACTTTTCGTGTGCCTGAAATGATATTTCTTTTAACTCCTCTTCGCTTTCCATTAACTATTCCTAATGTCTCTTACAAAGAATCGCCTTTTGATCCACACAAAAAGTGGCCTGATAGATATTTAAACACTTCGTCAGACTTATTATCTTTTAATATACTTTCGATCTTTATTCTTGTCGCCATCCATGTCAAAATGTCAAATAAAAAAAAATTAAGTTCAGATTACTGACGGAAATGAATTGCCTGACGAAAGGGCTACTTTGATAGAGTAGATCATGTAGCTATAACTACATTCATTATTATATTAAATTAGTCAAATAAGACGGAAATTAATATCTAATCTTTTGAAAACAAAAAAATACCCCAATAATCTATATTCTACTTCTGATATCTCTCTGTCTTTCTTCTCTTCCCTTATTGTATCCTGAATTTGTGTTAATAAATACCCTTCTCGATCCTTACAGAAAGTAGCTCCGAATTCGGTCTGTTTTATTATAATCTGAAAATAATTTATAGCTTCATTCCTATCGTCATTCATCGCAAAATCTTCACATTCACGTCTTCCTAATTATCTTTCTTGCACCTGAAATGATATAATTGTTCCCTCCTTCTATCGCTTTTGACGGCTCGCGTACCTACCGAATGCTAGATGGTTCTATATACGATAAATTTCCTTTTCTGAAACCTCGTTCGGTATTATACCTTTTTCCACTGTTTTTGCGGGAAACATAAATTAAATATCTGGAATTTCACTGCAAACACGAAAAATAAACTGCAAATGTTGAGAATGGTCCACAAAGATATGGACGAAAGAACTACAGTTTATAAAATTTAAAAAAAACAAATAAAAATTTTCAAAATTTGTATTATTTGCATTATATTTATTTATCAATTCTTAATCCAGCAAAATTTGTTTTGAACTACAGTAGCGCTTAATATAATTGTTCCATAATTATTATTAAATTGTGTTTAATATTGCAATTTAGATATTCGGCAGTTTCCGTAGCGAAATTGAATACGTCGTGTTTTATAAACGATGCTGTGTTGTGTGTGCTCTGCTTTAGCACTAACATAAATAGTTAACAATATTTATTTAATACAAAATTGATTGAATACAGCTATAAAGTGGTGCGAAATGAGAGCTGCTTAAAATGAATTTACGTTATTTGTGTGTGTGTTTGTGGTAAATTGTACTTAACAACACTTCCTCTTTAAATATAAACCTACTAAAAATTATAAGAAAACGACTTAAAATGAAGAAAATAAAAAGCAATAATATTAACTAAAATCAACTGGTTTCAATTAAGCAGTTAGTTAGAAATTTTAACAATTATTAAGCATTATATTTATATTTTTTTGATAGAAAAGAATCAAAAAAATGTTGCTGCCTTTTTAAAATTCAAAATTTCAACAGTCTTTATAATTTTAGTTACTACTACTTTTATAAAACAATTCAAATGTGAAAACCATTGCAAACCAGTTGACAATAAGTTAAAAAATACAAAACTATATCAAAAAAAAGTAAACCTAAACAATTCATTAGCTATCGAACGAAATCAGCCGCTTCGCCTTTGCTGCCGTGCCCGCCGCCACCATCGCATGCGTCATGTCGTGCACCAGCGTCGACTGTGCCTTAACGGCCGAGCTGCGTGTCTGCACGCCGGCGCCATTGTACGGACTGAGGTTGCGCTGATCTTTGCCGCTGAAATTCTTTTGCGCCGAACGACGCAGCAGCTCACAATCAACATTCTCGCGCAGTGCCAGGCCGCAGAGATTATTCTTGGAGGAGCTGTTTTGTAGCGCAGCATTCGGTTGTATGCCGTGCAGTGACATCAGCGGTTCTTGCGCTGCAATGCGTTCGAGTAGTTGGCCGCTGGTGAGCGTCGATTGTGACAAACTGCTTGCGGCCGACGCCTGACTCATGCTCATGCCAAACGAATCCATGGAGCTGTCGATGCCGAAGAGATTAAGTTGTGAGTGCGACAGTGACATTGACAGTGAAGATTGGGTCTGTGAGAGGTGGTTGGCAGCAGCTTGAGAAGCAATGTTTTTGCGTTGCTCATATTCTTCGGGCGCGACATAGCCAGTAAGCCGACTGCTCGATTGGCGTTTGCTATCGTCGATTTGTGCTCTGGCTTGAAAGTAAATGTCATCGACATTTTTGCCATTAATCACATGATAGACATACTTTTTGGCCAAGCTGTGAATAGATGAAAAATAGTTTTTGTCATAAGCAAAAATTAAATGGGGGAGGATTGCGCAGACTTACCGCAGCATAGTTTCGCTGTTGCTGGTGGTGCTGCGCAGATAAAACTCCTGAAAGATGCGACGTACAACGCGCGCCAATACCGAGGCGTACTGTTTGAAGCTCTCGTGTTTGCCGGTGATTTTCTTCTCTTGCAGCGCCTGCGATACGGCCCATAATAATTTCTAAAATAACAATCAAAATAGTTAATAATTGCATAAAAAAATACTCTCAATAAAACCCACCTTTCTTTGATTCTCCGTCAGACTCGCCATGCTCGCTGTTGTCTCCGAAAATGCGCGCACCAATTTAGCACCCGGCGCCGGCAAATTGTTGCCCCCAAAGCTGAGATTTCTGCTCGCAGTTAAGTTGGACGAGGATGAGGACGACGACATCATTCTGCTGTTGTTCATGTTGGCGGAGGAACCAGCCCCAATACAAAAACTTTGACTTTTAATTTTGAGCGCACGCGGTGTTAAACCCTGCGAGGAGCCGCGGAATATTTTGCTACTGGCAGCATCAACCGATTCATCATCGTCGTCGTCGGCAGGATGACGTTTGCGTTTGAGCAGCAGCGACTCTAGCTTCGAGGAGCCGGCGAATGAGGTGGCCGTACACGAGTTGGACGATTGTTGTGTGTTCGAATCGCTGCCCGAATAATAGGCAAACGTTGAGTGTACCGAATTCTGTGACAGTTTGTCGGGCGAGAAGAGTGCGCGCTTTGATTTTTCAACGCGCGTCGCAATCTCAGGCTTGATGGGCGGCTTGGGTAGCGCATATTTCTGTTGTTGCAGCGTTTTAGCGGGACTTTGAAAGAGCGCGCGTTTGGAGGTTTCGCGCGAGGGTCCAGGTTTCATGAGATCACAGCGGTAGAGGCGCTTGCGTGCGGAGGAGGAGGGAGTTTTGCGAACTGTAAAAAAATATTTGAAATTCATAAATTAAATAAAGGTTTAAATGGATAAATAAGAAATTAAATAATTAATAAATGATTTTTTTTGTATATAATAAATAAAATAAAAACATTTGAATAAATTAAATTAATAAAAAATAGAATGAAATACAATATTAAAATTTACCATTTTTCTTTTTGCTGCCAGGCGTCTTGCGTTTCGGCGTAGCCTTGCGTTTTGCTTTGTTTTTTCTGTAAGTAAATGTATTAGTTATATTAATTAAAAGAAAATAAATAACATTTCTAAAAGCTACACACTTTTTATCGAGTAGTATTTGTGTGCCCAACAATGTCGTTGATTTCAGCGAGGTTGTCGCCAGATTTGCGGACGAAAATACAGCGCGACGTTTGGCCAAATGGCTCAGACGATTGCCGGGCGATGCAGTCAATAATCTAATTATAAATTAATTAATTAATCATATAGTTTAATATTTTTATTAAAATTAAAAACATACTTCAAACGCGCATTGCGTTTTTTGGCACTCGACGGCGAAAGACGATAAGATGATGCGGTTTCTGCGCCAATAAAACGTTCCACCACCGACAGACTTAGATACTCATTGTTTTCAGAGGCCTTGTTGAGATTATAGCTAAAAGAAGAAGAAAATGAAGAACAATATGTTTAATAAATAAAGTAAACAAAGAATAAATTAATAAATTAACAAACAAATAAATGAAAACAACAACAAAAAATACAAATTTCCTGCTCACCTCAAACCATGCTGCCTCACACCAAGTATATCCTTCCACGCCATCGATTGTGTCTCCTCCATGGAATGCGTTGGCTTAAAAAGACTTGTCACAGCCCCACCGCCGCACTGCATTGCCATCTGCTGTGCACCGCCACAACTCGCCGTCGTCGTCGTCGCCGCCGTATCCACGATCGCCTGATGAAAATCAAATATCTGCTGCTTCATCTGCAGCACCGTGGAGACAACATCAATTTGCGGTATGGTCAACGTTGGCGGCGGTGGCACGCCAGCCAAACACTTGCGTATGCGCCGCTGCAACTCGCGTTCGCGTCGACAATTAGCACGCAGCAGACTCTGTGGATCATTGGCAAAAGACGACGCCGTCGAACGTTGATCGAACATCATAGAACCATCAATGGTTTTGTCATCACAAAAACTGGATTCCGTTGGACAATTATATGACTTATTAATGCTGATATCCTCCTGATGTTGCTCATCATTTTGTTCTTGCTTTAACTGCTGCTGCTGCGCTGTTTGTGCCGGCGGCGCATCTTGTGTGACATCAGTTAAAATTGTAAAATGTTCATAAATCTGCGGCGGTTCTGTTTGTTGCGTATTTGCATCCAATTCAATTATCTGCTCAGTTACATCGTTTTCAATCGCTTCCTGTTCATTAGCATTCTCTTCATCATCATCATCGTCGTCGTCATCATCACCAAACAAATCCGGCGAACGTTCGTTTGTATATTTTTTTAGAATAAACGATTCCGTCAAGAGTTGTACGGCATTGAATGAGGTTTCCATGACAGTGGGCAGCTGCGGTACCACAGCAATAGGTGTCGGCGTTGGCACCTGCGCGAACACATTATTGTTATTGGTCAGACCTTTGATTTTGCCATTGAATGAGAGCTCCGACGAAGGTGTTGTATGCACAGACGCCGCTGCATCTTGGGAGGCATGTGCGCTATTGGTGCCGCCGGCAATATTAGACTCAATTGACATAATCATATCCACTGCATTGCAACTGTTCTCCTCGACGGTGATAATGTCGAAAAAGTTAGTAAAACGCATTTTGCCAGGCGAAGCTTCAGTGGCTATGGTAATAGCGGCTGTGGAATCCGGCGATGTTTTTTGATTGTAATTTTTGTTGGCATAGATGGCACGCTGAATTTTACCAAAAGGACTGTCGCTAAAACCCTCGAAAGAAGATTCTTCGCTTGAATGCGTCGGTACGCCGTAGCACAGTTCGCGTTCTGTTTTCAAAGCCTCATTTGCGATAGCCGCAGTTTTGTTTGTGGCTGGCTGTTGATAGTGCTGCGGCGGTTGCGTTGCGGCAGCAGTAACTAAGTCTGTCGTTGCTATTGTGGTTGCTGTGGTGCAGTCATAATCAAAATATGTTGGTTGTGGTGGTGCTGCTGTTGTTGCTGCCATCGTTGGTTTCAACGCTTGCCTAAATGGACTGAGACCGCTGTAACCCTTGAAGGTTGGCTCTTTTGTCATGAACTTTGCATAGCACTGACGACTATGCTCCTGCTCAACACCTTCGATAATAGTTGCTGCTAATGTTGGTTGACTGAGTTGTTTTGGTTCGTAATCATTGGAAGTGGTTATAATGACCTCACTTTGATACGAGGGCGCTGTTAGAAGGTACGGCAAATGCATGTTGTTTTCATCGTCGGATACAACGTAATCGTGATGTTCACTGAGCGAAGACTGCAAACGTACAAGAATGAAAAAAAAAGTTCTACTGTTAAAAAAAAATAAATCAGAAAGATAGAATTTTTATGGGGGCTCTGTCTGCTATGCTGCTTCTGTATTTTTGGAAACACGTTTTCATTGCAGAGGGTGAGTGCACCGTCATGAGAAATAGAAATGTGTGTGTGAGAGAGAGAAGAGTGGCAGAGGAGAGTGCAAGTAAGGTCAATAAAAAAATAAAAAAGAAAACAAGAGAAAAACTCCGAAAAATGATTGATAAATGGTTCAACAAATAACAACTAGTTGATAATGCAATTCACAAAACATCAACGTTAGGTAAAGGTATAAAAATAATTCTAAATGCGTGACACGTCGCCGTCTGTAGTTCAACGAGTCTAGCATTTGCTCAAATTGTGAGTATTCTGGAATATGAGTTGATAAATATAACGATTAATTGCGGATTATGTACGTGGGGTTATGTAAAACAGGAGTCTACTGCAAACAAATATCACAATTTATGGTAAAATATATCTTCTTCTTTAAAGGGGGAGTATTTACAATTAACAGTTCGGGTTTCAATTTCATATATTCTATCAGGTTAAGTGATTAAAATGAACCTTATAGGTAAAACTCACCAACTACATGTTAATAACTGGCTTACAAAAGGTTTTATCATATGGGAACCTTTATACTAAAACAGAAACATACCCTAATATTCAGACTTTGTGGCAATATTAATTATTTTATATGAATTAGAGTTGCTTTATTTATAGATTGGGGTATTTTCTATGTGTATGCATAGAGAGATTCATATATATTTCGTTATCTGCTACCACGTTTATCAGACACTTGCTGCCCCCATCCTTCTGAGTAAAACCACGACAATATTAACTTCATTTCTTCTGTATTTTTTGAAGCTATTTTTAAAAATTGAATTGAACCCCTCTTTCACTTAAATTCCCTTTTAAGATATAACTATTGCAAGAGCAGTCCATGGAACAGCCCCACTCAATCATCTGTAATATGCTGTATAAATAAAAAAATAATATCTGGTTCCTTTTCATTGAATTTACTTCAAAACGAACGTCAACATTTTTCATTCACTTTTTAGTCGTTACTTTGTTTGGTCATAAACACACTAAAAGTGTTTGAATCAAACTGGTTTTATTGAAATTGACATGAAGTGAATGCTAAACATAACATGTGCTTAGATCGATGTATTAATAATAAATGTTTGTATGGAAATATTAAAACTATCATTAATGCACATAATACAGTTCATGAATGTCCGTAGTAATTAAAAAGATAAGGTATATGTAGTATTATGTACCCTGCAGTGGAATCTAAACTAGTGGCATACATAGATAGTATTCATATTAGTAACCAAGTTTCTAGATCGACACTTATTTATTTTGTAGCAAACATGTTTATTTTTAATTTTGTGGTGGGTTCCATCGTGCCATGTGTTTTATTTCTTTCCGCCATGGACTTAAAAAATTTAGCAAATAACCTATGTAAAAGGCCCATGCAACCGTGTATTGCTTGCTAATAAAAGGCCGCGCCAGTCGCTTTCTCCTACGCTGTCCACTATCAAGTCTCATTTCAAGAACCTTCTTTACTGAAACACTTTTATTCCTCCGTTCCACAGGATCTAGACAGCGAAACCGATGGATCTTGATGCACTTGACAATGTCATACAGCTCTTGTGTTCCAACTGGAAAATAGTAACCAGTTAAAAGTAGGATTAGAGGAACTAGTTTTTAGACTGACTGTAAACAAATAGTTTATAGATTGGTTAAAAGAAACTAGTTAAAAAAACTATTTAAATGTAATGCAAGAGGGGACAAATGACACATCGTACGACATGAGCATTGAATAAATTGCAGTTTATTGTATGAAAATGGTTTCGAATTCGGGCTAGTTGTGACTACGGAGAACTAGACCAATACTAGTATTCAACTAGTCTTTTACACTGCAGGGTAGTGATAAAATTAACAAAATTATTTTTATACCATACACTCAGAGTGAAAGGATATAAGAGGTTTGGAAAATTCTGGTTCAGAGTGAGCTCCTGAGTCGATTTAACGATGTACGTCTATCGGTTCTAATCACAATTTTAGGAAAACTAGAAAAGGTAATTCAACGGAACTCAGAACTTAGATTACTTATATATCTAAGATGTCTGGTATTGAAATGGACATGACCGGTCCATTGTGACCGTTCAAACGCCTCAGATAACACTAACAACTATGAATGAATTTTGCTTTATACCGACCCAAGTTATCTTTTTTTGTAATTTTTTTATTTTTTTATTTTATTCTTCACATAACAAATATCAAATATTTTATAAAAAAAAATGAGGTACACCCACCTCGTATATTTGGGTAATGAAATAAATGAAAGCAAATTCTTTAGCGATTACCAAATCACAGTTTTTTCAAGGTTCGTAAAACCTAGGCACCTCTGGACTACTTTAATCAGAAATTTCATTATGACATATGTTTAGGGTACTTATAGGTGACTTAGACCTTCTTTGACTTTCATAATACCTACTAACTCTTTCCTACTAAATGTCTGTCCGTACTAAAAAACTTACAATGTGATTTAAACTCCCTTTTTGATTTTTGTTTGTGGTTTACTTTGTACTTTATTTCAAAAATAATTACATATGAAGATAAATGCATGCTAATGTATCTCTATGTGCTTAATTAAAAAGTGTTAATTAAACTATATCCTAACAATAGAAGTAAAATCATTATACAAATATTTGTATCATGAGTAAAACTAAACAAATCAATTATCAAACGTTAATTTTTTAAGTCTATTGATATTATAAATTGTAGATGATGAGTTTTCTAAAATTGAATCCCTTTTGAATGGCAGTGTTCTCATAAGGTGATACAAATTACGAACCATCGATCAACCTTTGAACAAAATTCAGATATTTGGTGTTCTTCACTTTCGAACAAAACTTTAGATATTTGCAACAAAAATGAAATTGAATTTGTTCCTCAGAATTTTGATTGAAATAGATGTATTTTGTATTGAAAATTCGAATACTGGAATAAAACAAAAAAAAATGTAAATTTGAACATGCTGGATATGATATCTTCAAACACATAATAGAAAATGTTCAAAAAATTTTATAATTTTAACTCCCTAACGATGATATTAAAATTAAAGCAACCAGAAAAGAAACTTACCCCACTGCCGGTTGAAGGTTCCGATTCATAACTATTGTTAATTTTAATTTTGAGTTTTAAGGATTCCATTCCAAAGAGCTAAAAACCAAATACAAGTATTAGACATTGAATTGCAATTATCTATTTATTTTTTAAATTTTCTTTTTTTTTAAACATATTATTATTTAAAAAAAAAAAATAATAAAAAAAAAATATTTAGCCGAGACGCACTCTGCCACACGAAAATTCTCCCGCCACAGCGCAGTGGGAAGGAACAAAAAAAAAAACAAAAACAAGAACGACAGCTGTATGCGTTGGAATTTTTCTACAGACAGACGGACAAACAGAGGGACGGCCAGACGGACAAACAGCATATAGCAGTTTTAATAAAATAAAAATACTTAAAATAATTGTTTAAATTTAACATTTACCTCTTCTATCCGTATTGATTATTATTTATTTTTATACGCGTAATATTTGTTGTTGTTGTAGAAAACGTCGTTGCTGCGTCGCCTGAACTGCGCTGCTTTCTTCACTCTGCCAGCTGCGTTTTGTTTCACTATATATTTTCTAAGCACACAAATTGTAAATTTATTAAAACACTTCTTTGATGTTCGTTTTATAACAAGCACTTCTACTAAAATTGTTTAGTTAAACTATTTCTAATTATTAAAATGCACATCTCGCAGCCTCGAATAATCCGTACGCTGCTGCTGCTTCGCTGGCTGAAAAAGTCGACTTTTTTTTCTATTGACAATGGCGGCGGCCACTCTACGCGCGTTTTTTGACGTTCATGTCAAAAATCAATGTTGCCATATTTTTCGTATAAAAATTACTACTTTAGAATTCGGGAAATGTACATGTGCTTTGAACAACCAACTTCGGTAATCTGAACGAATAAACAAACGCAATTTTTTGCCTCTGAATGTTCAGAGTTAAAAACAAATGCAGATCTCTTTTTGACAGTTCGAGCTTAGTTCACGCCCAATGTATATCGAAAACTGCTGGTTTTGTTCAAGAAGTATTAATAAAGGCGTGGAAAATAAGAATAACCGATATAAAGTTGACTCTTTCGTCGTAAATGGGTTAAATATAGTATAAGCGTTTTGACAAATAAGTATAATATAAGACAAATATGAAAAAAGCTGACATCATTTTATAAGTCGACTTTAATTACTTTGTAGATTTGCCTAATTGAGACGAATGCGATAATTTAATCGTCCCAGGTATATACATTATTTTTTAATTTAAGTATTTTACTGAAAAAACGATATATTATATATATATCCTTTATGTTTAAGAAAAACCTTGAGAATATTTTGTAATTGATGATGTTGGTAAATGATTTTCAAGCGAATTCATTGTTATACAAAATTACCCCAGAATTTAAAACTTCTATAATTCCCTTTTCTCACAACAACAAGATACCAAAATACCACTAGAGTTATTTCCCAAAGATTTGGCCACTTTGTGTAGTGATGCTGAAAGAAACAATAGTTCTTGGAAATCAAGGGTACCAAATATTTTTACGAAAACTTTTTATACCGAGTACTTTATAGTTTGGAAATATATTTGGTCGGTATACAATGTATATCATTTTTATAAATTTATAACTGAATTGCAATTAAAAGATATGTTAAATTTAGATAAAAAAATATATATTTTATCTTTAATTTAGTCAGCAATTTAGTCGAATTCGCGCACACCCTAATTTTTGTTATTAGTTAAAGAAATTGAAAATATGTAGATTAAAAACAAAACCTAATTCGGAACTGTACCCGTAAGGTGAACCGGTACATCAAAACCGTTTCGTGAAATTAGGAAGAAATCTTAAACCGAAAAGAAAACCGTAATTCTTTTCGTGCACAATTAATGGTCAATTTGTTGGTAATTATCATATATATGAAACAGTATTGGGTACTTTACATTACCGCATCACTTCTTAGAAGACGCGAAGACGCTGAAATAAATACAGATCCAGGTATAATAAATAAATCGCCCAACTATGCCACTTACCGCCGAAAGTGCAGCCCAACAAATTCAAGTAAATACTAATAAATGTCATTTAATTTGAATGCAACAATAACCACTCAACATGCAAATCCCCTAACATTAGGAACGCCTAAAAGATTTACAGGGTCTGGTGCATCAAATCGATGAAGAGCGTCGTCGCTCCGAGACCAACATCAATTGTATTGCACGCGCCCAGCAGACCAGTCAACCGGCTGCAAAGCTAAAGACGCTCTACAAGACAAGTCTGCAGGATGCCTCTCAGGAGGAAACAACTATACGCACGGCGCTGGAGAAGATTCAGGAAATACGACGCATACGAAATGAGCGACGCATACAGGCGCGCAATGCCGGAAACAAGGAGGCCATACGACGTGGAGCACTCATGAAAATGGTGCAAATCTCAGCCCAAACACTACCGTTGTTTGTGAGCAAACCGGGCGAAAAGGTGCCGGCACTGTGTGGCGCCATACCAGCTGAAAGCAACTACATTGCAAAAGTGGGCGATAATGTGGTAGCACTGGTAAATGGTGTTGAAGACGAGGAGAACTGGATACTTGCTGAGGTGGTTCAATTTTTGCAGCGTCAAAACAAGTACGGTGTTATTGACATTGAGGACGAGCAAAAGGATCGTCATGTGCTGAGCAAACGTAAGATAATACCGCTGCCGTTAATGCGCGCCAATCCGGAGACTGATGGCCATGCACTTTTTCCGAAAGATACCGTGGGTAAAGCGTTTGATAATTAAAAAAAAAGAATCAAAAATATATATATTGCTTGTAAATTCACAGTTATGGCTTTGTTTCCACAAACCACTTGCTTCTATAAGGCCATCATACATCGATTGCCACAGACGGCTACCGAAGACTATGAGGTTCTCTTCGAGGATTCCAGTTGTGTCAGCGGTTACGCTGATCCGCTGCCTGTAGCGCAACGATATGTCATCGCTTACAAGCCGACCAAGAAGACTGCTGCTGCTGGTGGCGGCGGTGGCAGCGGTAGTTCTGCCTGACATTCTCTAAGTAGTTCAGAGAACTCATGTGACGTTTAAAACGTTTTTGTCAGTAAATATACATTGAAATATTTAATATATTAATGATTAATTAAATTAAAAAAAAAGCTTAAAACTATACTTGGACAGTTAGTAACATAATTAAACAACTAATGTTATTGTTCATCATCGTGCATGAAGGAAATTTAGCTGCTTTATGCTTATTGTCAATGTAACTTTGGTATTTTGTATATGCGTTGACGCAGCAATAGATCTAAGTTATTTTTATTGAATGTTAATTGTAAAAAATATTGTAAAAATACTTATGGAAATATGAAATTAAATTTTATCCACATCTAAATATTCACTATACAAGCATATTTCTCGTATACTAAAACTTGTAAAAGTATTTTCACACTATATTCGCGCAAAATCACTCTTATTGCCATTAAAAAACATAGTACTACGCCATTTAAAAAGGCACACATTTTTAAAATTACGTTTATATAAAAATTATATATTCAATAAATGAAATACTAATTCAACTTTTTTGAGTTCATTCAATATATATATATTTTAAATACAGCATGAATATATCGAAACAGGCAACTCTTTAGTATAATGTAATTTTTAACATGTTTCTAAGTTTTAAAATTCAAGTAATATAAAATAGAAATTCGTGTATATGGATATTAAAGTACATGAATAAAGTACATCTAAACAGCCATTTGTCAAATATCTGGCACCACTGTAAAAATGCCAATCGAACAGTGTTGCTGAATTGGAAAGAAACTATTTTAATCATGCTATAAAATTATAGCATTAAATTACAATTTTTAAGGTATTAATTTTGCAAAACTTAAATTGTTTGCAGACACAACATATTAAAAACTGGACGACTATAAAAAACTATTTTAGTCATGCTATAAAATTAAAGCATTAAATTACAATTTTTAATGTATTAATTTTAGAAAACTTAAATTGTTTGGAGACACAAAATATTAAAAACTGGATGACTATCAAAAACCATTCTACAAAAGCAAATTTTTTTTTTGTAGAACATCGGTTTTTGTACTTAAAGTTATCCAAGTAACAAAATCTCCTATATAAATGTGTTGCATAGCTTTTCACGACATTCTTATACTTTTATTTCACCAATCCCGTCCGGTGAATTGAACTCTTTTTCTTCAGTTTGCAAAGCCAATTGACTGCATATTCAGTTTTTTCCTATTACGTATCGTTAAAAAAACTGGAATCGTAATTTTACTATTAACAAAAAAAAGTATTACTGTTGAAAAATAGTTTTCCAAAAACCTTCAAATGCAAATTGCATCTAATAGCCAACATTAATATTTTAATGTACTAATGAATTCGAACATTCATATAAGTGTTTAAGATATTTGGATCTAAATTTATTGTTTTTTTTTACACAATTTTTGCACTTTGAGATGAGCATGAGAAAATGTTTTTTTAGTTTTGTTGATTAGTGTTATTACACTTTACAATATTACCGTATTTTGTACGTTTATGCAACACTGAAAATATTTGTTTTGTTTGGAGCGACGCCGAATTAAAACTTATATTTTGGAAAATTAAATTGATAGCTCAACTATGCCGCTTACAGCCGAAAATGCAGCCCAACAAATTCAAGTAAATCGCACCCAATTTCATTTTAATTAATTCAAGAAATACCATAACACTTTTCTTTTGCGCAGGAACGCCTCAAAGATATACAGCGAATAGTGCATCAAATCGAGGAGGAACGACGACGCTCAGAGACAAACATCAATGACATGGCGCTAGCCCAACAGCCAGGTCAACCCACAGCAAAGCTGAAGACACTCTATAAGACTGGACTGCAGGATGCGGCTCAAGAGGAAGCGACTATACGATCTGCGCTGGAAAAGATACAGGAAATCCGACGCATACGCAACGAGCGACGCATACAGGCGCGCAATGCCGGCAACAAGGAGGCGATAAGACGTGGCACACTTATGAAAATGATGCAAATATCAGCACAAACACTACCGTTGTTCGTAAGTAAACCGGGCGAAAAATTGCCAGCACTATGTGGCGCCATACCGGCAGATGCCAGCTACATAGCTAAGCCGGGTGACAATGTGGCAGCGCTGGTGAAGGGAGTCGACGACGAGGAGAACTGGATATTAGCTGAGGTTGTGCAATATATACAGCGCCAAAACAAATACGATGTCATAGACATTGAGGACGAGCAAAAGGATCGACATGTGCTGAGCAAACGAAAAATTATACCGTTGCCTTTGATGCGCGCCAATCCGGAGACAGACGGGCAAGCTTTATTTCCCAAAGATACCATTGGTAGTTGTAAATTGAATTAATTCTAAAATGGAATGCTAAATTTTCTCTTTTTCTCAGTCATGGCTTTGTATCCGCAAAGCACCTGCTTCTATAAGGCTATTGTATATCGCCTGCCGCAGTCAGCAACCGAGGACTACCAGGTGCTCTTCGAGGACACTAGCTGTGCCAGCGGTTACGCTGATCCGCTGCCTGTGGCGCAGCGCTACGTCATCGCCTATAAGACGACCAAAAAGACTGGTAGCAGTGTGTCATCAGCCTGACCCTCTGTCAGTAACGCTGACAACTCTTGCTACGCTCAACACACATTATGCAGAAAATATTCGTTAAGATATTCATTTAAAATTTTAATCATTAATTTATATAAAAAATAAAGCTTACATTTTATTTGAACCTATACTAAGAGTTTAGTATTACGCTAAAATTACTCATCGTCATCCTCATCTTCGTCATCATCATCGTCCTCTTCCATGGCTTCGGCATCTTTGTCCTCATCGGCAATATCCTCACCGTTGCCACTGTCCGACTTGTCATCCTCTACATCGTCCTCAACATGCAGCTCAAAGCCGTCGGCTTTGGTCCAGGAGCATTTGATCGTCAGCTGGAACTTGGCCATTGGCTTGGCGACCAGTTTCAGTATGCGCGCCTGTTCCGGCGTCAACACTTTGCCCTCTTCGCACACTGTATAGTCGCTGTAGAGCGTCACTATGCCCTTCTGCAGCTTGGTCGGTAGACCCAGTGAGCGCAGATGCGGTTCCATTGAATGTGCAAACTCTTCGAGTGGTCCCTCCTCCAGCACCACTGTTTCGGTGGCAACAAAGCCACTGCGCGCATACTCCACGGCCCAGTAGGTGCTGGCCCAGTCGAGCACCTCCTGTTTGGGTTTGTCTGTGAAGAGCAGACCGACCTGGCCAGTCAGCCGCTTGGACAGCTAAAAAGCAGAAATTATATTAGAATTTGTAGAAATAAATTATTTATTAAACTAATACCTTGTACAAATCTGTTTCGACTTCCTCCGCCTTAGTACGTCCCAAACCAATCTGCATGATGCGATTTTTACCAAAGAAAAAACGTGAATTTTGTTTCCACTCTTGTCGCAGATCCTTCAGTAGATTGTTGCGCATATTTTGCACCTGGAACAGAAATACGTGCGGGTACTTCTCGACGCAACGACGTATGTCCTCGATGATTTGTTGCTTCCATTGGAGGCCCTTGCGATCGGTCTTCGTCAATGAAACTAATTTTTTAGATGCGTAAATTAAATATTTATTACAATCAAATTCTATTGTAAACTTACTCTTCTTATCTCTCTTTGAACGTGGCATTTTGTGTTTTATTAAAATTGAAATATATTAAAAAATTCAAATTGTTCTATGAAATTAGTTGATGGAATAAACACGTGCGGCTTCCAATCCCAACAAATACATGAGCTGTCATTGTCAAAATTTAAAAAAAGGTACTTAGTACGAACTACTTTCACGAACAACTTTATGCAACACTGGCTGTCAAAAGGGATTTTCAGTGCTGCCAAGTTAGGCAATTTTCTGGAACCGACTAAAAATCGAAAGTTGACCGAGGTCATAAGTGGTTTTTGAATTAGAACAAAGTGGGCGGGGCAAAATAAAAAAAATAAATTGTCACACGATGCAGAAACCAGACCTATAAATAAAAAAATGTGACCTCAAGGTCATGTGATACCCCTTAAAAAACAAAAACCTGTTTTTTTTTCCAAACTCAAATTCCTGGAAATGGGGAGTGGTTAAATGAAAATAATAAAATTTATATAAAAAATAATGAAAATAACAAATACTGCTATGGAAATTTATATGCCAAAAAAATAAATTCTAGAACCAGAAAAAAATAAATAAATTAAAGTAAAAATATTTTTTCATACTGAAATCATACTGATTAACTAAATGTACAAGAAGGTGTTTTAAATCATTTTTTTTCACAGTGTATCTAAAATTTCTATGGCCACACCGAGAGAAAAACGTAGTTAGTAAGTTATATAAATAAATATAATGTCGTGAAGCCGAAAATTAATGCTTATATATTTGCCGGCCTTTTTTTCCAAGAGATGCAACAAAATATGCGACGTTATAGTGGGCGGCGAAGTTTTGAACTAATTCACAGATGAAAGCCACCAGGGAAAGATTCTTCTGCGATATGGGCATCGGCATCGACTGCATGGCCTGGAATCCTGACCAGGAGGACAATGGTAGTGCTAACCTGCACCTACCAGCCGCTCGCAGAGCACACATTGGTGGAATAAGCCTTTGGCTCTACCCACAGAGTAGGGCAGACGCAGAGAAGATACCTCAAAGAGCGGTGCGAAAATAATTACAGGTGGCAGTTAAAAATTTAAAATTTTGACTTTTTTTAATTATTGTCTTTATTTTCATTGGGCACTTTGCCATCGACCAACACACTGACCAGGGTATCGTCGATGGCACCAAACTGCTGACAAATTTCTCCAAGGCCGATTAACCTTGAACTGCATTGTTCACTACAGCGGCTGCTCAACGGTTGAGTTTTAATGCCAGTACTTGCGATGCGCGTAACCGAAAATTCGCGCTCTTTCATTGACTATGACCCTGTATTTTTGTGTTCTTGCGATCGCTGCATTATGAGAAAAGGAAAGGTGGATCGTGATTTTCTGTATATTTTTGTAAACATTATTTTTTTTTTAAATAAAAGTAAAAAAATAAAATATGACATTTCATTTTTAAAATTATGAAATAATTAAGATTGACTATGTCGTAGTTCCTCAAAAATATATTTTTATAACTAAGTCGAAGTTGAACATAACTACGTTGAAGCATATTTTTAAACGTAGTTAGAAATGACTACGTTTTGCTCTCGGTGCATGTATATTTCAAGAATATGATTTTTTTTAAATTTTTATTTGCCACTCTCTTTTTCCTGTTGGAGTTTAAAAAAAAAGAGTTTTTTATTTTTAAGGGGTACCACGTGACCTTGAGGTCACTTTTTTTATTTATTAAATTTTTAGGTCTGATTTCGGCATCGTGTGAATTTTTTTGTTTGCCGCGCCCACTTTGTTATAATTCAAAAACCACTTATGACCTCGGTCGGTTTTCTAATTATGGGCGGTTCCAAAGAAGGCGTCAATAATTTTGTTGTTTTTCGACACTCTCCGCCCCTTTTAGGAGGCGTGGAAATATATATTTTTTGAGACCGGCCATATAAAGTTTACCACACTTATATCTGGATTGGTGGTACCAAATGCTATTGTAAAAGAAGAAAAGTAATAGATCTATGACGATTGAAGTAGAATGTAAACCCTGGTGCACATTTTTTCAATTCGTTACTTTTTCGGTATTCGTTATTGGATTTTTAGAATTACTCGTTCGTTTCGTTTTCGTTTCAATTGGATTTGCTCTAGAGTTTGTGCGAAATTTTATAATATTTTGTGATTTATTCTAATAGATTTGGAATTATCACACACAAAATTAGAAGACAATAGTTTGTCGAAGCATTTGTGCAACAAATTGTTAAGTGGTAAGTGTCATAGACCTTTTTATTTTCCTTCAATAAATTTGCTAGTGCAACGAACGTGAAATGGTATATGGTGGGGCTCTGACGGCGTGAAAAAATGCCATGCCTTACACACCAACAGCGTGTAAAATGGAAAAATTTTATTCATGATAAAAAAAGAAATGGTCTAAACTTTGATAATTCAACTGCCACTCAAGGCGGCGTCGGTCGATGAACAAAATCATACTGGGAGCAGCAGCGGAGTTTAATGCAGTTGCACATTTTAATAATTTAATTAAGTTTATATAAGCCTATATCTACAAATTGCTAGTCGTTTTTTTTTTGTCATTTCGCATTTTTTTTTTTGTTACTGTGCTCAGGAATTTGTTTCAATTCATTGCGGTCTTTTTCAGTATAGCGTCGACTGCGACGCAGCAGCGCTGTTCGGTCATTGGCGTCGCACGTCGCAGGATCTTTGTCATGATGACGTAATGCGGCAACAAACCGGACGTCGGCGTGTAGCAAACAGTGTTGCATTTTTCAATGTCATTGATTGGTACTGATTTTTTTTAGGAACTTCAAATTTACGAGGTGTTTAAAGAATTTTAGATATTTTGTGTAAATTCCAGTTATTTTACCTCTTAGTTATTTTACCTCTATTAATTATTATATATATTATTAATAATTTATATGAAGCGGTGCGATTTAATGTTATTATTAAACGGAAAACGTTTTCGATTATACTTCGTTTTGATTAAGGTTTTGAACTTAATAACAAAATGGTTATACTGGCTCTAAGTTATGGTTTTGATTTTGGAACATAATTTTTATATCTAGGGATTTAAGTTTTTTTTTCAATTTTTTTGATTATTTTAGTGATTAATCGTGAAAGAATCATAATTAATCATACTGCTTCTTACAAAGCATTTAATAGGACTTGTTTAGTAGGATTTGTTTAGTAGGATTTGTAATCTTTTGCAAGAGACAGGCCTCTTTTTGTATACCGAACGAACGAAAACAACGAAGAAATGACTTTCTGATCAATTGTGCCATTTTAAATAATTTATCTTTTTCCGGAAACATGATTTTTCGGAATTGCAAGACATAAAGGCAGACATATTTTTTTTTGGATAGTAATGGATTGAATTTTTTGCATTTTTCTTAATTTTTAACTGATGAAACAAATTTATATCTACTACAATTAAATTCAAATTCATAGTGAAATTTTTGATAGCTTTTTTTTTGAACTTATCAACTTTATAACTTATCTACACCTTGATCTACAGTTTTATGATCAGCTTTATTTAGAAATTATATAAGTACCGAGAGTACCAATAGAGTACCTATCAATAACATGCTATTGACAAACATTTTGGTGAAAATCCAATAAAATACTCTATAGCTATTTTACGGGGTAACGGAAATTCGCACCGGTGCGAGTTTCTACTATATGAGTGGAAACTCGCACCGGTGCGAATTTCAGTTTAATGTACGGAAACTCGCACTAATTTAGAAAATCTGAACCGGTGCGAATTTCCGTTTAATATGCGGAAACTCGCACCTATATTTATTTCGAAGAAATTACTTACCAAAATAAAAAAAATGTAATAATTGAAGGGTTTGGTGCAAAAAAAGGTTAAGTCCATTTTTTCACTGGAAAATCAATAAAAACTGTTTAAAATTGCCAATTTTGCGATTTTTTGTTTAAAAAAAACTGTCATTAAAAACTCAATTTTGAAAAATATGGACTTGACCCTTTTTTGCACCAAACCCTTTGATTTATTTATATATGTTATAACATTTTATTTTTGAAAGTTGAATCTAAAAATATTTCGAAAGTCCATCGTACTTTTATTGACCTCCAAAGAACATCAAGTAGCAGAATGTGAAACACAATAAATGCCGTTCATGGGAACGTCATATGAAATATCGATGAAAAAAAACAACTAATAGTGTTTACCATCGATTAATTCCATATAACTTCACTATTGCCTCTAAGAAGCCGCATTGAAGGTGCAGACATCGATAACCTTCCGAGTGTATGGGTTCTATGTTCATATTTTGGTTCCTTCAAATTAATTTCTTGAATAATTTTTTTTTTGTGCGAATTTCCACTCAATAGGTGGAACTTCGCACCGGTGCGAATGTCTGCCTATATGAGTGGAAACTCGCACCGGTGCGAATTTCTGCCTAATGAACGGAAATTCGCACCCATGGTGCGAGTTTCCTATTACTCCTATTTTACAGTGTGAAATGTTCAATCTTTACTTAATTGAGTTTAATTTAATTTTCTATAATCTAAAATTTGACGATGATTCAATCAACATGAAGCTACTCAAATTGTACATAAATATATTTTTTTTGATTTACACATATGTAGTATGTGTATTATGTACTATACGGGTTGGCTATATGTTTATATAAGTCATTTTTTTTACTCTGACTGATAAGCTGCTCTAATCTGCAATTGATAACAGCGACAGTGCTCAAAACAACAACAAGGCCAACAACAAACACTAGCACAGGTAAAACGGTGAACATTTTTAAAAGAATGATTTATACATTTTTGTTTTTTTGCTGCTTCAGCATAAATAATTTAACTACTGCGTAATTATTTAGAAAATGCCTTGAATTTTGTTGAAATACAAAAAAAAAACGCTGAATTTGTGAAAAAAAAATTAAATATTAAATACATTTTTTTTAAATATTATAAGATTTTTTCTAAATTTAATAAATTCTTTTTATTATATTTTGACATTTACTTTTATAAATTTAATTTATTCCATTTTATTGCACAGCATTTGTAATTTGCACTGCTTTGTAGTTATTCGTCAGCATGCGTCATTTAAATATGACTGAGAAAAAACGCAATGCTTTAATTGAAGTACATCATCAATGCGCATTTAAGCATTTTATTCTATTTTTTGTTTGTTTATCGTTTATACAGTTTTTTTTTGCTACTCCTTGTGTCATGCATTAACTCAATTTGTTTAATCGCCTCTACAACTGGTTATTGTTGTCTTTGAAATCTTAATTCATATTCGAGTGTTTGGTATCACGTGCTGCGTGCAATAATCGTAAAGTTTTTGCTAAAGTATTTTAAACATTTTCAAATGTTTTAAAACTTATTAAATATAATATATTCAACCTTTTTCTTATTATCACTGTTTTAATCTCAACACTGATAAGAGTTTAATTTACACACATATAAATATGCTCTCGCATGGGCTCTAATCAGTTGAGTAGAACCTCAAATAAATATATATTTTTTATAGCGGAATATTTTAGGTTAGCGCCATTTTTTAAAAGCATAGAATTTATATTTAGGCTTTTTAAATTTTAACTAAATTTTAACTTTTTTAATATTAAAATTTCAATTAAATGTATTTTTTTTAATTTTTAGTGTTTGGCACGGTTGGTTCTCAACAATGTATACCATATATAAATCATAAAGTTGAACTTTATTCAAAATCAACGAAAAGTTTCAGCTATAGAATGATACAGCTATACATAAAAATCAGCCTTCAGTAACAATTTATTATAAATGATTTAAAAGACTATTTCTCAATCAACATCACAGAATTTCTCAAAGTATCAGTTTAAAGTATCAGTTTGCGCTCTACTGCTACTGTTTTATTAAAATTTATATTTATTCTATTTTAGTGTTCTAAATTTGATCGATTCTAAATCCAATTACTTCATTAAATTTAATCTGGAGTCGCCGAATGATAACAGTAATCAATGAATAGCATGAGATTGTGTCATACACCAATGACAACCAAAAAACAACCACAAAACGTGATAGATAATAATAAAGGCGCTAAATCTTCAGCGTTATGACAGGACATTGTGCAATCGTCATACAGTCACACAGTCTGGGTATACCTGCGTCATTTTACTCTATGTGATGTAAAGTACTGGAGGAAGTAGAGTCAATTAAAAATCTACTCTGTAAATGTTCAAACATCCAAACACGCCTACTCCAGCACATTGTGGAACAAGTTTTTTTGGACAACTGGAAGAAATAGTAAAAGTTCCAATTGAAAAACCTACTAGTGCTCAGTTTTGTTTCAAACACCCAGAAAAAAAATACTATATAAATAATAGTTTTTTACTATTAAAAATAGTCAATAGGATAAATTATTATTTCAATCGGAAAATACCATTAAATACTAGAAAATACTATGATATTGCCATTGAGTTTATATGTAAAGATTTATTTTTTGTATACTATTAAATCAATAATTGTCCTATTGACCAATATTAATGGGATTTGAGTGAATTTTTTTCTGGTTGAAGAAACCAACTAACGATTGTTTAATACATCCAGGTTACCATCCAGATAAAAGTGAACACAATGAACCACCTGATCACCCCTTTGTTTTTGGAATATCTACTAAGTTCCATAGCACTCAGACAGATTATATTCATTGTTATACATTTTATCATATTTTAAGAACTCATCGATGAAATAATCAAGATCTTTGATATATAAACCATGCCTTTTTAGCTCCTGTAATTAAGAATTGTATGCATTCATGGAATTTATGAAATTACTTTCTTATTTGGCCATTACAACCCATGATGAGTTTCGGACCAGTAATTATGTCTCGCCAGTCGTTTCTGCATTGCGTGCGCTGGCGCCAGTGTTGCACTCCAAGCGTCGTCAGTTTGTCTTGCACTTGGTCGCTCCACCGGAGACGCCCACTCCTACGTTCACCACCACTGGGTACATAATTGAACACCTTTTTATATATAGCGTATTACGATCGACAGGTCCAAAACAGTGTAGACGCTGGATCTTAATTCGCCTGATTATGTCAATGTCATACAGCTCATCGTTTCATCTGATTTTGTTCCATGTTAATTTATACAATTTAAAATCACTTTAAATTCTTAAGCTTCAAATGTTCAAACGGATCAAATACGAAACCGCTAGAATAAACAGTGGAGTTTTAGTCAGAGAACGCACATAATCGGAACCGGCACCGGAACCGTTTCGTGTTTTGGAAACGGAATCGGAACCGTTAATAAAAAATGCGTGGAACTTGAATATACGAATTCGAATTTCGGTAGTAAATTTTAATAATTTCGACTCGTTGTTGGCTCGTATATCTTTTCATCATGAAATGGCAAACCTTACTGAAGAGAAATGTCAAAAGAGCGGCAAGAAATATAGCATCGTTTGCTGTCCCTCTACTTTTGTAGCGTCCCTGTTGAAAACCCCTTGAAAAAAACTTTTGTAGCGCTCTTATTGAAAATCCCTATTAACTTTATTATATTAACGGAGTGCCTAGTGAATAGTGTAGCCGATTCATCGTGCATATTATGATGTCAAAAACAGTCGCTAATATAGCTTTCCGCCATTATCCAAATGGTATATTTTATTAAACATCCGTTTAATTAATTTGATAAAATACATTTATTTGATAAAATGCATTTATGACTTCGATACCACTTCGATTTCAAAGATTTATATCTTTGGTAGTGTGACTTTCGCATAATTCTCCACAAAAGAAAACTGCATCTCTATCAACACATAGTTCAGCAAAACCTCTGCACGAAGGGTTTCACTTTACAAAACCTCTGCACGAATGGTATCACTTTGAGGGAACTCTCCAAATAATGTTGACAAACTTTGCATAACTTAAATACTGAAACTTTTAGAACTCCATGCATGTACTAAAAAATCTCTCCAGAACTGCAAGACAATAACTCTACACATTGATTGGACTAACTCTGTGAAACGTTGGAACTTTCAGATACTTTTTTGTATTTCACTTTTTATTCAATCTCCACTTTTGAGCTCCACATTTTGAACACTCTCTCACGCTAGTAAATGCGTGCTCTCTCTCTCTTGTACTCTCTCATTCAGCGTGCTCCCCTTTTTATACTCGCGCGCGCTCTTTGCTCTCTCTCTCTCGTTCTGTTGCGATTTCCAACGTTCGTTATTAACATTTTTCTCTACACTCGCAACGACGTCGTACATCGTCGTCGTCGTTTTTTTCACATCCACACAGTCTTTATCGTCACTTGTGCTGTTCGTCGCGTTTCAGTCGTTCGTCTTCGTCGTCGTCGTTGTAGTCGTCGTCGTCATTTCAATTGAAGCAAAAGTAAGTAAAATTATCTACTAATTTTTACCTACTTTTTCACTTGCTGCAAAAAGTCATCATCAATTCATTCAAAAGAAAAAAAGCTCTATAGCTTTATATATACTATATAGTTGGATACACAGACACATATGCATAAGTATTATAAATGCATATAGTATGCAATTCTTAAACTGAAACGACAAATTTAAAATTGGTGTAAAATTACATTTGCTGTGCAGTGAAATAAAACAACAAAAAAAAAAGTATTTGAAAAAAAAATCGATAAAGTTACTACGCAAAAAAATTATTTATATATATGTGTGAAAAAAAAAAGAATCGTCGACTGGTTGGTTGGTGGCTGCTGCTCTTCTCGTGTGTTCTGCACCTTGGTTGCCTCGCCTTTTTGTGAAGCACCTCCCTGCGCACCTCAACCCGTCGTCTCCCAGCGTCTGCTCATCGCCCACCCCCCGCACGGTCACCGCAGCCCCGCTTCTATACTGCAGCAAGCAGCTACAGCACATTTTACGATCGACGGACGCTCGTTCGTTGTTTCATCGTCGTCGTCGTCGTAGTCATCGAAGTTGTTGTTGTTTTCGTCGTCGTCGTTCTTCTGTTGCTGTCGCTACTACCAGGTTGATGGCAAGGCGACGGCCGCCAAGCTATATTCCTCCACATTCTACTTGCGTCCAATTATGGCATAAATTCTGTTTGTCTGCGTGAAAAAAAAATCAAAAAAAACGTAGTAATAAGTAGTGCAATTTTCCAATTGGAATTTGTGCTAATAGTTGAAAATTATTTGTGTTCTACACGCGTTTTTCATACAGTCTCCCCTTCTGCTGCAGTCTCCCCTTGCCCAGCAGCAATTTTTTTAACGTCTGTTTTACTACTACTATAAATACTACTAGTACTATTAATGCTACTATTTGTGCGACTCGTGGATTTTCCCTTTTTATATTTTTTTTGTATCTGCCGTAATTTCATTTTTTTTGTTTTCTGTGTTTTAATTCTATTTCTACTAGTTAAAATTAAACTTTATCGTTTTTCAAGTCCGTCATAGTGTAGAATATATGAATGCGCTATTGCTACGGTATGCGTTGCTTTTGCGGCTTTGTGTGTGTGAGTGTCGCATGTGTGTCTGCACATGTATGTATCTTTATATCGGCCCCAAGTCATCCGTATGTACGTTTCGGCTGTCCGCCCGTTCAATCGTCGTCATTCTAGCGTATTTCAATTCTACTTGTTTTTGACGTCGTTCCTTCTATTCGGCTGAATTCAATGCGTTAGAGTTGCCAGCTGTTTGTATTTTCAATATTTCAAATTGAGTAGAATAAAACAAATTAAAGTAAAATTTTGTTTTTCATGCTAATTTTTGTTTGATTTTTAATTCATTTATAATAATTATTAAAAACAGATAAAATTTTGATTTCGAATTGTTTAAAATTAATTAATATTAAAAAATTCTAAAAACTATCGATTGTTTTTAAACTAAAAGTTTGTTAAAACATACTAATTTTTTTTAAATATTTTATAAAAATGGACCGAAGGCTTTAAATTATGAAATGAGATAAATAAACTAAATAAAATTGTATTCAAAATTTTAATATTTAGTGCATTTTTTAATTGTGAAATATTTTTAAAACAAAAAACAATTAATTTCTAAATTTTTCATTAAAAAAATTAATAAAACCCCAATTAAAATGGAGTATTTAAAGTATCTTAAATATAACTATTTTTATGAGAGTTCGTTTACTCCATGTGCTATATATTTAGTACATTTTTTAATTGTTAAATATTTTTAAAACGAAAAACAATTATTTTCTAAATTTTTCATTAAAAAACATAATAAAAACCCAGTTTAAATAGAGTATTTAAAGTATCTTCTTAAATATAACTATTTTGCTGAGAATTAGTTTGCTCCATGTGCTATTTTTTTGGTTGAATGTAGTTAGAAATTGTATATATATTATCTTTCTAATGCTATTATTTGTTTTTCTATATTTTTTATCAAATATGAGATAACAAAAATAATAATTATTGTGGTATTTTATCATTTTTTTCGAAACCGAATCCATGGTGTATAGAGCTAACTAATTCTCAGTTTGTGAAGTGTTAAAATCACCATTTCGTCTTTAACCTATTCGGTATAACATATTCGTTTCTTGACATTTGTCCTCTCGTTTAATTTGACTTTTCAAACATAATCGAAATAAAAACATATCGCCGACAATAGGTTTCGAAGCAATTTATTATATTCCCATATAACCTGTTCGTCATCGTTTTTATTTTATCTAATACAAAACAAAATTCAGTTACTCGAATTCCTAATGTATTTGAAGAATTCGTTTTCGTTATGTTTTACGATTGCCAGAGATAATTAAAATTCGAGTACATTAAACTTAAAATTTCCAATTTATGAGTACGATTGAGTTCGGGAATAAATTGTTTTGAAAAATGTTTTCGTAAAACTTAAAAATGTTATTTTTTTTTAATATTTTCAAAATATAAATCAATTGATTGATGAAATGAAAACGTCTAATTGGTAGTCAAAAAATTCCAAATTATAAATCAATTGATTAATGAAATGAAAACGTCTAATTGGTAGTCAAAACATTTAACTTAAAATAAACAAATGCAAATTTTTGATGAACGAAGTGCATTTTATAACAAAAATAATATAAAAAATCTAAAAACAGCTGATTTTTCAACAATAATAAAACGTGATTGTACACTGCAACAACGCATTTCTTTCTTTTCAACAACAGTGTTTTTTGTTTCACATTAAAATCAGTTCATTGACCCATTTCAAAAAAAAATCGTGTTTTTCTTTACAAACTATAAATTTGTTTGTTGGTTAACTGCATCTGGCAACAATGTTTCTGCAGATATTAGTTTTTTTTTCTTTCAATTTATTGCCATGCTTAATTTTGTTCACACACAGACACTCAAACATAGATTCTCTGGCGCTCTCGAATTCTATTACGGTGCTGTGATGGTAGCTGCTCAATATCTTACATGCCAACCGCTGCGCTCTCTCTCTCTCACCATTCACTCTTCTCTGCACTCTTCACTTTACAGCTCGCGCACTTGTCTGCCGATTTGCTCAAACCCTATTGCCATCCCCCCCTGAACGTCTCTTAAATATACGTTGCTTTGGTCTCGTCGGCTCGTTGGTCTTTAGTATTCGGCGGATACTTCGTGTTCGTGTCCGGCTTTCTTGTGCGCATGTTTCCGAAGCATGGGTGTAGATTCAGCAGATGAGTTTAGCTCTTCAACATGTTTGTTCTGCTTCTACTACCTACTTCTACTACTTCTTTTGTTGTAAATTCTTTTTCGGCATCAGCAGCTTATCTTTGAAATTCCATCAGTTTGTTGGCTGAATAAAAATGCGCAAAGTGCAAATATTTCAAATAAAATATGCGCGAAAATTTCAAATATGAAATGTTTTTGAGTTTTTTTTTTGAGAAAGTAGTAAAAAAAAATATATTTTTCAATCTCTCTTTCTTACTGTAATTTTATTTTTTGTAACGAGGTGTCTGCCTCTTTTTTTTTTGCGGTCGCTTTTCAAATGTTTTCTGCAGAATTTTCGCACATTAGAATCTAATTTTTTTTTTTTGCAAAAGTCGCGGTTTGTCTAGCAGTAGTCGGCTATTATACTTTACTCTTGCTTCTTTTAAATGTTTTTATTTTATTTTTATTTAAATTAGTAAAATGTAAGCTTATTTTTATTTATTTATTTAATTTTATTTAATTATTGTTTAATTTAAAATATATATTTTACTACCTAATCCTCTCAATACTGCAAAACTACAAAAGCTCTCTATAAAAAGCCGCCTAAGCACTTTTAAAAATGTTTGGCGCACCCCCCATGTGTTTGATTTTGCTATTTCATTTACATTTTTAGCGCATTTTTATTTAATCGTGCTGTGGCAACACTTTTCTGTTGAATTCATTTATTAGTCATAAAATTTTAAATAATTTATCATAAAGTCTACGACATATCATCATTTCAACTAACTGTTAGTTTACTCTCTGGTGGCTCATAGTCTCTCAATCTATTTTATGCGATTGCTCTCTCTCTCCCTCGCTCTTGTTTTGTTGCGCATCTTAATATGACGTCATTTTATCGGAATTTTCTTATTCTCTGTTGAGCACATTTTATTTAATTAATTTCTTTGAAATTATGTTTTAATTATAATTGCAATTGTTATAAAACAATGCCTTAAAGAAGGTTTTACGTTTTAGCTCCACTTTTTAAAATTTTCGTTTTTCTAAGTTTTTTTTATTTTAAGATTTTATAAATGTTATTAAATAATTTGGTTTATTTAAATATCGACGTTTTAAATTTTAATATTTGGTTTACAACATTTTTTTTTTAAACTGACAATTTTTATTCAATGAGGTCGTCAATACTTCTATCAAAAGAAGAGCATGTCAACTATGTCAATCTATGGAATGGTATTCGGACTTTTGAAATTTTGCAATTGATTTTTATAATTTTCATCAATATACTATAAGTTTAAGTAAAATTAAACATTAGTTACTTTAAGTTCATAATATTCTTCGTTTTTAAAATGTTTATAGTACTCATGTCTAATTTTAAAGTGTCATAGATAATAGAACATTTGTTTAAAACTTGTAGAATATGTTTATTGAACTCATGACGGATTTGTTTAAAACTAAGGACAATTTTCATCGGCCTCGGTTTAACTGTAATTGCGACTTTAACTGTTTGTTACCCATAGAATATATGAAATTGAAACACTTAACTGGATACTATGAAAACGATGCTTAATGAGTAAATTTTTAAGTTCAAAACTTTTAAAACTCAGTTTTAAATAAAGAATTTTTTTTAATTTCTAAACTATATAAATACATTTTCAATTCAAAAATACCGGCATTTTCCAGAACCACAAAAATAACAACGATCGTATTTTATTTATTTTGTGCTCCTAAGTGTTTCCGTTCTTTTCTTTCTAACCCCCCCCTAAACTGTTTTTGTTTTTATTATAATTTTCTTTTTTTAATTTTCGACACATAGTATTTTCAAGTATTTGTTGTTTTATTTTTAAAACACTGCCGTCAGCAGCGCGCGCACAACGCATTTTCCTCAAACATTGGAAAATTTTTGAAAAATCCTAGCACGAAATATATGAAAAACATTTGAATGACTATAATGAATGATGTGATGATATTGAGTGTGGCAATAGTTTTCATTTCTACTAAACCTTTTTTCCAATTTACAAAATCCATGTAAAGAGCTACTTTTAAAATTTAAAATGAAATGAAAAAAAAAATGTTTTAAATAGTGCCTATTATAATATAATACGTAACTACTACGTATAATTGTTGTTGTTGTTGTTTGCCTTCGAGTTGTTCAACATTTAATTACTTGGTCGTCGTACAAATGTTTTTCTATTTGTAAAATATATATCTATTTTTTCTAGACGGTTTGAAAATGTATTTTTGGAAAAACTATTTGTAGCAGCTAATGTTGTTGTAGTTGTTTTAGAATTATACGTATTGTTGTTGTTGTTGTAGAGATCAGCTGCATAATAACACCATGCAACAGAATTCAATTTTTTGTTGCACACATTGGAAAATCTCATATAGCGTCGTTGTAGAAGAATCATCTAACAAATATGTTTTATCAACAAAAAAAAAAGTGTATGTATAAATATTAAAATATATCAGGTAATGTTGCGACAAGTTAATCATGCAATGATCATTCATCGATCATGACCCTATTACAATTTCTATCAGGGATAGGCAGTTTTGAATCTGAACTAGACAAATTTTAGAATCAATTGGATATTTTCATCTGTGCAAAATAGTGATAGACGGAATATGATCAATATGTTTTTTTTTTAATTTAAATCTATGATCGATGGATTAAAATCAAAAATTAACGTACAAATTGTATTTATATATATTAAAATATATCAGGTAGTATTTTGCGACAAGTTAATCATACAATGATCATTTATCGATCATGACCCTATTACAATTTCTACCGGGGATAGGCAGTTTTGAATCTGAACTGAACTATACACATTTTAGAATCAATTGGATATTTTCATCTGTGCAAAATAGTGATTGACGGCATGGAACATGATCAATAGTTTTTTTTTTTAATTTAAATCTATGATCGATGGATTAAAATCAAAAATTACCGTACAAATTATTAATATTTTTAGCATTGTTCATTCATATCATGTAAATGCTGTTGCTGCACTCAGAAAAAACATACCATCAAATTAATAGTTTTTATTATTAAAATTAGTCAATAGGATATTTGTCCGATAAACTATTAACTCAATCGGTGAATCCTATTATATACTACAAAATACTATAAAATTTATTTGAGTTTGTATGAAAATATTTATTATTTGCATACTATAAATTAAAAACTGTCCTATTGACAAATTTTAATGGGATTTTATGAGTTTTTTTTTCTGAGTGTGCTGCTGATACATTGAACAAATAATCAGCGAATGTTTATTTTTTGTATTGCACATTTTTACTTTATTTATATGCAATGATTTTGAAGTTTATTTTCAACATATGAATCATTCATTTATTCTTTAGAAAAAGAACAACACATCGATCGTTTGCTGCTGTTTGCTTTTGTGCTACCTATATATTTTTGATGTTGTTACCTGTTAAACAATTCGATATTCATGCAAAAATAGCTCAGGTGTTTGTGTCAGAAACTGAAAGTAAAATTTTTTGCAATGAACTTATTTTGAAATTGTTTAAATTTTATTTATTTATTTTTTTTTTTGTATAATTTAAAAATATTCAAAGTTACCTAAGAAATTGACGAATTCAAGTTGGGCGAAGACTCCGAATATTATATTGAAAATTGTAATATTTTAATATTAATAATTTGTATTCCAAATAAAATAATTCTAGCCGGTTTCAAATCAAAAAGTTCACTTTATAGGCTTCATAAAATTTTAATGATCTACATTGATATTACATAATATGAATATTCCCTATTAGGGTATATATCTCGATTATTTCGAAAATCACTGCAATGGGTTAGAAAATACTGGGAATGAACTGGTCTATCATTATAAATTAGAAAAAATGGGGTGATCGATAACGAAATTTTGAGAAAATCAATGACAAAGTAAAAATTTGTATGTTTATTTTCGTAAATTTCAACTTTACGTACCTTTAAAACATGAAAAAATCATGGGGTTGAAAGATGTGATATACCATTGGAAAGGCAATATAATTTTCTAAAACATTTCTTAAAAATTATTATTCATTTATCAATAGATTGTTCTTTATAACAAATTTTCTTGAATAGGTTATGTCAGTTATATGCATCTCTTAGACACCCTGTATCTTAAACTGGGTGCAGAATTGGACATTTTTTTATTTAACATTTTCTTATTTTTTTGACACATAGAATGACCCTTTGAATTATTGACATCGATGAATCAAAACCCAATAATTCAAAAACATCATCACTGGTTTCATTTAAAAATATATCTTTGTTTTCAAATGATTTTAAGTGATCATTGTATTCTTAAGAATGACAATATTCTTTTCAATTCTCACAACTTACCATTCCAGTCGTAATTTGCATGATGAATCATTTTACAAATTAAACGAATTTTGTAAAAGTAAAAACGAAATACGCACAAAAACTGAACAATTCAAATTCATCATGATCACAACAGAAGCGCGCAGTGATCGTAATTTTTATTTTTGTTGTTTGTTCGCCGTTATTTTGTTTGTGCGCGCGTTTTATTAGATCATTTCCTACTGAAAATTAAATTCAATTTTCTGCTTCCGTTGCACATTTCTTTGTTATTCATTTACAGACACTTTTGAAATTGTTGTGTTTTTTTTTTCATTGTAATAAAATTCAACTCGAATTTCTTTAGTGTATTTTTGAAGTGCGTATTATATCTTTTTTTTTATATTATTTTACTTTTCTTTATTTTTTTTTACTTTTTTTTTAATTTTTTTTTTTAATTTTATACATTTTTTTATTGATTTTACAGTAACCTTTAAATTGTTTATCACATCATATGTACTATATGTGAAAATGTTCACACGCCCTTTTCGCGTTATTCCTGTTGCCGTTTAAAATACATGGTTTGACATTGTAAACCATATAGCCGCGGCAGCAGCTCGTACTCTTTCGACGCTGTATATGTAGAGCAACAAAACATGCTGCATATATTAATAATTAATTACTTAAATGTCAGTCACACTCGTTGAACTATTTAACACTTCAGCTCAAAACAACGACCTCAAATCCCTCCGACCTGTCTACGCCATACGCCATACTAGATGCCTTTGATCAACAACATATCATGGCATTTATTCTACGTGGTTTGCTGCTGGTGACATTGTCACGTCACACGATGCTGTATAATTAATTTATTTCTGTTGTAGTTTAAAATACATTATCGCTGTTTAAAATTGTATTAAATACTTTGGTCCAGTTTTTCAGTCACGTTTTCCAATTAAACTTAGTTTAAACTAGATGCCATTTCATTTAAACCAATCATTTAAGATGTCATTTATACAAATTATTAAATATTTTGCCGTCTCTAAAGTTTTACGATATTCGGCCGTTTTGATTAGAAACTATAGATGTTTTAAAAATGTTACAAAGTTTGAAGTAAAGGGTTTTTCAATAAGAGCGCTACAAAAGTTTTTTTTTCAAATCTTACTGAAGAGAAATGTCAAAAGAGCGGCAAGAAATATGGTGTCGTTTGCTGTCCCTGTCGCTCTATTTTTGTAGCGTCCCTGTTGAAAAACCCTTTAGGTTTAAACTTGCACTAAGCATTAATAATTTTAAAATACAATTAAAGGGTTTTCAATTATATGCTATTTATAATAATACAAATCAGTAACAACTTTTAGCAAGAGATCCAATTTTGACCCAGTTAAATTTAGCTTTACACTGAACACGATTATGAATACGTTTATGTAGCAAATTCACATCCGACTAACTTAACACGATTCAGTTGGCGAAACGAATCTTGCTAAAATAATCTGTGAACAGTTGAAATTTAGCCTGGCAACGCTTTGCTAACCTGGGCTAAACTCATACGGCATAAACAAAGTCAATGACTACATTTATGCCGCAAGAGTTTAGCCCATGCTAACGCTTAGCGGCATATTCAAATTCTACTAACTTGACTCGATTCAGTTGGTGCAACGAATCGTATTAAAATAATCTGAGAACAGTTGAAATTTCAGTCTGGTAACGCCTTGCTAAACTCACCTGGGCTAAACTACGGCATAAACGAAGTCAATGTAATCTAAGTTTATCTCCTCCGTCATCTGATTTTGAGGTTTTTTATCAAATTTCTAATGATTATATTTTATTAAATACAAAGTAGCAATTTTTATTTTCTTTTTTTATATTTTTAAAATGTCGGGGTAGAATTTTCAAGTATGATATGTAATTATTTTTGAATGCTTATATTTAATCATATTTTTTCTTCAACCAGTTTTGTTTTACAAACATTTTCTTCAATTCTCTTTAGAATATATATAGAATATATTTAAAATTACGCTACACTTTAACACTCTTTATATTACCATATTTGAATACCTATTATATATATTTGATTTATGAAAATGTCTTAAAGCAAAACTGGTAAATGTTCTCCATCATTTTTGATTTTGTATAATTTTGAGCAGGGTGTTTTTTTTTGGAATTGCTTTGTCTGCATTTGACAACTACACGGAGTAGAAGAAGACGTACAAAACGAACATGTTTCTATTCGGGGTTAAGTTTTATATGCCACATAGTGATGAGACGTTTATTATTAAAACGTTTATATTAAAACGTTTACATTAAAACAATAGTATTTATATCTTTATATTCTATACTGAATGGTACAATTTCTTCTGCCAAAGTAACCACACAATTGCCATTAAAGTGTTTGTTCCAAATCACAAAAGTTTGTGGCAATTTTCGAGCCGTGGTTACTTGGGTGAGAGTACCTCAAATCCCATTAAAATTGGTCAATAGGACAACTTTTGATTTAATAGTATACAAAAAATAAATCTTTTCATATAAACTTAATGGCAATATCATGGTATTTTCTAGGTGTTCCGATTAAAATAATAATTTATCCTATTGACTATTTTTAATAGTAAAAAACTATTATTTGTATAGTATTTTTTTCTGGGTGTAATAATAGACAAGTTTAATCACTGATAAATATTTTGAATTATATTCCCTTTTAAATTTGTTTATTATGATTTATATTAAATTGTAGAGGTATTAATAAATTTATTATTTTTGAATAATCTCAGCAAAACAAGCGATGTTGCAACGATATCATTTATAGGCACAAATTAACGTTTTCGATAATCTGTAATGAAAATTTTAGGGATTACGATAATTTCCAACTTATCTATCTATTAAACAAATTTTATTTGTTCATTTTTGGTTTGTAGGAATGTAATTCAAAACTGAGTTTGAATTAAAAAGCTTATTAATGACACTAGCGGGGAATTTCTTTAAAATAATAAGTATCGTATTGAATAAACTCTTACTAAATCCTGTCCTTTATAAAATCCTTTTCTTCAATGTGATTTTCTGCTCATTAGCAAACGGTCTTTGTCAAAATTTATGTTTATTGAATATACTTTGATGTTATGTTCAACAAGCCATTGCTTTTTGAAGCCTTTTACTACCATCAAAGCCGCCTGCCTGCATGACTGACTATTCACTGTCACTCGAAATATCCTGATTTTCTTGATTTTTTTTTTGGTTCTTGTTGTACCCTACTATACGATATCATACTTTACACTTATACTTATTCTATCGTTCTTTGTCACACTTTTCACACATGTTGGCGGCGATGTTGGTGCTTTTGAAAATTCCCCATTGAAATTGCGCAAGGACACTTTATCGATTTTATGGCATCGTCATTGTGCGGTCTTTTTTTGGGCCATTTTTAAATACATAGAGCTACATAAATAATTTGTGTATGTAATGTGTGTGTATACAGTTGAGTGAACACCCATAATATGTAATAACGTATTTTATTTTTCATTGTTAAATATATAGATGTACCAATCTATCTATATATTTTTGATATATATATATAGAACTGGGTCTTTAGTATAAAATGATGCTGCTGCTACTACTTTGTAGTAGGAGTGGCGCCTTCAAGGGTAGCTCTTGGCATTTGAAACGTTTTCAATTAGGTTTAAGATTTATATTGTGTTGGTAAAGTTTGTCGCACTTTGGGTTTATTGACGAAAGCCGCTTGGGAGTAAGGTGTATTTTAAATTCTGCGTGTTTTTTTTTTATTTTTATATATTAATTTTTATATTTAAAAATGTAAAAAGCAAAGGATTAAATATGTTCTCTCTCATCTGCTGTACTACAAAAATGTAAATTAAATTCTCTTTAAATAAAACACTATCTATCTTTGGGCTTGGCATTTCTTTGATGTTTTTGCTGTATTAAGTACAGTTTATATTTGGTCAGTCTGCTTGTCTGGCAGCAGCAACTTTGCATATAAAATGTAGAAAAGTCAGTAGCAGCAGCAGCAGCCAGCCGCATAATTCAACAATTATCAATTAGAGCTATTCATGCATACAAAAAGAAGGCATCGTAGCTGTTAGGTCGCAACCATGGCATGGCATGCGCAAAGCTAGCTTTTATGAAGCTCCCTGCGTTCCAATGTACAAATACAGCACTGTTGTATATACTTTGAAATTACCAAAATTTAAATGGTTTCTGCATTGGTTGAGATTGAATTTGCATATAACGTCTTTTGTTTTTTTCATTTTTGCATTTAAATAAGCAACTGGGCTTATAATTAAATTATGTCTAAAAATATGCTATATTTTTGCATAGATTCAATTAGGTTGGGCTTAATATATGCAATTTAAGTGTTTGGGGGGCCTTAAAATATGCATAATTTATTTTAAATTTATATATATATATTTTTTTTTTTAATTAGAGAAGAGTCTGAAAATAAGAATTTTGTGTCAAATAGGCTCTATAAATGAATTTTATTGTTTTAAGAATCATGTGTATTTAGTATAAATAAATTGGGCATATCTGAAATTATTTAATAATATGTTAATTTAACGAATCCCCAAAAATATGCTATAAGAAATATCGTCAAGTATGATTTTCAAACTGAAATATGTTATACGGTATTCGGTTTATTAAATATATGTTTTTTTTTAATATAACCCAAGCTACAATTTACTAGGCAGCTCAAATACTGCTAAGTTTCTCGTAGAAATTTGAATAGTAAGTGCAAACTGGTCGAAACCTTGTCAGTTACTGTCCCCATTAAAACTAGTCATAAACTGGTCAGTTACTGGTATGAATTTGAAGAGTAGATTCCTGTCAGTAAAACTAGTCTAAAACTGATCTTTCCCCAGTGATACTAGTCAAAAAGAGGTCGGTTGCAGGTAGGGATTTAAAGAGTAGATCCCTGTCAGTAAAACTAGTCAAGAACTGTTCGGTTTCTGATACGGAAATGGGCAGGAAACGAAGAGTTTTACTGGATTAATCGCTTACGAGTTACTCGACAAGTGGCAAGTAAAACTGACTGGATATTGGTAGGAATTGAGTATAATCTAATGTTTCTATAATGTTCCAAAAATAATGGAGTTTTCGATAATGCCTAACCTATCTACAACGATATTGCGTTTCGATATAGATATCGAAACAATATAGAAAATGATTTTATTTTATATAAAAAAAATTTATTTGTGCAGACAATTTTTGGTTTTGACAAATTTTCTAAAAAAAAAATACTCAATTACCCCAGACAAAATTTTTGGCAGGGTCGAGGCAGTTCAGAATCATTTCCTCGACATATTTCAAACAGACAAAGGCGGAATTTGTATCAAAGGCTGTCTGTTTTTTGCGCGTTCCCCAAATATGGCGTGAATCTTCCATAACAATTCCACAAAAATTTACAACATGCTATATACTTCCCAAAATATTCTATATATCTGTGCGTTTGCCGGAAATCCGAAATCCGAATATGGGAAATGGACCTGCCGGGACCTCAAAGTAAGCGTTTTCGTACATAAATCGACAATTTTGAAATTGTATTGAAAGTACGTCTCACAAATACATTAAACTGAAAAAGGAATGTTAAAAACATATTCTAAAAAAATTGAGATGGGCATCTACTTTTGAGATTAATTTGTTTCAGGACAGGCGTAACTGATGAAAATAAAAAACGAAATATATAAATAATCACTGCTTCTGTGTTTTGTATCCGATTTTTTTCATTTATAGTTTGTTGAAAAGCTAATAAAATTTTCCAACAGATGACATACCCACATTTTTAGTTTATTGCGTTTGAAGGACGTCATTTCAATTCAATTTTGAAATCGTTGATTTAGGAACGGAAACTTTGAGGTCCCGGATGGTCCATTTCCCATATTCGGATTTCGCTGAAAATTCTCCAAATCGATTTTCTCATTCAATAGAACATTTCTAGGGGGTGACCTTCAAAATCAAACTCGATGATTTTTTTTCATACCAAGTCATTGTCAGTCTATTGAACATGTTTATTCTATCGAATGGCATTATTATTTTTGTAATTGCTTATTAGCTTTTAATTGAAATGATCGATAATGTATATTGAATTGATTATCGATTTTTTCCGATTTTCATAATCCGATCAGTTACATGACTACATGATCTGGTCATGCTCATGTCTACCCTGATAGGCAAAATTATTACTCGAGTATAACATTTAGGGTTTCAGTTTTAAAAATGAAATGGTTTTAAATGGATATCGATTTCGTTTATTGTAGCAATCCCTGATTAAAAAAAATTAAAACAAAAAAAACAAAATGCATTAAATCAAGCACTTGACCTGCTCCCATCACCATTACCACTTACATTGCCACCCTATAAATGTGGCTTAATCTTGTTTTTTTTATTGCAAATTCAACTCCTCGCCGCTGCACACCTCACGCGCTGTTGCTGCGCTGCACCCTCGCGACGCATAGTATTAAAATTGCAATGTTTGCTGTTGTTACTTCCGCCGCCGCTACAAATTTTATTTCCATTTTTTTTTATATACCCAACATCATCCATGTGTACAAGGTCGTCGTTTTTTTGCTGATGCGCCATTTCTTTTTCTTTTTTTTTTTTGTGTTGGCATGCCGTGAACATATTGTACATCAACGTATGTATATTCCTAACACGACGCGTGTGTTGCCATTATGATCCGTTGAGACCGACCGAGGGACGAATTTGCAACCGCCCGCTGTCGGGGGACCAAGGCATGCAACATGCAAATGACACTCGCAGCGCAGCAACAGAGCAGGCAGGGCAGCAACAGAGTCAGCAGCAACAACATGTAAAACCTTTTTGTTCATAATACTGCTGTTGTTCTTTTTATTGTTGTCATCATATCTTGATTTCGATTAACATTCAGTTAAAAAGACCTTGTCCTTGTGCTGCTTTCGCTGTTGTTCTTTTTGTCTTTTCATTTTGTGATTGCTGTCCTGCTCACGCGCTGCTGTCCTGTCCTGTGTGGTGAGCTGTCATTTCCATAGAACTGCATATTGGTTCACTGTTACATTATTCACAATTTATAATTCAGAATTGCATGAATAATTTAAACTGCTTTTAATGAGAAATATTTTTATTTAATTGATCATTTTTTTCTTATTAATTCTTTATTTTTAACTTTTACTTGCATTCGTCTATTTGTACTTTGAATGTTTTTTGTAACGTCAGTTTTTCATGCTGTTGCTATGCGACACTTTGATGTTGCACTTTGTTGCAGTAGTTTTTCGTGCCGTCTCGTTCTTTTTTTTTACACAACTACTTGTCCTACTCTACTTTGTTTTGTTTACTGGGTAATTAAAACTTTGTTTGTTGTTACCAACTTGAAATATGTCACATTTTGCCATTTTTGAGCATTTCACTTGTATTCCTCAAACCCAGAGGAGGAGGAGAGAGTGCACCCATTTTAGTTATGGTTGAAATTGTCTCTTTTTTTATGTCAAGTATTGCGTTTTCACAAGTTTTGAAAAGTTTTACCGAGCTATATTGAGTGCTATTTGTTTTTGAAGTGGGTTTTTAATGCATATTGTTTTAAATATAGTATTGTTTAACTCGAAGTTTTATAAATTCTTTGTGGTTTTTTTTTTAATCTCTTTTGAACACGCGACCTATGCAAATTCGTAGCGTTTAAATTTTGAGAAATAAAACGTTAAAGAAAAAAAGTCTTATATACTATATTTAAAAATGTCAATAATATATTTACGAAATTCTTAAGCTAGAATCACACGATTAATGCAAGCATCAAGAATCAACACAATTTTTTTCGAATATCAATAATTAGTGGAAATTTCCTGTTGACGCAATTTTGTATCAATTGAAAATTTTATTTTGTTTCAACTTCAATACAAATATTGAAAAAGCATCAACAAAATTGCGTCAATTTTTGTTTACGACTCGAACATCAACAAAATACATCAATTTTGGAATTGATGCAAACTGAAATTGATACAATTTGGTCAATCGTGTGATTCGAGCTTTAGAATATCTGTTATTTTTTGAAGAAGGAGAGCGAGCAATATTTATATTAAATGTTTTAATTGAATTGCATACCAACATTTGTAATTCTTCATCTTTGTTTCATCATTAAATCAAAATTGAATTTTTATGAACTTGTATAATATTAAATCTGGTTTTGAAAGCATAACCCAAACCAATATCTGCTTAAAATTGTTTCATTTTTGAACCCAAAACTGTAACCAAAAATCAGACATTTTTCATATCCAAAATCTATATAAACTATTTCGGATTTATACTGGTCTAAAAAATGATAATTAATATAAACAGACAAAATATAATTTATCTAAATTTTATGTTATACAAAAATTATAATTCAAATTTTTAGGTTATCGTTTTTTAAGTTTTATTTTTTAGTAAAACAAACCAATTTTTGATTAAAGAATTTGAAAATATGTACAAAGTGGTAGCATTAATGTTAAAACCGAAATCGAAACCATGTCTTGGTACCGATATACCACAAAACCATTACATTACAAAACTTAAAACCGAAATCAAAACTAGTGATTAAACCAAAATCATAACCATTGTTCGTACAGTTTTCATTCCTGGATATTAATTAATGGACTTAAAGAAATGTTTTAGAAAAAGGCTTAGTTTTACTTTGTCTACAACAACGATATTATATTAAGCTAACAAATATAATCCTTTGATAAACACCAAGCACATCATTATATTTAAACCCGTGCCTGCAACTATTACTTCCGGCGCTTAAAATAGCAACGTGTTTTAAGCACCTTTTTTTATAGAGCCAGCTAAGCTAAAAATAAAACAAACTCCATAGAAAAACAAATTTGATACTTTGTCTGTCTGTCACCTGGTTATAAGCTGACGCGCAGAGGAATCATCTTTGGTTATTTTATGCACCATTTAAATTGCGTGTTGCCTTGTGAAGAAGCTACCTTAATTTAAATTAGGCTACCCACATGGAAAATACTTAATGGGTTGTTTAAATTTATTTGTGGCAGCACATAGCAGTTTATTTTTAAAATAAAAATCTTGTTTGATTTTAACAAACGTCCATTTTAAAGTAACAAAGTTAAACATGTTTTTTATTTCAACTCTAAAAGCTTTTTATTTAAAAGTCTTTGAATTAAAATTTTATTAAATAATTATCCTGCACTTTACATTAAAGCTTTTGTGCAAACATTCGTTTTTAATTGTTGTTTATTTTCCCACTGAATTTTAAAATAAAACGCACTTTGAAATTTGTTTGTTTTTCCTTTTTAATTTTATTAAACCTCATCCACACATAATTTTCAAGTTTAATGCACAATTAATAAGTACCTCTAAGTACCACTCCCTTGTTTTTGTTTTAACCTTACCTTTTATATCCAAACCCACTTTGATATTCTGTCAACGCATACAACATGCATCTACCTATATCGCTCTTTCTCTTTCTCTCTCACTAATGTACTTATGTTCCATACATTTCTAAAGTTTTCCATTTCATTAGTTTTTCCATGTTTTCTGTGTAACGTGTTTTTTCCCCCCTGGTTTTTTTTATTTATTAATTAAGCGCTCTCACTCACACATTCCCCTGTATTTTCACGACATATTTGTTATACCTTCTGCGCTATGATATAGGTACTTATTTCCGACCTCCACAGGTAATTCCCTTTCTCCTCCTCCGGCACGTACATCTCTTAATATGTTTTAGTAGAACAAGCTTCGAATTAAGAGTTTGCTATCGATGATGCATCGGCTCATTGAGCACAGCAACAATGGTTGGAGTGTCAGCAACAGCAATAGTAGCAGCAAATTCCATAGTTCAATGGCAAAGTCGTCGGTAGCGCATTATCTAAGTGGGTGGGTGTAAATGGTTGGTATGTTATTTGGTGAAATTCAGAAAGCTGTTGCGCTTCATTTGCAGCATGTGAGTGGTACAAAGGGTCTTTTGTAGGGGGGAAATATTTTAAGGTTTTGTTTTCTTCGAATTTTTAGTTTATCGAAATTTTAATTTTTAAATTCTTAATAAAAAGTTTTATAAATATTACTGTTTTAAATATATGGCACAGTTTTTTTTTTGTTATTATATTTCGAATAAAATACTATAAATCGTCGATGTAGAACGAAAAGTCACCAAATACATTGTGTAATTAAATTATAATCGAAATTGAATTTATTTTTGTTCACGTGTAAACATTATTATATTGTTCAGCAGAATCTGTCAAATTTACCATAAATATGTTACAATACCAACATAACATTTTAATTGCATTTGAATAAACTATTTCTATGCAAAAATGCTAATCAAATCTAAATACAACGTATGTTCGCAACGCTTGTCTTAATTCATCGTTTGAAAATATTGATGTTTAAAAACAAACAAAAAAGAAATTGGATTTGAATAAGTGTATTCTTGCAACATTCTTCTTGTATACGAAGTTGGCACTCGTTGAGCAGAATTTTCTACCTACGTCTCTTTTGTCGTCGTTTCAAGTATGTATAGTAGGGTCATTTTAAACATACTGATGTTCAAAAAGAAACAAAAAATTAATTCAAATGCAAATAAAGGTATTCTTGCAGCTCTCTTCTTGTATACAAAGTTGACACTCGGTGATCGGCATTTTCTGCGTACGTGTCTTTTGTTGTTCGTTGAGAAAACGTGTTCGGTAAATATTTTGTTATTTGTAAATTAAATAAATATATAATTCACTGGAAACATATTAATATTCAGGTCGTTCAAAATCATGTTTTAATTTGAACATATTTATGTTTCGATTCAAATATTTATTTAGCTTGGATGTAGTAATTATTATGTTTCCATTAGAACATACTCCATTTTAAGGGGCAACATTAAAATGTTTCCGGGATATTATAATGTAAGTCAGAGCTCATTACAACACTGTTCAAGACTCAATACAACCCTGTTTTCAAATGATTTATCAGTCAATTATATATTATGTTTACATAAAATTCCAAACATACATGTTAATGCCTGCATACTTATGTTTGGGAGAGCCCTTTTTTTTGCAGCGTATACACAAAAAATCTCTTTAAATTATTTCAATATATTTGGGTTTATGGGATGATTTGAAGAAATTTTTCTGTTTAGAATTGTACTGTATTATATTCTATTTTCACAGACAATTTTCGGAGAAAAGCTGTAACTCAGTAAATAGTCGAACTTTTTAAATAAAAAAAAAAACATAGCCAACTTTAAACAGACAACTCCTAGAAACCCATTTGAAACTCACCCTAATGACTCGCAGAGTAACCTCGGGCATTAGATTTTCTTCTCATATTCTCAATTTTACTTGTCTTGAACCATTACCGTTCATAAAAAAGCTATAAATGTGGGTAACTTGTCATTTGCCTAATCAGAGGCTGTGTTTCATCATTTGTTTTACCTTGTGCCAGATCATCTTTGACGTCGTTGTCATCATTACATTTTACATATATTTTTTTTATTGTTGTATTATTTACTTGTTAGAAGTATATATACTCTTATATAGGTACTACAACTAATATGTTTCTTATTTGTTTGAGCGCTGTTGCCATTGTGTCTCCATGCAGACAGTTAGACAGCAAGTATGTCTGTCTGTCTGTCTAACTGTTCGTTCGTTCGACGTTCTTTGAGTCACTTGTTTTCTCTCTTTCTCACGCTGTCATAACTGCTGGTATTTTATGTTTTTTTCTTTTTTTTTTTTGGCTCTTTTGTCTATGGCATGCCCTTGTGCGGCGGCATGTCTAGGTTTACACACCACACTGCCCCACCTTTCAACACCACAAATACACAATTCACTCTTCACCATCGCCCAAAGCAAACCGTCGCTCAACGCCTTGCCCCGCTCTACTTAACCTAACCTACAAATACCTACCAATCATTCAACCCACTGTCGTCGCCACCACCACCACCACCCAACATCCTTAAATACATCAACACCGCCCCAACGCTTTCATGCATCCTCTCCGGCAGTCGCCATGTCGTCGTCGTTCTATGCTTTGACTCGTTTTTATTCGTTTTTTGGCCTTTATTATTCGTTGCTGTTCGGTTGTCGCTCGTGTGCCGCCGCCGCCGCTATCAACTGCACTTAGTTTAGCTTCAAGTGTTGCCAACGTCGTTTGTCTTTTTTCGCACTCATCAGCTTCGTTCTTGGTCGGTCGTTCGTTCGCTCGCTCGTTTTAATTTCCAATTGTATTATAATTTATACTGCATTCGGTGGAGCAACGTTCAACAAAAAAAAAAAAATAAAAGAAACGAGTTGCAAAAAATATTTTTTTTTACCGCAAACTCATTCTTTCCCATTTTGGAACTATTTTTCTCTACCGCGCTCGCTCTCTGTTGCGCTCTCTTTAGCGCGCGCGCATCTTTTGGCCTGTAATTGGTGCCGCTGCTCTCTTGCCGCATACTGAGTACGTCGTTGCCACTTTTCAGTGTAGTTAGTAACAGTTTTGACGTGCAACAAAATTAATGTTAATAAATGTTGTTTGATTAAAGAAAAATTGCTGATAAAAAGTGCACGGTTGGTTCGTTGTCGTCGTTGTGAAGTTAGCTAGTAAAAAAAAGTAGTTCATTTTTAGTTAATAAATATTTTAAAAAGTTACTTAAAAGTTGTCGTATCAAATACTTTGAAAATATTATATGAAATATTTAAAAAAATTAATACATTTTTCTATTGTCACGGTAAGTTTTATGGGAAAATTGATTAAGTTAGAAACGTCTCATTAAAACTTTTTTTTTTGACAATTTGTTTGCTTGAAAGTATCTATCAGGTATATTCTGTAGTTCGAGTGAATCAAAGTCACATATGCAATTGAAAAACGACTGTGAAATTGACAAAGGTGTTTTTCCGTGAATGTGTACTGCGGTACTTAACATATAAAAAAAAAAGAAAACGTGAAATTGAAATCACAAAGCGAGTTTGCAGAACATGAAATCTAAAATACGTGAAATTAAAATCAGCGAGTTGCAGAACATGTATAATTCACGCGATTTCCGAAATACGACAGCCTGATTTCCAATCAGGCAATGATCAGGGGTTTTCATCAGTGCCTGATTTAAAATGTGACGCTATTCAAAGTTGCTATCCTGATCAGACTTCCTGATTTTACCCTTATCCGACCCTTATACAATTCAATGTATATGATCAGGGGTTTTCATCAGTGCCTGATTCAGAACGTGGCGCTATTCGAAGTTGCTATCCTGATCAGGCTTTCTGATCTTACCCTTATCCTAACCATATACAATTCAATGTATATTTAATTCTTCTTAAACTGCTTTTGCCAAATTTGAGACCTTTCAAACAAAAAATAGTTTTGTGAACAAAGTTACCTCAATAACTTTTGCAAGAACAAAAAGGTCAACGTTTTGAGTCTAAATGAGGTATTTCGAATTTTTAAAAATGTTGAGAATTTGTATATCTTTTCCATTTGAGTTTGACATTTATTAATTAAAATATTGTATTATATTAGACTAATTTTTCTACCTAATTTTATTATAAATGATTTTTAATAACGTCTCGATCTTATTATATAATACGATATCTAATCATAACCATTTTCATAAGTGTCACATCAGGTTTCATTAAGTAGACTTTAGATTAGTATTTTTGATGAAAGTTGGATCAGGATGCCTTACGTAGATTTGAAATTAGTATTACCATAGAAATCATTATCATTTCAGGTGGCTTTTGGTAGGGATGTCTTATCTCATTTTGATTAGGCACGGATGCGAAATAAGGCTAGCCTTAACCAATTTCCTTTCGGGATGTATATTTATTATTGACAAATTTTCAAAAATTCAAAACTGTCTCAATTTTTGTCGGGCTTCTTATATGTGATTTCAGAATTATTTTTTAAATGTTTTAATTTTATTATTTGTCGATTTTATTAATACTGACACTTTGTAATAGATTCTGATTTGGCATCATGATCGGATATTCTGAAGTGACGACGTTCCTATCTTTAAATTCCTGGGATCAAATAGCTCAAATAGCTTGTGTTAAACAAATAAAGTTATTCCTTGTAATAAAACAACTTGTTACAAATAAAACATGCTCTGACCATCAATATGTCTACACACAGAAAAATCCTCTTTTGGCATGAGGTTGGAAGAGTGAAAAAAGTTAGTTGTACCAAGTAACTTTATTCAGTTCAATCGAATGGTTTACAAATTTTCTGACTGAAATGCCATTTTAGCCTATACACTTGAAATATTAGTCTATACACACACCTAATGGTTCTAAATCTGTACTAAATTGTTCTAAAACAGTTTGAAATTGGTTGCAGTACAAACTACAACTGTTTTCATGTTGACAATAACAATCGCCCAAGCAGTTGAGAAAACCGAATAATAAGTACACACAAATCTGGGTGTACTTATAGGAAACATAAATTACATATCTTTCAAATACAAAAATTGTTGAGGAATACCTGAAAAAGTTACTCCATTAGAATTCACTTTTACTTTTAAAATTAAAGGAAATTCTTGTAATACAACGGTTTCGCTTTTATAAAGTCTTTGTCGGTAAAATAACTTGAAATTTCTTCTGGATTTTATTTATAGACTTGCAGTAACAAATACAGTTTTAAAGATTACAGGTTCTAAGAACTTTTTTTGATTTGATAATTCATATAATTTTATCTTTTATGTACCACCTATTTATGGCAACCCTATTTAAAAATATGCAACCCTACAACGCCTTTCAATATAAATATGTCTTAATACAGTTACTTGCATTATCCAATATTTGCTTTAACACACTTTCAATTTCAATTTCGTTACTTCATGGATTATTATGTCATAATTGATTTCTTTTAATAGCAGTGCGTTATCTTTGTCGTCGTCGTCAGTGGCGTCAATGTCATATTGTTTATATATAATTATGATGGTTGCTGCTTTAATTTTTCTTTATTCTTTTATACTCACTTTTTTCCGGCACTTTTACGATTAATTATAAATAATGTTGTATGTGTGTGTTTGGTTGATTTTATGTGAAATTTTTCAAATTAAATATTTGCAAATGTCAAATTAAATTTATTTGTTCTTGTCGACGATTTGCGTCATTTAAGAGTTATTTGCACACAACCAATATGACTTTTGAGTAAATTTTTATTTTCCATTTAATGTTTAAACATTTATTACAAAAAAAAAGCACGTACCAAAGAAAAGTTTATACTTTCTAACTGAACAAGCGAATTCCAATGTGATTAAGACAAACAAAAGTTTTTTAGATTTTAAAATAAATATATTTGTTTGTTTTACAAAAAGCGGTCAACTGTTTTTAATAATCTATATGCTTAAAATTAACAATAGCAAAAGTTTAAAATTTGTCATTAATATTCATAGAAATTGCGCCACTTAATTTTTAATATATTTCTCATAGTAACATCATCTTTATTACTTCCTACACGACTCTATTTTTTGTGTAGTCTCTTATGTTGCACTCGTTTCTTTATCGCAAATTTGAGTTATTATTCTGTAGATTATATTAAAATTCCATGTAGGCGTTTGGATTAATTTCAGAAATAACGCATTCCTCATATATAAAAATAAAACCCACGCTCTTTTTTTTGATATTGTGGTTCAGAGTTTGTTTTTATTTATCGTGAATATTTTACATTATTAAATAGCAGAGAACAACAATTTATGATGTAAAATTATTACGGTAAATCACGTTTCAATTAATACAGCTTTTTCTAAACCTAAATTTATTATTTAAAATTGGGAATTTAAGTGTAAGATTTAAAACAAGAATGTGCGATTTGACCGATAGTGTATGAGGTAAATATATGTACAAACGTGTGCGTATTACAGATCTTCTTCGAACAATCACGCCCAATTTCAATAGCAAACATAGTAAATGTATAAGTTATCTAAGTTATAAGTTTCATTGATTTAGCTATTTTTGTTTTTCTGTAATCGTGATTTCAATAAATAGAAGGATTTACCTACCCATTGCTGACACTTTACAACACCTTCAATTGTGTTGGTGTTAATCTATATATATAATAAATAAAGAAATAAATAAATCAACACAAAAATGAAAAAAAAAAGATTTGTAAACTTTGCATAATATCATTATTTGAAAGCAATTAAAAGTTAATAAAACTGCGTCATGCCAATTAGTAACAAAATTACAAATTTGCACTTGAACATAGCGCTTGAATAAATAAACTTTTTACGCTTGTATTACGCTTGATTGCAAACGCATTTTCGAAGTAGAAACAACAAAGAAACAAACTTTTTGCCTCCACTTTGCCTTTTTCTTCTCTGTGATAATTTGAACATTTGACATAATTTTTATGTATTGCCAAAAAAAAAAGAACCTTCAAGCGTTTTATTCTTGCGACCAACGCCCTCTCTACTGTCAACCTAAATGTTTCATTTTCTTGAGCGCCCCTTTTCAAAATTTTTTCACAATTACAAAATCTATTCTGCCATTGCTCTAGCTATAGATCAAAGAGTGGCTTATGTCAAAAATGAAATGGTACGGAGCAAATTTAATTACCTACAGTGTAAATTCGCAGAAATGCTGTTGTTTTTGACAAGTCTGTATTAAACATGGAAACAGCATGATATTGATGGCGTCTTTAATGTAATATTTAATCTATTATACAATTTAATAAAAATTTAAACGAACAAATAAAATTAAATATGACACAAAACATTATAGTGAAAACCGACATAATACAGGAAAATTATCTAACCAACTGGCAAATTTATACTAAATATGAATTTATAAAACGTAAGATCAATTCATAGTATTAATGATTTCTTTTATCAATATTACACACAGAATAGAGATTTATTGCGCCATCAAGGCCAACTCTTTGCCCAATCAACTTAATCGGTTCTCTCAACTGCTTAGTCGGTTGTTACTGTCAAAATGAAAACAGTTGTAGTTCGTACTGCAACCTATTTCGAACTGTTTTCGAACAATTTAGTACAGATTTAGAACCATTAGGAGTGTGTATAGACTAATATGTCAAGTGTATAGGCTAAAATGACAGTTCAGTCAGCACATTTGTAAACCATTCGATTTAACTGAATGAAGTTAGTTGGTACAACTAACCTTTTCACTCTTCCAACCTCATGCCAAAAGAGGAATTTTATGTGTGTATGAATTTGGTTGTGTCTTGAGTTTGAATTAATGTTTTCAAAAATAAATCGGAATAATACCTAATGTCAACTGAATGAATTGTATACTTTGTAAAATAAAACAATTTTAAATACTTCTAGTTTACCAAATAATAATTAAATTTATTAATCATTGTATGTAAAATTTCCTCATTCCTATTAATCAATGAAATTTTCCGAGTTTCTCTGAATTTAAACAAATTTCAATATTAAAAATGTTTCGTATTCATTACAATCATATTTGAAATACCTACAAAAGATTACATGCTGGCTGTTGTTTGTTTTATAAAATGTGGTGTTGTTTTTATTTTAATTGCCGACTTTCATTGCATTTTAATTAATTTTATTTCAATGTCAAGTGCATGTTGGGCAGAGCAAGCGAGCAGCAACAAGGAAGAAGGTGTTTTTCAATATTAAAAATTGTTTACAACAATATTTATTGTTTTTATTGTTAAGCCAAGCATTGAACAAGATTAAATTTATTTTGTTGTTAACTAAAGGTTTTAAAAATATTGGAAAATTGAGTAATATAAAAATGGTTGATGGTTGTTTAGAATTTAATTGTTTACAGTTTTTGTCAAAATCAAAATTTTGTAAACAGTTCAAATTTGTTTATTGTACGTTTTCGTATATTTATTGATTGTTTTATAAATTGGTATAAAAAAACAAATAATTATAAATATTTTTAATTAATGCATTTTTTTATTAAAAAGAAAACTGAACAAAAATCGAGGTTAATTTTAGAAAATGTGCTTTAACAGAATTACAACAAAAATAAAATTGTGAGAATATACTGCAATAAAATATAATATATATGAAAAAAAAACGGCACAAAGACACGATTGCCAATAAAAATAGCAGAAAAACTGGCACAGCAACCGCAAGAAAACAGCACCAAACTGAAAATACTGCAACAACAAGTAGAATAGAATTTGAACAAAAAAAAATCTACGTGAGGAAGGTGGTGGTAATGCGGTACTTATTAAAGAATTGAATCAAGAAAACCACAGTTGTGGTGACTGCTGGAGTTATTTGACTTAGGGTGGCACCATAGGTTTTTATTGTTTTCAAAGTTTTCTTAAATTAAAAAATGTTTCAAATGGAGTAGGTCAAAAAATGATTCATTCAACAACAGTATCTATGGCTCATGACCCTTTTGCAGTCAAAGTGGTTTTGCGTCTGCGTCATGGCTATGAGTCATCAGACAACAACAGCATCAATTGAGGAAAATGTATTTGCCAAAAAAAAAATTGCAAATGCAAAAATTAGCACATGACGAAGTAATGAGTGTAGTGCAATTTAATTGCTAGAAGAGTATAAAAAACCAAGCAAAAGGAGGATAACATACTGTGAAACTATTACTTTAATATTTAAAAGAAGAAAATTAAACAAAATATTATTATATTTTTATTTAAATAAAAATAAATTTAATGTAACAGTTGCAAAAATTTACTACATAATCAATTCTCAATTTACGCAAATTTTTGTAAGATTGTACGCAGCGCGAAGCATGTAGTAAAAACGTTGGCAGACTTAGAGCAGTTTAGAAACATTTTGTTGGAATGATTTCAAGCGGACGAAGACGTAGTTTGTATTAAAAGCTGCTTATTATATGCCTGTTTCCAAAATATGCCATTAAAATTCCACAACCTGTTATATATACACTTCCCAAAATATCCCATTTATCTGCGTATTTGCCGAAAATATGCCTAAAATATTCCTTAAAAATATCAGAAATTTTGTATCGGGATGTCGTAAAATTTTTGGCAGGCTTAGGGCTGTTTAGAAACATTTATTGGAAGTTTTCACGCAGTCAAAGACGTAGTTTGTATTAAAAGTTGCCTATTATCTGCCTGTTTCCAAAATATGCCGTAAATTTACCATTAAAATTCCACAAAAGTTTATACACTTCCCAAAATATCCTATATAAATGCGTATTTGCCGAAAATATGACCAAAATATTCCTGAAAAATCTGAAATTTTATATCGGGATGTCGTAAAATTTTTGGCAGTCTGAGGGCTGTTTAGAGACATTTTGTTGGAATGATTTCAAGCAGTCAAAGAAGTAGTTTGTATTAAAAGCTGCCTATTATCAGCATGTTACCAAAATATGCCATAAATCTGCCATTAAAAATCCACAAAAGTTCACAACCTTTTGTGCACTTCCCAAAATATCCCATGTATCTGTGTATTTGGCGGAAATATGCCCAAAATATTCCTGAAAAATGTTAGAAAATTTATATCGGGATGTCGTACAAGTTTTTGCAGACTTACGGCTGTTTAGTAACATTTTATTGGAAGTGTTCAAGCAGTTAAAGACGTAGTTTGTATTGAAAGCTGCCTATTATTAGCCTGTTCCCCAAAATATGCCGTAAATCTGCCATTAAAATTCCACATACATTAGCAACACTTTCCAAAATATCCCATTTAAATGCGTATTTGCCGAAAATATGCTCAAAATATTCCTGAAAAATGTTAGAAACTTTATATCGGAATGTCTTAAAATTTTTGGCAGGCTTAGGGCTGTTTAGAAATTTTCAAGCAGTCAAAGATGTAGTTTGTATTAAAAGCTGCCTCTATAATCTGCTCGTATCTCATAATATGTCGGAAACCTGCCTTTAATCGTCATAATTAGATAAACTGCCATATGCTACACAAAATCTTCCAATTATCTGTGTTTTTGCCAAAAATATGCAATAAATATTCCAGAAAAATCGCAGAAATGTTTTCTAGGGCTGTCATTAGGCTGCTTTTTCGGAATGCAACAATTCCTGTTGTCTGCTAAAACCTTTCGACCATTTCTTGTTTTGCAACTTAAAAACTGCTATGTGTTGCTGCCCTTTCCCTGCCTGTCACCTGCTGTTTTTCTTGTCTGCGGTATTATCAAACTTTGGTTTACGATAAACACGAACCCATCTAGATAGATATCGAGCTGATATCGAACGAAAAGTCACCAAATACATTTTTATGAAAAACTTAAATTTCGAGTTTGTTGATTAATATTATAAAAAGTAATTGATGCATTTTTAAAGTTGAAATATTAATTGATAGATTTACATTGTCTTATCATGTGGTAAAAAAATTGAGATCATGGATTAAAATTTGACAGATACATAAAGATTTTTGTAAATGCATATTTGGCATTTTGAAAATGTATTTGGTGACTTTTCCTTCTATAACGACGATATAGAGAAACAAAATTTATTTCTTTATACATTTTTTTTCTATATCACACAGCACAATTTTAATTTTTTTTTTATATATCGAAAATTTATCATTATTTTATCGAAATCAAAAATTAGTGTCAAATCGTTTGTAGAGTAAATATCAAAAGTTAGCATAGTATTTTTAAAATATTCAAATATTCATACTGCTACAGAAATTATTAAAAATAAATTTGTTTGTATTTGTCTTTTCATTTATACCACTTAAATATAAATTTTTGTTGTAGTTGATTTTTAAGTAGCAAAAAATAAACCATATGAAAAATAAAAATTGCGTCGCAAAAACTATAGAAAAAGTTCATTGGCTTTTTATTTATTTTTTACGCAGCAAAATAAGCTTGTTTTTGTTGTTGTTATTATTTAATTTTGTTCATTATGGTTGAACATTATGGTCTAAAAATATATAGACAGACAGATAGGCATTTGGAGGGTCAGCCACTAAGCGTTTTCTGTATTCATACATTTTTCAATGTTACCACAATGAAATTAAAATTAATAAAGCAAATATTTGAAAACATAATTATTAAGGGCCGTTTTCACTCTTCGGTTCAACAGTAACTGCCACTTTAACTCAGAGTTACCAATAGAGTATATAGAATTGAAACACTTAACTGGACATTGTGAAAACGGCCCTTTATCTATTAAAAAATTTTGAACCTTTCTAAACTAAAACGTTGAATTATAACTAATCTAGAACTCAATTCTGATGTACTTGCAATCAAGAAAATACTTTCTTGATAATCGCATGAAATATAGTCGCACGAAAAAAATTATAGCAAAATTTATATTAAATACAGCACTTGCAAATCCATTATATTAACAATAATAGCTGGATTTTAAATACCATCCTGTCTAGACAGAAAACCTTCAATGTATACTTTAGCCTATTTGGCTACTATGTATTGTTTGTCGTACTTTTCTATGTACTACGTATTTTTTTTTGTTTGTTCGCAAATGAAATTGAAAAACGACAACGTGCATTAAATGCTTAATTCTTCCAGTAGCAAACAATAAATTTCGGCGTCAAACCAATGTGTTTTCCGTATGCTAAAAATGCGGTCATAAATCAATATATTTTTCTATATATTTTTTTTATTTGTTGTCGCTATTTTTATGACTTGTAGTTGTAGCTATTATTATTGTTACTACTGCTGCGGCTACAACTAAAATTGCTATTTTTCTGTTTTAATATTGTTATTGCAATCATAACAAAAGCCAAACAATGATGTCATTTTACTGACTAAATCAATAAGTTCCAATGAAGAATGTTGTCGGCAACATTCGGCGACGATGTTGTAAATGAACTTGAGCAACACTGGCGGCCACTTTGTATTGCTGCGTAGCTTTATTGATTAAATGAGTGAATAATGAATAGTTTTATTGATTGAATGAGTGAATAATGATTTAATGTATAGTTGAGATTGAGTAAATAAATTAGTAAATGAGTGAGCAATTTTGTGAATGATTTAAAACTAAAACAAACAAAAAAAAAACAGATATAGGTATTCAAACAAAATTAGTTTATAATTATTAAATGCTATCAAAGTCTAGTTTAGTTTTGAACTAATTGAACTATACACTTTTTTTTACTCTTTTTAAAGTTAATTTTTGCATTTTTTGTTGCAATGTTAAGTCCCACACTTGTCACCTACCGAATTACAAATGTTCATCTGTCTGTCCAACTGTCTGTTGAAAGCATGATTACAGCAAAAGAAAATGTGCTAGTTCAATGAAATTCTAAATTTTAATTGTTTGTATAGCTAGGTTTTTTGTTATTAAAAATGGGCATGATCGGACGCACACATTTGTAATTATTTGCATATAACACTTACCGAATTACAAATGTTCATCTGTCTGTCCAACTGTCTGTTGAAAGCATGATTACAGCAAAAGAAAATGTGCTAGTTCAATGAAATTCTAAATTTTATTTGTTTGTGTAGCTACGTTTTTTGTTATTAAAAATGAGCATGATCGGACGCCCATATTTGTAATTATTCGCATATAACACTACAATCATGTTATTTAAAGCACTAATTTTACTTTATAATAATATCGTCATATATCGTTGGTGTAGAAAGAAAAGTCACCAAATACACTTTTATGAAAAACTTTAAGTTCGAGTTTGTTGATTAATATATTAAAAAATAATTGATGTACTTTTAAAGTTGAAATATCAATTGATAGATTTACAATTTCTTATCACGTGGTAAAATTATTGAAATGATCAATTAAAAATTGACAGATATATAAAGATTTTTGTAAATGAATATTTGGCATTTTGAAAATGTATTTGGTGACTTTTTGTTCTACAACGACGATATGTTTGTCGAAAATACTGCTCATATATTATCACAAAATTTGGCTTGGGATTCTGTTATTTGTTACACTGTTTTTCGCATATCATTTCTTTTTAATTTAATACTTTCTCGTCGCCCTGTAAATTAGAGGTTTTCTTCTTTATTTAAATCAGATTCCTGCTCATTTGATGCTTGATTTTTTGCTCAATCTATACAAATTGTATACATATCAAACATACGCCATAATCTACTGAAATACATTAAATTCTTATTCAATTTTTCTAAAATAAAAAATTGTTTTTCAGTTTGTGCTCTGTGTATACACTATCATTTTATAAATAGATTTGTTGTTTGCAATTTATGACCCAACCATATATTAAATTTCGTATTTTTTTTTCGATTTTGCACAACGAAAAATTCCAAATCACATGATACACTCCACGCGTAGCTAGCGCTGCTTTATCTTAAACTAAAATTTTTCGAAACAAATAAAATACAAAAAGAAAAAACAATAAATATAAAAAAAGAATAACAGTAAATAAACTATGTCACAGCATGGCTGTCATGGTTGTACGATGTTCATTGGCTTATCTAGAACCACTGTCAAGCCCGGCAGTAAGCAACAAAAAAAAACTTGTGTCGCCAACTAGTGCTGCTGCTACTGCTATCAAACCCCCCCCCCATTATACTATTTTGTAGTAGTTGCTACAACTTGTCGTGTGTCGCTACCTAAAAACATTCCTTTTTATGTGTTTTCGTCCATGTTTTTGAGTTCTTTCATGTTTGAGTAGTACAAAAAAAAAATGTGTTTGAAGTCAATTAGCAAGGTCTATAGTTTAAAAAAAGTATTTTCTCTAAAATTTCGCCTTAAAAGGCTTTTCAAGTGTAGCGCTTTACAGTACAAAAACCTTTGAAGGTCACTTTGAACGTTAGGAAAATTTATTAGGGAGCTAGTAGAGGTCTCTTACACAGCATAGCAACGTCGGCGCCTATGGAGCGAGAGCTTATCTGCTAAATATTAATGCCAAGTTTATGATTTGCCTATGATTGAGTGTTTTTTTTTAGTTTTTGTTGTATAGATTTATATTAAATTTAATTGAAGCTGTATTTATACTACTTTTATATTAAAATTAGTATTATCTTTTGTCTGTTATTTTACTAAACCTTTACTTATTTTAAAAACCTTGTTAGCAGCGACCTTTGTCCCTGTGCATAAAAAGGGTATATTTGCAAAACCTTGTTTTACGCAAATAACCTAACCTAACCTCGTTGGTTACAGGCCCCATCGTCGCACATTTATCCTTGAAAATGTTAAATTATGCAAACGTACTTTTCGACTTCTGCCTGTTTGTTATAGACAACTGCATAAAATGTTAATTAGAAAGCGCTCTGCTGACATTAACTGTGTGGTTTTACTGCCTGCCTTTCGTCTCTCTCTAGGACACATACTGTTTTTGTTTGTTACACTCGACAACAATTATTTTTTGCATATTAATATTGTGTATTTATTTTATTATTATTATTGTAACTGCATCTTTACAATTATGCTAATTGAATTTTGTGTTTTTTTTTTCTTTTCTCTTTGCAGAAGGTCACACGTAGAACACGCGAAGAACAGCAACTCGCTCTTCATTTTTTTGTTTAAGAATAACCTATAAAACCAACAACAAAAACACATCAAAATGTCGACAGTCGATAAAGAGGAATTGGTCCAAAAGGCAAAACTCGCCGAACAATCTGAAAGGTAAGCAACTGAGATGCATATTTTAATATTAGATTTTATTTAAATATTTTTGGTTTTTCTTGTTATTTAAAATTTTCAAAAATATTTGTATTATATGAGGAGTAGGAAGATTTGTAGGTTATGAATGGACATTGTTTTGTTTCGTGGGCAAATTCGAATTTATTTCTCTTTTCGGACTTAATATCGTCACTATCATGCCAAAGCGGTGAATGTACAATTTTTGATATTTGGGTTTTTTTTTACAATTTTGAATGTCGTTTATCCTCAAGTATGCTATGTTGGATATTTCTAGCCACAAAAGACAAAACCAAAAAGACGAATTTGAAAAATTGAAAATCTTGTCATGTCAAAAGCGCGAATCTTTTCGTTTTTTCGCCATAACTTTTTATTTGTAAAAGATAAAATAGTGGTGTAAAAGAATTTATTATTTGTTTTTAAAGCACCTATCGATTGACATCATTATTTAAAAATATTTTTCCAAATATTTTTTCCTGCAAAGTGCAAATGGCCAATTAATGTTTGAGAAAATATTTTTAATTAATGATGCCAATAGATAGGTGCTTTAAAATCAAACAATTAATGCCATTACAGTACTATATTATCTTGCGCTAATAAAGAGTTATAGCATTTAAAACAAAAACTTTTGCGTTTTGATCAGAATATAGTCTCACAAAATTCGTATTTATAATTCAGTAGGTTGTCCAAATCTAAAGATATTTTACATACTTTATAATAATTGACAAATAAACCAAAATAACAGAAAAAAATATAAATTTTGCTAATTTTTAAATCACTTCAAACTTTAAAATTTGATTTTCCAACATTTTTAAAAATGCACATTCGCCCCTTTGGCATGACAGTGACGATATATACTGTTCAAAATACAATAGATATTGCAAAAGCTAATTTATTCCTCAAAAAAGAAAATAATGGCGCTTGTTTTTCTTAATTTTGCGGAATCAGATCTTACAAAAAAAAAATATGATTCTGGTTGAACACACGAAAAAAATATTTATTCTCACTCAGAATTTAAATATTTATAAAATAAATATAATTTAATTCATTACACAGAACTTGAACCTTATGAATTTTATTGAAATATGTGGTTTTTGTATTCAAATCGATTTTTGAAATAATAAAAATAAATTCTATCGAAAGAAAGAAATTCAAATAGTATCCAGGTTGTAGTATCCAGGTTGCAGCCATAAAAGTGTCCAAGAAACGTATTTCCACTTTGAACAAGTATTTAAATAAATTGTACGCTTACTTCACGATCGGATTTCGATTGATCAACGAGAAAGTATAAATATAGCAAATATTTAATATAATTATTTGCCAAATTATCACTAAATAATTTAGCACAAGCGCTCTCGAGCTATTTTTATTTGAAAGCAAATGATGAGACCTACAGTTTATTGTCGAATTCGAACAGCGCGGTGTGAAATTAAATAATTTACAAACCGAGGTCGAACCCTTGATTTACAGATTAAACTAATTCTTTATCATCGAATCGAAATAACGGCGTGTGAGGCTTTTTGTCGGCAGTCTCGGGATTCTATTTCGGAACCTTTACACTCGAAACCCGTTGTACAAGCCACGAACTCCAAAATTTATCAAAAAAATTATTTTTTACACATGAATTGAAAATTGTTTATTTACAGTCGAAACTTCATGTTACCAACCTGGGAAACTGAAGAAACCATGAGGTGTTCAACTTTGAAACATGTTCAATTTACAAACCCAACAAATATTTATGTTTTTAATTTAAATGAATAAATTTTTTCTCTTATATTAGTTTAATTTTTATACAGTGAATGACTTCATAGAAATAAAATAAAAATATTTGATTATATTTTAAAATTTTATATTTCTCTTATACTTTATTGATTGATTGAATTATGAATTTATTTTTAGATACGATGACATGGCTCAGGCCATGAAATCAGTCACAGAAACCGGTGTCGAATTATCAAATGAGGAAAGAAATTTGCTCTCCGTTGCCTACAAAAATGTTGTTGGTGCCCGCAGGTATTATTATTAAATACATTTTTAAACATTTTCAGTGTTTTTTTTTAAACATATTTTTCTGTTAACTACATTGTGCACACACAGATCATCATGGCGAGTAATTTCATCAATTGAACAAAAAACTGAAGCCTCCGCCAGAAAACAACAGCTCGCCCGCGAGTACAGAGAGCGTGTGGAAAAGGAGCTGAGGGAAATTTGTTACGAAGTTTTGGTAAGTTTTTTCATATGAATTATTAAAAACTCTTTTTAAAAGTTACTAAATTAGCATATATTATATTCTTATTATAATTTTAATAACTTGCATATATTAAGAAAGCACTTACAACAGACCTTTTAAAAGTAGTCCTCATGTAAATTAAGCCACTGAGCCGTGCCGCGTCGTATTTGTGTGTGTTTGCCTTGTTTAGCCACAAATACCAGCTACATCTAATTAATCAAAGGTTTTTCCTTTTTTTGTTTTGTTTTTCTCACATACTGGGCTCTACATTATCATTGGTATTGTGCGTAAAATATTAATTTACACATAGTACAACCAAAGCATATGTTCAACCAATCCAACACCCACCCGCCCATACTTTGAGCTCTCTTGCTGTGTGTGTCTCGTTACAAATTTCACGCCTTGTTGATTAATCGCCACAATCGATCTTTGTGCGTTCGCGCCTGAGTGGCGAAAATCAATTCACTGTCAATAATTTGCAGGGCTATACTACGTATTGTGGTGGAGCGTTTATATATAAAAATGTTTGCCATCACTAAAAATAGCTTTATTGATTAGTAGTAAAAATTACCGCAAGCCTAATTTATAGAATTAATTTGCATGGCGAAAAAGTTGTATTGTATTTCTTAATAACGTTAAGAGCATGGTCAAAGTATAAAAGGGGAGATTAATTGTTTATTTTATTTATTTTTTCAATTGTGGATCTAAATTGTATTTTAATTTTGATTTTACATTGTCCACTTTAATGTAGAAGTGTCTCTAAAATGTAATACCCATCAAATTATGTACTCAAATATTTTATTAAAAAAATACATTTACTTGCATATTAGAGAGGCATTTAATATTCTACAATTCAGCATTTTCCAATTTCCAGTCGAAATTCTTAAATAAAATTAAATTCGTCCAAATTTGTTGTTTATCTGTTGCGCAATTCGATTTATCAATATCAATTTTATGTATTTCAATCAAAATCAATTCTTAAAAGTACTGTAGAGCAAATTTAACCCGATTTCAGTTGTCCAAAAATTTTAATTTCGATAGAATGTAAATATTAGAAAATATCCGTACATCCTAATACCGATAAATACTAAAACCTATAATTAAAATTGTTTACGATTGATAAACTGTTGACAAACTTTAATATACAAAGTTGATAACCCTTATAATATGAAAATTTGTAAAAATCATATCGTCACCGTCATGCCAAAGGGACGAATGTGCATTTTTAAAATGTTGGAAAATTTAATTTTAAAGCTTTAAAAATTAGAAAAATATATTTTTTTTTTCAATTTTTTTCTGTTATTTTGGTTTATTCGTCAATTATTGTAACGTATATAAAATATCTTTAGATTTGGACAACCTACTGAATTATAAATACGGATTTTGTGAGGCAATATGCTGATCAAAACGCAAATATTTTTGCTTTTTATGCTATAACTTTTTATTAGCGCAAGATAAAATATTAATGTATAGGCATTAATTGTTTGCTTTTTAAGCACCTATCTATTGGCATCATTAATTAAAAATATTTTGTCAAACATTAATTTGCCATTTGTTATTCGCTGGAAAAAATGTTTGGCAAAATATTTTGAAATAATGATAGGTGCTTAAAAAGCAAACAATTAATGCCTATACATTAATATTTTATATTTTAATTTTTTCTTGTAGCCTAATGTTATTGATTTCATTATTATAAAGGCTCTTTTTAAGGACGTCATACAATATGACTAATTTATCCATTATTGTTGAGGGAGTTTGCAAACAAAGCAGCAGCGGTAGCCGCAGCTGCTGGTAGTTATTATAAGTGATAATAAAAAATTTAAATAAAACCACTATGTGTCCTTCCCTAAGTACATGTGCTGCGTCATTGTTATATTGTTGTTATTGTGCTATGCATTTTCAATTAATATGACATTGATATATTAGCTATCGATCAATCAAACAAACAATCAACCAACTATAGAAATATTTAATCAAACCGACCCAGTAGAAACAGGCATAGCGTCCGTTCACTTGTTTAGTATTTGGCACAAAATGTGCTGCTGCATCTCTAGATTTTTAATACATATACATTTTCCAATTCAACGCCATCCTGTGCGCAGCTACCACACATGTTCTTTTTGTTTTACTTTTACCTTGTAGCACAATACGACTACTCGTCGCAGTCTTTTCTGCTCTCTAGTAGGCCACAATATCGTCGCTAGAAAAACCACGAATTTTATTTTTTATTTATAAATAGATTTTTTTATTGATTGAATTTCAATTTTCTTCTGTACAAAGCAAAAGGCAGCGCCGCCATCGCTCTTTGCTGGTGGGAGTCGTTTTATTTCATTCTGTTTTCTATTCTTTTTAATTTCAATGCAAGGCTTAATGTTGGTTGCTTGTTTTTACTACCAGTTGTACTTGTTGTATTTACCGTTAGATACTGTTACTGCAAGTTGACAACAACAACAAGTATAAAAGCAACAACAGCAGAATTATTTGCGGCTGCACTAACTTTGTCGTGCTGACTGACGTCGCACAGTGGCAGAATGTCAGTGAAATCGGTGTAGAAGTCACTTTAAATGATTTTTAAATTATTTAGTACATATCGTCACTATCATGCCAAAGGGGCGAATGTGTAATTTTTGAAATTTGCGATTTTTTACATTTTTGAATGTAGTTTTTCCTCAAGTATACTGTGCCAAAATCGTGTGTGGGGTTTTGTTGGATATTTCTAGCCACTAAAGACAAAACCACAAGGGCGAATTCGAAAAATTGAAAGTGTTGTCATGCCAAAAGGGCGAATATTTTCGTTTTTTTGCCATAATTTTGTATTGGTATGAGAAAAAATAGAGGTGTAAAGGCATTAATTGTTTGTTTTTAAAGCACCTATCGATCATCATCATTTTTTAATTTGAATATTTATCATTTGCAAGAAACATGTTTGCAAAATATTTTTAGATAATGATGCCAATGATAATGATAAGTTATAGCAAAAAAAACGAAAAGATTCGCCCCCTTTTGGCATGACAAATTTTGAATTTTTCAAATTTCTTTGTTTTTTTGCTATAACCTTTTATTGGTGCAAGATAAAATATTGGTGTAAAGGCATTAATTGCTTATTTTTAAAACACCTATCGATTGGCATCATTACTTTAAAATATTTTTCCAAACATTTTCCTGCCAATAACAAATGGCATATTAATGTTTGGTAAAATATTTTTAAATACTGATGCCAATCGATAGGTGCTTTAAAAACAAATAATTAATGCCTTTGCATCACTATTTTATCTTGCGCAAATAAAGAGTTATCGCAAAATTCACAAACACAAACTGTGCGTCGTTATTTTAATCTACTTGATATTGTGTGTATTTTTTTTTTGTATTTACATGGCATTTTTCCTAGTAATTGTCTGTTGTACTTATTTTAATAGCACTGACATTGTTTTATTGAATGAGAGCGAACAGCAGCTGTTTCTATAAGCTCCGTTGTCGACGTCACAACCCCATTGTTATGGTATGTCGTCTGTCAAAGCCTTTTAAAATCTTTATAAAGCCTTTAAACTGTACGTTTTATAGTGCAGTTTAATTGGAAATTGGCTGCAAAAACCATTGGCATTTGAATTAAGTTGCGTGTTCTTAAGTTAAGACACTTTTACATTGATTCCCAGAGGCTTTGTTAATAAAATGTAGCCTTTATCTTTGCAATTAGACATTTTTATGTTGACGCATTTTTCAATACAACACGCAACAATTATAACCACGTTCCAGTGCCCTACTCTGTATTTTGTTTTAATTAAAGCTCATTTGTAATAGTAACCAATGAATACAACGTGACAGCTAACTCAAAATCTTTATTATAACGTCCGCTCCTGTCAATTATTGAATTTATGAATTTACTCAAGTGATATGGTGCTTCCACGCGTTGCTATCGAATACCAACGTCAGCCTCAGAGCCATCCCAACCATTAAAACCCCAAACATGAAAACTTGCGGCCGCAGCACACGTGTCCTTGTCCAGTTTGTAGACACACATACGTACGTTTTGCTGCATGTAATGCTAGTGCTTTCAATAAAATTTCCAAATTTAATTTTCGTACGTAATTATAGACGAGCGACGTTGACGTACGTTATTTGGTTTGGTTATCACAGACGCCGTATCAAATCTGTAAACGATCTGCCGTCACTTGAGCAGCATTTATGCGTTTGGGCGAAAATTTAGTTGGAAATTTGGTTGGTTTCATGTTTGATTAGGTTATCGAATGTATGCACGTTGGGCTGCTGTGGTCAGCAGGTTTACATGTGCGTTGCTTTAAGTAAGGATACACTGTGATTAATTAACAAACTAGGCGAACAATTTGAATTTAAAACCGTGGATACATAATTTTTCTTAGCTTTTAAATAAATACAGAATGCAATAAAAATTAATGCAGATCATCTTTTGTCTCTATATACTTATTAAATTTATATAAATATTAAATTTATATAAATACATAATGTAGTACATTTTTAACATTTAGAATGAATTTAAATAAATACATAATGTAGTAAAATGTAGTAATTTTTCTACGTTTTTATAAATGGTTAAAGAAATATAAAATGTAGTTTTTTTTTTAATACAAATGTGGTAAAATAGAATGTTGTACATTAAATGAATACATTTACCTTTGGCCGTAAATTAAATACATATGTACTTATTTATTTTTAAGACTTTTTGCTTTTTTTTTATACATAATTTGTCGGTGCTTAGAAAAGATGCCAACAGCCTGAATTCAATTTGTATTTAGTTAATTTAAAATAATTTTTATATTCAAATTTAGATAGTTTTACTTATATTATGATTTCTATATATTTATAAAAGATTTTTCATTAAGTTGCATAAATACAAAATATTGTAAAATGCATAAAAGTTTAAATAAATACAAAATTTAATTATTTCTCAAAACAAATATAACCAAATTTTGTTTAGTAAATTTATATAAATGTTTTCCATAGAAAACAGCTTTAAATAAGGTTACATTTAAGTAATAAACTAGGCAAATAATTTGAATTTAAAACTATGAATAAATAATTTTTCTTAGCATTTAAATAAATACAGAATGCAATAAAAATTAAAGCAGATAATTTTTTCTCTATATACTATATAAATTTATATAAATTCATAATGTAGTACATTTTTAACATTTAGAATTATTTTAAATAAATACATAATGTAGTAAAATGCATATGTAAAGTGTTCTTCAACAGGGATGCTACAAAAGTAGAGCGACAGGGACAGCAAACGACGCCATATTTCTTGCCGGTCTTTTGACATTTCTCTTCAGTAAGGTTTGCCATTTCATGATGAAAAGATATACGAATTCGAATTTCGGTAGTAAATTTTAATAATTTCGATTCTTTGTTGGCTCGTATATCTTTCCATAATGAAATGGCAAACCTTACTGAAGAGAAATATCAAAAGAGCGGCAAGAAATATGGTGTCGTATGCTGTCCCTGTAGCTCTAATTTTGTAGCGTCCCTTTTGAAAAACCCTTGAACAAAACTTTTGTAGCGCTCTTATTGAAAAACACTTTAGTAAGTTTTATACATTTTAATAAATGGTTAAATAAATATAAAATGTAAATATTTGAATGTAGTAAAAACAAATTGTATTTATTTAATTTAATATATTATATTAAAAAGTATATGGGTTTCTATATTTTATTCTATATTTTATTATCTTCAATTAATTTCTTTTCATTTCAAGTATTTTATATTCAAATTAAATTTATTTATTTTTCTCAGTATCCATGCAATAAATATTAGTAATTATAATTAACAAAATTCTCTACTTTTTTTTGTTTCTTTTATGTACACAGGGTCTTCTCGACAAATACCTTATTCCAAAAGCCAGTAATCCAGAAAGCAAGGTATTCTACCTGAAAATGAAGGGTGATTATTACAGGTATTTAGCTGAGGTGGCCACAGGAGATGCACGCAACAGTAAGTATTTGCTTTTAATTATTATAAGTTTTCTATATTTGTTTCGAAAGATGCGCACTTGCTACTCAATCACACACGCACTCTCTGACTCTCAAATATATATATTCTATTTTACCATCCACAAAAAAGCTGCCCTAAAAATAAAATATTTAATTTATTATAACCATTTTTTATCAACCTTCTACTTCCTCCTACCTACTACGTTCCAATCAACAACAACAACAACAGCCGTTGTAGACGACTCTCAAACAGCTTACCAGGATGCATTTGAAATTAGCAAGGGTAAAATGCAGCCAACACATCCAATCAGATTGGGTCTCGCACTTAATTTCTCAGTCTTCTATTATGAGATTCTAAACTCTCCAGACAAGGCTTGCCAATTGGCCAAACAGGTTAATACCATGAAATGAAATATTAAAAAGCAGAACAAAAAATTAAAAACTACTTAATTTAAGCATTTCATAAAATAGCATTTTTTATAAATTCTCTATAGAAAAATTCATTAGGAAAATATTAAATATTTATTATAAATTCTTCTTGAACAAGTTTGTAGGTTCTTCTGAAACACATCAAAAACAAAAACTGCGCTGTTTGGCTTAAGAAATGTATACAAAACAATGTCTTTCATGTTTTAGGTCTTTTTTTAACTTTGTAATTGCCCCTCATCATTTATATTAGCAAAAATAATCATTTATTTATTTTATCAAGTTTAATTTGTTTATTATTTATTAAAACATGTATATTTTCTCTTTCTCTCTTTATCTTTTTATTCATCGCCGTCTTTATTTCACTCTATCTCTTGCCTACTCACTCGCTCTTATATACTGAACGAACTGAACATTATGCTTTGTATATTTTTGTCTCTTACAAACACGAAACACTATCACTCACTATCTCTTTCTCTCTCTCTTCATCTACACGTCACAGCGGTCGTTGAGGACTCGAAAAAGTCCTATCAGGAGGCCTTCGATATTGCCAAGACCAAAATGCAACCAACACATCCCATCCGTTTAGGTCTCGCACTCAACTTTTCGGTCTTCTATTATGAAATAATCAATTCACCGGCGAGGGCTTGTCATTTAGCTAAACAGGTTCAGTTCAGTTTTACTTTGTCGTTTGTTTAAACTTCTTTTTTGTTTTTTTTTTTGTAACTCTTTTAACAATACTTTTTTCTTTTTGTTTTGTTCGCTCTCTAACATGACTTTGCCTTAACTTTGAACTTGTTTAATGTCTGTATTGCTGCATTTACTAATATCGTCCGTCGTCGACTACTAATTAAAGCGACAATGTCCCTGATGACCGACCGTCGTTTGCCCAAATCGAAATTTCTCTTGGAATTGTTTTTTCTTATTTCTATATACTTTTATAACTTTAAGGGCCGGTTTCACCATCTTCGGTTAAGCACTAACTGCCACTTTAACTTAGAGTTACCTATAGAATATGTGGAATTCAAACACTTAACTGGATATTGTGAAAACGGCCTAAATGACATGTACCACACCTCCCAAGTGTTATTGTAAATTTTTCTAATCGTTTAACCCTCTATAATCACTTTAAGCCATATTTACACACTGCCATGTTCTTTGTTGACAAAACTAAATTTGCTATATTTTATTATTATAGTATTTAATAGATTTACGGCCGTTTTCAGCATCTTCGGTTAAGCATTAACTGTCAATTTAACTGATAGTTATCTATAGAACATATAGAATTGAAACACTTAACTGGATATTGTGAAAATGGTCCTTAGAATTGTATATAATATTTTCTTTTTAATATTACTTCCCAGCAACCACTGAATGAAGTTATAATATTAAGATTTTAGAGGCTTATTCAATATACTGAGTGTCTCAGTTTTATTCAAAAAAGTGTCTCAACTTATATAGGTTTTGAGAAAAAAATTTTTAGAATCATAAATAAAACTATATAATGAACCTTTTCATTGAAAAACGATCAGAATTAATTTAAAACCAAGATATTTCGATGGTTTTTATTTTTGACAGAGTCTTTTCAAATAATTTGACATGTTCCATTCAAAATAGTTTTTCCCAAATTTTATTTTTAATGAAAAATTCTTAAAAAACTATTTTGAATTTGATTACTAAATACAGAAAAAAGTTGTTCAAACGAATCAACAGCCATATTCAGCAATGACAGTTATTATCAATGACAATTGATTCAGTCTTTTACGTCAACAAACATAGAAAATAAAATTGACAGAATACGAAATTGTGACAAAGCGCACTATTGTGACCGATTTGAATTTGTGACTCCCGGCAGAATAGGGCATGCTGTATCTCGTAACGAATGACGAAACGAAAATTTGACATCAAAATTTCGTCACGCAAATTTTGATCAAGATATTGTATAATACTTGAGTTATTAAACAGTTTTCAACAGTTCTCAAAAACATTGAAAAAGTATTCTAATTTTTTTTTTATTTTAGATATTTTTTGAATTAGCTATAATTTAGAAAGAAGATAGAAAACTACAAATTACGATGTTTGATAATCGTTAAATTTGTTTAAAATTTGTTAAAGATTAGATTTATTCATATTTTATATAAAATTCGTATTTTGTTTAAGATTTATCAAGAATTTGTGTAATATTTGACCGTTTTGTACATTCGATCTGTTCCTATATCAAAAACATTAAAAATAGTATTCTCGATATATATCAAATTTGCGCAGAATTTGAAATGATTTGGAGAAAATCGAAAAATCACTAAATGTTGTTCGATATATTTTATAATTTGTTCAAGTTTTATTAATATCTAGTAAAATCGTTTTCGTTTTTTTTGTCGGATACATTTAAAGTTTATCGTTAAAGTGTTATCACTATTTTATTTTTGTGAAATATCAAAATTTGTTTGTTACACTTTAAATCTTTTATAATTTTCGTTTCGTCGTTCATTTTGAAATATAGAAATTGGGTGTAAAGTTGAAATACCATTCAAAAGATTCTCATGTTCTCTCTAGAAACCGTCGGATATTAAAGGATTTTTTAAAACTTTTAGTGACATTTTAAAAATGTAATTGGTAACTTTTACTTCTACAAGGACGAACTAGTTTTTTTTTTTTTTTTTTGGCTAAAATGAAATTTTTTATATATGTTTTTCATTCTTTATTAAAAACCGGCCTATTGCTGATTTTTGTATAAAGTTTTTCATTAGGGGATTGATTTTTGGAAACATTTTTAAAAGGATATCGGTTTCGGTTATTGTTTCAGACTCTGGTAATGTAATAATAAACAATTTAATTAATATAATAAACAATTTAATTAATATCATCGTTGTAGAACTAAAAGTCACCAACTACATTTTCAAAATGCCATTTGTTCATTTACAAAAATCTGTATATATCTTTTAAATATTTGTACCAAATGATAAGAAAATGTGAATCTATCATTTGTTTTAACTTTAAAAATGTATGAATTACTTTTCGTAATACTTACGAACAAAGTTGAAATTTAAGATTTTCATAAAAATGTATTTGATGACTTTTAGTTCTACAACGACGATATAAACAATTTAATTAATACAATAAACAATTTAATTAATATAATAAAAAATGTAATTAATATAATAAATAATTTAATTAATATAATAAATAATTTTATTAATATAATAAACAATTTAATTAATATGCTGAACACAAATTGCAACAACTTTGTCAATATCTTGAATTTATGCAATTTTCGCATTTTTTTGCTTTTGGTACTTCAATGCACATAATTCTTATGATGTTCGTTGGAAAGGGAAAAATACGATCTGACACTCAATGCATTTTGTCAATTGTTTGTTGTTTTATTTGGTTGGTACAAAACACAATTTTTACCGACTACACATTAAGGTCAAGGGAATATCTTGAAATTATACTGAATTTTTTTTTTTTTTTAGGAATTAGGTTTTCTACAGAGTTAAAAAATCGACATTTGTTAGACTTATTTATTTAAATTTTTGCATGTTATCATTAATTGCTCTCTAATTGATAGTCTGCTCTAACAAATCTTTACTAATATAAGCCACATTAATCCCATTTTGTAACTGATTTGAATATACAAAAAACTCCAAAACTATCACTCCAAAAACAAATATAAAAAAGCTGCTTGTGTATTGAGCATTGTTTTGAAGCCCATTTCTAAGCCAGACCTGCTGCAGTATGCTGCTGACAATTTCAATTGAAGAAATTGTTTGTGAATATGATAATGATTATGATGTAACGTGTTTCTATACAGTTTTTTTTTACTATATAATGAATATATTTTGCCAAATGTGAATTTTTGTTATTATTTTTTTACTAATATAAATTGATAATATAAATATATAAAATGAAATGCTTAAATTATGTAATTTAGTTTTTAGTTTTCTTTTTTTTGTTTAAACAATTTTAAAGTATTTCTTGCTAATATCATTTTTTTTCTGTCGATACTCATAGGCGTTCGATGACGCGATAGCTGAACTGGATACACTCAATGAAGATTCATACAAAGACTCAACGCTCATTATGCAATTGTTGAGGGATAACCTGACCCTTTGGACATCGGACACGCAGGGTGATGGCGATGAACCACAGGAGGGTGGCGACAACTAACCAAACTAATTGTTTCCTTTTGACTATGCAAATATTAATTAAACAACAAAAAGAAAAAAAAAAACAAAAACAACAAAAACAAAATTAAAAAAACTTTCAAACAAAACCCAGCTAAAGAAGAAAAAGAAGAAGAAGAGATAGAATGCAAACAAATTATTATATATAAATAATAATAACAACAATAACATCAAGAACAGCTGCAACAACAAAGCAAATGCAAAACAAACAAAAAACAATTTTAAACCAGAAATGAAGTAAAAGCTACAAAAAATTCTAATAGAACGCAAAACAAAATAAAAAACCATCGCCGCCGCTCCATAGAACTAAATGGAAATGAAACACAAAAGCAGAGCAACCTCAAAATTTTATAAATTAATTTTTTTTTTGTTTTTTGATTTATAATAATTGCAACAAAAAGTTAAAATAGGATATTTTGCAAACAAAAAATATGGTTTAAAATTTTGTTTGGTTCGCGTTAATCGAAAACTCTTCATTTTTTTAATATGTTTTTGTTTTGCATATGTATTGCGCGTTTGTTTTTGATTGTTTTTTCCTTTTTTTTTTTTTTTTTGGAAAACACACAATCAACCAACAACAAGTCAGCAAAGCAAAAAAAAGTTGCGTGAAATGTGTGAGAAAGCTAATTTTTTTTTGTTTTTTTTTTTTGTTGTACATTTTCCAAAATTTCAGAGTAAACAACATTTCTTTGTTTAAAAATTATATAAATAAAATAAATGAAAATTTATTTAAAAACATTTTGTTAGGCAAGCGCATTATTATTTATTATTATTTTTTATTTTAATAAATAATTACAATTTTGTTTTATATTAACCAAAAAAAAAAAAAAAAAACATAAAAAACTAAAAAAAAAAAAAAATGAAAATGTTTTTATTCCTATTTTCTGTTTTGAAATTGGCGTAGTATTATTTTTTATGTGCTGTGAAATTTATTTTGAAGCCTCCTATTTGATATCCCAAAACCACTCCGATTACCTTCTGAATTCTTTGGTTTATTCGTTATTGTTTCGATTTTGTGTATTTTGTCTTAACTGGCAGGAAAAAGGGCAGTTACGTGTTTAAAATGTAGCACTTATTTTAGATATGTAGTGCGATAAATGAGAAAAATCAAAAAATATGTAATCACTGTTTAAAAATACTTTTTATTGTCATTTTTAGAAGCGCTGGTTTAGTTGTAGCTGTGAGTTTAACTGTCGTTTTAAATGTTAGTTACACATAGAGCAAATTCAATTGAAACGGAACGCTGGGAACGCTATTTTTACAATCTCTAGTTAAGCATTGTTACTTAAAGGGCCGTTTTCACAATATACAGTAGTGTTTTAATTTCATATATTCTGTGGATAATTTTCAGTTAAAGTGGCAGTTAATTCTTAACCAAGAGTTGTTGTAAATGGCTCTAATTGCCATTTTAACCGCCACTTTAGCTGCTAGTTACACATTGTGCAAATTGATTTATAAATTTATTGGAATTTGTGCAAGCGTAGTTTCTACAATCTTCAGTTTAGGCTAAACTGTCAGTTTAACTGTCGTTTTAGCGTACACTTTAGCTGTCAGTTACGTATAAAGCAGATTAAATTGAAACACAACTTCGTTTTAACTATGCAGTTAAGGGCCGTTTTCACAATGTCCAGTTAAGTGTTTCAATTCCATATATTCTATTGGTAACTCTGAGTTGAATGGCAGTTGCTTAACCTAAGATGATGAAAACGGCCCTAAGTGTTTTAATTTCATTAATTTTATGGCTAACTATCCAGTAAATATGCTTAGTCGAAGTTGAGAAAAACTATTTGAAATGTCACTTCACTGTCAGTTACTTAAAGAGCTAATTGAATTGAAACTCAACGGAATTTTGTATGTATTACCATTGTAATTTATACAATCTACAGTTTAGAAATAATTCTCACTTTAACTGTCAGTTAAGCATTGATAAAATTGAATGTAGCTGGATTTTGTGATATTAACTATGAGCATATACTCAAGTAGATATATTAGCATCAATGATCATGGATCTATAATAATTTCTACTAGGTTAGTGAAAATTGTAGAAGCAAACTTCACTAAGGGCCGTTTTTACAATGTCCAGTTAAGTGTTCCAATTCCATATATTCTATTGGTAACTCTGAGTTATTGGTAACTCTGAGTTATTGGTAACTCTGAGTTATTGGTAACTCTGAGTTATTGGTAACTCTGAGTTAAAGATGGTGAAAACGGCCCTAAATATATTTTCTTTTCACAAAAACTTATTTTGTATGTTTATTGATTAATATTATATTTAACAAGTTGTTAAATTTCTAAAGTTTTAAATACCATTCGAAAGATTAAGATATAGTAGTCGCTCAAAAATATTATGGAAGCGATCTCTTGCTGTTGAAATCTGTGAATTAGGAAAATGTTCGGGAGAACTTAAAATATTTGTACGAGATCGAAATTGATGGAGAATCTTTGTTGAGGCCCTAGAAGGACATAGAAGAAACAAGACAATGTTGATCTCAACGATTAAGAAAAGGTTTTTCCTAAAACTATTATTGAAATTTTTAAAATGTAATTGAGTGACTTTTATTTCTACAACGACGACTAAATTCCGAAATTAAAAAAACTATGTCAGAGAATAAGGAAATAAAGTATATATAATTCCTGAGGAAATCTGTACGCCGTGTTACTTGAGTATTCGTTTTATAATAGGTTTTTATTATTTTCAAAAATAAGGGTATTCATTTCAGCTCGTATTGCCTGCGTATATGCGTATTTTGTAAAAATTGTACACTATTGTGCTTAGAATTTTTACGACATACGCATATATGCAGTAGATACGAAGTGAAATGAATACCCTTAATATAATTCTAGATATGTTCGTTTTTATCGTAAACCAAATCGTTTTCGTATCATAGATAATTGAAAACGATGATTTAGGACTATAAACGAAATCATTTTGGTATCGTTAAGATATCACTTGGTTGAGTTTTAGAGTTGTACTTAATTCATATTTACTTTAGTAAAATTTTTCTATTTTTATTGTATTTATTTCATTTCTTAATCTAAAGGCCAAATTGATTAATAATGATGATTAAAAATGATGATTCAAATAATAAATATAAATCCGTATAAATGTTTCTTGGGTAATAATGCAAATTAGCAAATGCGTTCGAAAAATATTCAAAACTGTCAAATTAAACTTTTTTTTTGAAGAGAAACTGCGTCGAGTGCGGGGTGCAAATTAAATAAGAATGCAATTGGAAAGTGTTAAAATTTGTTTTAACAGACCAGAAAAAAAAGTTTTAATTAAAAAGTTTTAATCACAACAATTACGATTTGTTCTTTGTTTTATTAACATGTCACACATATGCGACAAAAAAACTTTAATGTGCTTAATATATAAAAATATATAAATTAAATTAATGTCTAATTAAAGCATTTCGCTTGGCACTTTTCTCCTCACTCACACTGCTGCACCACAATCAATGAATTAAACATTTACAAATTAAAAAAGAATATTTTTTTTTTACAAATTAATTTTTTTTAGCAAATTTATTTCAACGAACTATTCGTTAAAATGCAAAATAAAAGCGTTTATAATAAATGTATGCCAACAATGTATATGTTTAATACTTGTGTGTGTGTCTGTGTATATAAATGTTAATGCAAATTCTATATGTAGTATGTACATGTGTATTTATTATATAGATGTAAAAAAAAGTAATAATTAAACGAAAAGCTATATAAAAAAGGTTTCCAAGTTTATAAACTGCTTGCTGTTTATTCATATATTATACTATGTATGTCTTGTTGTATAGATATACATTAAGTAAATGATGTCATATATGTATAGATCTTTCGTATACATACAAAGAAAAACCGTACATATATCATAAACAGGAATATATTAAAAAAAGCTTTGATATTGATAATTTTAACAAAATAATTAATTAAAAAATAGAACAAATCGTTTGTAAGTCAGTTAAATTTGCACCTTGCATCTGCTGCCTATAACATAGTCGTTCTCTCTGTTGCTCAGCTGACACTTTCGAGAGTTTTTATCAAATTTGACAATTGAAACTCTTTCGATTTTGACACTTTATACAACATCGAAACGGTCACTAAACGTAGGGTTAAACGTTATATTTTAAATACTAAAATTTCTTTAGCTTTTACATTATTTTCTATTATTTTACAAGTCCAACCGCCGCTATTTATTTTCTTCAAATGAGAGCAGCCTGTATCAGGTGTATTTTACGTTTTCAAAACTAAATCTATATTATCTATTGTTTTTTTTTGTTTTAATAGTTTTTTTTTTAAATAATTTTTTGTATAATCAGTTTTTAAACATCACTCGTTTTTATTATTTATTGCATTTTCGAAATTCTACTATATCCCACAACAAACTCTTAGCAACAATCTCTTGTTCTACATATGCTATAATAAAAATAATTGATTTTTGCAAAACTCAAAAAAAAAAAGTAAAATCTGTGAAAAGATTCCGATTGTTTTTTAAAAAGTCAAAACCGAATCAAAAACAAAAGAAACCTAAACGCTAAATATTCAAATTTTAATTATATTATTAATTATAATAAAATGGAAATCTTTCATATGATATAATAATACTAACAACAACAACAATGAAAATGGTGAAAATGCAAAATATTTAAATTCAAATATTATTGTCCAGCTAATAAAATAACAACAATGCAGAATTTAAACAAAATCACTTTAATGTGAAGCAAATTAAAAGCAAACAAAAAAAAATATGGAGGTGAAGATTGATGAAATATTTAAGTTTATTGAAATTACAGTTTCTTAATTACCAAAAAAAAAAAAAAACAAAAATATATAATAAAAAAAAAAATCAAGAATTTTATTTGTTTTAATTGTAGTGCGTTCACATTTCAGCTTTTATAAATTATTTTGGAATGCAATAAATGGGATATTTTGAAATGTCCTATGGTCTTTAAAATTTTGCCGACTTGAGAAACCTCTGGTCCTGCCATAGTTTTTCTATGTTTCCCCGTAATACGGCGGGTTTACGGAACGATTAAAACGTTTTTCCCCATTCGAATTTTTATAGGCTCCAAGATTTTAATCTTCATTTTTGTAATTATTATATTTGGAAAATGGCAACGTGATTACAAACCTAGTGTTTCGTTACGACTCATTTCCGATCTGTTTCAGATCTGCTACTACGAATTTTCGAACAACCCTTTGCGTACCGAATCAGTTCTCGTACATGAATAGAATCTGAAACAGGCTTAATGCAACAACTGCCCGACTACATTTTTAAGAGAATTGTGTCAGTTTTGCGAACTAAGTACGAAATAAAGTAACGATTAAAATTACAAGAAACAGAACAGCATGAAAAGGGAATCAGTTCAGCATAGATGACAGCACTGATCTGAACGCGAATTCAAAATAAAATTGATGACATTTGAATGATGAAATTTGAAATGTTTTATTTTTTTAATCAAAGTAATTTTTTAACACACATTAATTTCATTAAATACACCACAAACACATAAATGCTAAATGCATAAAAACTACATAATTAACACAGGGGCGCGTTCTTTCAAAGTGGCATATAGGTCACCAGTGTATACGAATCCTGAAAATAACTACAAACTTTCAATCGCTGTAGAATTTCCATTCATTTGATACCCATATTTACAAATGGGTAGGGGTACCGAATTTCTATTTTTTTGGAAACCACAAGTCGTTTAACGGGATAACAGTATTTTCATGTATTTGAGCATGAAGTCAAAACATATTTGACCAAAAAAGTTTACCTAAGCACGTATACAGCAAAACAGATAGATGTAAATTTTATATGAGGTATTTGAATATAAGTGGTCGAATCACATGTCACAATGGACCGATCTTCGCACATACAGCGTAGGCATATACGTTATCTTAATTATGAGTTTTAATAATCTAACTCTTCAATTTTTTAAGTAGTAGGGATTTAAACAGACAGACGAACATCGCTAAATCGACTCAGGAGGTCATGCTGATCAAGAATATATATACATACCGGAGATGCTTCCTTCTGGGTGTTACAAAGGGCGTACCAACTGAATATACCCTTTCACTCTTAATGTAGGGTATAATAAGCTACGCCTCCTTTCATAGAGTATAAAAACTATAAATTTCGACTGCCATACCAAAATAATTATGTTTTTTCTTTCAACATGTTGTATCCCTGATTATATCGATTTTCGTTGAGTTTTTCGTTAGTAATAAATAAAACAAACAGTACTATAGACTTAACGATAACTTACGAGATGTAAACAATTTATGTTTTTTTTTTATAATTTACTTGACAACACGTATTTTGACTGATATAAATAATCTTTGTGCATAACCTGAAAATCTTTTAATAAATGTAAATTGGCGAACACATCAACAAAATAAAAACATACGAAATGCGAAACAGCCAGAAATTTGCAAAACAGCTGTTTTTGACATTTTGTGGAATGTACAGCGTTGTAGAAATAGTATTAATAAATAGTAGTATTTGAATCAATTACTTTGTAGTAAATCAAGTGCTTATTCTAATTGGCTTTAGATGTTATGATGATGAGTTGAAAAATTGGAAAAATTGGTCAAACGTACCCGTCTAATATGTAAGCAACTTCCTTAATAATAAAAGTGTAGTTAAATATATAGTAAAAATATTTACCATACAAATAACGTCATATTTTTGATAACCTTTCCTATTAGTTTTCCAAACAAGTATAATGATTAATGAAATATTCATAAATCATTTGAATCATATGATAGATGCAATATATCTAGATAAAACAATTAATTTCACAATTAAAATTAAGAAAACTATCTGATTAAGAGCTGTCCAGACCCTGTCGTGTAATTTATCAGTTAGAATTTCACAGTGCGACAATTAAAATATTGGTATGTAGAATGCGTAACATATTTTCTTGTTAAGCTATTTAAACTAAGATCTTGTTCAAATTTACTTAATTTCATAAACTAAGATATTTATCAACTTTACATAATTTTTACTAAAATCGTTATGTATAGGTGTATTTAGTTATAAAGTTTGAGTTCTACCTTATAAAGATTCAATTGATTTTCGATGATGCCTTTTAATAGTTGACTTAAATATAACATTTAAGTTATCTTTTCGAGAGCTAAAAGCCAACAAAACGGCGGACATTCGTAAGTCTTTCAGATACCTTTTTGATCAATTTTACGACAACATTCAGACATTGTCAACTTTCAAAAGTTAGCATAAAGTTAGGTTTTGGCCATCGTTTGTCTGGTTGGGTTCAAAGTTTAAAATTGAGATTTTTTTTGTGAAATCCTTTATTTTTTTGGTAAACTATAGGTGAACAAAAAGGAATACATTACATTTTATTTAAATGTTGCACTGTGTTATGAAAGATTTACGATTAGATAAGACTCAAAGGCTTCATTCAGATTACGAAATGAAATAAAAAATAAAAAAAGTTTCATCTGTTGGGAAATAGACTAAACTCGGGAAGCACCCAAATTCTACAAATAATAATAATAAGTTTCAGCTGTTGGGGAATTAACCAAACATTACGCATTCTATTCCGAACTCGGGAAACGCCCATAACAATTGCCATTAATATATTTAAATAGCTGCAAAAGGCGCCGAACTGTTAATTGTGCGACAACGTCCACCCTCGAACATACGAAGTGTCAAACGGCGCATCGATTCCAAGAGGTCACCTTGAAACGTCAAAGTTGTGTCACCTTGGTGTAGAGTGGTGTAGAGACAGCTACTGAGTGTAGTTGTGAACAGTGGCGGTGAACGAACGGATTTTCTGCTTTTTACGGAATCCAGCAAGGATTTCAACAGATTTCCAAAGAAAATTGCAGTGAAGAGTGAACAATTTTAATTTCATCAGCATTAGCTACACTTGCACAGCCAAGTCAAGTAATTGTTGTGAACAGACGAATAAATTAAAAAAAATAGTTTGTGTGCAGCAAAATTACGTTAGTTTTAAAGTGCAAGAAGAACAAAAAAAAATTTAAATTAAAATTTGAAATTTTTACTTTTTAAACAACGCAGGCAGTTGCTTATTTCTTAACTTGAACCAGTTTGAGGAAAAGCTGCCAAGATGCCAACTGAGCTGAATCAACGTTTCATCGAGCGCGGCTCCCACAAGGGCAAGGCACTGGCCATCTTCACCAGTGGCGGCGACTCGCAGGGCATGAATGCCGCAGTACGCGCCTGTGTTCGCATGTCCATCTATTTGGGATGCAAGGTGAGTGCCAAGTGAAAATATTGCTCTTTATCTTACATCTTACACGTCCCATACCTTCCTATTTTTTTTATCACTTGTTCATTCTTTAGTATGTCTGGCTGGCTGTCCGTGCGTCCGTCTGTACTCTGCGCAGACAGCCACCCACTCAACAAAAGTTTAAATGCTCAATGTTAATTCCACTGGCATATTTGTCTCATTGGCATTGAGTTTATTTTTGTCCAAAATTCAAACACTACGATTAATTGTTGTCAATCGCAAATGTGGCGAAAGTGAAATCAATTGTTTATAAATAATTAGTTGTACCTACTAATAAACATGATATCTGTATTTCTTATCGGTCACGCTTTGTGACGTTTTCTTTGGGACACGACATCATGGGCGTCCGGCTGCAGTTCGTTAGATTCTGCGTAGTTCAACAAACTACATTTTCAAATTTATATTTTTTCAAAAAAAAAAAATTTATTTTAAAATTTATATCTTTGTTTTATCGTAAAACTAACTAAATTTATGTATTTTTTAAACTTAATTAAGTTTTAATATAAATCATTATTTTTTTTTTAATTATATACAAATAAATCGATCAGAAATTATAAAATTTATAAAGACTTGGTATCAAAAGTAGCTTGTATTCAAATTTTTTGTGGTTGGCATATATATTTTAACGACATTACAAATATTATGATAAATTTAAAAAATGTATAGAATTCTAAAAATTTAACAATTTAACTCAAGGATAATTGGATTGAAGGATATTCTTAAAAAATATTAAAGCCTTTTTGTAAACCCAGTTTTTTTAGAACTGGCCGAGACAAAAAAAAGTCTGCAAACTTTTTAAAATAACTGTCTTTTAAATCGTTTTTTTTTTTGTTTTATTCATTAAATTTATTTATATGTATAACGATTTTATTTTAGTAAAAAAAAAGTCCAATGACGCAGTTAGGTTCTGGGAAAATCCCAAAGGAGCCAATTGATAAAAAAATTTCCAAAGACGCAGTTAGGTTCCTGGCAAATCCCAAAGGAACTAATTCATCCAAAATAAATGTCCAATAACGCAATTAGGTTCTGGGAAAATCCTAAAGGGACCAATTGATCCAAAAAAATGTCTAATGACGCTGTTAGGTTCTGCGCAAATCCCAAACCAATTGATCCAAAAAAAAATGTCCAATGACGCAGTTAGGTTCTGCGCAAATCCCAAAGGAACCAATTGATTAAAAAAAAAATGTCCATTGAACAGTTAGGTTCCGGGCAAATCTCAAAGGAACCAATTGATCAAAAAAATGTGCAATGACGCAGTTAGGTTCCGGGCAAATCCCAAAGGAACCAATTGATACAAAAAAATGTTCAATTGATACAAAAAAATGTCCAATGACGCAGTCAGGTTATGGGAAAATCCCAAAGGAGCCAATTGATACAAAAAAATGTTCAATTGATACAAAAAAATGTCCAGTGACGCAGTTAGGTTCTGGGCAAATCCCAAAGGAACCAATTGATAAAAAAATGTCCAATGACTCAGTTAGGTTCTGGGCAAATCCCAAAGGAACCAATTGATCCAAAAAAATGTGAAATGACGCAATTAGGTTCTGGGCAAATCTCAGAGGAACCAATTGATCAAAAAAAAAAAATGTCAAAGATCGCAATTAGGTTCTGGGGAAATCCCAAAGGAACCAATTGATCCAAAAAAATCAACCAAACTTACCAAGATATATTGCAATCCAGCGCCTTAAAAATTTTAATTATTTTTCTGACCAAAAATGTGGCAGATAACATCAGAATATTGATTTGAAAATTTGTCTGTTGACAACATTTTCATTTTAATTTCGACATAACCAATGTTTGAATTTATTTGACAAAAGTGGCAGCGAAAGAAACCACCTGTATGGAAACTTTGTATCAAATATATACTCTCTGGTGTATCATCAATTTTAAAATCAAAATTATAAATACTAAATATGACAGCTGTAAATTTCTTAATTTTTAAAGCTTCATAATATTAAGGGATATTAAAATTCGAAATACACCAAATTTATATAAATAAAAACAATCATTAAATCTTTAGTAATTAATATTTCAAATAATCTATACATAATTAATCTCTGCAAATGAGAAGCAAAAAATCTACATAAAAAGTTTAATAACCTTTCATATTGTTTATGCCATATAAACGAGATGCAGTGTACTGTTTAAATTCACATTTCTTTTTGTTTATTTCGTCTGCGAATTATTGAGTCATACACAAACTTTAGTCATGTCAACGTGATAAGACAACTGCTGATACCTATGTTCAAACATTTGCATTCAGCTGTATATACTGTGCAATACCTTAATGCAAAATGTATTATTTATTTTACTGTCTTTCCTGAATAAATATATTAAATACGCACAATTTACTTTATTGTGAAATTAACAATCTCACCACCATTAATATGACTTTCAGCTGACATTCAAGAATCAATAAAATGAAATGTTGTATTCGGTCTTTTAAGGCATGTTGTATATGTAGCATACTTTGCAGTATGTTGCGTACTTTTATTATTAAATAAAACGAAAAACATGCTTAGCGTAAAACGTCTGTTTTTGCTCTAAAATGTTTAAATGATTTTTTCTTATGTTTAATAAGAAATATTTTAAAAATATGAGCAGTGAAAAACAAAATTTATAAATATTCGTGAAATATGAAAAAAGTAGAACCTCCTAATAATGATGCTAAAATTCTATTATATATAAAATAATTTTTATAGACAAATTATGTCTGAAAGATGTCTTTAAGTTATTTTTTAAATGATATCGATGTCCGAAATTTGTCCGAAATGTTACGAGAAAGTTGTCTTTTTGTAATACAAATGATTGACCGGAAGTTGCCTTTTTGATTTGTCTGAATGATGTCCTTATCGTATACATGAAGATGTCTTAACGATCGTTGTATGAGTAAAATTTATCCCTAATCATGTAACTTTTTAGTATCGTGTGACTATGTTTTTTTTTTCTAGTTCACTTCGTTTAAAATTGATAATACGTATTTCAAACGTAGGGTTTCGTTTGTTCGCATGAATCAAACATTGTAGTCACACGATATTTAATCGATATTGAACCGAATTGTACACGTTATCGTTTGTCCCGATGAAATACACTATCAGAGGATTACAATATACATTTTAATAAATGCAAATATTAAGGTACCTCATAATTTTTAAAATTTGTTTGATAAATCGTTTAGAAATTATGTGATTTATTTGCCATTCTTGGATACATTTATTCCACATATTCCGAAAATGACAACTGTTGTTAAAAATTATCTCTAGTTTGAGAGATATAATCCATTCTTTATTTACTTCAAATTTTGATCTTTTGTTATTTTTATTGCAACAAAAGACAAGAATTAAATAATATCTTCGGATTTATATTTTGTAAACTTTGCTACAATTGAACAATTTGGCTAAACTAAAATGGCGAATTTGAAAATTTGAAAATCTTTTCATGCCAAAAGGGAGAATCTTTTCGTTTTGTCGCCATAACTTTTTATTGGTATAAGATAAAATAGTGGTGTAAAGGCATTTATTGTTGGTTTCAAAGCACCTATCGTTCTACATCATTAATTAAAAATATTTTGCCAAACAATTTGTCATTTGTTATTTGCAAGAAAAAATGTTTTGCAAAATATTTATAATTAATGATGCAGCTCGATAGGTGCTTTTAAAACAAACAATTAGTACCTTCACATCACTATTTTATCTTGTACCATTAAAGAGTTATAGCAAAAAAACGAAAAAATTCGCCCTTTTGGCATGACAAGATTTTCAATTTTTCCAATTTCTTCGTTTTTTTGAAATAATTTTTTATTGGTGCAAGATAAAATAGTGGTGTAATGGTATTAATTGTTTGTTTTTAAAGCACCTATCGATTGGCATCATTATTTAAAAATATTTTGCCAAACATTTTTTCCTGCAAATAACAAATGTCAAATTAATGTTTGGCAAAATATTTTCAACTAATGATGCAGATCGATAGGTGCTTTAAAAGCAAACAATTAATGTCTCTACATTACTATTTTATCTTACGCTAATAAAAAGTTATAGCATAAAAAACAAAAATATTTGCGTTTTGATCAGGATATAGCCTAACAAAATCCGTATTTATAATTCAGTAGGTTGTCGAAATCTAAAGATATTTTATATAAGTTATAATAATTGACGAATAAACCAAAATAACAGAAAAATTTGAAAAAAATATAAATTTTGCTAATTTTTAAAGCACTTCAAACTTTAAAATTTGATTTCCCAACAAAAATGCACATTCGCCCCTTTGGCATGACAGTGACGATATGTTTTTGAATTCGATGTTAGCGTTTTTTTTAATTTTGTTTCCCTATTATATTATACAATACAAAATCACCCAATATTATTTATAAAATATTTTTTATATTAATTTTTCAATGTTTTATTTTCGCCCACTCACCTCAAGGCCTACTTCATTCGTGAGGGCTACCAAGGCATGGTCGATGGCGGCGAGAACATTGTCGAGGCCAACTGGGCCTCTGTCTCGAGCATTATACATCGCGGCGGCACGGTTATTGGTTCCGCACGTTGTGCTGACTTTCGTGAACGTGCTGGTCGCTTGAAGGCCGCCAACAATTTGATACAGAAGGGCATTTGCAATCTGGTGGTGATTGGCGGTGATGGTTCGTTGACCGGTGCAAATTTGTTCCGTCAAGAATGGTCCAGCCTGTTGGATGAGCTGCTCAAGACGGAGAAAATCAGCGCAGAGCAGCGCAAGAAGTACGATGTGCTGCATATTGTGGGCATGGTAAGTGTTAAATTATTTTATTAATTTTTTATTTAATATTTTTTATACAATACATAAATTTTTGTATTTTATATTGGGTTTTATAAAATAAAATATGTTTTTTTTATTGAAATTCTATACAAGATTTCTTTATGAATTGAGGTCGCTGATTTTTTAAAAACTACAACCGAAAATAAAAAGTTCGTAATATTTATCGCTGGTTGTCAGAATTGTCCGTATAATCAAGATAAATTTTTAATTTTTTTCATTAAATCTTTAATAATAAAAAGTTATCTAAAAAAAAGTCTAAAAATAAATCCAACATTTTGGACTTTAAATTAAAATTACTTGGAATTAACTGAAATATTTGGTATACCTTTTTATTCCAAAATTAGGCTGGACAAATTAAAGTAAAATATTTTTTAAATTTTTTGTGAAAATCACTTTTTTAAAGTTCTATAATTTTCATTGTTAAAAATTGTCTAAAAAGTTATTGAAATTTTGAATAGTAGTTTTTAAAGAACATAAAAAAACTGAGTATACTGTCAAAATCATTACATTATATAGAAATGTAAAAAAGGTGAAGCATTTTAATTACAATACAATTTCCAGGTTGGCTCCATCGATAATGACTTCTGCGGCACCGACATGACCATCGGAACAGACTCGGCGCTGCATCGCATCATCGAGGCCATCGATGCCATTGTCAGCACTGCGTATTCGCATCAGCGTACATTCATCATGGAGGTAATGGGACGTCATTGCGGGTAAGTTTCATAAAAGCTCAAAATATATAAAACCTATAGTTTTAGGCATTACAAAAATGTAATTTTCAATAAATTGGCTAATATTTACAATTCGGCCATGTCAAAAAAACGCATAAATTCTAAATTTTGTATTTAAATACAACTCAATTCTTTTAAAAGACACAAATGAAGCACACGTCCTTATATTTCCTAAATATTAAAAATCCAAACATGTAGAAAATAAAATATATATTATTTTTCAATTACTCTTCTACTTCGTCGTTCTCTGTCTCTCTCACACTCTGCCATTAATGCTGCACAGTTATTTGCCCGTTGTAACCGGCGTCATTTCTGAGGCTGACTATGTCTTTTGTCCTGAGTCGCCACCGCCAAATGATTGGCCTGAAAAACTTTGCAATAAATTAATACAGGCAAGCAAACATTTGTACAGTGCGCCATTCTATGTTTTCTTTTTTGATACTCCTCTCGATAGTTGTTTCATTGCGTGTGGCTTCATTGATTTTGTTTTTTTTTTGTTCTTCAACAAAACTAATTTTTAAAACAACAATTAACATTTACATTTTTTATATATACATAACAAACAGTTTTTGAATAATTTGTTTGCTTGATTTGTTCAGGCTGCATCAAACAATCAATCAATCAACCAATCAATCAGTTCTGTCAACAAAAAAAAGATTTCTTTGTTTTTTGTTTGTTAACTCTGCGTTTTAATCATAACAACTTAATGCATACATTTTACATAAACTTTTTAGTATTTCTACAATAAAATAATTGGTTCATAGCGCGGATTTCGCAATTGCCAAACAACCCATTTTTCTTTTTAATTAGATTTAAAATGAATTGGCAGATTTAATGAGTTTTTCATTGCATAGTTGCATGAAAACAATAATACTTAAAATATTAAATTAAATATAAGAATACCATATTGTGTTTGTATCATTGGCGCATAATCATAGACAATTTTAAAATTAAATCTACTTTGTTTGATAATTTTCACGTAATATAAAATGTCAAAATATTGATTTTAATTCTAAAGTTGACTTAAAATTGTCTATTATTAGACGTCATTAATTTAATAATCTTTTCAATATCATTTTAATTATAAAATTAAGTTATATGAGTATTAAGTGCTAAGTATTATTATTTTTATAGTATAGTTCAAATTTTTTTCCTAGCTATAAATTAAATTTAAAGTGTATGTAGCAATGGAATGACTGTCAAAAATCAAATTTATAACTTGTTATGGCTGGTTTTCACTATGTCATTTTGAAAATTAAGATAATCATTATGCATGTCAAACGAAACCAAAATGCCAAATTGTTGGCATTTTTTAAAATCTTTGCGATGTCGAAAAAGAACAAATTTGAGACATTCTCGAACATGAAACGAACACAAAATTACATAGTGAAAACCAAGCATAAACTATCCCAATAAACACAGATACGGACTGAAACGTAAAAACGGTTGGGAGAACGGGTATGCCCGTTATTGCGGTGACATTACGGCACAATATTACGTGTTAATATCAATTTCTACGTACAAAAACCGGCACCGTTCCGGCCACGTAATTACGGTACAAAAACGCCTGTTACCGTAAATTCGATGGAAAATACAAAAAATCATTTTTACGTGCGTAGTACGGCAACGTTACGTGCACGTAATTACGGCTCAGAAACGGCAGCTACCGTAAAGACGGCTAAAAATACGCACAACCATTTTAACGTGTAAAAACCGGTAACTTTACGTCTTTACTTAATTTAAAGAAATATTTTTATGACTATAATGCCTGGGTTTTTTATTCTTCATGATTGAAAAATATTTTTCATTCGAAATAATAAAAACATAAATAATAATTGATATATCAAAATTTCTAGTTGCAACATGTTAATGAATGGCAAAAGGTGGAATCTAAAGAATGCTGAAAATATACTTTCAGTTTCGCGCAGATAATGTATTTTTCTACAGTTATAAAATTTTGATTTTACATAAAGCCTTACATATGGCATACGGCACTGTATTTGCGTCCCGTTTTCGTGCCGTATTTACGTTTCTTTTACGTGCCGTTTATACGGTCCCTTTACGTGCGGTAATTCTGTTCTTTTACGTGCCTTTTATACGGCCCGTTTACGTGCCGTATTTACGTTCGCTTTACGTTCCTTTTATACGTTCCGTTTATGGATCGTATTACGTGCCTTTTACGTTCATTTATTGCTTTAAAGTACGTAAAGTAAATTTTGTTTGGGATTCCGAGACAAAATTTTTGGCATTTTTCAGGAACATTTCAGGCATATTTGCGGCAAACGCACAGCTAAATAGAATATCTTGGGAAGTGTATAGCAGATTGTAAAATTTAATGGCATTTTAATAGAGAATTCTCGCCATATTTTGGGAATGAGCAGTAAACAGACTGTTTTTGATACAAACTCTGTCTATGACTGTTTGATATACGTCGAGGAAATGTTTCTGGAACTGCTTCGACCCTGCCAAAAAAAATTTCTGTGGATAAATCCCTTTTTTTTTAACAAAATAATAGAAAACATTAAATTCTAAAAATATTTTTAAATGCTTAAAAATATAAATTTTATCGATACAAAAGATGTGAAAAAAATAAAATGTTGACAAACTTATTAAATGAGAATAAACGAGTAAAAATAGATGTATTTTAATATATTAGATGTATTTTAAATATCGTCGTTGTAGAAATAAAAATATCAACTACATTTTCAAAATGCCAATTATTCATTTACAAATATCTGTCAATGATAAGAAAATGTGAATTTATCAATTGGTATACCAACTTTAAAAATGTATCAATAACTTTTTGTATTACTTACCAACAAAGTTGAAATTTAAGATTTTCATAAAAATATATTTGGTGACTTTTAGTTCTTCAACGACGGTATACATTATTTTTATTTATTTTTTTAGACCCTTAGTAATTGTTCCCAGTATTACGTTAATACTTTTATTAATGAGAATAATATTCAATTACTCCAAACTAAAAAAAAAATTTAAAATATATATTTTATTAACTTTGTCTATTTTTCTATTTTCTTCTAAAATACACTACGAGTAAATATTGTACCTCTAAACATACCATATATTAGTCAAGATAGTCAATTTTAACTGAATACTCAATATTTTCCTATCACGTAATGTTTTTAGGAAAATTTAAATTCATTTACTTTAGTCACATTGGAAAATGAAAAAAATACAGAAGTTTAAAAGTATTTTTGCAAAAAACTTTAAATAACATATTTTGTCTAATTGTCAAGGTAAATTTTAATATTTAACAAAATAAAATAATTTCAATTAGTACTTAAAATATTTGGCACTAAACTCAACAAATTTAATTTTACATTTTTTTATTTTTTAAATATTTTAGTTTTAATTATAACAAAGATATTGTTACATGGTTATCTAGAACATAGTCCAAACTTTAAATAAAAACTGCCAACATTATAGTATCTCTTCTACTTTATGAAATATTGTCAACTCAAAATTATGTAATAAAATTCATTAAGAATATGTCAAAGGAACGATATGTTTTCAAATGTTATATAGAAAATTATTAAAAATAGTGTATGGCATATGCTTTTAGGAAAATAATAAAATATAGGATATACTGTTGTATAAATACTGATCCGACAGTCTTTTCGCTCACTTTACCGCTAAGCTACCCTCCTCCCCCCCCAATTTTTGTTTGCTCTTCTACTTGTTTTGTTTTGTACGTTTTGTCATTATTGTTATGTCATGTTATCTTTCTTGCAGCTATTTGGCTCTTGTAGCCGGTTTATCCTGTGAAGCTGATTATATTTTCATGCCCGAAGATCCACCAAAAGCCGACTGGCCCAATAGGCTCTGTCAGCAATTGAGTCAGGCAAGCAGTTATATTTGGAAAATTTATTCAAAATTTTGTATACAAAAAAACTAAAAAATGAACAGAGTTTTTGTGTGTGTGTTGCTTTTTTACTAGTTTTCTCTTTATTTCTTTCTTTTGTATTCGCTTTTGTCACTATTTTTTTGAGCAATTTTCAAAATTAAACAAAAAGCTTTTATTTATTGAATGTATTCATTCAATTGTCACAATTCATAGCAAAAACATGGCTTCTTTCATTTATCTCACATTTACTTCACACACCAAACAAACAGTCATGTGCACCACAAAAACAGCAAACATTTTAGAATCGTTCTCACAAAAATCATTTCACTCACAGCCAATGTTGTCTCATTTTCATAGTAGCGGTTTTTTCGTTCTACGTTTTAGTACCGTTTTTCTTTTTCATGGTTTTTTCTTTTGTTATCTACATTTTTCGAAATAATAAATAGATTTTTTCGAACATGATTTAACACTCTTATTTCTAAATGAAGGGTCCAACTCAATCAATGCTATTCGAATACATTGTCGTTCCTTTTACGATTTTAATTTGTTCTTTTGTCACTAATTTTGTTATTTTCCCATGTTTTTATTATTTTTTAAGTATTTTTATTACGTATTTTATATATTTGTAACTAATATAAATCTCCCTCCTTCTATGTGTATCCTACGATCTCTTCCTTTACACTTGCACCAACCTGCACTGTGTTGTATTTTAATTGTTTGGTTTATTTTTTTTGTTAGTTTTTATTATTTAGATTGTTCTTTATAATTTTCTTGATTTTTATAATTTTGTTATTTTAGTTACTTAGGTATTTCTGCGGCTCTATCCAGTGAGGCTGATTATATGTTTATACCTGAAGAGCCTGCTCAGGTTAATTGGCCGGATAAGTTGTGTAAAAAATTGTTGCAGGTCAGAATGCTGCCCTATAATTTCTAATTACTGCATATTTTTAAAATATTCTATACGAAAATAAGAAAGAGTTTTCTTTTTATTAATTCTTTAATGCGTACTTGTTAAGTATGGCTCCGTGTACATAACCAACTCCGAACTAACTTTAATGTTTTGCCTTTAATGCAATGTAACTCCTTTATTAACAAATCTAAATTAGGGATCTGCGTTACTAAATCTAATCGTCATTTGTGTGTTGTATTTATATGTTGGTCGCTTCTATATGTATTTTGTCATAATATAGATATATTTATGTCATAGTTAGCAAAATATATAATTTAAACTTTTGTATATATTATGTACCTACTAAAATTTAGCTAATATATAAAATCAGTATTTATATACGCCGAAAATTATTCTTTCTAAACATAAATATGTTTGGAAGAAAATAAAAATATATTTGGCAATGCAATAATACTTTTGTTTGCATAAAGCTCCGAAGATATATGTAATGCCAGCAAAATTATGTTTGGGAGAGCTCTTTTGTACTAAAATTAAATTACTAGAATTAGTTAATCAAAAATGTGTTTCTTACATTTCAACATAATTTTACTTATTTTTGAAATTTGTTATTAAAATGTATTATTCAATTTTAGTATAAAATTTTGATAATAAAATTTAGTACTTTTTTTTGAATAATTACAAATAGTTGTGTGCTCAAAATGGCTACTAAAAATTGTGTGTTGAATTTTGTGGTCAAATGTATAATTAAATTTTAGTACACAATTATTTTGTTTACTAAAATGTATAAAATATAAAATTTTTTCGAGGTATTTAGTACAGGAGGAATTTAGTACTAAAACAGTTTGGTAACTTCAGTAATTAATTTTAGTACTAAAATTTAATTTTACATATTTTTTATTTAGTACTAAAAATTATAAAATAATTATAAAACACTTTAAACTAAATTTTAGTACTTTTTATAGTTTAGTACAAATAATCGTTTTGTAAGATAGTTTTAATACCCTATTCCTGTAATACAATTTAGTAAACATTTATTTTAAAAATGATGTAGTACCAATAAAAATCTAAAAAAACAGTGTACTAAAAATTGAGTTTGGATGTAGTGCTCACTTTCAAAAGTTATTTTAGTACCTACTATAACAAAATGTATACTAAAATGTTTTTTTTTATTTGATTTTAACGTTTTAGTACAATCTTTTAGTAATAAAAATTAGCTAATAAATTGAATATGTTTGATAATTTTAGTTTAAAGTCATAAACTCTCAATTTATAAAAATAATTATTTAATTTAGTACCATCCATTTGTTTTATGAGCATCATCTAAGTACTTCAGTAATCAATTTTAGTCTTTTTTTTGGTACCACTTGTCTATGATAGAATTATTAAAAAAACTGCTTTGTAAATTAGTAGGGGGAACCGGGGCTAAGTTTACACTTTTTTAAATGCTAATTTTGACAACCATATCAATGACATATGACAAAAATAATAATACAGTTGGATAGATTGATTCATTAGCTAGAAATGTTCCATAAGCTGTAAAGATCTACAATATTTAGTTTCCACGAAACAAATGCAAATGCGACACAACCTCAAACCTGCTTCTGAAAATAGGCTGGGGTAATGTCAACACTACCAACTTTTCTCGCGAATGCACATTTTTGCTGATATCTTTCAATTTGATTGAATTATATATTACAAGATAAAACTATTTGTGCTACTATTCCCGCGAAATTGTTTGACTCATATTATTCACATTTTAGCTATTTTTTGTAATAACTTCTTAAAACATGGTCAAATGATGGACAAGTCTTCTTATATTGTAAGAATGGACTATTTTGTAAAACTCATAGAACAAAAAGTTTCATAAATTGTATTTTTGCGAAATGTACTTTGACCAAATGCTTTTGTGACGACTTTACGTCACGAGATTTAGTATAATATCATTGGCATAAAAATGCGAATTGATTGGAAAAATAAAATAAAAATCAACACAACATGATAAATGAACCCCTTACTATATAAAACTCACAACAAAATATATAAATAATCTAAACTTTAATGGCAAGTACAAGTTTACTGCGTTATCAATATCTAACTTTTGAAGTAAAAAAACACATTTTATTACATAAAAACTGAAGTTCAAGCACAAAGTGGATTTCTCTTCTTTGGTAACAGTGGCATCTAATGTTACGTGTACAGTATCAATTTGAAATAGATCTGTCATCCCATTCGCATTCGCCTCGGTCTCCCCTACATATAATTTTTAGTGTAATTCACAATTACTTTTAATAAACATTAAAATTTAGTACTAAAACGTATCATATCAATTTATTAAGAACATTACGAATTAGTACCTACTACTTTTCTGAAATGATATTTAAAAAAATACACTATCGACCTAACCAATCGACTCTAAAAATAGTATCAGCATTATTTGACAGTTTTCTCATGTATTCTGTTGTCAAAAAGTTGCTACTATCTTTGAAGTCGAGTTTTTTTCGATTGTTGGTTAGGTTGTATTTGTTTGTACTTAAACTGTACTTAAATTTAGTACTAAGGGTGTCTGCGAATACGACTAAATTGCTGACTAAACCAAATTGAACTACTCTTCATTCGATCTCCATTCCTTAATCTTCATTACTTAATTTTTAAAGTCCATAATCAATCGATTATTATATATCTGTTTGCTGTCTTCCAATTTAGTTCAATTTAGTCTGCTCAAAAAGTTGGTAAATTGAAAAATCGAACACTTTTAGTTTAGTCAGCAATGTAGTCGAATTCGCACACACCCTGAAGTCTAAAAAACTATATTATAAAATGTAATTCTTTAATTAAGTAAAGAAAACTTAGTTCAGATTCATTGAACTAGAAATAAATTTCAATTAAGGGCTTGTGTGAATAAAGACTAATATTTAGCTCATATCGATAAAAGAGTGCGCGAAGTAAGCATACAAAAATCACACTGCTTTATCGATAATATCAACAATTTAGGGTGTGTGCGAATTCGACTAAATTGCTGACTAAACTAAATTGTACAGATTTTCATTCGATCGCCATTCGTTAACCGGTAATGGTTTAAGTCCATAATCGATCGATTATCACATGTGTGTTTGCTGTCTTCCAATTTAGTTCAATTTAGTTTGCTCGAAAAGTTGCTAAATTGAAATGTCGAACACTGCATTACCGACAAAATTTAGTTTAGTCAGCAATTTAGTCGAACTCGCACTTACTCTTAGTCTTTATTCCCACAGGCCCTTAGTACCCTTTGTACTAATTATAACTAAAATTGTGTAATCATTAAAATGGTTCCATCAAAAACATAAATAACAAAAATAATATTGGTTAGTGACGTTTTATATTATAGCACTTTATATGCACTATCAACAGTTTTAGCACCTTTATTGTATTGTGATATTTCTTCGGTTCTGGGTATCTCTTAAGTACATAATTTATACAAACAATGGTTACATGTTTTATAAATTCATCTATACGCATTGCATACAATTTTAATGAAAAACTCAAAATTTTTTAAATTTCTCATAGCTCGTCGTGGGTTTTAAAAAAAGGTGGCCGTTTTGTTTTTCTTTTTTTTTATATCGTGCTCGTTATTTTCGCTGCTCATTACAAATCATAAAATACAAATTCAATTTTTTTTTAAACATTAAACATTTTGAAAATATTCATTAAATGCTCTCTAAAATCATGTTATATATTTATAAAACTCATATTTCACATTTCGTTCATTTTTTATGCAACTACACTTAAATATTTTAATACTACACAATCATTGCAGTGAATTTATGGCTTTATCAACAATTTTCTAGTTGCTTTTAAATTTGCACATACTTTAATTTAAAGTTTTCATTGTGAATATTTTAATTTAAATCATTGCTTTTAAATATTTTCATTTGTTATATACATTCATATGCTATTCTGTTTGTAGCACTATATAAAATATAAAAATCGTTTTCATTAGAATTATTTGCAATTTACATTTAGTGGTTGTTTTATGCATTCATTAGTAGAATGTTATACTTTAAAAATTTCATATGCATACATTTTAGTCAAATATATTGATTTACTATAGAATAAATAAAATTTTGTATTACAATTTACATTTTTGGTATTTAAATATAAAACTAACATTAATGACAATATAAACTATTAACGACATTAGGCTTGGGTTAATTTTTTAAAGATTATTTATTTCATTAAGGGTATTCATTTCAAGCGCGTACATTTTCACTCTCGTAAATATATAAAATTACGCGTAAATTGCTACGTCTTCGCGTAAACTATTGTTTTACATTTTTATTTACTATAATTTCTGGTTAAAGAAACATTTGTTATAAATAATATTTCCACTATTTACGAATTTTACGCGGTTGATGTGTTTACATTTTTTGTATTTTAATAATGCGTCTTTATTTCAGCAATATGTAAATGTTAATAAAAAAAAAAAAAACGTATTTATACGATAGAAAACAGTTCATTCATTCTGGTTTGAATTTATTTCATGCGACCGTAACATTCGAATTAAGTCACAACGTTTCAGTTAATTTGCTGTTGAATTATATAATTATTACTAAGGGTATTCATTTCATTTCGTATCTACTGCGTATATGCGTATGTCGTACAAATTATAAGGTTTATAGCGTACAATTTTTACGAAATACGCATATACGCTGGCGATACGAAGTGAAATGAATACCCTTAATATGAATTATATTCATTGTAAATTATCGTATTACAATTTGTAGTATTTACATCAATAGGCCATATTTATGTTTACTAAACTACAACACATTTTTCATTGCAATTATTACAGAAACCAATTAATTATCTTTAAATAAATGAAACTAATTCCATTTGTATGATGGTGTAATTACAAATATTTAATTAATATTTTAAACAGATTTGTTAAGAGATTAATTGATTTAATAGCTAAAATTTGAATTAGTTGAATTATGCTCACTTATCACAATCTAAATTGTAGACCAAAGAATGTTAATGAGTGAAATAAGAATTGAAAAATAATTCGTAAAAACACATGCATATGAAATTTTTAATTATAATCTTATCAATCATCAACTCTGTAATTAAAATTAATTCATATTAAATTTACTAATGAATATTTGCACGTTTTTTTCGCAATTTTAATATAATTTAGGAGCGTAATGCTGGTCAACGCTTGAATATTATCATTGTTGCCGAGGGCGCAATCGATCGTGATGGCAATGCCATTACGGCGGAGGATGTCAAGAAGGTTGTCGTCGATAAGTTGCAGCAGGATACACGTATCACCGTGTTGGGTCATGTGCAACGTGGCGGTAATCCAAGTGCCTTCGATCGTGTTTTGGTAAGTGTTTAAAAAAATATATTTAAGCCATTAAAGAGTAATAAACAACTATACAGCATTTATACAATAAATATACAGCAATTATGCAATAATTAAACAGTAATTACGCAATAAATATACAGCAATTATGCAATAAATATGCAGCAAGTATACAATAAATATACAGCTATCATGCTATAAATATACAGAAATTGTGCAATAAATATACAGCAATTATGCAATAAATATACAGCAATTGTACAATAAATATATAGCATTTATGAAATAAATATGCAGGACTTTTGCAATACATATATAATAAATATACAACAATTATACAATAAATATACAGCTATCATGCTATAAATATACAGCAATTATGCAATAAATATACAGCAATTATGAAATAAATATGCAGGACTTTTGCAATACATATACAATAAATATACAACAATTATGCAATAAATATACAGAAATTATACAATAAATATACAGAAATTATGCAATGAATATAAAGCAATTCTGCAATAAATATACAACAATTATGCTTCAAATATAAATTAAAATATACAATAAAAATGCACCTTTTATGCAATAAATATTCAACAATTGTGCCATAATTATACAGCAATGAGACATTAAATATACAACAGTTGTACAACAAATATACAAAACTTATGCAATAAATATACAGCAATTATGCAATAAATATACAGCAATTATGCAAAAATATACAGCAATTATGCAATAAATATACAACAATTACACAATTAATTGAATAATACAATAAATATACAGCAATTTTACCATCAGTATACAATTTACAAATATTTCAATGTTTATTTGTTTTAGGGCTGCCGCATGGGCGCCGAGGCTACACTCGCCTTAATGGAGGCCACAGCCGATAGTGTGCCATGCGTAGTATCGCTCGATGGCAACCAGGCGGTACGTGTGCCACTGATGGAGTGCGTCGAACGTACCAAGGCGGTCGCCAAGGCCATGGCCGATAAGAACTGGGAGTTGGCAGTGAAACTACGTGGTCGCTCATTCGAGCGCAACTTGGAGACATACAAGATGTTGACTCGCTTGAAGCCACCAAAGGAGGCGCTTGATGCTCAAGGCAAGGGAAAAGTGAGTAAAAAGAGAAACAAAATTTCATAAAATCGATGAATTTATACATCAAAATTTAATTAACTTTTTTATATTATAAATATTATGAACAAATTCTGTAATAATAAGAATTGTTAATTATAAAATAGATGAGTTTATGAATAAAAACTACTAAATTTAACATGTTTCACAATTGTTGATTTTATTAATGAACAAATACATAAATTCTATTAGTTGTTGATTAATATTATGAACAAAATTTATAATTTCTATGCATTGTTTGTCAATAATATGAATATTTAATAGATACAATGTAAAAATCATAGAATACACTTTAAATTCATAAATTCTATGTAAAATTCATTAATATAATGAACAAAATACATACGAACTATGATGTATTCTATTTTAAAAATATAAATAATTATTAATTATATGAATATTAATAATATAAACCATTAATTGATATGTATAATTAATAGCTACACTGCAGCAGTGAATTATGTTCATCAATATTATGTACAATTCATTAATATAATGAATAAAATAGATAATTAACTTTTAATGAAAATGGATATTAAATTTATAAATTAAATTTCTGAAATGAAATTTCCTAATTTGATATTCATTATTTTCAGGAGGGCTATCGCCTAGCCGTGATGCACATCGGTGCTCCCGCATGTGGCATGAATGCCGCTGTACGCTCGTTTGTGCGCAACTGCATTTATCGCGGCGACATCGTTTTCGGCATTCATGACGGCATCGAGGGTCTCATTGCGGGCAACATCAAGGAGATGGGCTGGTCCGATGTCACCGGTTGGGTGGGACAGGGTGGTGCCTTCCTCGGCACTAAACGCACTCTGCCCGAGGGCAAATTCAAGGAGATCGCCGCACGTCTCAAGGAGTATCGCATCAATGGTCTGCTCATTATCGGCGGCTTTGAGGCATATCATGCATGTGGTCAAATTTCCGATCAACGTTCAAACTACGCAGAATTCTGCATCCCATTGGTGGTGATACCATCGACTATTTCGAATAATGTGCCTGGCACTGAATTCTCGCTGGGTTGCGATACCGGGCTGAATGAGATCACCGAGATTTGTGATCGTATACGTCAGTCGGCGCAGGGTACCAAGCGTCGTGTGTTTGTCATTGAGACCATGGGCGGCTATTGTGGCTATTTGGCTACATTGGCTGGATTGGCGGGTGGCGCCGATGCTGCCTACATTTTTGAGGAGAAATTCTCCATTAAGGATCTGCAGCAGGATGTCTATCATATGGCCTCGAAGATGGCTGAGGGTGTGCAGCGTGGTTTGATTTTGCGCAACGAAAAGGCATCGGAGAATTACAACACCGATTTCATACATCGTCTGTACACGGAGGAGGGCAAGGGCTTGTTCTCGTGCCGCATGAATATTTTGGGTCATATGCAACAGGGCGGCTCGCCCACACCCTTCGATCGTAACATGGGCACCAAGATGGCGGCCAAGTGCGTCGACTGGTTCATCGAACAATTCAAGAACAACAAACAGCCCGACGGCAGCATCAAGTGCGAGTCGAACGACTCTGCCTGTCTGCTGGGCATCGTGCGTCGTCAGTACAGATTCACGCCGTTGGCCGATCTAATTTCAGAGACCAATTTCGAGTAAGTAAAAAACATTAGAGCTATTAATTTCAATTATATTAAATGTTTAACTCCGCTTACAGACAACGTATTCCCAAGTCACAGTGGTGGCTCAAGCTGCGCCCATTGCTGAGAATTCTGGCCAAGCACGATTCCGCCTACGAGGAGGAGGGTATGTACATCACGGTCGAGGAGGAGTGCGCTACAGATGCTGTAGCTTAGGTCCATCATCCATCGAACACATAACCAGTGCACAAGCGCATCAGCCGATGTATTTCATCATGAACTAAACAGCTATTATCATGTTAGTCCTTAGTCTAATTACAACTCAGGTGCTTGCTTAGAGGCCCAGTTTAAAGTTTTACAAAATATAAAACTTGTTTTTTTGTTTTAGCAACATATTACATTTTCATAGCTAAACTATGCGTATTTGTTTTCTATTTTATATTTCGGTTCATACATTTTATACACCACTTAAATATTTATTTCACTTTTAATTTTAGTTGCAAAGAACCACACACACACATGTTTTAGTATTTTTCATATTTACCAATATTGTGCAAATGTTATTTTATTTTTTTTTTAGCACTCTTGATATTAAACATAATATATATTTTATCTTATATTTGCTTAGCTTTCTTTTATGATATTGTACTGTAGTAGTTATAACAAATTTTACATGATTGTATTTTAAAATTGTTCACTCAAAGCAGTCAGAAATTGCTGTATTAACTAAAAATAAATTATTGTTGTGCAGACGTTACAAATGGATTTTGATTAACTGCGTTTTGCTGCTGATTGTTGACAAAACAATTTGTTGGCGTCGCAATTTTTATTCAAATTGTATTAAATCCTATGCATAAAATTACCTACTCAATTGTTAACTAAATGAATATATCATTGTAAAGAAATGTAAAGGCAACAGAAATAAAAATCAACTACAAAATTTAATTGTTCAGTGTTTTTATTCAACAATCAAATGTTTGCAGTGATACAGTAAGTATGGAAGTTATAATTGGTCTAATCTGTCTAAAAATAAGCATCAGTATGTATTAAAGAAATTCTAATTAACGCGTTACCGTTTAAAATGATCGAGAAGTCATCGGGATCTGCGAAGCATAACTGCACATTTGTAATTGTAAGACAAATATCTTTAATTTAAATACCCATTGAATTTACTTAGGATAGGCTGATTCGCGAAATTTGTTTTTATATTGTACACTCAGAAAAAACATATCATAAAATTAATAGTTTTTACTATTAAAATTAGTCCATTGGATATTTGTCCGATAAACTATTAACTCAATCGGTGAATCCTATTAAATACTACAAAATACTATAAAATTTATTTGAGTTTGTATTAAAATATTTATTATTTGTATACTATTAAGTTATTAACTGTCCTATTGACAAATTTTAATGGGATTTTATGAGTTTTTTTCTGAGTGTAGGAAATGTTAAAGGTTTAAAAATAAAATAAAGTAAGCAGACATTGTGTTGTTTCTGTCGCCCTCAAATTATTTTAATATTTTTTATTCGAACATTTTTTTTTTGTTGAAAATATACAATTCTTAAACCTTTTTTTTACATTTTTTTTTGAATTTTTTTGAAATTTGTTTTTTTTTTGTCGACCAAACATTTTTAACATTTTTTTTCGATAAAAAAAAGTTAAATTTTTGCTTTTTGGGTATAATTTTGCATATATACCAAAGCTCTCCATTTCATACGAGTATTTCCGGGTAATACGGGTATGCGGACGATAGCCCCCTCGAAAACCTCTTTTTGTCCAAACATTTTTATTTCGGAAATCGAAAGCAGACACCATTTGCAGTGGTCCAGGGTGTCAAAACTCCATTTTCGATTTTGTTTGCTGAAATCGATAGCTGACATAACGAAATGCATTTTGAGATTCAAAACATTTCTTCTCGAAAATCGGGTGTTTGACCCCTTTTGGTGATCATGGACCACCGAAAGTGGTACACTTTGATTTCCCACTATATCTGTTACCAGTTTATGCAAAACATTATTTCGGTATTTTTTTTAACTTTCAGATCACGTTTAAAGTTATTAAGGAACCTCCGAAAAAGTTAACCTTTATCTCTGACACATGACAAAATGCTATATATTTTTAAAGTATCTTTAGTTTTATAAATAAATTCGTTTAAAATGCATTATAATATTGTTACGAAGAGTGGTAATTTGCCCCATAGTGTAAGCAATCGACAAGAATAAACGAGACGCAAGACAATTCAGCGCATTGAGGAAATGTGCGAGAAAGAGATAGAAGATCAGCGCATTAAAACACATTTTCCGTAGACTGAATTTCGTTACAATATTTTACTAATATCACTCATACGATCCGCTTTACATTTGATGAATGAGTTATTTTTTTTTATGAATACCCTACAAACCATTTGACGATAATTTTTAAATTCGATATAATAATGATAAATTTTACATTTAAAACACAAAGTATTTGAAAATTTAATTGCGTCTTCTAAATAACTTTTGTCAAAAAATAAAATTTACTGAACAAATAAAATTTGTTTATCGAAAATAAATCTATTTATGATATCATATCGATATCTATAATGACAAAAACAACGATATAATTTTATATAGGTTCGTTTTTATTATAGATTATCAAAAACGACAATTTGAGTCTATAAACGATATCGTTTTGATATCGTAAAATTATCGTTTAGTTTGCTGGGTAGGATCAAATTCAAAGTATTTAATTAATAAAATACTAAAAACTAATTAATACATGAATTTAAATTTTATTTAACGACGTTTACATGTCCGAGTTCCTTTCATGGCAAAGCGACCATCAGTACTCGGAGAGCATTAATCGATTTTTCCCCTTTGTATCAGATTACTATATACGCGATTTTTGACACTTGTGATGCCCATCGTATGATAATCAGCCATTATTTCCTCAACTATTTATTTATGATTGTTGGTTCTCGACATACAGTTTAACATGAATAGAATGATAAGTAAACATAATTAAAATATAATTTTTGGACCCTTAACAAGGCCCAACAAAGGTTTTAAGATGTTCAAGAATTTAATAGTCTTAAAGTCCGTAATTCGATTATTGCCCTCATAAATGAACATAAAAAGGTGACCAAAAATGCTCTAGAAACAGGGATTATACCCACGCTTTTATGTTTTTAAAAACCCTCATATTTATGAGTCTATTATTCTTATAAGTTATAACATTCATATTCTTGAGACCCCATAATTATTTTTAAACATACATAAATAAACATACTAAAAGAAAACATCCAAGAAATTACAAATTTTCTACTAAAAGCTCATAAAATACAAAGACTTTAATTACTTTAATATAAGAGCGCTTCTAAATACCTTAATAGAGATTTTTGTATGGTATGAATGACGTTTTTTTTTATGTTTTTCGTTAACATAACTTAAAAGTTTTTAATAAAAATATTTAATAAAATAATTTATGAATATATATTTAATATTTAATGAATAATAATAATAATAAATATTGAAATATTACCTTTCAATTGATACTAAAAATATAAAAATAAACCTTTAAATATCTAAAAAGGGAACGTTTTTTCCAAAGCACTTATTAAAATTTTAAAAATGTATTTGTGAGTTTTACTTCTACAGCTACAATATATTTATTTATTTGTAAATTAGAAACAGACCAAACATGCATATATATATAGGTTACTTTTAAAATAACTCAGTGGTGGATTAAAGAGCTTAGTGGCCCCCCCTAATTACAACAAATAAAATCAGACCAAAACAAAAAGCAAACACATAAAAATACACATGATAAATAATAATTTTTAAGCCTATAGATATAATTAATAAAGAATTTGTATTACAATTTATATGAAAAAAATAAAATTCAATGTAACCTACTACAAATCATTTCTATATTTTAGAGCCCTATTAAAATTGCGATACTGATGTCACGTACCGTTCGACAAAAGGGAACAACATAAAATAAAACGAAGAGTAATAAAAATTGGAAAAAAATTATAATAATAATAAATAAGAAAAATGCGAAGTTTGACTCATGTGGTTTGAATGAGTCAAATGCATATGGTAAGTAGGGGATTTTTATCTGCAGATTGAAAAATCACTTAATTTCGCATATGAAATTTGTAGTTTTAATTGAAATGTCGGGGCATCCAGTTGAGCATCCAGAAGAACGCACAGCTCTGCTGGCCAAAGAAACCAATCGAAGAACATATGGTAATGCAGATACTCACGCAGAATCGGACAACATGAATTTAGAGGCGGCATCAGCGACAAATGATAATACCGAAGAAGTAATTGTGGATTATAGTGAAATTGAATTTGCATTTGGTTGGAAGTATCTACATTTGTATCTGATAGAACCGTTGGTCTTCATATTATTATTTGGTTATAATTTGTCATGTAAGTCAGAATATGTGGTATAATCTACAAGCATTCCATGCTCATTTAAATCTATATTGCAGCTACTATACTCAAGAATCAAATTATATATCAGACGTGTACCGCAGTTTTTAAATATGATCAAAACGATTGTCTGTTGCTTGGTACGGCGAATTCTACAAATGAAACTAAGGTATGTTTGTAAATGAAATACATAATCATTGCACAGGAAAACAACATCGACGTAAATATAGCAAACATATTAATTGCGTTCATTAATCCATCCAGCAATGAAATTCACTGATTTAATGAAAACATTTGCTATACTTTGTTAAATCCGCAATTCCGTTTCATAATATGAATTTTTATTTTAGAAATTATATTTGCTAAAACTGCGCCGACTAAATTATTTGCTGCATTGATGTATAAATATTCATTTTAGCAAACGGAATTACTGATTTAACGAATAATAGCAAAGGTTTTTAATAAATAAGTGAATTTGATTGCTGGATTAATTAATGAATGCAATTTATATCGGTTGCTATATTTACGTCGATTATTTTTTTGTGTGGTAGAAATTTACATGACATGATCATGTAAATTAATAAACTACTGACATCTGTACAAATAAATTTGAAGTTTCCTCTGCAAAAATGCACTACTGCACTCTACAGTTTTGAATGCATTTTGCAAATTACAGTCGATAGTTCTATGGTGAAGTCTTTTGGCCGACTTCACTTCACTGCAGTATTTGTTTCATTGGTGTCAAGTACAGTCAAAACATCAAGCCATTCAAAACATTCAATGTTTTGAAAAACAAAATCAAATGACAATACTGTCGCTAAACATGCAACGAATACAGTGTAGCGAGTAGTAATGAGTGAGAAGACGAATATTGAAAACCACAACAAATATGCCGCTCGGCGTTCGACGGCAGTAATGTCTTTGTCGGTATTTATGTGTTAATAAAAAATACAACAAACATTATTTAAAAAAAAAATGTGTACGAAAAAACCACGATTTGGTCGAAAAGCAATATATCCAACATTTTTTTAAAGCTAAATAATGAAAAAATGTTGTTCGATAAATAAAAAACTCAATATAAAATATTATATGATTTTCTTATACCTTTTGATTTTTTTTTTATATTTCAATATTAATGAAAATTTCTTAGAGTAAGAATGATAAAAAAATGTAAAATGCTCTAAGTACTCGGAGTCATACGCAGTTCTTTTCAGTATTTGAATTTCATCATAGACCTCTTCACTGCAGTTTTGTTTTGACAGTACTTGGTGCTTTGTTGTTGTGAGCAACACATTCATTTGATTTTCAAGCATAGACTTGGCGACAGTAAATGTTTTAAAACAAAGTGAATGTCTTGAAGTGGGTTTCAAATTCACTTGTGCAGATGTCTAATAAACTAATCCAAATCTCTAGGAAATTGAGAAATATGTTCAACCGTATGCCGCACGAATATTCATGACTACCACACTAGTCGAGAGCATAGTCCCGGCGATATGTGGAATTTTTATCGGTGCCTGGTCGGATCGTTTTGGGCGCAAACCACTACTATTAGCAGCTTTTATAGGTATTTAAGATGTCCTTATGCCTAAACTCTATCTTTAAATAACACCTTAAACATTCCAGGTTATATGAGCTATTATGCGATATGCGCCATCATAGCCTATCTCTCGCTAAGTTATATTTTGACTCCGTGGTACTATCTCTTGGCAGCGTTGCCACTTACACTACTCGGTGGTAATGTAAGCTATACGGTGGCAGCTAATTGTTTTATCTCAGATGTAACGAGCAAACGTTTGCGACCATACAGGTACCCATATTATAGAGTATATAATTCATAACTGGTTTTATAAATAGAACGCTTTAGAATGGCTTTTTATGAGGCTGCACTATATTTGGGACTGATGGCTGGTTCCCTTGCCGCTGGCTATATTTATGAGGCTACCAACTCTTTTATAGTTTTCTCAATCTCTGCTGGTTCTATACTATTTGGTGTTCTGGTAATAGCCATATTTTTACCGGAAAGTCTACATTATCGCATGCGTCATGTGTTTGGTGAGAATGCAGAGTATTTAAGTGAAACGGGTACGCCCAATGCGGATCTACCAAATGGTCGAACACATAATTTGCTGCAGGATATGTGGCAGACATGTTTTCGTGCGAGATCATTCTACGATCGTTCTATTATTTGGTTGCTAATAATAGTGTCACTCATAGCGGTCTTTGTAATAAGTAAGTCATTGATATTTTACGTTTTGCTCTGGAATTAAAATCATTATTTGTTTCTACCGTTACCGTTTATCTATCAATCTTCTATATATATATAAAACTTTTCGTCAGTCCGTCTGTCAATCTGTCTGTTTGTTCCAGCATCACGTCTAAACCGATTTGATTGAAATTTTGAAAGAGGATACTATGGAGTTCGGAGTGTGACATATGCTATATATGGGCGGGATTTGACAACGGGGCGTGGCACCTCCCATACAACCTAAACTTTAACGCATTATAACATGTTACTTACATCAGTTCAAGAAGAAAAAACTCAAATACAAAAAAAAAATACAAAAGCAAAAACAAAAACAAAAGCAAAAATCAACCACAAAAACAAAATCAAAAGCACAAAACTAAAGCAATACCACAAAAACAAAAAAAAAAAACAGATGGAAATCAAATACAACGAACAAAAGTAAAAACAGAAACATAAAAGCACAAACAGAAAAGCAAACACAAAACAAAAAGAAAACAAAAACACAAAATCAAAAATACAAACACAAAAACAAACACAAAAGCATATATACAAAAGAAAAACACAAAAACAAAACACAAATGCAAAAACAAAAAAGCATAAATACAAAACACAACATACAAATCACAAACAGAAAAACAGAACAACAAAAACAAAAAAATAAAGCAAAACCACAACAGCAAAACACGACATCAAAAATATAACAAAAACCCAAAACACAGAAACAAAAGTAAAAAAAAAATAAAAAAACAAAATCAAAACACAAAAGCAAAAACACAATAGCAAAGACACAATTAAAAGCAATAACAAATGAAAAAGCACATAATCAACAAAAACACAAAAGAAAAACAGATAAGCAAAAACACAAAAACAGAATCAAAAACATGAAAATGAAAGTAAAAACAAAAACCAAACCAAACAACAAATGCAAAAACGTAAAAAATGCAAAAATACTAAAATAAAAACACAAAGCAAAAACATAAAAATGAAATATAAAAGCAAAACACACAAAAACTGAAATTAACAGAATAGCGAAAAAACAAAACAACAAAAAACTAAAAAAAAAAAGAAAAGAACAAAAGCTAAAAAATAGCCAAAACAAAAGAAAAAATACAAAAACAAAATAAGAAAAGAAAAAATGCAAAGTACTATTTAGAATATATATATCGTAGAAACCCAGGAAAAGTTAACAAACTAGACTAGCGAAAATAATTACTAAACATTTTCTTTATATTAATTAAATCACTCCATATCCTTGCAGTCACAAAATTTTTGCACGAGTCGTGCACGGGTCCAGCTAGTTTAAACTAAATTTAATATTCAAATGTTCAACATTTTTACATAATATTTAGTAATATTAAAAATGTTTGATCAATTTAAAATGTTAATACAATGTTGATCGATTTTTAATCATTTTCATACATTTTTTTATTCAGTTTATTATAATATTTAACTTTTTACCAGATGGTTCCATGACCGTATTCTATCTATTTATAAGAGCTCGTTTCGATTGGTGCATTATTGAATACACCACCTACGAGACCGTCAGCATATTTGTACCGATCATCGGAAGTCTATTAGGAATATGGCTACTAAGAAAGGTTGTATTTTATAAAATTTCATTGAAATACATTAATCAATATTGACTATAAATAGCTTTTAAAAGTATCCCTAATCAATTTGATCATCATCACCTGCCTCAGTCAATCGGCGAGCTATTTTATGAAAGGTTTTGCATTTAAAAATTGGCATTTGTATTTGGCTATAGGTCTAGGTGCCTTGAAATCACTCGGACAGCCGATGGCACGTACGATTATTACAAATATGGTACCAGCTGATGAATTAGGTTAGTAATTTGTTATATACTATATCTATACCCCTATTCCGAAGCATGTCGAAGCGTATATATTCATTCAGATACGGATTCAGTTGTTCTAATGTCCGAATCCAATACGGCATCATCGGATCAGTGCGAAATGGAATTTTGACCGAATTTTCTACTGATTTGGACATTACATTTCATTCTGCACGAATCCAGAATAGCACAACATTCGTATTCGTAGCGTAGTTCCTAATTTCTGCTACGACGGGCTTCAGAATAGGACTCATTGAATAAGAATAATTTATATATAATAAATTCTTTTTTTTTATACAGGCAAAATATTCTCTTTTCAAAGCGTACTACAATCCATAGTGCCATTTGTAGCGACACCGTTCTATACATTTCTCTACAGTATTACATTATCCAGTTTTCCCGGATTCTTCAATGTCTTGAGCGCCAATCTGTTTTTGATAAGCATTGCATTTTTATTGTAAGTATTGAATATTTTCACTTTTTTTACTTCTCTACACTTCATTTATTTAAATTGAAGCTAACACTTTATACTTACTCTATTGGAAATTCCAAATTTAACAAGACACTCTTATTCAAAGTTTGCGGTTAATAATATATTTTTGCATATAATTTATGTGCAATCATTTTTGTATCTATTGTATTAATATATTTATTTGTTTTATATTTACAGAGTAATATTGCGCAAAAAACATAATTATCCAGAATATTACGATGCGGTTTTTAATTAATGTAAATTATTATAGAATACGTTTAAGTGTTATTGAATAATTTATCAAAATGTCTGAGTATGCTTTTAAATACATTTTTTTTTAATATTTTTTTAATTAAATGTTTTTTTTATCGAAAATGTAAGATAATTGAGTAAATAAAACAAATTAAAAATATGTACAGTTCATTGTCGATAATATGAACTCATATAAGTTGAAAATTTCTAAAATGTAATATATAAAAAAAAATATAAAAACATTTCTATTTTTAGATTATGAAAAAAATATTATTTTATATATGCTATTGATTTGCTCATAGTCTTTAATAAAGATAAAATTAAGAAAAAAAAAATGCTAGCACTTAAAAAACATATTAATCAAATATATCTTGTACATTTTGTCGTGCTGATTCCAGCAGTTTACTTTGAATATGCATACCGCATAATTAAAAAAGAAATTTAGCTAGGGCCATACTCATTTCATTATTTTGGACTCTGACGTAGTCCAAACAACGTAACAAATTTGTTCACGATCTGCTTGTAATGCACTTGCCTTATCGAGTACTATTCAAGCGCCTTTATCATGACCCGATATTGATTAGTTCCAAAAATTATGCGCTGAAATTTTTTCAAAATTCCAAAAATAATCATTAAGCAGAATTGTTTATCTTCTTAGAAGAACCTTGAATTTTTTAACTCCACTAGTACATTACCGATTATTTGAATCCGCAATTTTGGGAAAATTCATAGAATGCGTTATTTTAAAATCCCCCTAAGTTCTTAATTGACACTTTTTCAAAATTCAAAAATAAAAATCATCAAGCAGAATTGTTTAGCCTCTTAGAAGAGCCTTTAATTTTTAAAATACAGATTTGTTTAGTCTCTTAGAGGAGCGTTGAATTTTAAAATTTACCAGTATTTTACCGATTTATTTGAAGCCGCGTTTTAGGAAATGCCGCAAAAATGTTCAAGGACTAAGTCATCAAAGATATCAATCGGTTCGTGGTAGACTTATTTGAATCTATGATTTGGCTTTGTTTAGGAGTTGATTGTCGAGATCAACTTGCGGACGAAACATATCAATTATTCCTTTTTGAATACAAAAATCTGAATTAATTCTTCTCTTTTATTGATTGCAAATTCTTTATGAGGATCAAATAGAGTAGCACTAATCTGAATCATTAATTGTTTAGGTAATGTACATCCAACTATGTCTATTCTATAGGTGCGTTCGGGTAGAAGTTCGAAGAGGCTCTGGAGTGGAGCTAGAGTTAGAGTTTTTTTGAGAGTTAGTTTGGAGTTAAAAAGTGTCAAGAAAAATCTATAGCCGAACACACCAATCGTTGTAAGCGATAACTCCAGAAGTTCTGACACCCTAAGGTGTGGCTTGCGGAGTTAACTCTTTCGACTCCTTATTTTTTGCCGAACGTAAAATGATTGCTCTTTTTATACCAGTTTCGTCTACCCGAACTGTAAGAGTGTATAGAGTTAAAGGAGCTAAAAGAAAATATCCGACAGGATATCCGGATTTAAAAAAAAATCCACTCCAGCGGATTTTTTGGTTTTTATTGGATTTTTATGGATTTTATTGGATTTTTTTTAGATTTTTTTACAAATAATTTCAATAGCATTTTTCGGTTTTTTCAGTTATTCCTTCCCACCATTTTGCTGACGAAAACTGCTGTATAACCTTTGGTTAAAACATACTTTGTTGAATATTTTCTTCAATTTTCTTCAATATACTGAATTAGTCATATGGGCGAAAAAATGAAACATCCTAAGAGCCTGATCAAATCTATTTGAATGTCTTCTTTATAACAGGACAACTCTTTTGAACCTACACCCAGAAAAAAATTCCCTCAAATCCCATTAAAATTGGTCAATAGGACAATTATTGATTTAATAGTATACAATAAATAAATCTTTTCATATAAACTCAATGGCAATGCTATGGTATTTTCTAGTATTTAATGGACTTTTCCGATTAAAATAATAATTTATCCTATTGACTATTTTTAATAGTAAAGAACTATTATTTATATAGTATTTTTTCTGGGTGTAATAGATTCAATCAAAGTCTACCGCATTAAAAATTGGCTTAGAAATGGCTTGAATTAAATCCATAGTTTCGGAGACTACATCTAGCTATTTATATCATTATATTATTTCGATCTGCATAAAGGCCAAAATAGGCAAATAAGTAAATTGGTTGATTAATATAATATATGAATCATTTCATTATCAACTTCTCCAGAGATTTCATCCAGCAGTGGTCCTAATATTTTTTTCGTTTTGGTGGTTCATATCAAATTCATAAATTTTTAAAAAATAAATCGTACTCTGAAAACCACAAATATATATCCTATGTTATAATTCGAAAAATGTACAAAAATCAATAAAATCCAATAAAATCAAAAAAAAGTCCATAAATCATGGATTTTTTTTAAGTGGATAAAATCCAAAAAAAAATCATCTGGATTTTTGAGTGGAGTAGCCGAGCTCTGGTTCTAGAGGAACGCACCTTATATCGGATGCTTTTTTCGTTTTAAATCCAATATTCAGAACTTTATGAATGAAATAAGAACTCGCGCCCACTACTTGAATAAAAATTTTTTGTTCTGTGGAAAAATAGTTTAACAAAAAAAACTTAAACCTCATTTTTTTCTTTTAATTGTCTAGACTAATTTTAATATACTAATGAATGCTAATATTCCAATATTTTTTAATATTTAAGATAATCTAAAATCAGAAATTTTTTATTTTTTTGGGAATTTTTTTATCATTAGGATTTAATAATTTACAACAAAAAATATTTATGGTTATCTAGACCAAAGTCCAAACTAACTATCAAAATTACTAACTATTTTTTAATTGATTCACTTTTTAAAATATGCTCTAAGAACTTAATTTTGATGCTCATTTATATTATTAATTTAAAAAAAAAAATATTAATGTAATCTTAAAATATCATTAGTTAATATTTAAAGTATTCTTGCATACTCAGTTTTTCCTATTACGTAAAGTTTTTGATAAAAATTCGGGTAAAAACAAATAGGGTTTAGAATATCGAATGCTTGGCAAACATTTTTGCTCGCTTTGTTGAGTAGTGTTATTATTTAACCTGTCTTAAACACGTTGTATTTATTTTAAATTATTATTTTTTTAGTCATTTAAAAATAAACTGTATATCGGAATAACTTATGCATAACGGTTACAATTTTAAAATGAAACGAGCAGTTTCATTTTCAATCCCTGCTATTGAGTCATAATTTGTTTCTAATACAAACATTAATCGTGTGTTTGATAAATAAACACAAAAATTTCTATTTCCTCTGGCATATATGTTAATTGATTAAATTTTGCATAATTTAACTATGTTTTGCATAACTAAATAAATCACAACTGAGCGGAATTTTTAAAATTTTAATCGTTAAACTGTGACATAAAAAATTAAATGATTATATTTAATTTAGATTATTTAAAAATAGCACTTTTCATTGAGTACATTTAAAGGTAATAGCACATATTAACTTGTTTAATATTTAATTAACAAATCACAAATAAAAATGCAAAGTCATTGGCACATTGCTAACCTTGTTAATATTGGGAATCACACATTGAAACGACGTTATTACTAGTTAATATTTTTTAGGTTTTGTACAGCAAAAACTGCCCAAAATGAGTGAATTTTAACATTGATTCTATGTGAAGTATGCACTAGTGACTGGACTTAATAAACAGATTTGTTTTTATTTTTTTTCATTATAGCAATAAAAATAAACATTTGATACACAGGTAGTCTTCCGATTCATGCGCGAAATTGCCACAATTACAGCGAATAAAATAGCTGGTGTTTCGCGAGAACTATTGGAAATAATAAAAGCAAGGCTTTATTAAAAAGTAGTCGGTCGTTAATGACAGTAACATTGAAGATTCTCAAAATTTTGAATAATTGAAAAACTAAAAGTATCACTTAAAGTTTAAAGGAAAATTTTAAATGAAAAGCTTAAGCTAAAAGTATTTAACTTTTATATATTCAAATTTTGAATAATGTTTTTAAACCAAAGTATGAAACGTATTTAAAGCGTTATTTCCTCAGTGTATATTTTGTTGAACATGACTGAATACAAAATATGATAAATTATAATTACTATTTTTTATAATTTTATTTAAAATTTTAAAACTAATTAAGTTAAAATTGAAAGTTTACCAAATATGAATATTTATCTGGGAATTAACTAAATAATTGTAAACAATTAAGTATTAAATAATGGCTATAAGATGAGAGTTCTCTTATACCGCTGCGGGAAACCGGTGTCAATTGCTCTAAAATTACCCATCACGTGACTGGTGAAATGAGGACTTGTCACTGTTCTAGTACAAAAGTATGCAGGATGAAGCCTGTTCGTAATCATTATATATGTTGACCGGTACCATTTGTACCGACTGAGGACTGGATCTTGATGACCAGTTCTGTGATAGGTCTAAAGGTCTGCATGAGGTGTTAATTCTCCATTTTCTCCACAGAAAAAAAAACTTCAATATGATGAATTTATTCATAAATATTATGAATTTTTTCACCAACTACCAGATCCATCATATTGATACCACCGTTCATTAAATGACGTATTAATGAATGCATTCATTATATATATAAACAAAAATTTCAATACATTGAATTTGAATTGTCATATTGATGAATTTGTTCATAATATTAAAATAAAAATTTATAAAATAATTCGAAAAAAAGTGTTGTAAAAATTGTATTTAAAAATAACAGTAAAAAAATAAAAATTATCTGAAAAAAAATTTTCGGAAAAAAAATTGTACGAAAAAAATCGAAAAAAAAGTTTAAAAAAAATGTTCGGAAAAAACATTATTAAAAAAAACTTCTAAAATTTTTTTATAAATATAACTTTTTATTAATAAAAAGTTGTAATTAAAATAAATATATTATAAAACATTTTACTAATTTATGCATGTCGAGCAAGCATTCACCCAAAGAACGAATCAGTTAGGGCAACCGTCTTTTTCTGCCAAACGATTTAATTAGTTCTGTCAACATTCGACTGATTCAGTTGTTGCAACACCGCGTATCTGTTCACACATTTAATAAATGCAATTGACACAACCAATTTGTTTAGTTGTGGTAGCCAATTTAATTATGAGAAATCGGCCATTTTATCTAGCAGCACAACGAGTCGTCGGCAATTTCCGATCTCTTGTTGAAGGAAGTGTATTTGGGCATGAAAAAACTCAACTTACGAACAAGTCTTAAAACAATTCCACATTTTGTTTTATACGTGGCACGCGCAGTCCGTAGCACACAAAAAAACGAGTGAAAAAATCTGAAGCTTGTACGACTGATGTTGTCCTGCTTTGACTTAGCTTTTATACAAGACAACTGATTTCGCAGTTGAATCAAATAAATATTGGTTGCTACAACCTATTATAACTATCTGTTAAGTCAACTAAATATGGGTTATGTCTCATTTTGAATTTAGTTGCAGAAATAATAAAATTGAAAATGGATAAAAAGTTTGTTTCCCCAATCAATTTTGCAGTTGCTTCAACTAATAGTTGGTTACGCTTCATACTATTGTTTACCATAAATGAATTTCAGTTGAGGCTTACTACTTTTGGTAGATGCAAATGAATATTCGATGAAATAACTGAACGCCAAGCTAACATTTTTTTGTGTGTTATAGTATAAGAAATAACATACAAGAACTACTTGAGAACTGAGAAGTACGGCAAAAAATGAACGAAAAAAATATATGTTGATAGAAATTTGGTTTAATGAACAGCGTTTTTCAATATGAAGAACATATATGTTGTATATTATATTTTGGTTCATTAATATGTTGAAACGTATTCTTCGTTCATCATATTGAAGAACACTTTTTCTACAGTTACCAACCGTTCTTCATATTTTTAATAGCATTTATAACATTGAAGACGTTAGTCATTAATATTATGAATGGTTCTTTAATACAATGAATCATAGTTTGAAGAACGGAATTCATCAATATGATGTACATTTTTTTTTCTGTGTAGGATAATGACGTGTTAAAGATGCTGGCTAATTTAATATAAATTACCTCCGCTTAATTATCTCCGAGAAACCAATCAGGTGCCTTGTCTAGTACCAGTTTGTTTCCCTGTAGGGCAGTATGAATTACCCCTAAACAACTGGTCACGTGACTGGTGAAAAGATATCTGTCACTGAACTGATTGAAAGGTGTACTTGCAGTATCAAACAGTGCGAATTTTTAAAGTGCATTTTACATATTCTATTTGGCCACACAAATAAAATAACGATTTATATCGAGGCTAACGGGAAAATGTCTAAAAAATTTGAATGCAGATCACAATTATTTTATTATTATAGAAGTAATCTATCTTCTGAGTTTCATTGGTCTTTCTCTTCTGGTTTTCCTATAGTCATGACTGATCCTCTAGTACGAAGACCGGGCCTATGGTATCTATGAGGTATCAATAGGTCACCTCCAATGAAATAGCCATGTAAAAGTTACCGGTACGTTTCATACGATTGGGTCAGAACTAGAACCAGTCACCAATTCGCCAGTCACGTGACCGGTTCATTTTCCCGTTTCGGAGTAATGAAAAATCACTAACTCCAAATATTTAAAAATTCAGTTCAGTGAAAAGTACTCAAGTCCACAATTAGCCCTTAAAAAGGGGCCGATCAAATATATTTTGTATTTAAACTTTAGAAGAAGATCTACATGGTCATTCCTTATCAACAAATACTATAATATTACCATAATCGAGGCGTAAAAAATAAGTTAAATTTATAGAGGTTTTAGTGATTTTTCAGTAAACGGCAATCGTCGAAATATAAAACCGTGCTGAGTCCACAAAAATTGTCGGATTTCAACGATTTTTGGATTAAATGATAGATATTATGCAGTTCTTTTCTCTCAAATTTAAACTGAAATCAGATACAATTATTTGGATAAATTGGAGCACTGTTTATATGGGACTTTTCACTGAACGATAAAGAAAAGAAGCCAATAACGGTCATGTGTTTTGTCCAAACTTTTTTTTTTGCATTTTGTAGCGGAATGTGTAGTATAGACTACAAGCTTAGCACTATTTGAATCCAAAAATTTTCTGATTTGTTACGGTAATTTATATCTTTAAAAGCATTTATCTCAATACTAAATTTTTGGACTTAGTGAAACCATATCGTGGTTGTAGAACTAAAATTCATCAATAATATTGTTTAATTTCAATAATTAGTTTACAAAACAATTTTTGATCAATTTGGTAAATATTTGTGCACAAAATGCTAAACATGTTAATTTTTTGAAAGACATTTCAACTTTGAAATTTACTAAATGGTTTCTCTAATATCAATCAATAAACTTGGTAAGTTTTACATTATTTAAACTAGAGATGGGCATGTGAGCGTGATTCACGTCAATTATGCGTGATCACGTGTGATTGAATCCTAATTTTGCTCACGTGATTGTGAGTAGACTAAAAAATACCGTGAGTGAGTGTGCGTGAGTACAATTTTTTCGTGAGTGAATGTGAGGAAGTCGAATATTTAATAAAATAAAGAAAATCTCATTTTAAATTTTTTGCGATTTTTCTATATTTTTGCTGAACTGCAGAACAAGTAGGGTTATCTCTTGAACTCAGAAGTCTTTGGGAAGGCAGCTGTCCCCTATTCAGAACTATAATAAATCAAACCCTTGATAACCGACCGTCATATACCCACCCCTTCTTCAACTCAGAATAACTTGCAAGGTTTCAGTATTTAGGCCGTACTTAGTACGGGCTAGTCAATTTTAGTGGGGTCATGTCAATAGATTTTGCTTGATTTCATACGGCCGTTCATGAAAATAGACATAGACACCTTATTTTTCGATATACCCAAAAATATCGCTTCAAAAATATTTTTTCCCAAAGACAATTCATTCCTGGTAAATTCTACCCCGGACTTTTCTTTTTTTGACAATTCTTTTCCAGAGATAATTTTTCCAGTGACAATTCTCAAAGATTTTACACGAATTCTTTACCGGAGAATTATTCTTCGAGGCACATTTTACAATTTTATGTGAACAGGTACATCGAAGGTCTTTCAAATTTCCATCTCCGTTAAAAAATGAGATCGCTAATATCATAACATCATTATTGCATTTTAAAGATGTAGGTTGTATTAGAGGTGCCACGCTCGGTAGACCAATTTCACCAAAATATACAAATGAAATATGTATTTTTATGCATTCTAAAAACTATAGCAACAAAAAAAACACGTGATTCACGTGAATCACGTATGATTGTGATTTTTACTGACGTGTTTGTGAGTGAGTATGAGTAGAGCAAAAAAGGCCGTGAGTGAGTGTGCGAGATTAGAAAAATTCTTTCGTGAGCGCGAATGAGTGTGAGTCTAAACTAGAGATGGGCGCGTGCCGTGCTTTTTTCGTGTCACGCCCGAAAAACTGAATTCGTGCGTGCAAATCTCCGTGCGTGCTAGTTGCTGTCGTGCCCGTGCGTGTCCGTGCCTCCAAAATCAGGCACATTTTTACACAATTTTAAAAACCCATACTTCAAGATTCAGAAAATAAAAATTTCGTGGTATTTTAACCTTTTCTTAAAAATCTGTAGTTTTAGTTTTCTTTGTGGATTTAAGAGAATAAAAGAGTATCAAACTTAATTTTTGAATTATTTATTAAAGGGTTAGTCCCTTTGGAATATCGGTTCGGGTTCCAAGATTTTTAAAATTCTGGTTCCCGTTCTGATTTCGGTTCCAAAAGTAAAATTAAACAGTAAAATTAAATTAAATGGGTTTCGATTCCGGTTCCATACATTTTTTAATAACGGTTCCAATGCCGGTTCTTTGCGTTCACTGACAGGGATTTTTAAAATAGCGGTTCCGATTCCAAGCAGAAACAAATAAATGGTTTCCGATTCCAGTTCCACACATTTTTAATAACGATTCCGGTTCCAAAATCTAAACGGTTCCGATTTTATTTTTCACGTTTCGCCTGCTTTTTCATATTTTCCGTGTTTTGTCGTGTTTTTCCGTGTTTCATCGTGTCTTTTTAAAGTCCGTGCTTTATCGTGCTTCTCGTGCGTGCCTGTTAATTTAGTCGTCGGGCTCGTATCGGCGTGCCCGTGCGTGTCCGTGCCATCATAAAGAGGCACGCGCTCATCTCTAGTCTAAACTCACTCACGTGCCCATCTCTATTTTAAACAAAGCGTTTTAAAATATATCATGTTCGTTAATCAATAATTCAGATTTATCAATAAATCAGCTATTGATAAATCGATTAACCGTACAGCACTTATAGGAAAGCATATACCTATTTTACAAAAGTTGAACAAGACCAATAGGCTTAGCTACAAATTGTAAAGGTTCCAACAAAAGTCTGGGCTAAAACCCGATTGAGTCAACAATTAATTCCCTGAAGATATATGCTTATATTTACATTTTTTTTTTGTTTTTTGTTCATGTTTATCTGTGATGTCACAGTTAAGATCGACTTTCTAACTGGTGTCGTTTAGACAAGTAAAACAAATAAACATTTTATTTTGAAATTTAATGTTGCGAACTATTAGAAAATACAAAAAAAAAATCAAACGAAAACAACCATATAGTCGGAGCCAATAATTATAGCTATTGTATCTAAAAATCTGGCGGATGCATGCGATAAATGATCGTCGTCAGTGTCGTCTGTATTGTCGTTGTCATCGTCGTCGTTGTACATCGGCTAAAACAAAAACGAAGTACAACGCCAGTATTAAAACAGTTCCGGTGTTTGTTAAAAGCGTTCGAGCCACTTGAGCTGCGGCTTCAAATTTGGAAAAATTCTACAATTTTTTTGTTTTTTTTTTTTTTTTGGTTTGGTTTGGTGAAAATACGAATTATTAAAAAAATATCAAAATTGTTAATAAATAAAACAAATACGTGACAACAACAACAAAAAACAAAACGTGAAGAATATTTAAATTTTGAATTTTATTAATTTCTTTATATTCACTGCAGCGCCGACCGTGAACCTTTGAACAGCAAAATTTCGAATTAAAAATTAGTTATTGTTAAGCTGGCGTGTAATGCGGTTCGCATTTTATTTTAACTGAAAGCTGTTTTGTAATTTTTCTTCTTGCCACATTATTAATATTATTGCTATTTGTAACATCTGTTAAAATGGTCGAAAAGATTGGCACATTGACGCTGGAGCGACTGAAGAAGCTGCAATGGAGCAACATATTTCACATGTATTACATTGAGCCAGTGCTTTTTTTGTTGCTCTTCTCACACAGTTTATCAGGTAAGAAATATTCTAAAGTTGCTGCGCTTTGAATGGTTGTTAATTCGAAAATGAATGAACCCGGTTGAACATGACACCGTTCGACCCAGTGTATTTCATTAATGGCCGTAAAATTTAAATTTCATTAAATTCGTAAGCAAGTGAAATAAATATTAATGAATTTAATTTTTACTTGAGGCAAAATTTAAATTAAGTGTAATAAACCTTACCTAATTATGGTAACCCTGTGAAAATGAACGTTAAACTGTTTTTGAAATGAACTTTTAAAAGAGGAGAATATTTCAGCTTTCGATCCAATTTCTATTGAATTTGTATGAAAATCTCTGTCTAAATATACAATATGGACGAGTTAGAAAAGTGAGGTTACATGGGACGCACTTAAAGTAGGTCCCTCGGTTACAAAAGATACTTAGTTTGTTTTTTTTGTATTTCGAATAAAATCGGTGTAAAAGAAAAGTAAAAGTTAGAAGATTACGCACTTTTTGAAACAAATTGATTTTAATGATTTAAAATGGATTAAACACTATACGCCTGTGTGAAATAGAACCGCCGAGAACTCAAAGTTTGTATCTTAGTATTAAAATTAAAAATTAAAAAAAAAATTATTTGTATTTTTAAATTTGTTCAGAATTTAATAGAAATCAATAATTCAGACATAAAGAAACTTTATTTAGCGATTTAATTTTGTATATTTTCGAAAGTGCAAATGGGTTGTGGTTATTCTTAACGATTTCCTTATCGAATTTTCATATATTATGAGAGACCCTACCGAGTGAGATACTTTTGTGGGATATCACACCCATTTTATAAATAAATGAGTACAAATTTGTCAGTTTTATTTTTGAGAAATGTTTTAAAAGGTAAAAGTTAATTATAATCATCTCAATTTCTAAAAAGGCTTAAATCTCTAAAAATATTTTCGGGAATTGTTGTTTTTGAGATATCCAAAAAATAAAAAACTACTGTATTTTTTTAGATTTTTACATTTTAAACATTTTAATGTTTTTGAGATAACTAAAACGGTAAAAAGATTATATATTATATGAGATTTTTTATTCCAAATATGAATAATACTAAGAGTGTGTGTGAGTTCGACTAAATTACTGACAAAACTAAATTTTGGTGGTAATGCAGGGTTCGACTTTTCAATTTAGCAAATTTTCGAGCAGACTAAAATTAACTAAATTGAATGACAGCAAACAGATAATGGATTGATTATGATAATGGTATGATTATGGACATTATCAATTACCGGTTACCGAATGGTGATCGACTGAAAAGTCGTTCAATGTAGTTAAGTCGGTAATTTAGTCGAATTCGCACACACTCTAAATATATTTTTCTACACTCAAAATAAAATCTGCTTAAAATACACGAAATCGTTCGTGTATTTTACGAAAAAAATCGTAAAATTTATCCACGAAATATTTCGTAAAATACACGAAAGAATATTTGTAAATTAATGATAAAATTACGAATATTAATTGTTTATTTTACGAAACTATTCGTAGATTTTATCTACGAAAGCCATTCGTACATAATACGAAAGATTCGTAGTTATTAAATATTTGTGTACCTTTTATCGACGCCCCTTACGAAAACTATTATATTAAAATTGTCTTACGAAAAAAAGATATATCACTTTTAAACGAATACGATTTCATTTTTACTTAAATAACGAATATTATAATGTTCTCAAAATTTCACAGAAAATTAGTACAACAAACAGTTTTCTGTGGAAAATTATTATGTTTCAAATTTTTAGACGAAAAATGGAGCTTTTCATTGAAAAAGATTTTTTTTCAAAATCATATTGCGTTGCTTTTATGTTTTGATATATGTCATTTGTAAAATTTGTTTGACAAAATTCAAAATAATTACGCTATAATGATATAAAATATGCATTACCATATACTATGTAGGTGACTCAGAAGATTAGTGTGTTGGAATACAAGCCGAAACGTCGTTGGTTCAAACACCAGCGAAGGCAACATCAAAAAAATAAATAGAAAATATTTTTCTTCACCGCGCTACCTCTTGGTAGATGACCTTCGAGAGTAAAAACATCACCCATGAAAAGTTATGATTCGGCTTTAAACTGTAGGTTCCGCTATTTGAGTAAAAATGTAACATGTTTAAATGGTGAAACTGTTCAGCCTAAGTTCTTCAGAACTGTATCGCTAAACTAGTATTATTGTAATTATTATTAGGACCGTAGGACATGTCCATTTTTAGGATTTTCGAGTTCATTTGTTATTGTCTCCTAAGAAATCTAGACTGTAACAGAAAATGTTGGTTTAATTTCAGGACTGTTATAAGTTTCCAATGGTCAGTGGTCTTTATAAAACGATTACATATATTTATTAAATGCTGTAATATGTACAAGTTTTATATGAAGGCCCCAATCATAAATGCATTATTCATGTTCAACAAGATTCCAATCTTCTTCGCAAAATTTGAATCATTTTTATATTCGTAGATACACGGATATACATATGCATATTCTCAGAAATATCAAAAACATAATAGAGTTCCTGGCAAAACCATAAAACGTATTATTTTTCTCATCAAAAACAATAACATACTTTTATTCTGAACCTCAAAAAATAACGTATTTATTTTCGTAAGGGAAAAAATATATATTAGTTTTCGTAAGGGGCGTCGATATATATTCGAATACTTTCGTACATTTTACGAAAGTATTCGTACTTTTGACGATATCATTCGTACATTTATGAAATACATGAAACATTTCGTAAAATACACGAATATACACGAAAAACTGACGATGAATATGACGATTCATAAAAATATGAAAAAAAAATATGATTTATGGTACTTTTGACACAAACAGAACTAACACAGAACACATTTTAAACCTTATTGAAATAATTGATAATAATTAATAATAAAATATTTTGTTTAAAAAAACTCTCGATTAAAATGAAGATTCATTCATAAAAATATGAAAAATTATGCACTTATTTAATACTTTTGCACTTTTAGCACAAAAAGAACTCACACAGAACAAATTTTAAAACTTTAAAACTTACACCAAATAAAATAAAATGCAGCTCCAAGTTGCTATTTGACGTATGACATAATGAATCGAAAAAAAACACGAATGTTTCGTAAAACTCTACATATAGCCTCAAAATTTACGAAAGTTTAGTAATTTATTCGTAAAATGTAAAGCTCATTCGTAAAATATGTTAATTTTTTGTAAAGTTTTGTAGCATCAACGTAAATTTAATTTTCGTTCGTAAAAAAAAAATTGGGAAAAAATTAGGAAATAACAAAGGTTTCGTGTATTCTACGAATTATTCGTGTATTTTGCGAAATTAAAAATTACGAAAAAATATTTCGTAAAATGTCCTAGAAATTATGTAATGCACAAATTGTCAAACAATCGGAAAACTTTTGAATATTTGCATGGAACCATTTTTAGAAAATCTTGTTTTATTGGTTCTGGTTCCGGTTCTATTTAAGAAAAATACAAGGGTTTCAATTCCGGTTTCGGTTCCACACGTAAAAAGATTTAACCCCTTGTCCTTCGAAAGAACGGCAGGCACATAGAAGTTAGTTTTTCTTTTGTTTTTTTTTTGTTTTTCATGATATTCTTTTTTTAAATATTTCTTTCATGCAGGTCTTATTTAATTTTACGCTTCTTGTATTTCTACATCATTGAAAGGGTTTGATAATTCTGATATAATAAGATTTAGTTATTAAACCGTCCGTATTTTGTACACATGAAAAAACCGACTTGTACGTGAAACTAGGGATCATTCTAAGAATTTGTGTAAACCCAGTTATTTTTTAGATCAATATTTTCATAGTTTAAAAAATGCGGCACATATTTTGTTGCTGAAATCTCTAAAAGTATGGAGATGAAAACAGTTTTCGAATATCAATTTAAAGGTTTTATTCCCATTTGAAATTCTACTATGAGATATTTTAAAAATCAATTCAAATTTATTAATTTAAAATTGAGTTTTTAAATTGTAAATAAAAGCAGTCTTTTTAAGAATTTAATGAAATTCGCACTCACTCTTAGTAGTAACAATAACTACTTACTGAAAAAGTTCGAAATTGAAAATATTATTAAGAACTTTATAAGATAAATATCTTTACATTTATTTTCTGTAAATATTTTATTGTTTGAAACTCGTCTCAGATAACAAAACTTAAATTATTTATACGTGTGAAAATAAACTCATCTCTAATGCATTATCTCTAAAAATGCATTATAATAATTACTGTTCAATCTATATCGTATGTTTTTATCGGCGCATTTGAGATTTGTTAATTAAATTTAAATATATAATTAAAAATTTGGAACACAATCAGATTATTGCACACGATGAATTTCCATTCAAAATTTTTAATTCATTTCTCGATTTTTAATCAATATTACGTGACATTGCCCTCTGATATAAACACTGATTGCAATTACCTAATTGCTTTGAAAAACACGTATTTTAAGATTTGAAAATGAATTGCATCTATATATTAATTCATTATACACCCACAAATAAAATACTATATAAATAATAGTTTTTTACTATTAAAAATATTCAATAGGATAAATTATTATTTTAATCGGAAAATACCATTAAATACTAGAATTGCCATTGAATTTATATGAAAACATTTATTTTTTGTATACTATTAAATCAATAATTGTCCAATTGACAAATTTTAATGGTATTTGAGGGATTTTTTTTCTGGGTGTATAAAAAATTTTACGTTTTAATATAAAAATATAAATTCTCTAATGTTTAAAAAAAAGTTTAATAAAATTGATGTTCGGCGCAATAAATGATAAAAATTATTCAATTTTTGTTATCTTTTTTATGTGTAACAATTTTGAAATATAAAAATATTTGTTAATGTTTGTAATTTTTTGATAATACTGTTTTTAATAATTTGTCATTGTTGTTGATTGGTTAAATAACTTATTAGTCCATATTATTCAACTTCACCACAAGTCAAGTTGAATAAACCGATCAGTCATAATATTCATGATATTGTATATCCTAATAGGATAAATTTCTACAAGGAAAAGTTGTTAAAAGAGCTTCGAATTTCGAATGCACTTCTTTAAAAAAAAGTACGTAATCTGAAAAAAAAATGAAAGTACAGTAAAAATCCACATCCACGAGTTATATCAAAATGGAAGCATGAAATGTTCTAGGAAAATTCGTGTTGAATAGTGTTGTCGTCAAATGATTTGTCGGGGAAGTCTTTATATATTATCATTATAATGAAATGTGAACAATATTATGGATATTAACTATTTTTACTATGTATAGTACCTATTTAATTAGCTACAATTTATTTTTAAATCACAGTTACTTTAAATGTTATAAACTCCATCACATTTTAATATATGCATATTTTATAATTGAAAATTATCGACTGTAAGAAATACTTGTTTTGCAAAATAACATCTGTTTTAAAGTTTATGGTAGACATATACATGGCATTTATAACCATATACTACATAGCTATATATTAAATATGTGTATTGTACAGGTACAATTAGCAAAAATCAAGTAATCTACCAGGCATGTACAACCATATTCAACTACAATGAGACGGACTGCAGGCTACTGGGTACAAAAAACACCAGCGATTACGTAAATGTAAAGAACTAATGATTTTTAACATAGAAATATATATTAAAAACTACTTTGAACTCCTCTTCTAGGCCATTGAAACCGAGGTACAGCCCTATGTGGCGCATCTATTTATGGTGCGCACACTGCTGGAGAGTATTGTGCCGGCGATATGTGGTATATTTATTGGTTCCTGGTCGGATCATTATGGTCGCAAGCCGCTGCTATTGGTCTCGATGATAGGTTTGTTATAAATTCTATTTTTTTTTAATAAATTTGCTAATATTTTAAAACTATTTTTTAGGTTTCTCATTTACCTACATCATAACGGCCATAATCTGTGAACTATCCCTATATTATCCGGTTAATCCTTGGTATTATATTTTGGCGGTGGTGCCACATTCTGTACTCGGCGGCAATTGTGTATTTTCGGTCGCAGCATTTTGCTATATATCCGATGTGACAGATACCAAAACACGTCCATATCGCATGATATTTATGGAGGCATTTTTCTTTATTGGTCTCATGAGTGGTTCCCTGCTATCGAGTTATGTCTATGCGGCGACAAATGCGACCATAACCTTTGTGATTTCTGGAGTGATTATGTGTTTGGCGACCGTATTTATTGCACTGTATGTGCCGGAGAGTCTGCATTATAAACGGGATCAAGAGCTAAAGGCACAGGAAAAACTAAATAACAGCGCAGTAGTCTGTTGTACTGTGTCCACTGTGGGTCAGACTATAAAAGATATTGCAGATTTAAATGATAGCAGTAAAAAGGAAGTGATAGAAGAAAAGACTGCCAATCAAAATGATGTTGAGCTGTCAAATGTTACGACAGTCGAAAAAACCGAGGTGACAACAACATGCGACAAAAACGGAAGGGATAAAATTGAAACCGATAGTAAAAAGGCAGGACTATTCAGTTATGTACACATCAGTGACATGTTGGTTACATGTTTCCACAAGCGTCCGTACTATGATCGTTGTATTATTTGGCTGGTCACGGGCGCTATGTTCTTGTCGATTTTTGTATTTGGTAAGTACAATTACTGAAAATCTTATGTAAATTAAAAAAAAAAATAATTCTTTTAGTCCAAACCAAAATTAGGAAAAAAATTTAATTAAAAACAGAATTTTATTTTATTGTTTTCATATGCAATATTATTTTTTCCATGTTGTACCTATTAAATGTCCTTAAAGTAAATACATTTGGATCATTCCACGTCAGAAATTTAAATCTTGGCACGATGTCCTCCGATTTTTATGAAATTTTGTGGATAGATACCTACGGAAAAGTAAAAAAAACTGTGTACTTAGTTTTTTGATTTCTCAACTCCAACATAGTTGCGCGAACATCAATGTACTATATTAGATAATTATTTATATCTCTGTAACTAATTAACATATTTTAATGAAACTAATGGTTTATATAAGCTTTATAATCAAGCATTTAAATAAAAATAACAATTTTAAAAAATAAAATACATTTAACTTAGAAAAAGTTAAAAATATTTTTCAAAACACTGTAATGTATACGCCCCACTATTTTAAAAATCAAAAACAATTTTGTTTTGAAACCATGGAGTCTCCCATAGATTCTGAAGTTTTAAAGATCATTTGCCGATTTTTCTCCATACAAAATTGCTTTTGCCTTATTGATTTAATTTCATATCTTGCTTGTTATAATTTTCTACCAGAAATATTGTGGCAGAGAACCAATTTCGTATGGAGAAAAATCGGCAATTGATCTATAAAACTTGATAGTTCAGAAACTATGGGAGACTCCATCGAAATTATTTTTTAATAGACGGCAAAAACTCCAGGGTTTTAAAACAAAATTGTTTTGATTTTAAAAATATTTTTAACTTTTTCTAAATTTATTTTTTTAATTTTTTTAAATTATTATTTTTATTTGAATGCGTGATTATAAAGCTTATATAAACCATTAATTTTATTAAAATATGTTAATTAGTTACAGAGATATAAATAATTATCTAATATAGTATTTTGATGTTTTAATTCGCATAACTTTGTTGGAGTAGAGAAATCAAAATATCTAAGAACACAGTTATTTTTTACTTTTCGGTCACTATCTATCCACAAAATTTAATCAAAATCTGAAGACATCGTGCCAAGATTGATATTTCTGACATTGAATGACCCATTTGTATTTAGTGTATGTTCAAATTACATCTAAATATTTGGTTTTAATACATTGATGTTTTTGAAAAACAATTTTCTATGAAAAACACCTACATAATTTTACAGCATTACTGCGAAATTTTAATACATTTGTATTAAAAGAATTACATTTGTCTTCATTTATACGTCCTCAAATATGTATATAAATTACTACATCTGTTTTAAATTTTTCTACATACTGCACTTATTTTATATCAAGCCAAAAGTTCAAATATAACTACGTACTCATTTCATTTTACTACATTCTGCATTTATTTTAAATTTGCAACTATTTTTAAATTTTTTTTTATGGTCATTTTAATGGTAATTTTTAACGTATTTTTAGGTCATCAAAATTCGAGCCCTGATAATATCAAATACCTACGTTACGATTCTGGGTTTTTTTATTTTGAAAAGAAAAAAAACCATCAGACCAGAAACCACGAAATGTTCACCAAAAGTCTGAACTAAATTAATATTCATAGTTCTACGATTCTAATTCAGACCCATAAAACAAAGTGGAATTTTAATTGCATTTACATAGTATTCGATCCTTTTCCGGTATAAATTTTCATTTTTTACTAGGACTGTGCAATAAAAATGTTTGATTAATCAATTTCTGATTAATTGATTAATCAAAATGTTCGATTATTCGAAATTGTGACTAATTGATATTCTTTGCTGTAATTCTTAACTTTTCTGATATTCCTTATATACGTACAGTTTATCAAATCGTGGCTTTGGACTATGTTCTACTGTCATAAGCATAAATTGTGTTAAATGAAATACATTGAATTTGAATGTAATATTTTTCAATTGAAAGTGTTTCTCTTTAAATTTGACAAACCATTAAGTTAATAGTGTGACATTTAAAGTGCACTATTTTTTGTTAATCGTAGATCAATGTTTTCCATAAAGTAAATTTTATTTTCAACGGTTTCTGTCTGTCTTTCTTTCTACTTTTTTCTTTTGGAATTCTTTTAAATAATCGTACTCATTCCAAAATATCTCTAAAACCTATTTCAGATGGCGGCATGACTGTATTATACTTGTTTGTACGTGAGAAATTCCATTGGTCCGTGCGTGACTTCACCTTTTTTGAGTCGGTCAGTCACATGGTGCCTCTGTTTGGGGCACTGGTCGGTTTTTTGTTTTTAAGAAATGTAAGTTTTTTTCACTAATTGAAATTTAAAAACAATTATAATATATAATTTTTTTTTTCTAAAAAGCTCTTTAGCATGTCTGTTGTGTCACTGGGTATTCTGGCATTCTTCAGTCAAATGATAAGCTGTCTGGTCCGTGGTCTAGCCGCCGAGCCCTGGCACTTGTACTTGAGTGTGGCGTTGGGCGCATTCGCCTCAATTGGCGGCCCCATGTGTCGTACAATTGTCTCCAATATTGTGCCGGCTACAGATTTAGGTATGTTTTAAAATTTTTTAAAATAAATTTGAATTAAGTATTAATTATTTTTTTTTTGGATTAGGCAAAATATTCTCCATTAAAAATGTTTTGCAATCGATTGCACCATTCATTGCGTCACCGTTATATACGTTTATATATCAACGTTCATTAACCACATTTCCGGGACTCTTCAATATCGTTAGTGCTGTGCTATTCCTAATTGCATTGATCTTTTTCGTGTAAGTTTTTTTTAACAAAACTAAATATATTTCATTCTCAACAATTATTTTTTGTTTAAATTTCAGTATTGTGCAATACTTTAAAATAAAACACAAGGAATACTATGCGAAGCTGTTGAAATAAAAGCAGCAGGAGGCTTGTGATGTGGATTTATAAATATAGATTTTGAATTAAGATTGGATGGCGAAATAGTTATTCATAATTTTTCCAGTTTCAAAATCAAAACTCGATATCGATTTTTAAAATTTTTATCAATTCAAATTTTGTTACAGTTTTTGTACTACAAAAACGAAATGGTTTTGTTACAGCTTTGTATTAAATTCCTTGTCCGTATTTCTAAAATAACTAGCATGTTTTAACTTACGCTCAAAATCATATTTATTTTTTTATGATCCAAAAATTTCAGATTTGAGAAAATATTAATTTTCCAATTGAATTCAAACCGTTCAAGTTTTGTAAGGCGAATTCAATTAGACTTTTATTGTCAAATATTTGAATTTCGATCAAAAGTGAATTTTAGTGCATGTTAGTTGTTTTTCTAGTTTTGGTACGCAATTCACAAGTTCGTTCGAGATAACTGCATGCGACAATTTAGAACATACTTCCCTGGTTCTCGCATTAAATGTGAATTAGTCATACTCGAGTTCAGTGAGATTTTTAAAAATAGACAATTGTCGCACGAAATCCACAGATTTGGCAACGAATGATATTTTTCTGTTAAGATTTATTTTGAATGAAACAAAGTCGAACGAAAAATTAAAATAAAAAGCGACAACAACTTACATTACGACTTATATTCAGTAGGTGGTTTCTGTAATTTTGTCGATCAAAGTTGTCGACTCATATTGTCGATTTGACGTCAAAATGACTCATTTTTCATTTCTTGTCGAATAATTTTGTTGACATTTGAACAATTTTGATGTCACAGAAATCGACAATTTTATCGCTTGATTTACAGAAACGAGCTGCAGTTATGTTTATCACAGAACAATACAAACTGTTACTCAATGAGTACCCTGCAGTGTAAGACTAACCATAAATAAATCTGTACTAGAATATTGACTAGTTGAAAATCTACTAGTTCATATTTTGACACAATATACCAGTTATGAGACTAGATTTAAAGTTCCGGTTGGATTAAAATGAGTAGAAATATGATTTTTGTGAATTATCATCCAATTGAACATTTTCTACTCAAAAATCATCCGAAGATCCTCTAATACCACCTTTTTACATATTTTACAACACATAAACATTTTACAACTTTTTCGTCTATATCCAAACAATACTATTTGTCATTCTACTAATATGTTGCATACCAGTAGTACTACTAGTTCAAATCTTATGCAGAGTAGGACAATTGTCTTTTCCTATGACATCGCCATGTAAAAAATACCTGTTGGTTATATGAAAATAGGATCGATTTTTAACTAGTAGTGGTATTTTTTTAACTACTTATTTTATTAGATAATAACTAGTTGGTTACACTGCAGGGTATTTACACACAGAAAAAAATTCTATATAAATAATAGTTTTTTTACAATTAAAAATAGTCAATAGGATAAATTATTATTTTAATCGGAAAATACCATTAAAAACTAGACAATACCATGACATTGCCATTGAGTTTATATGAATACTATTTTTGTATACTATTAAATCAATAATTGTCCAATTGACCAATTTTAATGGGATTTGAGGGATTTTTTTTCTGAATGTAGTTTTCGTTTTAGAAATTTAAAAATAAAGCTGTTCTAAATTTTAATTAAAATTGTAAATATAGAAAACATTTCAAATTAAATTATTGGTGCAATTATAATTTGAATTTTTACTATAACTAGGGGGAACCAAAACAGAATAGTCTATTTTGTATAAAATTTGTGAGTTACTAGTATGGCGGAATGAAACTATTAAGTTGTGAATTGGTGATCCAGTTACCAGTACCAAAGTAAAACTAAATCATATATTTTGAATGTAGTAACTTTTTGCATGAATTCCAATTAATTGTGTACACACAAACACGAAAAGTGTTAACCACAAATACAAAAATTGTTTCCCACAAATATTTGAAGTGTTTCCCACAAATATTTGAAGTGTTTCCCACAAACACGAAAAGTGTTAACCACAAATACAAAAATTGTTTCCCACAAATATTTGAAGTGTTTCCCACAAATATTTGAAGTGTTTCCCACAAACACAAAAAGTATTTCCCACAATTATTTCACAATTGGGTAGTGTTTGCCAAAAATCGGTAAATATTTGTAATATTCGCCAAATTCAGTCAAAGCAAAATGTTTTTTTTATTGCGGCAGCCACTCATTTAAGCGACATGTCGAATAATGGAGAATTCCAGGGTAGAATTCCAGGTACAAGTCGCGTAAACGAGCGACTGCCAAAAATAAACCTTTTATTTCGACAGATGGACACTAAGGAAACACTACAACACATCGATGCATTATGCCTTAAAAGTCGTCTAAACTGACTAGGTTTTCGTCAGATGATTTGCACCGAATTGCAACAGAGTTTCTGCAGTCATCTGTTTTGAATGATGTGAAGACCGATGATGAATTGATGGCAGTTGCTATAGATTATACTAATTAGCTTCAGATGTCGCAGAATAAGAAAATGTTGATTCTTATTCGACAAAAGAAACTTATCCACGTTTATTCCTGTAAGTGTTGCATTACACGGATAAGTTCAATTGTTCAAGTGATGCATCTTTTGTGACAAGCTGTACGATTTTTGGGGCAAATACTTTCAATGTAGCATTTTTTCCGAGAAGCTATTAGTATTTAGAGCAAACAGTTTTAAAATAGATTACGTTCTAGGAAACACTTACGTGTCGAATCATGTATTTCCCGGTGACAACGATATCGGCTGCAATTCCTTTGAATATCGTGTGACTATAATTGTTGATTCATGTATCAAACGAAATGTTGAGTACTCTCGTTTTCAGAGTTTTTTTGTTGCCAGCATATAAATCAAACGACAAAGTAAAAAAAAATATTATGAAAAATAGTTGGAAAATCAAATATTTTGAACAAATGTTCGATTCAAAGAGCGAAACGTTTGATATACGTTATACAAATTTTAGACGAAGGGGACTGGAAGCGAATCGTAATCACACGATAATAAAAAGATACATTATTTGGGGATTAATGTTTGCCCCAAAGAAATGTCATGTATTTATTACTTGTCTTAAACACTTTCATTATTTACTGGTAACAATTGAGTGTTTGCGAGTAATAATTGAAGCGACTTTTATAAAGTGTTCTTGGGAAACATTTTAAATGTTTTTAAGAAATTAGATATTGTTTTGTTCAAACACTAGAGTTGTGAAATTGTTTGCAATAAGCCATTATTGTTTACTACTAACAATAAGTATTTCTGGCAGCCAATATGTATTTACCAGAAGTAACCGATAGCTTCCCACAAGTATTTTATAAACATTCCTTTTTTAGAGGGTAGTTATTGTAAAGAGTTCAATATTTTAGAATCTGTAGAAACTTTGTTCAACTTAATGAAAATGAATTTGTAGCGTTTAATGCAATATGAAGAATATGAAACTGAAGAATATGATACTGAAGAATATGATACTGATCCCTGACCAATCTCAATTTTTATCAAACTGATTTTAGCTAGACCATGTTGTATTTTTACGCATCGTGGAACTCTTTAAATTGTAGTCATAAAAGAATATGGCTGGTAGTTCCACGATGCGATGAAGGGAATTTTGTACGCTTTATTATCAAAATTGAGACAGGCTTCAACTTTATTTCATTTACAAAAATGAATGCATTGCAAAACTCAAATTTACATAAAATGTATATGTGACAAAACCATCTTTGAAAATTGATTTCATTCAAATTTTGAAATAGAATGCGCCATTTATAAATAATTCTGTCGCGATTATGTTAAAGTTATTTATCCGGCATTTGATATAAAAATTAAATACGCTCATTTATTGAATATGTGATTTGTATATTTATTGTTTTGTATATAGGTATTTGTTACAAATATATATTTATTTAATATATAAATTAAGATTTACATGTTGTGATTGTTTATTTTTAAAGCTTTAAAATTGTCTTTTACAAAGTCATAAAATTAATGGCGCATATTCATAAACAATTTAAAGTCGACCTTTAAATTTAAAATCAGCTTTTTGACATTTTATTATATGTGAAACTTGCAAAAAAAGCCGAATTCAATATTAAAGTTGGCTTTTAAATGTCTATGAATATGCGTCATTGCTTCGATTTCTTATAATATAGTTATACGTATTATACATTATTCAAATAATAAAAAATAAAAATAAAAAAGAAAACACTTTCAAATAATGCAACAAATTTGCAAACACACGGAAGTAGAATTAAAAAAAAAGAAAATAAAATAAAAACTATAATCAAAATTATTAAATCTATTAAAAAAAAATATATTAAACAAATTAAGTTAAAAAAATCGCATTATAATGTGATGCCCAATTTGTTCTAAATAATGCTCTTTTTCGTCACGTTCATAAATGAGCAAATTACACCTTTTTTTGTTATTTAAACAATCACATTTTTTAATCTATTTGCTCCCCGCAAATATTTTAATTGAACTAAATTTGTTTTGTATTTTCTTTTATATTCTTTTTGTATATACAAAAATTAGCTACCTAACTACCTATGGCCTGATAGATGGCGGTGCTGCCCAACGACTTTTGAATGCCATAGATGCAGCTGTAATTAAATGTATAAAATATAAGTTTTAAATATTATTAAATTTTTGCATATTAAATACTTACGTAATTAGTGTAAAGCAAAGCAAAAATAAGCCAGAGCTTATAAAATTAAAAGCACTCGGATAGTATTGCAATGTTGCATTATAGACGGTCGTATAGAGTGGTGCGGCAATCAATGGCGAGATGGACTCCAACGATGTGGTTAAAGCAAATATTTTACCTATGAAATTAAAGCGAAAATATTATATTTAATATATGTTTTCTTTGTTTGGTTAGTTTGGTTACGCACCAACTTCTGTTGCGGGTGTTATATGCGACAATATGGCGCGTGACATTGGTCCCATGATGCCGCGCAGACAGCCCAATACCATGCCCACATATAGCTCCCACCAGACAATGGCAGTGGCGCGTACTATGCTCTCCAGCACACTTGAGGCCAGCGAGAGCATTGCCATTGTGACAATGGAGAATTTCATTATCTACAAAAGATACAAAAAATATTGTTAAATTTATTATAGAAATTGCCAGTAGCAAATATGTATTAGACCTCACCAATTTTTCACACAAATTTGTTACAATTACACTACCCAACACGTTTTTTTCGCATGGATATTCCATACATCAATTCTACTTAATTTGCTCGTGCTTATTTTGACTGCATACTCAGTATTTTCTTTTAAAGTAACGTTTTTGAAAAATTGCATTTATAATTTTAAGCCGAACCCATTACCCATAGAATTCAAAAAACATACCTAGTTCCATTGAAAAATAGTTTTATGAAAAGCCTTGAACGCAGTGATCTACTGTTTAAAATATGCGCTGTAAACATAATTTTCGTACTCTTTTTATATCAATTTTCAATAAAGAAAAATACTTTAGCATGTAATCTGAATTATAATTATTTAATCTTATTGCATACTCAGTTTTTTTCCTATTTGAGAAAGTTTCGCGTAATTTCAATTTTTCAGTAATTTATATACAGAGTGTTTGGTTTATCGATGTCAATAACTATTCTATGATTCAAAAAAATAAAAAAAAGAAAAGGGACTAAAACTTCGATAGCGATTTTCTAGATAGATAAAAAAATATAATAGTAATAGATAAAAAAAACGGACCTTGCAGTCACCAACCGCGAATTATATAGAAATGATAATTGGAATGTTCATGAAAAACATTTTTTGTTAAGTAGGGTTATTTAAAAAAATAAAAAATAAATCACTTAATAATTCTTTTACAGACAATGTTCTTCTCTATAGATAATATTTATAAAATGTTTAACTTACGCGTCTTAAGAAGATCATGCCGATGGCACTGCCCATGATTTGCACTACAATGCGCGCTGCACAGAAAAGACTGTAGTCCTTCTGAGTCCATTCGAATTTCACGCGAAGAAACAGATATGTTACATTACTGTTGCCCTCTAAAATTGTATATACATTTTTAGTATTTTTTTCATTCAGATAATACAGCTAAAAACAAACCCATTGCAAATATAGCTATGGTCAGACAGATCATCGTCAGCCAAATGATGGCACGATCAAAGTTGGGCCTACGCGTAATGCAGGTGCGCACCAGATCCATGACCAATTCGAAACGAAAGAACTCGCGAATTTTGGACTAAAAGGATAGAATTAGTCAAACTTTATTAAAATAATAAAAAAATAAATAAACTTACACCTGAATGTATTTGATCGGGTTTCAAACTCTCCACAACAAATACAAAAACATAGCTCAATGCGAGTATCATTAAAAAGGCAGATATGGCAAAGACGGTGATCACATTGGTGGCGGCATAAATGTAACCACTCAGTACATTACCCAACATCATTCCAGTACAAAGCGAAATTTCATTAAGAACCATGCTAAAAAATGTTTAAATGTTTTTGCTGATTTTAAATAAACGCATGATTAAATTACCGAAAAGCTCTTGATTTATCCTTTACCACATCGGATATGTAACAATATATACCTGTAATTAAGGCACATATACCACCACTCAGTACCGAAGGCACTGAGTACAATAGAAAAATCCATGGTGACACCATCACTTTAGTGGCAATGAATGACAATAACGTAAGTATAACAAAACCAATAAAGTAACCTATTTGAAATGTAATAAAACTAAAATTTTTAGCCATATGTTTTTTATTAAATGCACCTAAATTTATTATGAAATTTTTTATTCATAACTGGTATCATTGGTACCGACTAAGGACAGAAACTTATAGACCAGTTCTGTGATAGGTCTAAAGGTTTGCATGAGGTGTTAGTACACCCCTCCGTTGGACAACGTTATGTAAAAGTTTCCGGTAAGTTTACGGTTGGTTTTATATTAGAATTCAGTACCAGTACATATCCAGTACCAGTTTATTTCCCCGTAGTGTAACGACAGATGGAGCGTTTAATCTCCTTTTTCAACAATCAATCGTTTTCAAGCAATCACAAGTCTATGGGAAAATTATATTGATCGGTCCCAATTTCATATAGAACCAACCATTTGAATTAACACCTCATACACCACGTTAAACCTATAACTAATAATAATTCTTCAACCGATTCTCCAATTGAAAAACAGTTCAGTGATAGGTCTAAAATTATTTTTGAGTTATAATTCATTCCTTCTGAGGACAACTTAGCACAAAATTCACGATTGGTTTTATATAAAAGTATCAGAGGCTTCTGATACTTTTTTTTTGCTGATCACAGATAAGTGGAAACTTACGTCGAGAAAAATAAAATGTTTATAAAATAAAAACGAAAATTTGAAACTCACCTGTAAATGTGGTCAATATAATGGGTCTACGTCCAAATTTATCCGACCATGGACCAATGAATAAACTTACAAATGCCGGTATAATGCTCTCGAGCAAAGAGCGCGCCATCAGTATACGCGCTACATAGGGTTGTACTTTGTCTTCGATGATCTGAAATACAGTAATACAATTTTAGTTAAATAATATTTAATATTTTATTTATATCTACAGAAATCATGGAAATTCGGTTTTAACATTTTCCTAGTGTCGGTTGCACGTTCAATTTTTATTCTATTACATCTTTATAGTTTTTAAGTACATTTCTATTTAAGTGATATGGATTTACTATCAAACGTAAGGCACGCACGATAAAACACGGTATATAGAATGACACGAAGAAGCACGGAATCACTAAAACCCTTTAGGATATCTGTTCCGGTTCCAAGATTTTTAAAATAGCGGTTCTGATTTCGGCTTCAACCAAAAAATTGTATGGGTTCCGATTTTTAATGACGTTTCCGATTCCGGTTTCAATAATCGAAACGGTTTCGGTTACAATTCCGGTTCTTTGCGGTCCCAGAGTAGGACTAAAACCCTTGGTGCTGGTTCTCGTTCTAAGATTTAAAAAATAGCGGTTCCTGTTTCCGATTTCAACCAAAAAAAATATATATGGGTCCCGATTCCGGTTCTACACATTTTTAAATGGGTTCCGGCACCGGTTCTTTATGGTCCCATATAATAAATAATTCAAAAATTAACTTTGGTACTGTTTTATTCTCTGAATCGAAACCTGCCGGGGACCGCAAAGAACCGGAATCAGATTCGTCATTAAAAAAATGTGTGGCACCGACACCGATATTACAAAGTGTGTTTGTTCCTGGTTAAAATACCACGAAATTTTTATTTTCTGATGCTAGAAGTACAGGGTTTTTAAATTGGAGTGCACAGAAAAAAATAATCAATCCGGCATTAAATTCACTAATTTAATGAAAACATTTGCTATTCTTCGATATACATATAAACAATTGCGTTCGCTAATATGAATATTTGTACGTCAATGCAGCAAATAGTTTAGTCGGCACAGTTTTAGCAAATATATATGCTAAAACTGCGCCGACTAATTAATTTGCTGCATTGACGTACAAATATTTATATAAGCAAACGGAATTGTTTTTTTTTTTAACGAAAAATAGCATATGTTTTCAATAAATTTGTGAAATTCATTACAGTCCGGTATAGAACTTCGGCCGAGCTCTCTCACCATTTGAGATGTGCGTGTTATGTTTGTACTCAAATTGGTGGGACCTACAGTTTATTGCCGAATCCGAACGGCGGGTGAGAGCTTTTCATAGGCAATGTTTTAATCTCGTAGGTTTGCCATTTACTGCCGAGAGGTAGCGTCGCATAGAAAAATGTTCTCTATGAAAAAGATGTAGGTAGTCGCTGGGGATCGAACCACGGACTTTTCGGGCTCGTCCAGCGCACTAACCAGGCTAGCTACCGACGCTGGATTAACTAATGAATGCAATTAATATCGGTTGCTATATTTACGTCGATTATATTTTCTGTGTAGAAACTAAAAAAAAAACGTTAATGGGCGCGTGCCTGATTTTAGAGGCACGGATACTCACGGGCACGACAACAACTAGCACGCACGATTCAGATTTTCGGGCGTGACACGCAAAAAAGTGTAAATCATGCATATGATAAGATTTACATACATTTATAATACTTACAGTTATAATAAATCAATGACTAATTTGTTACTAAAATGAAATAATTAATATTTCTTAAAATAAACAAACTTTGAAACAAAGGCTATATTTTTTTAATAATACAACTCTAAACTGTATTATTGAATTATTATTTAATTTTAAAGATATTTAACAACTTTATAACGATGTATGTGATCTTTGTAACTATATTTAATGCGCTTATGTAGCTTATGTAAGTCATTGTTGTTATATACATAGTTTTTAACATTGTTGATATTGGATAAAAATTATAATTGATAAGAAAAAAATATAACATAATAAGGGGGATTTATATCACACGCGTAAATTTCTATACTCGTAAAATTTAAATTTAAGCGTAATTTGAATTGAATGGATTTGTCTTCGAGTAACCTCAGAGAGTATGTATTTTTACAGAGATTTCAACTGAAAACGTCACCGTTTGTTATGATGAAGATACACCAAAGATCAGTATATTTACGTTATTTCCACATAAAAATCGACAGGTAAATTTATGAGTTTCACGTAAAATATTCTCATACAAATACAAACAATAGCAATTCAAGTGAATGCCCTACATACGAATTAAACTAGCAGCTGTCAATATCAATATGTTAAACAGTGCAGTTTTTAATTGAACAGTTGTTAGTTTTAACATGGTTATATGGAAATGTTTGAATTATAACATTAAAATACTTTTTTGCACTGTTTATTTACACAAATAAACAAAAACAATTTATTTTAATATAATACATGAGAGGTGTATTCATGGCAGTATTGTGAAATATTCATTTAATACCCGAGACAATTTTCTGGCATGTTTCCAGTCAATAAATGAATTTTTCGGGTTAACAAATTCCCAGAATATTTTCTTCGGTACTCGTAGAACATAGTCAAATTTATATACAAAACCCTGTATGCCATTCGTTTCGATATCGTTGTGAGATCAATGAGAGACGAATGATAAAATCATTTCCTTTCCTTATTTTAGTATGAAATGTAAATTACACATTCTTGAGTTTTTTGAGGTTTGGCAACGAATCATGGCAATGAATAATACGTTTCTGGTGAGATTTACTTCGTATAAAACAAAGTCGACCGAAAAAATAGTGAGAATTCTCGCATAAACCCGAGAATTGGGCCATTGTCATAAAATTTGAATGCGATATTAATTCGAAAAGCTTCAAGTCATACGTGACATATGGTAGACTGGAAACTCAAGGAATAAAATATAAAAAATAAATATAAAAAAAAAACAATTGGGTATACATTTTTATAATATTTGCAATTCATAAGATTTTTAATTTTGTTCACTTGAATAAACTATATGCAGAATAACACTGAATGTCTATCTAGTTACTTACTTGAGACTCTGTGGTCTCTTTGCTAACGCCCAGCAGCGGCTCACAGTCTGATGCGTTGTATTCAAAAACATAGATGCAGGTTTGATAAAGCATTTGATTTTGATAAACAGCCGCTATATTTTAAAAGAAACAGAAAATTTTATAAAATTATTTAGTGTGCTACTATTTAAATGGGAAAAACTTACATGATAAATACATCGCTAGAAAAACAAGAAAAACGGCAGGCTCCAAGATAAACCAACGTTTACGTGATTCTGAACTGGAAGATACACTTGTTGAGGCAACGCTGCCATTGTCAGCTGCAGTGGAAGCAGTTTCATCAACAGCAACATTTGTTGTGGAGCGTGTTGTATTGTCCGAATTAAAGATCCATGCCTCATCGAGTGAGGGTTCGTACAGACTTTCTTCATCGGAATGCGACATTTTTAGTATACTTTTTTTATAATTTGTCACTTTTTTAATATTTTCGACTAATTATTATTAAATTTTAGAATACATTAACTTGAAACAAGACAATTTGCATGAAAGTTATTGTTCTCGATGTGCAGTAATTGCTATGACTGCTGTCAACCAGCTGACTGCAGCGTACTTTGTTGTATGGTCTCCCTTAACTTTGATAAATTAGTTGTTTCTCCACTCTACTACTGTCTCTGACTCATAACGTAATCTCTTTTCAGATGACTCCCTATATTTCTGGACCACAGACTGATGCACTAAGCGAAAAAAAGGTTAAAACTAAAGAAGAAATTTTTTCAAAAAATATTTTCTTAATGCAATCATTTCATAAACAAAAGCATTTTTTAAATCGGATAACTTTTTGATTTTTTAGAATTTTTGAAAGATTTATCATGAAAATATCTCAACTTTAGTGATTTTTATCTCCATAACAATTAAAGTTATAAGCTCCAATTTTAAAACTTAAGTTCTCTCAAGAATTCTTTATACAATACTTTTTAAATTTTTAAAATATGTTGAGTGGTACCAGAAATAATGAATTTCACCCGATTTTAGGGCATATTGGCACTCTTTGCGGTGCGATGAACGGCATTTGAACGCTAAATTCTTTTGTCAAAATTGATAGGTACTAATTTGTTGTCAAATACCATCTTTGTTTAATTTACAAAAATAAATGCATTGGAAAATTCAAATTAACATAAAATGTATATCATCTTTGTAGAACGAAAAGTCACCAAATACATTTTTATGAAAAACTTAAATTTCAAGTTTGTTGATTAATAATATAAAAAGTAATCGATGCGATGACAGATTTATAAAGATTTTTGTAAATGAATATTTGGCATTTTGAAAATGAATTTGGTGAATTTTCGTTCTACAACGACGATATTTTCTTGTTAATGCTTGACAAAACCTTCTCTACTTCTAAACTGATTTTTTTTTTTTTGTTTTTGGAAGAGAATGTCCAATTTAAAAAATGGCTCTGTAACGATTTTGGATTTTGGTAAATTTATCTAACACTTGATTCAAAAATGAAATACGCGCATTTATTAAATATGTGATTTGTATATTTATTGTTTTGTATATAGTCATTTGTTACAAAAATATATATTTATTTAATATATAAATTAAGTTTTACATGTTGTGATTTTTTACGTTTAAAGCTTTAAAATGGTCTTTTATAATGTCATAAAATTATTGCTTCGATTTCTTAGAATTTATTATAATGTATTATACATTATGCACACAAGCAGAGAGGTAGTTTTTGACAAATTATTATAATAGAAAATAAAAAATCTATAAAATAAAATAAAAAACTTTTGAATTGTAAAACTATTTAAAAACAAATTTGCATACAACCGGAAATAGAAATTAAAATTCCAAACAAAACAAAAACATAATAATACTAAAATAATAAAAAAATAAAATAAAACTAAAATAAAATTAAACAAATTAACTAAAAAAAAATAATAATGTGATGTCCAATTTGTTCTAAATAATACTTTTTTCCATCACATACATAAATGAGCAAATTACATTGTTTTTGTTAAACTAAACAATTGCACTTTTTAATGTATTTGCTCTTCGCAAATATTTTAATTGACCTAAATTTGTTTTGTATTTTTCGTATATACAAAAATTAGCTACCTAACTACCTATGGCCTGATAGGTGGCGGTGTTGCCCAACGACTTTTGTATGCCATATATGCCGCTGTAATTAAATGTATAAAAAATGAGTTTTAAAAACTATTTTAAATATTCATATATTAAATACTTACGCAATTAGTGTAAAGCAAAGCAAATATAAGCCAGCGCTTATAAAATTAAAAACACCCGGATAGTATTGCAATGTTGCATTATAGACGATCGTATAGAGTGGTGCGGCAATCAATGGCGAGATCGACTCCAACGATGTGGTTAAAGCAAATATTTTACCTATGAAATTAGAGAAAAATTATTAAATATTAAATATTTTTGTTCATTGAAAATATTTATTCGATTACGTACCAACTTCTGTTGCGGGTGTTACATGCGATAATATGGCGCGTGACATTGGTCCCATGATGCCGCGCAGACAGCCCAATACCATGCCCACATATAGCTCCCACCAGACAATGGCAGTGGCGCGCACAGTGCTCTCCAGCACACAGCAGGCTAGTGAGAGCATTGTCATTGTCACAATGGAGAATTTCATTATCTACAAAAAGGAAAAATTGTTAAATTTATTATAGAAATTCCAACTAGCAAACATTAGACCTCACAGACTTCTTACCGAACAATTACAATACCCAACACTATGTTTTCTATAGATCCATACAGTTCCCTGGTGCTCATTTTGACTGCATACTCAGTTTATTTATTTTATATACAAATTTTGTGAGAATTGCATTTAAATATAAGCCGTTCCCACTCATCCCTTTAAGCAATTTAGGAGCGCTCTGAAATTGGAGTCATAAAGGAGACCAATTTTTGAGTGTTTTATGAGCCCTCAGAAAAATGACTCTTAAAAGTATCTCATTTAAGACTATTTTCAGAGCTCTCAAAAATATTACTCATAAAAGATTCTTATTTAGGAGTTATTTAGGAGCCCTCATAAATTAGTCTCCTAAAAGCATCAAAAATAAAATTGTTTCTGAGCGCTCAGAAAATAGACTCATAAAAGTTCTATATTTTAGAATGTTTTAGGAACGCTCCAAAATTTGACTCATAAAAGAGTCCCATTCATGAGCGCTTTAGGAGCTCCCTCAAATCAAACATATAAAATCAACAAATTTGACAGAATTTTAGGAGCACTCAGAAAAGGGAGTCATTAAAGTATCTTATTTAGGCTTTAGGAGCCTACCGTTTAAATAAATTTGATATACTTATATTCGTTTTGAATTTGAAATCAAATGAAAAATAATAAAATATTAGTGTAAATTCAACAGACAAACCTACATATTAAATGGATTTTTTGGAATGAATGCATTTTCTCACGGATGACTGGACTCAGATAAACATGAACATGTACTATGTTGGATTCATTTCAGACACATTCTATACTTCTGAAGAAAGAAAATCTCCAAAAATGAAGCAATTGTGGTGTCTGGAAATTCTTAAAAATGTGAATGTTTTAAAATTATCAAAAATACGCGGATTTTTGCGCTCTTTAAAGCGTGTGCACTACCCAAGTATCTGTAGCCTTTTTAGGATCTTTTCAGTGCTCAAATATGAGTGTTTTATGAGTAATAAAAGTGTCAGAAATATGAGGGTTTTTGGGCTCATAAAATGGTGGCCTCTACCCAGGCGTTGGGAACCTTTTTGGGCTCTTTTTAGAGCTCAAATATGTGTGTTTTAGGAGTAATAAAAGAGTCAGAAATATGAGGGTTTTTGGGCTCAAAAAATGGGGCCCTAAACACAGGAGTCGGGAGCCTTTTTGGACTCTTTCAAGTGCTCATATATGAGGGTAACACTCATAAATATGACACATTTAGGAGTCTTAAAAGACTCAAAATGTTTGCTGGGAATTTATAGAATAAAAAAATATAGTAGTTGAACAGTATTAAAAAAAATCTGTACTGCAATTTTTTTCTTTTAATTGTCAAGTCTAATTTGGGTATATTAATGAATTGTAATATTCCAATACTTTTTTAAGATAGTTGGATCTAAATTCGGAAAATTTTCATTTTTTAAAACTATTTATAGATGATTGTTTTAGAATTTCGGATCTAATGATAAATAAGAAAACGATTTATGGTTATGCAGAGCATAGTTCAAACTAACGATCAAAATCACTAACTTTTTTCTTAATGATCCACTGTTTAAAATGTACCTCGTGAAAAACTGTCATTCTTCAGTAAATATTATGTAAAATGTAGAAGCATTATAAAGTTTTTTAAATATTAATAGTTCTTGAGAGTGTTGATCGAGGGCATATTTAAAAATTATAACTGAAAAAAAAGATAGATTGATCGTTATGCTAAGCATAAATAATTTTCTTATTATTGGTATATAGCATTTATTGTTATATTGTAATTAGTCTTGACAATTGAAAGTAAAATTGCGTTTACAATATTTTGAAAATCCAGCTGTGTAAGGGACTGTATTTTATTTATTCTAAAGAGTGACTGATAAGGGCTTAAAATTGCGATAGCGATTTTCTAAAAAAAAACCTAACGTAATAGAGAAAATTAGTATGCAGTTAAAATCAGCAATCACGAAATTTATAGAATTGATATATGGGTGAACATTTTTCCACCATACCCGATTCATAAATTATTTGCTTCCGATTTGGATGAAATTTTGTGAACTGGTAATATAAGTGAACCTCATTAAAACCTGTTAAGGAGGATGGGCTAGTATGACTGGTTGTCGAGATATTGGCGTCCAAATATAGCAAATTTGACCGCGTAGACTTGTATTGAATTATTTTTAATATCTATCAGAGTGACTCAATTGTAAACATCTATGACTGCTTTAGAAAGTATTTTTAATGATATTTACAACCAAAATATAAATTTTCGAACAAATGATTTTTTAACCAAAAATATTGCATTTTAAAAACGTTTTTGCGGTTTTTGAAAAATAGCCAGTTTGTTTTTGTATTTTTAAATGAAAGCTAATATTTTTTCTAAATAAATGATGTATAAACGAAAATAGGATTACGAGTATTTAATGTTCTACATAACTTTGAGGAGCAACAGACCGTTCAATATTTTCTCGCATGCTACAACAACCTACGCATGCTAAGTTTGTATGAAGAACATCACTTTTTACAACTTTAAACTTCTGTAGAACATTCAATACTCGTAATCCCATGTTCGTCTATACATACTTTTTTTTGGAAAAAAGACAAACTTTCATTTAAAAATATAAAAACATAAATAAAAACTGGGTATTTTTCCAAAACCGCAAAAACGTTTTTAAAATGCAATAATTATGGTTAAAAAAATTATTTGTTCCAAAATAAATATTTTTATTATAAAACTCGTTAAAAATACTTTCTAAAGCAGACATATATATTTACAATTGAACCACTCTGATAGAATTTATAAATAATTCAATACAAGTCTACGCGTTAAAATTTGCCATATTTGGACACCAATATCTCGATACCCAGTCATACTAGCCCATTCTCCTTAACAGGTTTTAATGAGCTCCACTTATATTACAAGTTCAAACATTTTAATTCAAATCGGAAGCAAAAAAAATTGCACCCATATGGAATGTCCATAGGAAAGATTTTTTCACGTTTTGTTGAGTAGTTTTTGAAAAAAAAAAAGAATTCATTCAATAATTATTTTCCAGACAATGCTGTTCTACATAGTTAATATTCATAAAATATTAAAAAGAAACTTACGCGTCTTAACAAGATCATGCCAATGGTACTGCCCACGATTTGCACCACAATGCGCGCTGCATTGAAAAGACTGTAGTCCTTCAGAGTCCATTCGAATTTAGTGCGTAGAAACAGATATGTTACATTGCTGTCACCCTCTAAAATTGTATAAAAATGTGTAGATTTTATTCATTAACATAATACAGATAAAAAAAAACAAACCCATTGTAAATATGGCTACCGTCAGACAGATCATCGTCAGCCAAATGATGGCACGATCAAAGTTGGGCCTACGCGTAATGCAGGTGCGCACCAGATCCTTGACCAAATCGAAACGGAAGAATTCACGTATTTTGGACTAAAAAAATAGAATTAAAAAATTGGCTAAACTTTATTAAAATAATAAAAAAAAATAAACTTACACCTGAATGTATTTGATCGGGTTTCAAACTCTCGACAACAAATACAAAAACATAGCCCAATGCGAGTATCATTAAAAATGCAGATATGGCAAAGACGGTGACCACATTGGTGGCGGCATAAATGTAACCACTCAGGACGTTGCCCATCATCATGCCAGTACAAAGCGAAATTTCATTAAGAACCATGCTAAAAAAAATATATAATTTTAAAATGTTATTACTGATTTTATGTATATGTTCACTTGATTGAATTACCGAAAAGCTCTTGATTTATCCTTTGCCACATCGGATATATAACAATATATTCCAGTAATTAACGCACATGTACCGCCACTCAGTACCGCAGGCACTGAGGACAGCAGGAAAATCCATGGTGTCAACACCACTTTAGTGGCAATGAATGACAACAACGTAAGTATTACAAAACCAATAAAGTAACCTATTTGAAATGTAATAAAACTAAAACTTTAAGTAATATGTTTTTCTTTTTTCATACGCCTAAAAATATTGTGAAATTTCGTATGAGTGAAATAAAAGCAAAATTATGTTAAATGAAAAAAAAAGTTTATGATATGATGAAGTGCACTATTAATAGTTGAGAGTAGGGATGTAAAGGATGTCAGTTTTGCGGATGCGAATGCAGTTCTTCAACAAAAAAAAGCGGATGTGGATTTATTTAAAAATGAAAAATAATATTAAAATCCAGTTTTATTATTAATAATAACAGAATTTCATTAAATACACGGATAGAAAAGATTTGTTTGAATATGTTTGAATGTAATTAAAAAGTAATACGAAATTACCATACATCTATTAGGAATGAAGTGTAATTAAATTATATTCGAAATTGAATTTATTTTTGTTCACGTGTAAACATTACTATATTGTTCAGCAGAATCTGTCAAATTTACCATAAATATGTTACAATACCAACATAACATTTTAATTGCAGTTGAATAAACTACTTCTTGGCAATTTACTTGGTTAAAACTATGTTTCGAAACACAGAAAATGCTAATCAAATCTAAATACAACGTATGTTCGCCACGCTCGTCTTAATTCGATAATTTATCGACTGACGAAGTTGGCAACGTTGTGCAGCATTTTCTACCGACGCCATCGTTTGAATATATTGATGTTTACAAACTGGATTTAAATAAGTGTATACTTGCAACATTCTTCTTGTATACGAAGTTAGCTTCGTTGAGCAGAATTTTCTACCTACGGTCACCGAGTTGACACGGCATTTTCTGCGTAGGTGTCTTTTGTTGTTCGTTGATAAAACGTGTTCGCGTCGGTAGTAATTTGATTATTTGTAAATTAAATAAAATACAAATAGTAACAGAGTATAATATAGTGCAGTATATAATTTCTGAAACTAATGTGAAAAAATCACAAATAAAAATCTGTGTTTCGATTTTCAAACAGAATTTGGCATGCTTTTTACAAAAGTCTCCGTGAATTCCTTATATATAAATATAAAAATGTTTCCGGGATATTATAATGTAAGTCGGAGCTCATTACAACACTGTTCAAGTCTCAATACAACCCTGTTTACAAATGCTTTATCAGTCAATTGTATATTATGTTTACATAAATTTCCAAACATACATGTTAATGCTTGCAAAATTATGTTTGGGATTATCCTTTTTTTGCAGCGTGTAGCTCATTACGATGTTAATGTGCCGTTACTATTGAACTTGATTGCAATTTTGTTTTATTTTTTACGTGTGATCCAAAGTGTTCTGATAACAGAGCATGGTGCATGGAAAAATGTGATGGCAATTTGTTCGTATGGTACTAAAAGTGTGCCGGTCTCAGCAAGTAGCTGCTGATAAGACTCGATCGAAAGCCGGAATACTGCCTTTAAATACTGATATCAGACTAGCGTATAGCAGATGCTGTTCACAGGTAAGAGGCAACGATATTAACTGCATAATCTTTTTCTCTATCAACATTTTAGGTCCTTTTTTTAATTTACTTATTATTATTTATTTATTTATATATATATATTATTTATTTTTATTTATTTTTTATTAACATTCATAATCTTAAAGCCATAGTAAATTCATTAATGGCAGAAAACAATAATATATAAATGATTAACATAGGCTTATGTAGCAAATATGATTTGAATATTAAAAATACAATATATAACCCACCCCTGCGAATATGAAAGATAAGTATTGTGTGAATGAAATCAATTCTTAACCCTTAAAAGCCCAATGGCTCCGCCAGGAACCAACACATGAAAATGAAAACATTGTTCAACTAATTTTATTTAATCTTCTCGTTTGGACTTTTAAAATGTTTTTTGATCCAAGCGCCACTGTTTGCGCCGATTCTCGTTTGAAACAAACTTCATTTGCTGGATGTATGTGAAGTAACGGCAACCAACCTCAAAAAAATTAACTTTTGTAAAATTACGTACTTTCAAAAAAATATTATAATTGTCGAAATCGAATGTGAAAAAAATATTTTCGCGATCGCTGTAGTATCTAGAAGCTATTGTAAGTGTTTGTAATAAATGTCATTTTTAATTTAATGAATTTTTTCGAATTTCTGGTTGGTTCTTTGCGGAACCATCAGGCACCGGGAGTTAAACAATTGAGCATATGTAAAATTCTATAGAAACGTTTTTTTATGTTTTTTTTAAAGTTTTATTTAAAAATTCTTAAATACAAAATGCACTTTTTCAATGTGGTTTCGCAAGTGGTTTCGCAAGGAACCAACGAGGTATTTTTGATCTGGTTCAAGTAAGTAACACCTACGGGCAAAGTCGTAGAACAAACGTTGTTAGCTCAAAAAAAGTTTAAGGGTTAAACCAATAGTCATCAATATGATTAAAATAAGAAAAAATATTTAATTTTTATGAACGTATGTGAAATTAAATGTGGTTGGTGATAAGCGTTTTTAGAATTTAGCCACTTTATAGAATTTTTAAGAAATTTACGACTGAAATTTTATCAAAAATGTTAAGTAATAAAAACACAAGTATGCGGTCAAAATCAGCAACATCAAATTATATAGAATTAATGGGAATAATCATGGGAATAATCAAGTTGGGTAGTGTACATGTTAAAATGTCGCTTAATTTAAAAATCAATTAATACAATATTTAATATTCGCTATAAATACAAATCAAAAACAAGGGAAAATAAATATTTTTAAATAATATGTTTTATATTTAAAAAAAAGTTTTTTTTGCTAATAATCACTGTAATTAACACTATGCCATATCGAAACAAAATTGTCGGTTGGGTTATTCGTTAAATGATAGAAAACAATAAAATGGAGCAAACCACACAATGTATAGCTTATCTTAAAGATAGCGTTGATCTAGTGCATATTAAAATTTAAATGCAGATATGACATGAAATATTATATAAAAATTTTTAAAAATAAATGAAATTCAAAACTCACCTGTAAATGTGGAATTGAAATTGTATGTGAATGCGTATGTGAAATTAAATGTGGTTGGTGATAAACGTTTTTAGAATTTAGTCACTTTATAGAATTTTTAAAAAATATTACGATTAAAATTGTATCAAAAATGTTAAGTAATAAAAAAACCAAGTACACACAGAAAAAAAAGTGTGTAAATATAACTAAAATGTTAATCAATCCAATTAATTTTTAATTGAAACTCAGCCGATGTAACTTTTAGTAGCATTGAATTCCATATTCGTAATAATGAGAATATGTTAATTGGAGAAACTTTAATTATTTTTTTGTCATATTGATATTAAAGTTGTTATATATATTATATTTTTTATTGGGAATTTTTTAGTAACATAACTGAACGACGCCACGAGACGCACAAACAAAAAACAAAATGAAATCCTAAAGAAAAAACAGTGTTGCAATTTAAGAAAATGAATAAATCAAAAGTAACAAATAAAAAAAGTAACATATACTATTAAAGATTTAGTTGTATTGAAATTATATTAAATTAATTCCTATTAATATTTTAATTAAAAAATGAGTAAATACAATTAATTAATAAGTAAATACATTCATATTTTTAATTGGAATACGATTTTGTTTGCTATTAATATGAATTGTTATATATACGTACAATATTTTTTTCTGTGTATGCGGTCAAAATCAGCAACAGCAAATTATATAAAATTGATGTATTGAATGACCATGGGAATAATTGTGTTGGGTAGTGTAAATTTTAAAATATAGCTTAATTTATAAATTACTTAATAAAATATTTAATATTCGCTATAAATATAAAAACAAGTAAAATTAAAAACAAGAGAAAAAAACATATTTTTAAATAAAATGTTTTATATTTAAAAAAAAAGTTTTGTTTTGATAAAAAAATCACTGTAAGTAAAACTAACCCATATCGAAACAAATTTGTCGGATGGGTTATTCGTTGAATGATAGAAAACAATAAAATGGAACACAGCACACAATGTATAGCTTATCTTAAAGATAGCGTTGATCTAGTGCATATTACACATTTAAATGCAGATATGACATGAAATATTATATAAAAATGTTTAAAAATAAATAAAATTCAAAACTCACCTGTAAATGTGGTCAATATAATAGGTCTACGTCCAAATTTATCCGACCATGGACCAATGAATAGACTTACAAATGCGGGTATAATGCTCTCGAGCAAAGAGCGCGCCATCAGTATACGCGCTACATAGGGTTGTACTTTGTCTTCGATGATCTGAAATATATATTTTTATTTAATTGATTCCATTTAGTTTTTGCATATTTCTTATTGATAAATTGAGCTTTTTATAGTTTATAATGTTCAAACTTGAAGAGACGACTGTAGTAGGGATATAAGCCTAAGAATCTATTCGATACATCGATGTATTTTTTTGATATATCGAATCACTGTTAAATTCATATTAGCTAATCGAAACTAGCTAAATTTAATTATTTATTTGAAATTATTCTATTATAAATTAAATACTTTAAATAATCAGTTGCTCCGTAGATGGTTTTCGTGTTTTTCTGAAAATGACATAACATGGACTTAGACATTTTTGATTCCCAACGCCTTAATTATTTTGTATAATAAGAAACACTTATTAATTTTAAACTTTTTTTGGTTATTTGACATATAAAATCGTCATAAAAATTTAAATTATTTACGATACATCGAAAACGTCGATGTTTTTCTTCGATATATCGGAAAACATCGATATTTTTTCAGATGGACATCCCTAGACTGTGATATTGTGATATTTATATTTCTACTCAAATGGTGGGACCTACAGTTTACAGCGACAATATTTACTCTCGAAGATTTGTCACTGTCTGCCGAGAGGTAGCGCGATATAGAAAACATTTTCTATTTAAAAATGTTGGCAATCCCCCCGGCCTAGATTTGAACATGTCCTATGGGACTTTTGGCCTCCAGTCCAACACACTAAACACTGAGCCACCGGCGCTGTTTTAAAATTACTACAATTGCATATTTTTGTAACATACTTTGTTGAATTTTTATAGTTGCTTTTAATTTTATAATTTATAGATTACTAAGAAGTTAAATTAGTCAACCAATTTTACTCATTTTATTTTTGAACTTAAACTTTTTTGAACTTAAGCCTAAAATATATTCAAACTAAATTTCATTGAAATTCGTTTAGTTTTTTATGTTTGTTTTGAGTTTTCCTGTATATGGATAGACGGACATATCTAAATATACCCAGGGGATGATGCTGAGCAAGAATACAAATAGATTTTTCCATAACAGCAACGGCTCCTAAGGGTGTTATAATATCTAAACAAATTGAATATGCCCAAAACGCTACAAAAACGAATTACGTTGCGTTTATGGATACTATGGATTATCATGTTCTCATGGTTTGATAAACATAGTATTACTTTCTAATCTGAAATGGTCCATACTATAAAGATGTCTGTAAACCAATTTAATATTCATTTTTTTAATACTAATTTATTTCGAATTTCTATATAACGATTTTGGATTGACTCAATACCTAACTATATTTTATTCAATCGCTGCCAACAAATTAATTATGAATCATCATGTATGAATTGAAGCAATACTTATAGTAACTTAATGCACATGTCAAATCAATGATAATTCATGCATATGATAAGGTTTACCTTTGATTTAATTGTAATAACAAAAAGTTCTGATAAAAGAATGACTCAATTTTTACAAAAAAAAACCCCCTTGTGGTAGGTAATGAAAAAATTGTATTTCAAAATAAACAGCTCTAATTTCTATTTTATCTATTTTAATAAAATAACTTTAAGCTGTATTATTCAATTATTATTTAATTTTAATGATATTTAACAACTTTGTAGCGATGCATGTGAACTTTCAAGCGATATGTAGTCTGTCTGCCATCTGCTTTTGCTAAAAAATGCAAATACGCATCATTTTATTGATGTTATAAATTAGATTTAGATGTAAGTCATTGTTGTTATATATTTTTTTAATATTGCTGATTAAATAATAATAATAATTAAAACTGATAAGAGCAAAATAAAACATGAAATGAAAACAATAACAATTCAAGTGAACGCCCTACATAAGAATTAAACTAGCAGCTGTCCATATCAATACGTTAAACAGTGCAGTTTTTTATTAAACAATTATTAGTTTTAAAGTGATAACATAGAAATGTTTGAATTATAGCTTAATGCTTTTTTCCACAATTTACTTTCACTTAAACAAAAATAATGTATTTTAACATAATACATAATACGTTAAATAACGCAGTCTTTTTAAATGTTTATTCAGTTCCCGAGACAATTTTCAATATATTTCTGGCATGTTTCCAGCCAAAACACAGATACTTGAAAGTATTCCGGAAGCGCATAGCAGGTTATAATATTGTGTCGAATTTTTAAAGGTAGATTTGCAGTATATTTTTGGTACGGACAGAATGTGGGCAGCTTTTATGATAAATTACGACTCTTGGTTAAAAAGTTATAAATTGAAATACTATACAAAATAAAGACAACATTTTTTTACTTGTTTAATTTAAATTTTCTAATTTTGAAAATTCAAATTTAAGAAGTAAAAAAATGTTGTCTATATTTAATCTAGTATTTGAACTTTCTAACCAACCCGAGGCAGGTTACTGGCAGAATATCGACACATTTCTGGCAAAAGCGCAGTTTACTGGCAGATTTTACGCAGGGCACAGCATGTAGTTTGTATTTCATCAAAAATGCCAGCCTTCCTTCAGCAGGTTTTACGCAGAGAATCGGCATGTTCAAAAATGTGTACATGCCACGGCAGATTTATAAAATATTTTAGGAATTAAAGTTTTAAATAGGCTGCCTTGTAGCAGGTTTTCGATAGAATATCGGAGCGCAGTTGTCGGCAGACAAATATATTTTTTTTTTTAATTTTCAGAATAGCTGACACCCGGCAACCTTTAGGAATAGCACGGCAGCTTGCTTCACACAAGCGACGGCAGACACAACTTTTATATGAAAAATATTTGTATTGCCTGCCTCACGGCAGCTTTTAGTAATAGCAAGGCAGCCTGTTTCACGCAGGTTATATGAACATTTTTGAATTGTCTGCCTCACGGCGGCTTCAAGGAATAGCATGGCAGCTTGCTTCACACAGTCGACGGCAGACACAAATTTTATATGAAAAATATTTGAATTATATGCCTCACGGCAGCCTTTAAGAATAGCGAGGCAGCATGAAATAATACTACAAATATTTTCAGTCTTCAATTTGTTTTTATTCGGAAGCACATAAATGTGATGTGTCGCTATTGATTGTGCGAATAATAAATTTCGAGTTCGGCTTCGTGTATGTATTAGGTGAAGTGGTGATGACAGTGACTGCAGTTGCAAATCTGGCCAAGTGATAAGTTCTATATTTGAAATGCACATAGTGAAAGAAATATATTTCTTTAAAGTCAAATCAATGTTTGGTCATGTTTTGTAATTTTTCTTTAGTTTTAATATTTTCAAAAATACGCAATGCACTTTAAATGTGCAAAAATAAAAACTAATAAAACCTGCACAACTCTGAGTTATTTTTCAATGTATGTTAGGAAGGATGATAACGGCAAAACAAAAATTCGTTTGTCTGCCGACGGTAGCGTTCGGGCATTGTGAAGCAGGCTACATTGTATACGAAGTTGCCTTCAACTTTCTATAACCTGCCTATAGGTTGCCATCTGCCGTATTGTTCTAGGGCAGACAACAGGCTGGTTTTGCTACAAGCTTCGCCTATGACTGCCAGAAACATGCCGATAGCCTGTTGATTTTCAGCTTGAAGGCTGCTGTGTTGCCTGCCTGTTGTGCGCCTGTTACTTGCCGTATATTTTGTCTGGGGAAGAGTCGTAATTTGTTTTCTTAAATGGGGTTTTAAAGAGGATACATGGCGGCTACATGACAATGCAAATCATTTTTAACATTTTTTTCGATTACACTACGTCTCCACTAGCCATATCTTGTGTTCATGTTTAAGACGGACACATTTTATGTTTATGTCGACAAAAATGATATGGTCCAATTATGTAACAACATTTTTTTGAAACACATATATTTTGCACTCGCGCCACGTTATATCACTGATATTTGCACTGCGAATTTATTAAATAAATTAGTTCAACGTTATTTAAAATTAAAAATTGATGAAATAAAAATTTGTAACTTAATATTTTGATTTGAATTTATTTCGAAACGTCAAAGTCATGGCAGACTCTATGGGGACATTTCATTCATATCATAATGTTTGACATTTATGGCAAGACATGTAGTGTCTTCACAATATATTTTGATCGTACAACATAAACATTTCCATAAATTATTAGGTTTGCCATTTCATGATGGAAAGATATACGAATTCGAATTTCGGTAGTAAATTTTAATAATTTCGACTCGTTGTTGGCTCGTATATCTTTCCATCATTAAATGGCAAACCTTACTGAAGAGAAAGAGCGGCAAGAAATATGGCGTCATTTGCTGTCCCTGTCGCTCTACTTTTGTAGCGTCCCTGTTGAAAAACACTTGAAATAAACTTTTGTAGCGCTCTTATTGAAAAACCCCTACATTAAAATATTTATTCTTGTATTTTCAGTTCATACAAATTTCAAATTAGTACTTCCATGAAAGCCACGCTTGACACATTTGATAATATATCGGAAAACATGGTTTTAAAAAATGTTGAAATTTTGTTTTCTCATTAAAAAAAAATATATATATCCAAAATATTGAAGCGGCTTTATGTTTTTAAATTAAATCATGGCATAAATATATAATTAAAGCTATGTCCAGCCATTGATTGAGATAGAATTGTTGATGTGCCTTAGAAAAAAGTGATATTTTTCGGACCAATCACGTTCTTTTCGAAAGTTCTGAATGCTACTTTGTTTGTGTTAGGAGCACATTCACGAGTCATATCCTTAAATCTTTATTTTTTATCACTATTATTAAAAATTATATACAAAAAGAGCATTCATGACAAGACGCACTTTACACGTTGAAAAGAAGGCGATATTTTCGTTGGTATCATACCTCTGTCCAAACTTTGTTTGGCATATGGTACACTAATGCGACATATATTTTTGGTTTTATTGTGGTATTAGCTAGCGACTGTATTAACGTTGTAGCGAAATCTTGCAAGCCGCAGTAATAGTGATGATTAAAACGACTCAGAACGTGCGCGTACCATCGGTTTTTTGTTGTTTTTACTTTTATTAAAACTGCGGAAACAACGCATGGGACTAAAATTTTGACATAAATATAATGTTTACATTTTATATAGTACAAAACAAAAATTTTAATCCAAATATTCTGAACTTCTAATGAAATAGCGCAGTGCAAAAACTTAAAAACGAATACGAATACAATTTTTATCAAAACATTTTTTAAAAAATATAAAAAATATAACATATATAACAAGTATAGAAACAGCTAATAACAACAGCTAGCTAATAGAATTTTTATCATAACTTCGTTATCAGTCAATTATGCGCATTTTTCACAAACAAAACAAAACTAAATAATAATAATAAAAATATTAATATACAAATGCATCTATTTACTTACTTGTGCCTCTGGGGTCTCTTTGCTGACGCCCAGCAGCGGCTGACAGTCTGTTGCGTTGTACTCAAAAACATAGATGCAGGTTTGATAAAGCATTTGATTTTGATAAACAGCCGCTATATTTTAAAAGAAACAGAAAATTTTATAAAATTATTTAATGGTCTACTAAAAGCGAAAAACTTACATGATAAATACAACGCTAGAAAAACTAGAAAAACGGCAGGCTCCAAGATAAACCAACGTTTACGTGGTTCTGAGCTGGAAGATGCAATTGTTGAGGCGACGCTGCCACTGTCAGCTGCTGTGTCTGCAGTGTCTGCAACAGCAACACTTGTTGTTGAGCGTGCTGTATTGTCCGGATTAAAGAACCATGCCTCATCGACTGATGGATCGTACAGACTTTCTTCATCGGAATGCGACATTTTCAGTGCACTTTTTTTATAATTTATTCACTTTTTTAATATTTTACACTAATTATTTTTAACTTTTTGAATACATTAACTTGAAACAAAGCAATTTACAATTCATTAGAAGTTGTCGTTCTTGATGTGCAGTAATTGCAAAGACTGCCAACCAGTTGACTGCAGCGTACTTTGTTGTATGGCCTCCCTTTACGTGTTTAGCTAAAGTTGTATCAGTCCCTTCGCTCTACTACTGCCTCTGACCATACAACGCAATTAAACATTAAATTACGTCGCTATTGTGTTTTTAACTGAATACAAGTTTGAGGCACTCACAAAACGACGACTCGCTTTCTATGGGTCCCACTGCTTCACTGATCGTTGGATCGTTCACTGCTCATCGTTTGTTTCCGCGTACTCAGCCGATTTGTTTTTGTTTTTAATTCGTCATCTCTCTCTGCTCAGCTTTCTCACTGTGTTCGTTATACGTCCTATTTAATTTTTATGATTTTTTTATTTATTTCATAATCATTAATATTTGTTGCATTGTTGTTGTTGTTGGGTTTGTTCGTTTGTGATCAGCTGTTGATGTTTACGTTTCATGCAGCGCAATAAGAGTTGCCATGCGAATTCAAAATGTTTAAATAAATATAGTTGCCTAATCAACTCATACATATATGAAAATAATAACCTCTCTTACGCATATATAAAATGCCCACTTATTAGTTTTGGTAAATATATACCGAACTAAAACAAAATACGAAATGTTATCTTTGCGACTATCGTTTTTCATTTAAACGCATTTAAATTTAAAACATAGCTTTTGGTTTTTGATTATTGTCTATTTTTATATTTATTTGATATGTATTAGTTTGTCATTTGATTATTTCAATCAATTTTTTAGAAAAGTACATAATCAAATGACAACCTAATACATTGATAATGATTTGTTGTCATGTTTTACATGTGTATTGGTAGTTAAAAATTTTACCTAAAAGCTGTTTTTAAGCTATCTATCGGCTGTCTATAAGACAACTTTCTGATGATGCCTTTTAATAGTTGACTTAAACATAACTTGTTAGTTATCGCGTAAATAACGATGGGTCGTATTATTAAAGGGTTTATATCGTAAAAATTGATTTTTTGAATGAACGTACTAGAAAAAAGAATGCAAGACATGTTCAATAATTTTAATAATATTTAAAGAAATATGTTCGTGAAATTTTCAAATCATTTTTTGCAGTAAATACATTTGATTGCCTTATTTAAAAAAAATAAACCCTATTCACTTAATTTAAAGAATATATCGTTAAAAGCAAGAAAAATCTCGTAAACGATGTAAACATTAAATACATTTACGAGTAATATTTGATCGTAAATAATATTAAAAACAAATCAAATAGATCGATTATTACGTGGCTATTATAAATTTTATGATCATAAACGATCGAAAATTTTTCGTAAATGAGATATGAAAAATTATATTTTTGTATTAAATGTATCCCCCTTAATTAAGTTTATGAGTCTTATCGTTTTTTTGAAAATTCTAAAGTCGTCGTTGAACTTCATTTAAATCGATAACACCCCTCCCCCCTACAGCATGAATATTGCTGTAATACTGCTGCAATATTATTGCAAGATTGTAGCAATATTCATGATGTAGAGGCCAGCGATGCTAATATAAAGAAAAAGAAAAGAAATTGTATTAAAAATTTCAAAAAAGATAAAAAGGTGCATTATAAATGGAAAAAAGTTTTACTTTTAAGCAATCCAACACTTTCGGAGAAAATCTTTTATTTTATTTCAAAATGTTCAATTTGCAATTTTATAATTTCGACCATAAGCAAATAGTTTTCAGCATAGAAATTGAAGCAAATGTAAAACATTTTGATAATTTGAACGATTTGCTTCAATTTTGTAGCAAAGTCGATTTTAATTAATAAGACCCAAGATCACGTCGATCAAAAATTGTTGCATTTGCAGTCAAATACTTGAAAGAAGGCGTAATAAATTCAAAATAAATAAAAAAGAACACGCAAATTTATTGAACCAAAAATTTAAAAAAATCTGAAATCCCCGACAAATTTAAAGAAACTCTGTTGTATTTTTAGTATACAATTTTAAAGGATTAGGATTTCTAGGGTTTTGAATATTTTAATGATATTTAAATTAAATTTTAAGAAATATATATAATACTATTTGTATAATTGTTTTCAAATGGATCGGTTTCGGTGGCAATTTCTGATTTCTGCGTAGTTAGAATATGAAATTGAGTATCGGTCCAGAGGGGAAATGGAAAAACGCAACCGAAAGTATTTAGTGATAGAATACAAATTTTAGTTGTGTACTAACTACATAGAAATAACTATTTAAATAAGTAATTTATCCCAAGTAATTTAGTTAATATAAAAATGTATTTAATTCCAAGTAATTTACATAATTTGTAAAATTTAAAACGCGTCTTACACTTAACTAAAACGATGCCCGAATGATGTTCCTTAATGTCGTCGTCGGTCACGTTCATTTCTGTCATTGCGTGCATCGCGACTATCATAACGTCTACCATCATCGCGACTGCGATGTTCATCGCGTGCCTGTCCGCCACGTTCCTCGTAACCACCACCGCCACGATGAGCACCACCTGTACGTTCATCACGATGGCGATCGCCAGCACCACTACCACGATCACGTTTGCTTTCACGATCTCGATCATAATCTCTGTCTCTGTTGTAACGATCACGCTGTCGCTCATAGTCGTCCAGTTCAGCGCTGAAATCTTTGGTGCGTGTGCTTGCCGCTTCACGCTCTTTGGAACGTGAACGGCTGTGCGAACGCTCACGACGCGTCTTTTTCGAGCTCTTTTTAGCCGTGGAGCCATCTGCAAGTGCCGACTTGTCAACTTTATCGGCAGCCACATCGTCATCGCTGCCCAAGTCTTCATCCAAATCCTCATCCAAAGCCGAGACTTTCGGCTCCAACTCGTTGTTTTCCTCCAGCACGGAACGCTTCTGTACGCGCGGCAAAATTATGTCACATACACGATCGCTACGCAGCAATTCATCAATAAAATCGTCCATGTAGACAATTTCGAATTGACCGGACCGATTCTGCCGACGTATCTTTCGATTGTCAATGTAGAGAGGCTCCAGATACTTGTAGCAGTCGAGTGCGCTACCTGTGAGGCGCAAGTAGAAGGCGCCCAGAGCGCGTACATACTTGAATTCTTCATTTTTGATGAACTCGACGACGATATCTTTCTCCGGCTGTATCTGCAACATTTTCAGCGTCAAACAAAGAAACTGTGTTGGTTTGATGTTGCCGCCATAAACGCCACCAATGAATCGCAACTCCATTGCCTTGTCCACCAACAGCTCGGCGGTCAGTGCAAAGCACTGTTCCTTCCAGTATTTCGAGTCATAGATGCGCGAGCGTATAATCTTTTCGATGAGATACTGTGGATTGGTGCCGTGTATGTTTTTGGCTTCTTTTACCGTGCGATTCGCCATGGCGAAATTAGAATGTGTTTTATTTTTTCAATTTGTGCTTTATTTATAAATTAATAAAATTCTAAAGAAGTAACAACGATTACACGCGAATTGTTTCTTTTTTTACAAATTTGTTGTTGTTCTTTTACTTGCAGCTGTCATTTTTGACGTTTGGTTAGAAATAGTAAAGGTTATCGATATCGATACTAGGTGAACTTTTGACGTTTCGCATAAGCAGTGTTGCCAAGTTAGGGGCTTTTACCACTAGATTTAGGGGTTTTCTTTGAAGACGGGGGGTAATCTGGGGGTATTTTTATGTTTTTTTTTTTATTTTATTTATTATTATTATTTCATAAATTTATAAATATTTAATGATGAAAATACTACACATTCATTTCTGTTTTACAAAATTAAACGAAATGTGCGATCAAAATGGTGAATTTCGATTTTTTATATATGAAATAAAATTGTGGGAGATTATCACTCATTTTTAATTCATCAAATTTGGGCTGCGAAATTTGAAAATCAAAGACAGAGATGGTGTTAAAACGCATATGCATACCATCAAACTAGCTATAACGTTTTTTCCTTGCCTCCTTCAAATGCAAGTATAGAAAAGGCATTTTCCACACTAATCATAATAAAAGATAAATTAAAAAACTAAAATATCTATTGAAATGGCACAATGCTCGATATATGCTATTTGAATACGGTTGCACTTATTCTGAACAAAGAGGCGGAATGTTACAAATGATAACATTTTAGCAAATATAAAAGTTTAAAATAATGAAGAATTTATACATGACGACTGTAATGTTTGTAAAATATTTGACATTGCTTAAATACAAATTATTAAATTAAATAAAAAAAAAAAATGTAGGGGTTTTTTGTATAAAAAAAGACTCATTTTTAGGGGGATTTCTGCGATTTCTAGGGGGTGTTTTTCTTCGAGTCTGGCAACAATGGGCTGAAGAAATGTCAGCCTCGTAGATGACGCACTCTCGCTGTCAGTTGGGAAAAACTAGAAAATTTAATATTTTGTAGACAGACGACGGCTGAGGGCAACGAATTTAAAGAAAAAAACTACGTTTTAGCTGAAATATTGCAAACTTTTTTTAATTTACATACAATCGGAATCTAATAAATATATAAAATTCAAACAGAATGAGTTTCTTTGGGAAAATGTTTGGAGGCAAGAAGGAGGTGGCTCCCACAACAGGCGAGGCTATACAAAAATTGCGTGAAACGGAAAATATGCTGGTGAAGAAGCAAGAATTTCTCGAATCCAAGATTGAGGAAGAGCTGAACACGGCACGCAAAAATGCGTCCAAAAATAAGCGAGGTGAGTGTAATCCAATTTTTTTTGGAGATCATGCGATTATGTTTACTTATGTGGCTGTCCGTCATCTTGTCGTTGGCTCAATTACGTTCCAACAATCTAATGCCAAATGAGTCATCTCTGTGAAGCGTTGTCGTAAAATTATACTTGTGGTTTTTTCAATTAATATCAACAACAACAACAAACAAAATCTACAACAACATAATATACATCATACATTATTATCTTTCTTTTGCAAATAAAACGAAAAATATGCGCTTGTATATTGCTGGGACTTGCTTGGATGCTGCAAAGAAAGTAACAAAATTTGAATTTCTAGTTAACTAATATTTTTTTTTATGTTTTGTATGATTTTTTTGATGCCGCATGGCGATTGGCTTTAAAAAAAAATAAACAGAAATTCAATGCAATAATTGAATGTGCAGAATAAATCATTTTTTAGTTTTCTCACCGCATTGCAAAACACTTTATTTAGTTTTGATTTTAATTTTATTATTTTTCAAACAAATAAACTTTAATGCGCTCCAATTTCAGTTGCGCTGCAAGCTTTAAAAAAGAAGAAGCGCCTTGAGAAGCAGTTGCAGCAAATCGATGGCACCCTCTCCACCATTGAGATGCAACGCGAGGCGCTGGAGAGCGCCAACACGAACACTGCGGTGCTGACGACCATGAAGAATGCTGCTGATGCTCTGAAGGCGGCACATAAGAACATGTAAGTGTTATATGTTCAGAGTCCAGCTGAAATATTCAATTTCATATAATCGATACGTTTTTATATCGATTGGAGTTTTACATTTATTTCCAAGTGCGGTAAAAGGTCGCTATAGCAATTTTGTGTTGTGTATAGGGAAAAAACGTGGATACTAGGATACAAATATTTTCCACATTTATTTTCGATCGAAACTAAGATCAATTATAAAAAATATTTAAAAGATTAAAATTTCATGGAATACACTTATTTTGTTCAGAAAATCCTATTCTCAAAAAAAAAAATTATTTTTTCCTATTTGTATGATTATCGTTAAGACAACACTGACCAAGATTTTAAATGAATTCTATATTTTGGAAAAAGTAAAAGTAATTTTTCATATTTGTATGATTATCGTTAAGACAACACTGACCAAGATTTTAATAAATTCTATATTTTGGGAATTTTGAATGATTGGAATAGACGAATTCTATATTAAATTCCAAAATTTGACTTATTAGATAAATCATTTTTAAAACTAAATAAAGTTTTTATCAACTTTTCGCGTAAATCTTGTAAAAAGAAGGATTCCACAGTTCCCTTTCATAAAAAAATCATGACACAAGTATTTGTAATATGTGAAAAACATTTACAGGTTGCTTTTTTAATATCATAGTTAATTTTTAACTCATTTAAATTAATCTTTATTTCTTATTTCATTTTCAGGGATGTTGACAATGTGCACGATATGATGGACGACATTGCCGAACAGCAAGATGTGGCGCGCGAAATTTCCGATGCTATTTCGAATCCTGTTGCATTCGGTAAGTTTTTCTTTTATTTTTCATATATTTTATTTTATTTAAATTTTGTTTATAAATCGAAAAAATTCTATAGGTGCCGATATTGACGATGAAGATCTCGAACGCGAACTTGATGAATTGGAACAGGAGAACTTTGACAAGGAAATCATTGGCATACCAGAGCCATCGTCCACACTGCCTGAGGTGCCTGCCGACGATTTGCCCGAAAAGGTCAAGGAGGCTAAAAAAGTGTCACCGCAAGCAACAAAGGCAGCAGTTGCGCCTGATAATGATGGTAAATATTGCATTAAACCTTTCTGATGTTGATTTGATAAATATTTCTCTATTTTACAAATACAGAAGACGATCCAGTCATGAAGCAGCTGCTCTCCTGGGCCAATTAAAATCTTCAGACATGCAGCAAACCGCAAATATCTAAAAGGAATGTGATTTTTCAATTGAATGCAGAATTTGTAAATTGTCTCTGTGGTCGGTCGTCTGTTTACGGATTTTCTGAAGGCATAGTTTTAAAAAATATTATAATATTAAGTAAGCTAAAGCATTAAACAAAACATAAGAATTGAATGAATACAAGGAAACAAAAAAGAAAACTTCTAATTTAACTAAACAAAATAATAGTTTAATTTATTAATTTGAGCAGCAAGCAATTTTATATTATTTTCACTACATTAAAAAGCGTACAACAAGCGCATCAAATTGTAATAAAAAAAATTGTGTAACACAAATTCTCAATAATAATAATGATGCTTTAAATGGTAGCCTTGACTTTTTAGTTTTTATAGCTGAAGCAAAGAAAATTATTTATTTTATTAATTTCAATCAACGTTTTCGTATTTAAGTCACATATCATGTGGAAGTAAAACTCAACAAGTACATTTTAAAAATGTCACTAATTGATTTACAAAAAAATCGTTTTACTGCAATTTATGATCGATGAATTATGTGCATAAATCGAACCATTTTGGCAATTTCAAGCAATAATCTCAACATTAAAATGAATTTTTTTAGCTTTACTTCTACGTCGATAATATATATTGCATATTTTATTAACAATTTACAAAATTTATTTGTTTGGCCATAAATATTATATTTTTAAAATAAACAATATTTTTATTTAATATAAATTAAAACGTTTAGAGTAATAAATACAGCACTAAATGCCACACACAAGTTTTGATTATTTTTAAATAAACGAAAATCACGCAAAATGAGCCAACTGTAGCAGCAAACTGTACGCGCCTGCCGCGACCCACGCGACGTTGCTTAAACCTTTGACAAAAAAAAAAAAAACTGTGTCGCCAAATTGTGTGTCCGGCGCGCATGTTGTTGGTCAAGTCTTTGGTGCGACGTTGCTGCGATGTTGCATTGGCGCATGCGTTGCATACTTAATGAGCTCCACTGCTAGTCACACAAAATAGTACAAACTATCTTGGGGTGACTAAGGAAACGAACTGATTGATTGATATTTGGTTGGGATTATGAAATATATATATTTTTTGATAATTGTAATTTTGCATTTAGCCCAAAAGCTGGTGCCTTGTAGTTGGCACTATTTACAAATTGAATTCAGTTGCTGTTTTCGTAGCAAAAGGTTCAGACGAAATTTTTAAAATGCTCAAAATATATTTAAGCATTTACGCAGTGATGGTAATAAAAATAAAATAAAATTAAAGAAAATAAATTAAATCAAATTTGAATTTTTCAAATTATATCGTGTTTTAAAAGTGGCTTCAATTAATATGAATAATTTTTACATCGAAAATACGTTTACTGAAACATAATAATTTTACACATTAAATTTGTTCCGAGATAAAAAATACGGCGGAAAAATTATTCATGATAGAGTAGATTATTCAAAAAAACACAATTTTCATAATATGGATTTATATTATAAAAGGTGTTATATCTAAAATGCAATTCGAAATATTTTGAAATAACGAATTCAGAATTAAATCTAAAACGTTTCTCTAAAGGCATCTTTTCAAGTTTTTAAAATGTACCCTTTGGTTTATTTTACTTTTAAAACGACGATGTCAACGATCAAAATATAATATTTTCTAATACAGTTTCTAAAATTGTCTTTCAATCGAAATTCAAATATTCGACAGTCTTAATCTAATTTAGCTGATTCCACAGAACATGAATGGAATACATTTATTTTGAACTGAAACAAAAATGAAATAAAAAATTAGATCGATTTAAAATAATACAATTTCGATTAAAAGTTAATACACGCTGCATACTAATTAAAACATTTTAAATTATATGTTTATATTAACCTTTTAATTTATTATTTTTCTAATTTTTAAGTGCCTGCTGTTCCTGCATTATCCTCCCACAACGAATGCGCATTTACACGATGTGCTCGACATCATCGACATACCCAGCCTTGATCTACCCAATTATCAATACTTCAGAAATCTGCCATCGCAAAATCCCAAAACTGCCGCACATGCCAATCTCTTTCTGGAACATTTTCAAAAGAAAAAAGCAGTGCTTGACTACTTCGATAATCTATTCTTTGGCAATTCACCCTTCACGCAGGAGAGCCTCATCGTTTTCGATCCACACCATGGACGTGCATGGCAGCCATATTTTACCCAAAAATATGGTCGACGTGGTGAACGTCTCATCGCGATGCTGGGTCAAGGCCTATCGACGCAACAGCTGAAAAAACACGGCGCCATACCAAAAGAATTTGGCGGTTATTATTATCCCAGTTAAAGATAATTTAATTTATAAAAAAACAGATTAATCTGTTTTTATTAATTTATTGTATGTACATTTAAGAGCTTAACATTAAATACACAAGTTGAAATGATCATGAGAATATTCGCTAGACTCGTCGTTTTTGTGTTGAAATATAGAGTACATTGTTGCCGCGTATAAAGGCATCGCCGTATTTATTCTTTAGCTGTCCGTTGACGTACTCCTCCGTCTGATCCAGCGCTATGTTCATGTAGCCATCCAGGCAGGCGAGCACTCCTAAAGTTTAGTAATAGCTTTATTAATAACTTTCATCATTAAGTATGTGGTATGTGCTCCGATTTACTTACCACGATAATCGACACCGCTGTTTAGTTTGACCACCACAGGACGTCCGTGTATTTGGTTGATGAATTGAGAAAGCGCTTCTTTACGTGACATTTTTTCTGTTTGTTTATTATTTATATTGTTTTACTTTAATTGAAATAAAATTTTATTTATTTCGCGATATAAACAATTTGTATTAAATGCCGCATGAAATGTCTAGTGTTGTAGTATAGCTCGATAGTACTATTTGGTCAGGGTTCTAATTTCATTTTTACTACTTTTTATTAAACGTATTCAAAAATGTAGTTTGCATTCAAATATATATATATATATATTTTAAAGTATTTACTTTTATTAAATTGTTTTAACTCGCATATATGAATAAATATGAAGTTAAATTATTTTATTGATTTTTAAAATTGAGATATTAAAAATTAAATATTCTGCATATGTTTTGTTTAATATTTGTATCAATGGCACCGTTTTTTTTTTTTAATTTTTGTTTTTTTTTCTTCTAAACTCATTAACGAATTCATACACACAGAAAAAAAAGTGTGTAAATATAACTAAAATGTTAATCAATCCAATTAATTTTTAATTGAAACTCAGCCGATGTAACTTTTAGTAGCATTGAATCTCATATTCGTAATAATGAGAATATGTTAATTGGAGAAACATTAATTAATTTTTTTGTCATATTGATTATATTTTTTATTGGGTATTTTTAAATCATTAATTAATTAATTAGTAACATCAATTAAAAATTTCATTCGATAGAAATTGGATCAATTAAATATTTTGTTAAATTAAATAAAATATTTGTCGAATATATAACATAAAATAAATATTAAATAAGTATTTATACTGTTTGATATGCTTTGTAAAATACTTTCAACCTAACGAATGTTTTACCGAAGTCAGTTTTCACAACTTCTATAGGTGGGCCAATTAATTGAGTCAAACATAAAATTTTATATTCGCTTTTTAATGATTCAATATGCAACAAAATGAGCATCATAAGCTGTTGTTCAAATTCTTGACCTCAAAAATAAATTGAGCCCTTTAATGCTTTAATAACATAACATACACTAAATAATGTAATATTCTGTTTTAAAATCGCAACGTAGAAGAAAATAATGTTAGAAGAAACTGAACGACGTCGCCGACGCACGAGACGCACAAACAAAAAACAAAATGAAATCCAGAAGAAAAAAACAGTGTTGCAATTTAAGAAAATGAATAAATCAAAAGTAACAAATAAAAGTAGTTAATACTATTAAAGATTTAGTTGTATTGAAATTATATTAAATTAATTCCTATTAATATTTTAATTAAAAAAATGTGTAAATACAATTAATTAATTAGTAAATACATTCATATTTTTAATTGGAATACGATTTTGTTTGCTATTAATATCAATTGTTATATATACGTTCAATATTTTTTTCTGTGTAGCACATTTAATAAAATAGATTAAACCAGTATTTTTTTTTTTTGAGTTATCGTTAAATAATGCTATTAAAATCATAAAAAACTCGACTTTTTTGACACGACACGACCGACACAACAGACAGTTAGTTGAGAGATTTAAAAATATAAAAATAAACTGTTTATTTCTCTATTTTAAAAATAAAAATGGGATTTCCTCGTCGATGAAAAAAATAATTTCTATGTAGTCCCTCTCCCATAGTTTCGGAACAATCGGAAAATTCCAGTTAAAATCAAAATTTCTTCAAAATATCTATTATCTATTTATTCATATACATATATATGTTTATTTGTATTAATTTATATATCATAAATAAAAAAAAAGAAAAATAAAAATGAAATAACTAAAAAATTCATTAAACCTCTTTATATTTCGTTATTTATGTTTTTTTTATTAAAATTACTTTACTTTATCAAATTATTCATCTGCATTTGTATTGCAATATTAGTAAATATTTTCAAAATAATGTAAGCATTATTTTAAACATATACATATTTTACTAAAACAAATAAAAACAAACAAACAATTGTTTATTAAAATCGATTATATTGATTATCATAAATTAATATATAAACTTAAATGTATGAACTTAAATGTATAATTAAATTAAAAATGATTAATGAATACCCTCGAGCGGTGTATAGGTTTTGTATTGATACAAATCGGGTCCGCCATAGCCGTAGAGTAATTTTCCGCGTCCACTTTCATCATAGTATGGATAACGGTATTTTGGCCTATTGGAAATTTGAAACAATTTATTTATAAATTTAAATGTGATATTTTTAAATGTGAATGTATACCTCTCGAAATATTGAAAATTAGGTGCTTTCGGCTGTACCGTCGCATATGTCGCTTGTAGGGTAAAAGCAACCAATACTAAGAGCTGTTGAAAGACAAAATAAATATAGAAATTTGAATATTACACTTAGATATTTTTAATATTCGTTGCAAATTTAACATATTAAAACAAAAAATATTGAAATCAAACAGAAACAAATGATAAAATTACATGGATAATTAAAAAAAAAATTATAAAAATATCTAAACTACATTTTTTTTATTTAAATAAGTATACTACACAGTACTGTAACAAAAATGTTTGCTAAAACAACAAAATATGTTTCCTGAAATAGGAAACATCCATATTATGCAGAGACAGTAATCGAACGTCTGTTGTTTTGAATAACTTTATTCTCGATTTTCCCATAGATAATTGTGACTAACCTTTTCATATTAATCCAATCACTATTTGTTTTAATTTAATCATTAATTCAAAAACCAAAATTGGAATCGAAACCATAACGTAGAACCGATATAATAAAACCGTTTACTGGCAAATCTTAAAGCGATGCCGTAACCGAATTGAACCGTCGTTCAGTTTCTTCTAACATTATTTTCTTCTACGTTGCTATTTTAAAACACGATATTGCATTATTTAGTGTATGTTATGTTATAAAAGCATTAAATGGCTCAATTTATTTTTGCTGTCAAGAATTTGAACAAACAGCTTACGATACTCATTTTGTTGCACATTGAATCATTAAAAAGCGAATATCAAATTTTATGTTTGACTCAATTAATTCGCCCACCTGTAGAAGTTGTGAAAACTGACTTCGGTAAAACATTCGTTAGGTTGAAAGAATTTTACAAAGCATATCAAACAGTATAAATACTTAATTTATATTTATTTTATGTTATATATTGAATTAAATTATTTGTATTTTCATATGTATCTATTCAACAAATATTTTATTTAATTTAACAAAATATTTAATTGATCCAATTTCTATCGAATGAAATTTTTAATTGATGTTACCAATTAATTAATGATTTAAAAATTCCCAATAAAAAATATAATATATATAACAACTTTAATATCAATATGACAAACAAATTAATTAAAGTTACTCCAATTAACATATTCTCATTATTACGAATATGGAATTCAATGCTACTAAAAGTTACATCGGCTGAGTTTCTGTTAAAAATTAATTGGATTGATTAACATTTTAGTTATATTTACACACTTTTTTTTCTGTGTGTTGGGACGTGTGGCGTATACGTAATATTTATTGTATTGGTAACTGAAAGTTTAATAAGTTTTTAATTCAAATTTGCTTTTTTAAATAATCATTTCATTTATTAAGAAAAAGTTTAGCTACTATTTGTTGCATGAATCACCGTGTTTTTAGAGAGGTTTTAAAATTTGTGCATGTAATTTTTCTCATGACTATTTGGTTAACAGCCAGACTTTAACCAAGTAATTACAACATTTTTGTCTGACATAATTTTAAATAAAAAAATAAAAACATTGCAAATATTATGCAATTGTCGCTACATCTGAAGACATTACCACATATAAAATGCTATCCATATAAATAGTAAATTGCAGGCAAGTGCAAAAGCTTTCCCATGAGTGATGATATTCAACTCAAAGTAAGAGAGAAAATATATTACAGCATATATATAAAATACTGACCAGACGCATGCGCTGTGATACAAAAGGTAACAAAGTAAACAATACCACAAAATGTAGAGTTTATTTTTTTAGTTTTGGATTTCATCAACATCTTTTCAAGGTCTACAACAAGATAATTACAACATTTTATGAAATCGCCGAAAATTATTGAATTATTTGGGTTTTTTTCTGATATTTGTTTTTAAAGTTTGTCCTCAAAATATGTCAGTAACCCAATGATAATATTTGTATTTGTATTTGTATTTGTCTGTGGTGTATATTGTAAACGCATTGCAACGAAATTTCATTCAATATTCAAAACACAAACTGCGTTTGGAAAGCGCGCGTCCAGCGATGTGGTGTTTTGACTCACATTGACTATTGTTGGGTAGAAATTGTGTCAGCAGCTGAAAATGAAGGCGCGTGAGTTGCTGTTAACACTTTACTTTTGGCCTTGGCTGTCAATTAATAGCGCAAACAGTGTCAATGTATAGAAAAGTTGGAAATTTTTGTGAAATTTTCAGAGTACTATTAAAACTAAATGTTATATACCATAATGAATTATTTTAATTATAAAAAAAAAAATTAAAAGATGAATTACAAAGTCTTTAGGAACATTAATTAAAACTGCGTATTTAAAAATTGTATAAAAAAATTATTTAAAATTAAAATTTAATAATACGTTGTAAAAAAAAATGTAAAATTTAAAAATTTTATAAAAAAAAACTATTTAAAACGAGTTGGAAAACTTAGTTCACATGGGGCGGATTTTATAGTCGGTCGGGGCCGACTATGGAATACCCTACACCTTTGGTTGAAATATTAATGCGGGATATTTAATTGCATACCTTAATTTTAAAGTTTTTAATTATGCCTCCCCACCCCCACCCTCAGAATATTATAGAATTTGAAAAATATAATTGGGCGGACCACGCATATATTTAAAATTATGTAAGGCTAATATTTCATAGATTTAATTTTAGTAATTTACGGATCAAATTTTCACTATGAAAACCCGTGAAATAATGAAAAAAAATGTGGGCGGATCACGCCGATTTTTGGACCACATATTTTTAAGTGAATTATAACAATATGTTTTAAATTTTATAACTATATCTTGAATACTTTTGGAGTTATTAGTTCCTAAAGAGTTATATAAAAGTGACTTGTATGGGAAGGTCTGTTGACCGATTTGGCTCATTTTCAAACTCAGTTCCTACTTTTGGCTAAAATATATTGAGACGAAATTTAATCGCATTCTGAGCAGTCTTTCTCAAGTTATCGTGTATACGGACAGCAAGACAGACAGACAGACAGACAGCCAGACGGACATGGTTAAACGGACTCGGGTAGTGATGCTGATCAAGAATATATATATACTTTTCCATACCGGACACGCCTCCTAAGGGGCGTTACAATATATGCATACCCTGTACCTTAGGTGTAGGGTATAATTAAAATTTAATAATACGTTGTTGTGTTATGAGAGAAAATGATTATGAATGAAAATATTTTGAAACAATTTAAATAACGAAATTTAATCATACATTTTTGTATGATAAAAAAATTAACAAGTTAAAATACAAAAAGTAAATAAAAAGTACATTGTCTAAGCTAAAAAAATATATTTTTAGAAAAAACATTGATTTTTGGTTGTTGCTTAATACCATGCAAAATTTTAAAATTAAAATTATATTCAATAAATTAATTCTTCTTTATGTATTTGATATTAATATTTAGTTCATCGATCAGATATTGTCAGATATATAATAATTTTTGCAATCCTATCATTGAAAGTTTTAAAATCTGGTTGATCTGAAGATATAAAGTGTCTTGAGAAAAAATTCTTTCGGAAAGAATAGTAAAAGGGAATAATTGTACGTGTTGAAATATCAAGAGAATATATTCCGAAGAATTGGTAAAGAATTTTTGAGAGAATAATTGCCTCGGGAATGTATTTTCGATGAAAGAATAAGCTAGGTGAAGACATTTCTCATAAAAAAATTGTCATTGGAAAGAATAGTCTCGGAAAGAATAGTCTCGGAAAGAATTTTGTGGCGAAAAATTGTCTGGGAATAATTATTGTACTGCTTCCATTTATATTATAATAGTTTATAGAATATAATCGTAATAATAGTTAATTCCAAATTTTCAAAAACAAATAATCGGTAATGTCTGAATACTTTTACCAGTATTTTAGAACCCGTAGATAGGTAAAAAGATGACAAATTTCCAAAAAAAAAAATTGTTAAATTTACTAAAATCATTTAAATTTTCGATTTTCTAAAAGCTATTATATTAGAAAATTTCCGATCGAAAATTCTACCATACTACATTATTAGCATATTCACAGTTCATTGTACTTTAGTATGGCATTTGTAGCATGTAGTATATATACGATACAATAACACAAAAACGTTAATTTGTTGTTGTATCCCTTATAAAAATGAAATACCACAAGTGTTGTATTTGAGAGTAGACCTGAGGCATGTTTTTTGGTGTCGTATTTTGTGAAATGAAGAAAACATGTGAAATTGAAGATAAATATGGCACATAAAATGTTTATGTATATGTTTTCCTTTTCAAATCGATTTCCAAATATACTAATTTTATTAGAATCAGCAGCATTTATATGACAAAATATTTTAACAAGCAGAAAACTGGTGCCCACAGTTCAATTGTCGTACTGTCGTATTCGTACAATGTCGTACCAATACCATGAAACTGTGAATACGCTATATATTTTTCTTCATGTTGCAATTTAAATATAATTTATTTAAATTACTGAAATTGGCAAATATTAATAGCCAATTAAAAAATAATATTTTATTTCATTATTCAAATTTCAATTCACATTTGGTTGGTATTTCATTTACATTATATGCAAATGTTAAACTGAAGTCAGCGATAAATTTGGTTTAAATATAAACACTATTAAATTAATTTATTGTCACTATAACACTGTAGTCTTTTTTTAAATTAATTATAACAAACACTGCATAAACTTACAGACAAAAAAAGAGTGCTTAATTTTGCCATTTTAATTTATTTTTATAAAAAAAAAAATATAGTTGTTCAAAAAAAATACGTTTCCGCCTTTTCTGAGGATCGCTCTCCCAGCGCTTGAATCAAGTTATTAGCTGCAGCTCGCGTTAAAGACTAAATTCAATAGTTGGTTAGTAGTTTAAGCCAGGTCATGATGGAGTGAAGTAAAGGCATAGAAGCACTTGTTATGGCTGCATTTGAAGAGTTCACTCTCAGCCATGAGTTACAACACGGCAGAGTAACGAAGAGAAATAAATGTTTAAATGAGTTTGAGACAAATAGAGCTTTCAAGCTGTTTTAAGCCATCTTCATTTGATTGAGTTAGCTAGCTATAGTGGCGCTCCTTTGGTTAAACGAATGAAAGTGAAAGTAAATGGCTCAAAACGCGGTAGATAAAAACAATAATTGTTTTTATTTTTGGTTGTGGTTGAAGACGTTGAAATTAAAGCCCGTTGTTTCCTACTCAGTGTAATTGCTCGTGACGTTTCGGGTGTTTAAATATAAAAATTATTTGTCAACTATACCACAGATAAGTCTGCAAATGCCAAGTAGTAATGAGACATGATTTTACGCACGTATAACCAGACTTTGTTAGTCAAACGACAACGTCCTCATTTAGTCTATAATGGGTTTAGCTCAAGCTTGAGTATAAACTTGCATTGCAATAGTGAGATAAGTGATGTCCGGAAGAGCGCCTTGTGCTCTGGAGCAGGTTCCAACAAGTTTTTGGCATCGCGTATTGAGGACAAAGCAAAAGACTGATCTAAAAAAAGATGCACCTCATATAAAAAGTGTATTTACACAAGTTATGTAATTTTTGCAGTGGAACAAGTTTTACACAGTTATTGTAAATCAACTCCATTCAAGGTGAATCTACTATTAGTAACATAATAAATTTATTTTCGATCATTTTATAATATTAACTAAAAAATGTGTACTATTTAAATTAAGAAATATTCCGTATGTAGGCATTACAAAATTTGAATTTATGCCATCGAATTTAGCTGCTTAAATTTTAAAACTAATTTAAACATGTAACCTTAATAATTTTAAATTGAATAACCTTAAACACTGCATTCAAAAAACGGTTACTTACATTCAGGGTTGTCATAAAACCAACATTAAAATAATAAAATTCATATTAATTAAGTGACATTAAGTCAAAGTTTAATATTTTTATTTGTTTTTTTTTTTATTTTATACCATAAACTTGCTGATTACATTAACCAAGTTTTTGTGTGTGCTACACAGACAAAACCCACTCAAGCAGTTAAAACTTAACCTAAAAAATGTGCTTTAAAACTTCCGCGACTCTCGACTTGCAATTTGTATGCATTTCTTCGATGGGGCTCGTTTTGTCAAAATATTTATGCACAGAGCGGCGCATGCGCAAATTGAGCGAAAAGCTGATCGTGGAACAAGTGGAATCATTTTTAAATGAGCGTATATTTCAATTTTTTTTGTTGTTGGACACTCTCGAACTTTGATGCTTTTGAATGCGACATGGTCGCCAACGCAATGTAATATTTTTTGCTTTAGTGATCTAGTGTAGTTGAGAAGATCGAGTCTGAAGATTGTTGGTGGCTGTTCAGCGCGAATAAAAAACATTTAAAAAGTTAATAATTACGAAATCAGAATGTTGCAAAATAGTCAGTTATTTTTTATAAGTGTACGTTTTTCTAAATTAAAACAGTTTGTTAGGTTATATTTTTTTTATGTTGATCATTTTAAGATTTAAAATTTGTTACAAAACACAAAAAATCTAGGTGTTTAACTTATGATCATTTTTGTGTGCTGTGACCATATAGTAATTAATTTGTTTTACTACATTTTAGAATGGTCAAAATTACCCTTTAAATGATTCTTTAGATATTTAACAATTCCGGTTTGCTGGCATATAAATATAAAAGAGATCGAGAGTGCCGCATAGAAAATCAAAAAGGGGGGACACAACGGATCAATAGGTCCAACCTATACCATATATATCCAACCTTTATTTACTAATTAATAAAAAATAAATAAAAAATGAGATGAAGATTATACAAATTTTTAAATCAGTTAATGAAATTTTTACCTATATAGCTGTCTGTGGTGCTGTTCTGTTGTCATCTACATTCTACAGAAGGCTTCATTTATCGTCTAATTACCGAAACTCTTCAGAATAATGTTGCCGGCGAGCCAATAACACATGAACGTACTTCTTGGGATTTTGATCCTGATGCGAGTCAAAAACGTAGAGCGTTATTTTATGAGGTAATAAAACTTTAGACATTTCACATTTTTTTATAACTACATTTTATTTCTATTAACAGTCCAATGGCTTTCGTGGTGCCAAATTTATTGAGCGTATTGGACTTGGAGTTGATGGCCACGAGCAGGAACGTCGCATTGAACAGCAGGAACGCGATGCTGGCAAGTTAAATGGAGCGCATAACGTTAACTTTCCAGCGCCTCATTAGAAAATACATTTAATCTAAATTAGTGAATAAATTTAAGTCAACGTTATGTTTTATATAAGTTTTTGTGCATAATGAAATTTCAATATCTAAATAGTTGACAATAGAAATCTTTAATATTTGTGTGTTTAATTATGATGCATTCCATTTAACGTTTATTTGCACTGTAGTAAAAAAAATATATTTTATAATTTCGAATAAAAGAATAATTTCGAAAAACAATGAACTTAATGTTTTCTCTTAAATTTAATTATTATCCAAAATCTATCTGAAAGATTACCGATAAAAAAGATCGTTGGACTTATAACTTTTGCATTGTCTGAATGCAAATTGATGTATTTTATACAAAAAATTTGTAAAAAAATAATGGATGCTCAACTGTAAATAGTGTTACCGATGACACATTAGAAAAAACACGTATTTTTAAATTAACATTCTGCATAATATCGAATTTTCATTATATAATTCATTGGTTAATATCTGTAGTTGACGAAATATTTAGTAACAAAGTGATCCGTACACATTTCGCCCAAATACTATATTTTAAAACTTATTTTACAACCCTAAATCCGATCAAAGAAAAGGTATTATTATTTAAATTAAGTACTCATTGATAATACTCGCAGGCAACACTGATCGTCATTGGCGCATGCGACAACACTTGCATGACATATATATCACTCGCGAAACAAATATTAAAACGTCAGCAAGCGAAAAATTGTATAAAATTATTTGATTGCGTGCTAAAATATAAATCTCGTGATTTTTTACAAACAAAAAAAAAACAAAACTTATTTATATCAAAATAAACAGAATTTAAATAGTACAAATCGACCGCTTAACTAAATGACAAAACCTGAGGATGATGGCGATGGTGGCCATGAGCCGCGCCAACAACAACAGCGAACGCTACGTAAGACGAACGTCTGGACGCGGGAAAAAATAACGAAACTCATAGCATTATATCGACAACATGAGTGTCTCTGGAATAATTACATTGAAGCGTACAAAAACAAGCAGAGACGCAAACAGGCCATCGATGAAATCTGCACAACGTTACGCGTCACTAAATTTGATTTTGGCAAAAAGATACACAACCTACGGAATCAGTTCAATGCGGAAATGAAAAAATTGGAACGACGCATCGAAGAGTCTGGCGCTGATGGTAGTCAACTGGAGGTGGGCGGACAATTTCGCAGTCGCTGGGATCACTATGACTCGTTGATCTTTCTGAAAGAAGTTATATCGCCGCGTCCGGGTTATCAGAGCAATGCAAGCAGTTACCAGCAGCATACGCGGGTAAGTGTTGAGAAGGTTTTAGTGGATTATTATATTTTAATATTGATTTTAATTGATGAAATTGTACACATTTTTAAGATTTTTAAATTTATATATTATATAATCTTAAAACCGTTTTGTTATTTGATTTAATAAAAAATTAAATATACATTTTTTCTTAATAGACCCGAATTTTTGTGGTTTATAATACTGTTTGAAAGACTGATAGAATACAGAAAGATGTGGGTCTGATTTGCAGCCATCAATCTCACTTTCCTCTAATAGTACTAGTAGTACCAACATGGCAGGATCCTTTTGAAATTAATTAATTTTTCAAATAATTTAACATTGTTTATATAGTGCTAAGTTATGTTGAAATTATGATATTTGGGTAAACGGTGAAACGCAATTTAAACATTTAGTTATTTTATTAAAAATATTGTGTTATATGAATTATTTAATTGATTTCGCCAAGAACAAATTTTATTTAAAAATTTCGTGATCACAAACCAATTAAAAGCAACATTTTGACTTCACCTTTGATATGTTCTGAATTGCAAAAGATATCCGAGAAGTGAACCTTAAACAAGAGCAACGCGAATACATCGGTATATATTCTTAAATATCTTAAAAAGAATTGTCTACAATTTCCATCCATAAAAGCCAAAGAATTCTACGCTCGACGGACTCACTCCGTAGTTCATCCAGTATGACGGTCCGTTAACGTACCGTCGAAACGTACTCTTAACGGATTCGAAATCCGTTTCGATGTTCCTCTTCATCCGTTGATTGGACCGTTTTCGTATCCAGAAAACGGAACGTTTACGGAATCGTATTCCGTATTGCTGTTCCGTATACGGCACCGTTAACGGACCGTTTTGTTTCTTTGGTAATTAAATTTCAACAATTCAGTGAACTGCAATATATGCAAACAAATATCTGCCTCGTCGAACTTGCACTTCATTTTTCGTATTTGCTGAAGTAGTTACTGAGATGTTAATAATTTGAAACTTTTTCCAATTTTTTCTTGCATTGTTCTGTATATGTCCGAAATTGAGCTGATTTGAAAAATCACTCAAAAATCAATTAAAAGACTTATAAATGGTATTCTATTGAATAGATGCTTTAAAAGAATTGAAAAAATATTCAAATGAACTGTTCAAAACTTGTCCCATTTTACCCCAGGCTCCCCTACATATTTTACGAATAAAAAACCAATATTATTAAAATTTTAATAATTTTTAACATAAAAACTGTGCTTGGGGTTGCTGGTGTTTTGTTGTTAATTCGATTTACCGCTACACAAATTAATGAAACAAAAAATAAATTTTAGACCAAATTGGAAATATCGTTTCTCAAAAACCAACATGTGAATTTTTGTACAACCAAAAATTTTTATTTTGGGAACTCCAAATATTATTAAATGACATTTAAACATGTCTTTGTAATTTATAGATTCTCTATAAAATAAAATATTTGGTTTCTGTCTGTTTTTATACTTTTTAAAAACCGTTTTAAAACCGGTATAAAAACGAAACCGTTTATTTCGGTTTTCGAAATCGGTTTATTTCTGATTTTCGTATAACGGTCTCGGTTTCGGGTTTAAAAAAGAAACGGTTTTAAACGGATATCGGTTTCGATTTCAATACTTGATTTAAACCATTTATTTTCATCAATGATAAAAAAAAAATATCGTTCATGATGGACATTTATTTTTCATCAGCAATAATGCTTTTTTTTTTGTGAGGGATATGATTTAAAAAATATTTTTGAGCGATATTTTACGAACGCTAATATACGATAGATCTGCAAAAATGATTATGTAATATTTAAATAATAGGCCTAAATGATGAAAATAATAAACTATCGAATAGTATTTAAAATTTCTTTATTAAAAAATATGCAATATACAATAAATGTCCCATCTCTCTTCTCAGAAAATCGAATTAAAATATCAACAGGCCAGTGACGACGACAGCGATGCGCACGTAATAATCACCAGCGACAATGTGGACATTGATGGCGTCAATGCCACAGCATTAGATACAACGTCGGAAGCACTCGAAGAAGAACAAACCACTGAGTATCACTACGAGGAGGCGGCATCAAACGAAGAGCAAGTCGAAATGATTGAACACGAGAACATAGCCGACGATTTCGGCAAATTAGAATCGGTCAGCACTACGCGCGCTGAAGATATACTCGATCAGAAATACAATCCGCCAGCAACAATGCGCGAGGTCATTATAACAGCATTGCCAACGAGCAGCAGCGAGGGCAGCAGCGGAGGAGCGCATGCTACCAAATCAGCAGCTTACTTTACCACCGTACATCATGGCGGCAATATGCAGACCAGACAGGATACACGTTCGTCGATACAGCACAAGCAACAACAGCACCAACATCATCAACAACATCATCAACAACAACAACCACAACAGCAAAAGCTCACTTTAAATCAGCTACACAATCATGCGGATACAAGTGCTGCCGCTGCTGCTGCAGAAGAGGCGTCTACTCATTTGAGCAATGGTTCTATACTGGATTTTTCTGCCGCAGCTGAATCGTGCGCACAACCAACACCTGCCAAACGTACGAGAAATATGTTGGAAGCGAGCGGTAACGGCGGTGGAAGTTCCAATGCCACCATCTCTGTGATGGAACGCGATCAGTGGGACACTTTTGGCGAAATGGTCTCTGCTGAATTTCGCAACTTAAATTCGGATTTGTCGCGTAAGAAGCTGAAGCGCAAAATTATGCAGGCCATGCTGGAGGTGGGCGAGGAGGATGATGGTATTAATATCAATATTGCGATTAATTAGATGTATTGAATATGTTGTATTATTATAAATAAAATAAGTTAGTGTACTAAATTGAACTTTCAACCAGTTTTTGTTCAACACATTTATAGAATGTTTTAAGGGTTTAAAAGAAATACTATATTTAATTAAACTACTCCATAGAATTAATACTCCATAGAACTAATACATCGGTGGCTCAGTATTAAATAACGAAAGTTCCTGGAAATTCTGTTTATAATAGAAAATGTTTTTTCTATTCGACGCTATATCTTGGCAGACTTTGACAATTCTCCTAGAGTACATTGATGTATGGCACTTCCATGAGAAAAATTATTTCTCGTTTTGATGAGTAGTGTAATTCAGTGCATATCATATTTTTTAGAACATTTCAAACGAAATTGAAAACACTTTTTATTAAAAAAAAAAATAATAGAAGTTTCCAAAAATAGTAAAAAAAATATTATAAACGTAATTTTTCTTTAAATTGCCAAGACAAGTTTTAATATAATCAGAAATGCCAATATTGCTTTCAGTTTTCATGATAATTGCATCTAAACTCTAAAAATATTGGCGAATGATCATAGACAATTTAAAGTCGACTTTAAAAATAAATTCGACTTTTTGACAACTTTTGTATAGAATAAATTGTCAAAAAGCTGATTTTAAATTTAAAGTTGTCTTTAAATTGTCTATAATTATGCGCCTTTATTTTTAAGACCTTTTTAAATTAATAAAAATATATATATGGCCCAAAACGCAGCCTATCACACCAACAATTTTAAACTTTCATAACTCCTAAACAACAAGCCATACAAAAAATTTTATATATATAGAAAATCTTACCACAGAAGTGTACTTTTAGATATATTTATAAAAAATATTAAAAGTATTTGATTTCATATGTTTTCGGAGCAATATATGTTGAAAAATGCGTAAAAATGGCAGTTGATAGGCTGCTTTTTGGGCCCTGTATATATATTTTAAATGTAGAATAAAAAATGTTGTAGGTATGTAGAATATAGTACAAACAAATGAACAATCTGATGAACTTGTTTATAAATTACAAAAGGTTGAATTGATAATCCACTAATTGAGATCCAATTGATACCAATTTGGATCTCAAATTCAAATTTATTGAGACATCAAAGATCAATTTTGATCTCATTGTACAAAAATTGGCAGGGATTTTTGTAAGCCAACTTTTAACATTTTTGATTGATATATCGTCACTGTCATGCCAAAGGGACCAATGTGCATTTTTAAAAATGTTGGGAATGAAATTTTAAAGTTTGAAGTGCTTTAAAAATGAGTAAAATTTATTTGTTTTTGTTATTTTGGTTTATTCATCAATTATTATAACGTATATAAAATATCTGTGGATTTCGAAAACTTACTAAATTATAAATACGAATTTTGCGAGGCTATATCCCGACCAAAACGCAAATATTTTTGTTTTTTATGCTATAACTCTTTATTTGCGCAAGATAAAATAGTGATGTAAATGCATTAATTGTTTGTTTATAAAGCACCTATCGATTGGCTTCATTATTTAAAAATATTTTGCCAAACATTAATTTGCCATTTGTTATTTGCAAGAAAAATGTTTGGCAAAATATTTTTAAGTAATAATGCCAATCGATAGGTGCTTTGAAAATAAACAATAAATGCTATTTTATCTTGCACCAATAAAGAGTGATTTAAAAAAAACTTTGTAAAAATTGGAAAAATTGAAAATCATGTCATGCCAAAAGGGCGAATTTTTTCGTTTTTTTGCTATAACTCTTTAGTGGTGCAAAATTAAATAGTGATGTAAAGGCATTATTTATTTGATTTTAAAGCACCTATCGATTGGCATCATTATTAAAAAATAACTTGCCAAACATTTTTCTTGCAAATGATAAAAATTCTAAAAAGTATTTTAAAATAATAATGATCATCGATAGGTGCTTCAAAAACAAACAATTAATGCCTTTGCACCACTATTTTATCTTATAGCAATAAAAAGTTATTGCAAAAAAACGTAAAAATTCGCCCTTCTGGCATGACATTTTCAATTTTTCAAATACGCCCTTTTGGTTTTGTATTTTGTGGCTAGAAATATCCAACAAAAGCACACGCGATTTTAGCACAGTATACTTGAGGAAAAACTACATTTAAAAATGTAAAAAATAGCAAATGTCAAAAATTACGCATTCGTCCCTTTGATAGTGAAGATATAAAAATTCTGTAGTTTGAAGATGTTGTTACTGTTTAAAGTTTGATAATGCTCAAAAGTAGTCCTAAGAAATCTTGTTAAAAAACCTTTAATATTTCTACAATTATAAGAAAATGTAAAAACTGCATTCCTTCATTGTAGAAGTAAAACTAACTAAATCATTTGTATAGCATGTTTTCTTTAAGTTTGATAATTTGGAAAATCATTTAAATTTTAAATATCTTGCGATAGATTGATAAGTTCGCTAAAATTGAGACTATACCAATCGAATAGAAATTGTAAAAAATAAAAAAAAAATTGTAAACCAACTATTAATATTTTTAAAATATGGTTAGTGAGTTTTACTTCCACAAACAATTTATAATTTAGAAAAAGGTGTCTAGAAATATTTTAAAATGGTTCCAAAAACAGTTACACATGATTACGGTAAACAAGGCTTAACAAGCAGCATTTCTTCAGTTTGCATAAATTATAATTTATTCCCACGGGAAATATTTTATTTTAATGTACGTGCGAATTATATCTGCAACAAACTACTATAGCCTTCACTTTTTAAAACCAGTTTTGTATTCACACAAATCCCTCCTCGGCATGTTCACCGCAATAAGCACAAGCACAAATTTTTAATTTTTTTTTGTATTATTTTTTTTTTAATTATTTTGTAATCTACGTTTCATACAAATTAACAGCATAAACATGTAAAACTACTCCGACGATACAGCAACGACGCTAGCCAGCTGCTCCATTGGAGCGTTTGACAACGACGACGCTGCCACAACGGTGACGACGACAACGACGCGAAGTCTGTCTGTAGTTTACTTGACTTCCTTAACCTGCAGACCTGGTGGCAGAGACTGCTTGATTTTCTCGGCCTTCTCCTTGTCTTGCACGACCAGGGTGTAGAGGAAACGTGAGCAACGAATCTTGAACTTGGTGTTCAATGGGTTCTTCTTTATCTTGACGGCACGAGCATCGGGGCGACGAGCCTTGTTCAGGAAGTCTTTCACTTCTTTGATTTCACGCGGCATCTGTTGTTTTTTTCGAGTCGGGGAGGGAAAAAATATTGCATTAATTACACTGACACATTTACGATTGCGGCGACATTTTTGCACACTTACATTGCGTTAATTTATGAAAATTTGTAAAATATTAATTTTACAACACGAGAAATCCAACCAATGTTGACGTTTCCCACGTTTCGAAAGAAAGAGAGAAGGAAAGGCCATTTTCAAGATGGTGGCCGCGGTGTTTCCGGTTGTCAAAATATTTTTGACACTTCTGAGAGAATTCTTTTTAATACTGTATGCTGCTATCTGGCGGTAAAGTATACGAACTATTGTGAGAGATGTGTTTAATATGAATTAAATATTTAGGGTTTACAATAACAAATTAAAACATTTGTAATTATTTATTGATGTTTAAATTCAAGAAAATTAAATAATATAATTAAACAGAATTAATATTACAAGTATAATCAAAAAATTCATAAATAAATATTACGTTTTTGGTTTTTCCATGTTTCGTTTTGAAGTTTTAATAAATAACCGATTTGGTATACCGGTTTCACATTTCGGGTTCCGTTCCGACATCGTTTTTCTGTATTATTGTTATTGTCATACTCAGTAACGGAAAATTTTTAAAAAAGCGGTTTCGATTCCGGTTCCAAGGTATACGGACTCCGATTCCACACATTTTTTATGATTCCAATTCAGCTTACAAAAATCGAGTGGTTTCCGGTATAACAATTTTCTGCCGGGGTCTAATTAATGTCGGATATAATTTAATTCTAAAAATTGTGATGAAATCGACATGGCCAGAAAATGGATATTAAATGTTATTTTCTGGACAAAATTTTCACAATTCAATTCACATTTAAATGTAATTTCAAACAAATTTTTAAATAATATAAACAATTTTTATGATTTTCTAAACATTTGGGAATATGTATACAAATTTTAAAATAAAGTTACTTCCATAATAATAATATAATAGTTTGGCACTACAGTTCTATAAGAACTTAGGCCGAGCTCTCTCACCATTTTAAGCTGTGCGTGTTATATTTGTACTCAAAGTGGTGGGACCTACAGTTTATTGAACGGCGGGTGAGAGCTTTTTATAGGCAATGGTTTTACTCTCGTAGGTTTGCCATTTACTGACGAGAGGTAGCGCGGTATAGAAAAATGTTTCTATGAAAAGATGTTGTTAGCCCCAGTCCAAGCTTGAACCGGGGACCTTTCGGCTCGCAGTCCAACGCACTAAACACTGAGCTACCGCGACTACATTACAAATTTGAATTTTCAGTATATTTTTTATTTTTTTTTTTATAAAAATAATCTTTAAAAAGTTGTACTTTTTAATTTTAACTTTTTAAGTTTTTTATTTATTTTATTTTCTATATAAAAATTGTTTATGGTTCGCGAAGGTTTTTATACTATGAAAATTATTTGAATAAACTAATTGTTATGTTATTTAATGTGTTATATGAATATTTATATGTAGCTCCTTACTGTATAAAAAAAATCAAATTCCAAATATAAACAATTGTTACTTATAAATCAATAGAACTTTGCTTTTTTACGAAATTTATTTTAACTTTTTTTTAATTTTAATATTTAAACCAAAATAATAACAATTTCTGATCTATAGATAAAAATGTATCATATCAGAACTATTTTTTATTACAAAACATTAATATTATAATCCACTATAATAAAAAAAATGTACAAACATTTCATGAAAAAATTTGTAATTTATATACAATTATTCGTCCAAAGAAATCAGTACTTGAACCAAAGACAAATTTAACTTTAATCGCTGCAGTTTCGGTTATTTGTGTTTTTAATTTAAATGTTTGCACTGAATTTATATCCTCCGGATAAAATGGTTCATCGACAAGAACACGCCCATCAACGGTCTCTATACGTAAGTTAGCATCTTTGCCAGCAAAGCCGCCTTGGAATTGAAAACTAAATGCGGACAACGTTTGAGCTTCTTCGAACAGTATTGCTATCCATTGAGGGGTGCCCTATAAAAAAAAGAAACACATTTTGTAATATACATATTTTTAAATATCATTATAATCTTTTAAATATTTGTATTCCTAACAAACCATTTTGAATATATATTTATGTATTTTCAAATATTTTAAAATTGTATTTTGACATTTTCTAATTGTTCTATATAGGTTGTATTTTATTGTATACACGATATCATTTCGATATCGTTGAAAATCGTTTGGTTTGCTGGTTTAAAGCGAAATAATAGAGATTCAAATTTCTATAAGAAATTATCAAGTACCCACTGTAGTTTACCTCATTAGAACTCCATGCGGTGTCATCCTCAGCGTCCAACATGAATTGTTTTCCGTGTTGTTTGATGTCTTTATTAAGCACAGAGCTCACACTTAATTAGAAATTATTATTATATTGATTGAAGTATATAAAATTAATTGCAACCTGCATTTAAATTTGTTTTTCTCCAAGATATTCATTGCACTTGTTTACTGTTTACGTTCGGAGAATATATCATAAACAGCTGTTTAATAAATGGCACTGATCCTGAGTTGCCACCTCTGTGGGATATTTCCCAAAAGTGGTATTTTTTTAATGAGACTTAAATGTAAAATTTTGGTCGACAGATGGCGCTGTGGTAATAAAAAAAATATCACAGGGTGTCGACGAAAATAACAAATTTCGGAATTTTCGGAGGCCATTTCGAATTTTTTCCAAGGTCATTGAAATTTGCCACTTCTAATTTTTTCGAAGGCAACAAAGAAAAGAAATTAAATTAATTTAATGACAAACAAATCAATTTTCTTAAAATCAAAAAAAAACTGTTGATGTATTGAAATTTTTTCTTGTTATTAAAAACGAATTTGACTTATTAAATAAACAAAAAGCTATTGAAATAATTAATAATGTCAAATGATGCCGCAACAAAGTTGCTAAACTTATTGCAACTTTTTTCCGGCTAATTTCGAATTTCGGAGGCCGCTTCGAATTTTTTCAAAGTCATTTAAATTTTGGAATACTATTTTTACCAAAATGCAAATTTAGTCTTTTTTTCACGTTTTGTTTTTTTAACAAATACAAAGACGAAGAAATAAGAAAAAAAATAATAGAAATCAGAGTAAAAGAAATATAATAAGGTAATAAAAATGGTTATACAATCAAAAATAAGAAAAAAGTTAAAATCTATAATCAGAATACTTAGAGTTATAATGTAATTCAGAAATATTACTAATACCTAACTAAAAATATCTTTAAAATAAATACATATGTATTTGATCTACGTCCAAAAGCATATGCATTTATTTTTACTACTAATGTAGTTGTTTTTGTAGGGAAAATTATGAATTCATGAGCGGAAATATAGACTTTCTAATTTTTAAGACGACTAAAATACTGTCGTGCGAAAATATAAATTATAAAACACAAGAATAAATAGGCCTCAGAGTTGCATTTTAAGAAAATAAATATATCAAAAGCAACCAAAAATAGTTGTAAATACTGATCTTTATTGATATTATGCTATTAAATGTATTCCTAATAATATTTTCAATAAAATATGTGTGAATACAATTAAATAATTAGTAATTCACGTCTCTGAAAACTGATTCGATACGAACAGGGTTGTTCGGAAATTTGTAGTAATAAAACACTGGGTTGTTACAATTTAACACAGCTGACACTGACAGCTGTCATCATTGATATTTGCTGTTTTGGATGAAATTACGTAAAGAATACCAGGTTAGTGTGTTAAATATTCGGCAAATTTAATATATTTGCCAAAAATACAAATATGTAGTGAACAAAAATTGAACGCCAAAATCACAATTACAAATAGACAATAATAAAAAAATAAAAAGCGGTAATATTCGTCTTATAGCTGCTATGACAATGAAACAGACGCGGCTACTGACGAACCCACCCATACAAACATCTACAGATTATGCACTGCTGTTAATAAATTATATATTTTTTTTAAATACAGGCACCATGGCTTTTCTGAAATCGAACTACTACGACACCCCCGAAGGAAGCGATGCTTTTGGCAAAATCGTTGCCACCAACAAATATGCGATCACGACTGGCTTGGCCTGGTCCACAGTCGATGTGCTGATGTTGTCCAAGACGCAGGGCTATGTGCCCACACTGGCACGCTTTGCCTACAATACCGGTCCAATGATGGGCATGGCCACCGCCTTTACACTGGCGACATATGTGGCCACCAATGTGCGTGGCAAGGATGATAGGTAAGCAGTTCATTTTAAATTTATAAATATTTTTTAAATATTCAATATTTCCCATTTTCAGATTAAACTATTTCATTGGTGGCATGGCAGCCGGTGGCGTTTTTGGATCTTGGAAGCGCAGCGTGGTTGCTGGTCTCTGCATGGGCCTGTTCTTCGGTAAGTAGAGCTTTCAATTTTAATATTATACATCATTTAATTATGTGAAATGCTTTTGTTGCAGGCATTGCTGGCACCATCAAGAAACTGTCCAAGCAAGAGGGCTGGGAATTCTTTCCTCCCCTGAGCACACACGACTATGGTTCGCTCAATGGTTCCACACACGATTGGACGCTAATGGCTGAGCGACCAAAGAACTGGTCTACCGGCAAGGAATAAACAACAACAATTTGTTCAAAGTTTAAATTAATCCTTAAATCAATAATTAAATCAAATTGCTAATAAGTTAAAACGAAAAAAAACGTTGTGCAAAATTCTACTAATTCAAACAATTAAAGAAGATTGGATTGAAAAAATACGTTTACAAAAAGCATTGCTCGAGTTTGAGGTTTGTGTGTTATTTATCATTTTAATATTTATAGAAATTTTTTATAGGGCATTCGTTTTAAAAGTCGAAGGGGTTTGTTCACTTAATGCAATCTTTTAATTTATTTGTAGAGTTTTGCCTCAACAACTGTGTCATACCAGAGCAAATTATTTACAGTGTTTTTAAAATATGAAACAAGCTGTGCCGAACCGCAATATAAGGTGTAGGCTTTAATAAACAACTAACTATACTTTAGCTTGCAAAAAAAAAAGGTAAACCCCGCTAGTGAAACCACAGTTTTAGAAAAGGGACTAAACTTTTGTAATTTATAATACAGCGATTTAAATGCATTTTTGGTTAAAATAAATTTGCTTAAAGGAAATCACAGTGGGACAGCATTTTGATGACATTTTTTAAATGGAACGGCAATTTTGTTTATTTTAAATTTCGATCAAAATCCACTTAAATATATATTTAGCTTTTCCAGAATTCGAATTTTTAATGCAAAAAATGGTTCGAAGATTCGAATTTGTTCCATTAAACTTGAATTTGGTTGTCTAATATTTTAACATCAATTAAAAGTGAAATTCACCGAATCAATTAAATATTTTATTTTATGTTTCTATTTAGCTTGCTACCGAAAACTTGCTACTGTAAAAACAAATTTCTGACCCATGTAGTTTTTTTATTTTACTGTGTTAAACTTCATAATTTGTTGAAAAATGCATTACCTTAGTAATTTGTCTACTTTTAGTTCATAATTTTCTCTTGTTCGTAAAAGATTGAAACAATAGAAGAAAACCGCATTGTGGTAAATTACGTGCCGTGTTCGTTAGGTTCAGTGTAATGAAATGGTATACTTAGGTTTGTACGCCGTTTGTAAACCCTAAAAGAAGGCATATGGAAAAGTATATATATATATATATATATATATATATATATATATATATATATATATATATATATTCGAGATGAGTCGTTTTAGCGATGTTCATCAGTCCGTCTGTCTGTTAAAATCACGATTACAGGAAAAATAGAAGAACTAGATGATAAATAGATGACAATGTACTCATTTACACTACTTATATACCTACCCAGTATGATATTGAAAATGGACATGATTGGTCGATTGTGACATGAGTACTCGGGGTTCCAATCCCGAAGCATTTTGACAATCCCGGGACTTTCGGGATTAGAAAAATAATCCCTGGATCTCGGGATATATCCCGGATTATGTCCCGAATTATTGAAATTTGTATTACAGGTACCAAATAAGTAAATTTTATATATTAAGTCAGATCGACTTTTTTTTCCATTGTTGTAAAAGGTCTTAATTTACGTAGTACTGCTAGAGATTATCACAAAAAATTTGAGTCGAAAAATAATTTCCTGTACTTGAGTATTGCAGATGTAGTTAAAAACACTTTTATGTTTTATTGGCGTTCGCGCCAATAAAAAAAAATTGTGTTTATGGTAATAATAATGTATTTTGTATCAGAATAGGTTTAAGTTTAAATCTATTAATGTCCTCCTAAATTTTCATAAATTGGGATGTTTAAAATATCAAAAAAATCGTAATTTTATTTGATAAAACCGGAATATTATACAGGAGGATATTAATATATTCAAACTCTATTACAAAACAATTTTATTTAGATGGTAAAAAGAACAAAAATATGAATTCATTTTTAAATTTATCTGCAATGCTCAAGCACAGGACATGTTTTTCGATCAAATCTCACAGCATTATGTAACTTTTAGGCCGTATTACAATTTGATATATAAGTAAAGGGTTTTTCAACAGGGACGCTACAAAAGTAGAGCGACAGGGACAGCAAACGACGCCATATTTCTTTAGACATTTCTCTTCAGTAAGGTTTGCCATTTCATGATGGAAAGATATACGAATTCGAATTTCGGTAGTAAATTTTAATAATTTCGACTTGTTGTTGGCTCATATATCTTTCCATCATGAAATGGCAAACCTTACTGAAGAGAAATGTCAAAAGAGCGGCAAGAAATATGGCGTCGTTTGCTGTCCCTGTCGCTCTACTTTTGTAGAGTTCCTGTTGAAAAACCCTTGAAAAAACTTTTGTAGCGCTCTTATTGAAAAATCCTTTATATAAGTTTGATTTCGATCCGCACTATTAAACATACCGTTTTGTGAAAAATACTAGTAGCGGTATCCTTACGTGAAATCAAACATTTATCATCAAGTCTATTGAAAAATAATTAAAATATGCTAACGACTGCAAATTTAAAATTTAATAATTTTAATATTTTCTACACGTTATTTTGATTGCCATTCCCGTGATTTCATTTCGGGATTTTCGGTACTAATATTTTCCGGGATCCCGAAATTTCGGCCGCATTGGCGAAATTTCGGCCGCATTGGCAACACAAATCCCTACTACTTAAAAAATCGAAGAGTTAAATGAATGAAACTCATAATTTAGATTACTTATATACCTATGCTGTATGTGCGAGATTGGCGAGATCGGTCTATTGTGACCTGTGATCCAAAAGTCTAATCTTTTATTTTTGCCATAAGTTTATATGTGTACAAGATAAAATAGTGATGTAGAGGCATCAATTGTCAAAGATCACTTTGGTATGATCATATTCAAATATCTCTCGATGTTAGAAACTCCGTTAAGGTCTCGTTTTAAAACTAATAAATCAATCTTTTAGAGAATTAAAGTTTCTTAACGTGAACAAGAGGCCAATGGTCATTATACTTGAACAGAAAAATGTCATGTCCTTAAAAAAAAATCTTAATAAAAATTAAAATTTTTGTTGATTTATTATAAATGTTCGAACCAAATTGAAAGATGGATCCTAGAGTATTTTAAAAACTCCAATTTGTAGCGAAGATTCGGATTTTGCTACGACGCACGGTGAACAAAAAAGCACTTTTTTTTGAACAAAATTATATAACTTCAAAACAAATCGGTAGATTTCGTTGATTTCTTTTTGACTTAATAAAAAAATATTAGGGTATAGTTATGCTTTACAAAATGTCTTCTATTGATTCACAAAAGGTATGTAAAAATAATTTAACTTCGAGAATTTTGTGGAAATTTTTGACATGTGATTTTTTTAAAATCTGGAGCCGATATCATTATTTTTTTATTTTGACCACATTGATAGTGATCTGAAATAAGTTCGTATTAATGAAGGGTATCGTTTGCAGTCCGTAAAATAAATTTACAAAAAAGGTACATATGTATGAAATTAGGAAATAAAATGGTAATTTTTGCCATGTAATGTCTCCTAATCCGGGAACGATATCAGGGTTATATTTTTTTAATTTTTTACCACATTGATTGTGATTAGAAATAAGTTAGTTCGAACGAAGGATATCGTTTGCAGTCCTTGAAATAAATTTACAAAAAAATTTGAATAAAACTGGTATTTTTTGCCATGTAATTTTTTCTAATCCAGGAAAGATATCGGGATGATATTTTTTTTATTTTTTATCACATTGATTGTGATTAGAAAAAAGTTAGTGCGAACGAAGAATATCGCTTGCAGTCCTTGGAATAAATTTACAAAAAAGGAACAAATGTATGAAAAATGGTAATTTTGCCAAGAGAATTTCTCCTAATCCGGAAACGATATCGTAATGATATATTTTTCATTTTTTATCACATTGATTGTGATTATAAAAAATTTACTGAGAATAAAGGATATCGCTTGCAGTCCTTTTTTTTACAAAAAAACGAACAAATGTACGAAAAATGGTAATTTTTGCCATGTAATGTCTCCTAATCCGGGAACGATATCAGGGTTATATTTTTTTAATTTTTTACCACATTGATTGTGATTAGAAATAAGTTAGTTCGAACGAAGGATATCGTTTGCAGTCCTTGAAATAAATTTACAAAAAGATTTGAATAAAACTGGTATTTTTTGCCATGTAATTTTTTCTAATCCAGGAAAGATATCGGGATGATATTTTTTTTATTTTTTACCACATTGATTGTGATTAGAAAAAAGTTAGCGTGTGTGAAGGATATCTGAAGGTTTAATTGATATAAAATTATTACCTTTACATAATATTTCTTAAATTGGAAGTTTTGACGTAAAATTTTACGAAATGTGGATGTACTAATGGAATGTTTGTATTTTTATATTTTTCCTCAAACTATTGCAAAAAATGTGTGTAAATATAAATTTTGTGCAGTTAGTGTGTGTTAAGTTATAATATCAAACACTAAACACTTAAAACAAAATAAGTAAATTTCTAACGAAAATGGTAGTATTTCACTACAATTTTCCGGAGCAAACCGGAAGCTACTTTTTTTAGAAGGTGTATTTTGTAAAATCCTAAATACAATTTTAAGGATTTGAGAGGATATGCAAGGATATTTTAGTTATGTTCCAATATGAATTTTCATATATTTTTGTATGGAATGCAATTTTTTCCTTACTTTGAAGGCTCATATCTCTTAAACTGTTAATGTTATAAGAAAAATTGTTACAGATTACTCTTATATAATATATAATAGTTTGGCGCTACAGTCCTGTACAGAACTTCGGCCGAGCTCTCTCACCATTTTGAGCTGTGCGTGTTATATTTGTACTCAAAGTGGTGGGACCTACAGTTTATTGCCGAATCCGAACGGCGGGTGAGAGCTTTTCATAGGCAATGGTTTTTTTTTACTCTCGTAGGTTTGCCATTTACTGACGAGAGGTAGCGCGGTATAGAAAAATGTTTCTATGAAAAGATGTTGTTAGCCCCAGTCCAGGCTTGAACCGGGGACCTTTCGGTTCGCAGTCCAACGCACTAACCACTGAGCTACCGCGGCAGATTACTCTTAGTGGGTCTTTTATGTATGTAACAGTAAAAAAAATTTAATAATAAAAAAAGGCGTTTTGTTCAAAAATTTCATCATTTTGTTCACCGTGCGACGGTACTCAGAATTGTGGTGTCTATGTTACGAATATGTACTTTTTTAATATTTTTCTTTATCGTCGTATTTTATTATATTTATTTATAAATTTTTTTCGTTACACACCAAAAAAAACAAACTACTTTTGTTACTTTGCAGTATTTTCTATATTTTTCGGCAAACAAATGATTTCGTCATATTAAGGTTCGATATTTTTAGTTTCCGACACTTTTAATCAACAGTTTAGTTTTCAACATTTTTATTTTCGTCATTTATTTTCGACATTTTTGTCTTAGGTATTTTAAAATATTTGAATACTGAGGAATGTTAATTTCAGAATATGCCCAAATATAAAATTTTAAATTCGATGCGACTTCGAACATTTATACACGATTCGAATATCAAAAATAAAATATGTGTTTCTATACGGCGCTCCTTTGACAATGGAAAACTTTCGAGAGAAAATTTGAAAAAGCTTCTCATCTCCTAAGTTGGTTTATATATACTTTTTTGTTCTAAAATATAAAATTCTGAACAAGTGCAATATTTTTTTTTTCATATTTCGATTTTATAACGGTTTTACGATCGCTGATCTCGAATCTGATATACTTCTCCACGTCAAAAATGAGTGTTTTAGAAAATTGTTCGTAACATGGTGTCAAATTTGACAGCATCTTACCAATGCTTTTCTATTTCTGCAATTATTAAACTCTACTAATTACAAACTACACGTGTTCATGATAAACAACTTTACAACAGAAAACAAACCTGTATATTTGGAAATTAAATTATTTGTACTACACTTTTTAAATACGCTAATTCATCATATTTGGCTGCAAATTGCGAGTAACCCAGACGTAATAAAGCAAAACAGACTTCCAATACGAGATCAGCAACCCTTTATTAACCTAAAACCGCTATAAAAAAAGGAAAAATTAATTTTTGTGGTGCACTCTGAAACCATAATCGCATTTAAATACTTTTTGACCCCTCTACGACGCTCCGTTTAGATTCTACAGCCATTTGAAGTTAAAGATGTGATATCTCGACTCCCATTGAATCGATCTCTATGATTTTTATACCAACTAATCAGACTTCTTATGGGATAAAAACTGCGAAGTTTGGACCCTCTAAGACTCTCCGTTTAGATTCTACAGCCACTTGAAGTTAGGATAAAAAGTGTAAAGTTTGACCACTCTACGACGCTCCGTTTAGATTCTACAGCCATTTGAAGTTAAAGATGTGATATCTCGACTCCCACTGAATCGATCTGTATGATTTTTATACTAACTAATCAGACTTCTTATGGGATAAAAACTGCGAAGTTTGGACCCTCTAAGACACTCCGTTTAGATTCTACATCCACTTGAAGTTAGGATAACAAGTGTAAAGTTTGACCCCTCTACGACGCTCCGTTTAGATTCTACAGCCATTTGAAGTAAAAGATGTGATATCTCGACTCCCACTGAATCGATTTCTATGATTTTTATATCAACAAATCAGATTTCTTATGGGATAAAAACTGCGAAGTTTGGACCCTCTACGACACTCCGTTTAGATTCTACAGCCACTTGAAGTTAGGATAAAAAGTGTAAAGTTTGACCCCTCTACGACGCTCCGTTTAGATTCTACAGCCATTTGAAGTTAAAGATGTGATATCTCGACTCCCATTGAATCGTTCTGTATGATTTTTATACCAACTAATCAGACTTCTTATGGGATAAAAACTGCGAAGTTTGGACCCTCTAAGACTCTCCGTTTAGATTCTACAGCCATTTGAAGTTACAGCCACTTGAATTTGACTTCTTATGGGATAAAAACTGCGAAGTTTGGACCCTCTAAGACTCTCCGTTAGATTCTACATCCACTTGAAGTTAGGATAAAAAGTGTAAAGTTTGACCCCTCTACGACGCTCCGTTTAGATTCTACAGCCATTTGAAGTTAAAGACGTGATATCTCGACTCCCACTGAATCGATTTCTATGATTTTTATATCAACAAATCAGATTTCTTATGGGATAAAAACTGCGAAGTTTGGACCCTCTACGACACTCCGTTTAGATTCTACAGCCACTTGAAGTTAGGATAAAAAGTGTAAAGTTTGACCCCTCTACGACGCTCCGTTTAGATTCTACAGCCATTTGAAGTTAAAGATGTGATATCTCGACTCCCATTGAATCGTTCTGTATGATTTTTATACCAACTAATCAGACTTCTTATGGGATAAAAACTGCGAAGTTTGGACCCTCTAAGACTCTCCGTTTAGATTCTACAGCCACTTGACGTTAGGATAAAAAGTGGAAAGTTTGACCCCTCTACGACGCTCCGTTTAGATTCTACAGCCATTTGAAGTTAAAGATGTGATATCTCGACTCCCATTGAATCGATCTCTATGATTTTTATACCAACTAATCAGACTTCTTATGGGATAAAAACTGCGAAGTTTGGACCCTCTAAGACTCTCCGTGTAGATTCTTCAGCCACTTAAAGTTAGGATAAAAAGTGTAAAGATTGACCCCTCTACGACGCTCCGTTTAGATTCTACAGCCATTTGAAGTTAAAGATGTGATATCTCGACTCCCACTGAATCGATTTCTATGATTTTTATATCAACAAATCAGATTTCTTATGGGATAAAAACTGCGAAGTTTGGACCCTCTACGACACTCCGTTTAGATTCTACAGCCACTTGACGTTAGGATAAAAAGTGTAAAGTTTGACCCATCTACGACGCTCCGTTTAGATTCTACAGCCATTTGAAGTTAAAGATGTGATATCTCGAATCCCATTGAATCGATTCCTATGATTTTTATATCAACAAATCAGATTTCTTATGGGATAAAAACTGCGAAGTTTGGACCCTCTACGACACTCCGTTTAGATTCTACAGCCACTTGACGTTAGGATAAAAAGTGGAAAGTTTGACCCCTCTACGACGCTCCGTTTAGATTCTACAGCCATTTGAAGTTAAAGATGTGATATCTCGACTCCCATTGAATCGATCTCTATGATTTTTATACCAACTAATCAGACTTCTTATGGGATAAAAACTGCGAAGTTTGGACCCTCTAAGACTCTCCGTGTAGATTCTTCAGCCACTTAAAGTTAGGATAAAAAGTGTAAAGATTGACCCCTCTACGACGCTCCGTTTAGATTCTACAGCCATTTGAAGTTAAAGATGTGATATCTCGACTCCCACTGAATCGATTTCTATGATTTTTATATCAACAAATCAGATTTCTTATGGGATAAAAACTGCGAAGTTTGGACCCTCTACGACACTCCGTTTAGATTCTACAGCCATTTGAAGTTAAAGATGTGATATCTCGACTCCCATTGAATCGTTCTGTATTATTTTTATACCAACTAATCAGACTTCTTATGGGATAAAAACTGCGAAGTTTGGACCCTCTACGACACTACGTTTAGATTCTACAGCCACTTGACGTTAGGATAAAAAGTGGAAAGTTTGACCCCTCTACGACGCTCCGTTTAGATTCTACAGCCATTTGAAGTTAAAGATGTGATATCTCGACTCCCATTGAATCGTTCTGTATGATTTTTATACCAACTAATCAGACTTCTTATGGGATAAAAACTGCGAAGTTTGGACCCTCTAAGACTCTCCGTTTAGATTCTACAGAGTTTAGATTCTAAGACTCTCCGTGTAGATTCTACAGCCACTTGACGTTAGGATAAAAAGTGTAAAGTTTGACCCCTCTACGACGCTCCGTTTAGATTCTACAGCCATTTGAAGTTAAAGATGTGATATCTCGACTCCCATTGAATCGATCTCTATGATTTTTATACCAACTAATCACACTTCTTATGGGATAAAAACTGCGAAGTTTGGACCCTCTAAGACTCTCCGTGTAGATTCTACAGCCACTTAAAGTTAGGATAAAAAGTGTAAAGTTTGACCCCTCTACGACGCTCCGTTTAGATTCTACAGCCATTTGAAGTTAAAGATGTGATATCTCGACTCCCACTGAATCGATTTCTATGATTTTTATATCAACAAATCAGATTTCTTATGGGATAAAAACTGCGAAGTTTGGACCCTCTACGACACTCCGTTTAGATTCTACAGCCACTTGACGTTAGGATAAAAAGTGTAAAGTTTGACCCCTCTACGACGCTCCGTTTAGATTCTACAGCCATTTGAAGTTAAAGATGTGATATCTCGACTCCCATTGAATCGTTCTGTATGATTTTTATACCAACTAATCAGACTTCTTATGGGATAAAAACTGCGAAGTTTGGACCCTCTAAGACTCTCCGTTTAGATTCTACAGCCATTTGAAGTTACAGCCACTTGAATTTGACTTCTTATGGGATAAAAACTGCGAAGTTTGGACCCTCTACGACACTCCGTTTAGATTCTACAGCCACTTGAAGTTAGGATAAAAAGTGTAAAGTTTGACCCCTCTACGACGCTCCGTTTAGATTCTACAGCCATTTGAAGTTAAAGATGTGATATCTCGACTCCCACTGAATCGATTTCTATGATTTTTATATCAACAAATCAGATTTCTTATGGGATAAAAACTGCGAAGTTTGGACCCTCTACGACACTCCGTTTAGATTCTACAGCCACTTGACGTTAGGATAAAAAGTGTAAAGTTTGACCCCTCTACGACGCTCCGTTTAGATTCTACAGCCATTTGAAGTTAAAGATGTGATATCTCGACTCCCATTGAATCGTTCTGTATGATTTTTATACCAACTAATCAGACTTCTTATGGGATAAAAACTGCGAAGTTTGGACCCTCTAAGACTCTCCGTTTAGATTCTACAGAGTTTAGATTCTAAGACTCTCCGTGTAGATTCTACAGCCACTTAAAGTTAGGATAAAAAGTGGAAAGTTTGACCCCTCTACGACGCTCCGTTTAGATTCTACAGCCATTTGAAGTTAAAGATCTGATATCTCGACTCCCATTAAATCGATCTCTATGATTTTTATACCAACTAATCAGACTTCTTATGGGATAAAAACTGCGAAGTTTGGACCCTCTAAGACTCTCCGTGTAGAGTCTACAGCCACTTAAAGTTAGGATAAAAAGTGTAAAGTTTGACCCCTCTACGACGCTCCGTTTAGATTCCACAGCCATTTGAAGTTAAAGATGTGATATCTGGACTCCCACTTAATCGATTTCTATGATTTTTATATCAACAAATCAGATTTCTTATGGGATAAAAACTGCGAAGTTTGGACCCTCTACGACACTCCGTTTAGATTCTACAGCCACTTGACGTTAGGATAAAAAGTGTAAAGTTTGACCCCTCTACGACACTCCGTTTAGATTCTACAGCCACTTGACGTTAGGATAAAAAGTGTAAAGTTTGACCCCTCTACGACGCTCCGTTTAGATTCTACAGCCATTTGAAGTTAAAGATGTGATATCTCGACTCCCATTGAATCGTTCTGTATGATTTTTATACCAACTAATCAGACTTCTTATGGGATAAAAACTGCGAAGTTTGGACCCTCTAAGACTCTCCGTTTAGATTCTACAGCCATTTGAAGTTACAGCCACTTGAATTTGACTTCTTATGGGATAAAAACTGCGAAGTTTGGACCCTCTAAGATTCTACAGCCACTTGAAGTTAGGATAAAAAGTGTAAAGTTTGACTCCTCTACGACGCTCCGTTTAGATTCTACAGCCATTTGAAGTTAAAGATGTGATATCTCGACTCCCATTAAATCGATCTGTATGATTTTTATACCAACTAATCAGACTTCTTATGGGATAAAAACTGCGAAGTTTGGACCCTCTAAGACTCTCCGTTTAGATTCTACAGCCATTTGAAGTTACAGCCACTTGAATTTGACTTCTTATGGGATAAAAACTGCGAAGTTTGACCCTCTAAGATTCTACAGCCACTTGACGTTAGGATAAAAAGTGTAAAGTTTGACCCCTCTACGACGCTCCGTTTAGATTCTACAGCCATTTGAAGTTAAAGATGTGATATCTCGACTCCCATTAAATCGATCTGTATGATTTTTATACCAACTAATCAGACTTCTTATGGGATAAAAACTGCGAAGTTTTTTTTTTGATTTACAGCCACTTGAAGTTAGGATAAAAAGTGTAAAGTTTGACCACTCTACGACGCTCCGTTTAGATTCTACAGCCATTTGAAGTTAAAGATGTGATATCTCGACTCCCATTTTTATCTTTAATTTTTGTGAAAAAACCAAATTTTATGAACTAATAAAATTATTTAAATTTATTGATTTTCACGCATTAAATCAAATGTTTGTATTGTAGCGCGTTATTTTCTGCGTCTAATATCGAAAAGAATATTTCATTATTTTCTTTGGTTGGAATTTTAAAAATAAAAGAAGACTATATCTCAAAAACTAGAGCCAATTCGACAAAACTAATCGGATTAGGAATCCAATATTTGTTGCAACTTTTACTGCACCATAATGAGTGTAGGGTAGTGTTATAGATTATCAAAAATATAATTTGGGTCTATAAATAATAACCTTTGATTTTCTGAATACAATTTATGTATTTAGATGTTTTTAAAATATAAAATACAATTAAAAATCTACATTAAAAATAAAATATCTCGGATAAAACTACATGAAAACGTTCTAAAAATATAAATGTGCATATGGTCAAGGTTACGAATGTAAAAGCTTTTTAAAATAATAACCAGTTTCACAGTAAACAATTTTAACCACAAGTATTTAATTGCTTTATTAAAAAATAACCATTTTCAAAGTACAATCGCGCGCGGCTCCCTCTGTGTGACTAAATTAAAGATTCTTTAGAACAACAACAACAATCAAAAAGAAATGCATGCAGGCATGCAAAGTGGTAACCAAAGTGGTAAAGCCACCATTACCATATGACAGTGGAAAAACGTTACAACAACAGAGCAGTACAAACTCATAGCAAACAAAACACGAAAGCATCACGCGCGCTCAATCCACAGGTATCTTTGGTATTTGAGAAAAAAACCACTAAAACCAACAATAAACTAAATAATCACCGGATAATGCTGTAATCAGAATCGTGGTCATAATATTTTATTCACGCTCTCGATCGACGCGGCGGCATTCCAAGCTAAATGAGTCACACTCTAGAGTATTTGTTTTTTATTTTCTTGTTTTACAAACGTTCAAGAGAAATGAATAAAAAAAATACCTGGGCTTTCATAGCGTTAATACGAGGAAATATTGAAATATATGCACTAAGAAAAAATATGTTATAATCAGGGGCGTACTGGACTTATAAAACCTTTTCATTTTTAATCGATCCAAAAAATTAAAATTATTGGTATTTCGATGATTTCTTAAAATACGGTTATAGGATTCTCAAAATGCTCTATAATAAAAAAATACCTTTATGTATTTCAAAACTTTTTCATATATATATTTCATTTGAATTATGCAGATATTATGAAGTAATTAAGTAGATTTTATTTAAATATTTAAATTTAGGGCATTCATTTCAATAGTGTAAAAATCGTAAATAATGTAAAATTTGTATATAGTAAAAAAATAAACAACTTTACGATTTTAAATTAAAATAATTTAATTTCAAAATTTTCCATTAATAAATTTAGAAGCGCTCTGAAATTGGAGTCATAAAGGAGACCAATGTTTAGTGTTTTAGAAAAATGACTCATAAAAGTATCTTATTTAAGCCCTCAAAAATATTACTCATAAAAGATTCATATCTAGCGGTTATTTAGGAGCCCTCTTAAATAAGACTCCTAAAAGCATCAACAATAAAATAGTTTCTGAGCGCTCAGAAAAGAATCATAAAAGTTCTATATTTTAGAATGTTTTAGGAACGCTCCAAAATTTTAATCATAAAAGAGTCTCATACATGAGCGCTTTAGGAGCCCCCTCAAATCAAACTCATAACAATAATCATCAAATTTAAGTGTATTTTAGGAGCATTCAGAAAAGTGAGTCATAAAAGTATGTGTTATATATGCCTACTGATTAAATAAAATTGATATACTAATATTCGTTTTGAATTTGAAATCAAATGAAAATTCATTTCATTAGTGTAAATTCAACAGACAAATTTACATATTTAATGGATTTCTTTGAAATGAATGCATTTTCTCACGGATGTCTGGATTAAGAAAAACATGAAGACGTACTATGTTGGATTCATTTCAGACATATTCTGTATTTCTGAAGAAAAAACCTCCAAAAATGAGGTAATTGTGGTGTCTAGAAATTCTCAAAAACCACTACCTAAGTTTCTGTAGACTTTTGGGTTTCTTTTTAGTACTCAAATATGAATGTTTTAAGAGTATTAAAAGTCTATAAATATGAGTGTTTTTGGACTCAAGGGTCGGGAGCCTTTTTGGACTCTTTTTGGTGCTCAAATATGAATGTTTTAGAAGTATTAAAAGTCTCATAGATATGATATATAGTTGAGCTCATAAAATGGAGCTCTCTACCCAGGAGTCGGGAGCCTTTTTGGGCTCTTTTAAGTGCTCATATATGAGGGTAACACTCATAAATATGACAAATTTGATAGTCTTAAAAGAATGAAAATGTTTGCTGGGATTTATTTATATGTATTTTACGATATGTAATCTTAAAAATATTATCAAAGCAGATTAGTTTTAAACCCTTTTGATTTGTTATTAAAGACATCAAAATATATAAAAATTTAATTTATTTTTTTACAATATTTTTTAGCATGTATCAGTCAGTTAATTTTGAATCATTCGCGCCAACGTTCACAGGAGGCGTTCGACCTACTCTGCTGACATTTTCTTTTATATCGCTTTATGCTGTGAGTCGCTTATTTATGTTGAGCCGGACCAGCGGATACGGTTGGAGCCTGTCTTAAAAGCCCTCATTTCAGCTGTACGTCTGTCGACTTTTATCACTTTTGTGCGATAAACCGAAAACGTAAATAATTTTTTTCATTTTATGTAGGCTGCCATTTCTTATAAATGAAATTAATTTTCTTTAAGTTGTCGTATTTGTCATTTGAGACATTTTGTAGATTTGTAAAAAGTGTCTGCTTTTTCTAAAACCAAATACTAAATATTCCCTTAAAAAGTATTTCCATTTTGAGGCATTTTAATGAAGAATTTAATTTTATAAGTAGGTTATTCAACAAAGTTCTAAATGAGTTTGGCCTTTTGAAAAACCATCAACAAAAGTTCAAGTGCAAAAACATATATGTCTAATAATGATGCATTTCAAGTGATCTCATCTTAAATGCCTAAAAAGCCTTTTTTCACTTTAATTAAAAAAAACTCAATATTTCAAGCGCTTCAAGAGCTTACTTAAAAAGCATTTCCAAATATTTTGACAGCAATTAATTATTGTTTTATATTTTTGTTCTTAGCTAAAATAGTATTAAATGCTTCATTTCAAGTAGATCATTAATTAAAAGTTTTTTCTTTTCCGAATTATGCACAAAACCATAGCACTCAACAAGGGTCGTATCTTCGTTATTGTATGTAGGGTGTAGAATATAGGCATGATAAGCACTCGTTGCACTTTGAACCCAGGGAAAATCTACCATGAATAATTAACACGTAACATTGTAGTTTGATGTTGTACTATGTAATTTATGCAACATGCAATATTTTACTAAATAGAGTATGGCTAATTTATCGTAAAAGTTGGGAAAATTGATGACAATAAAATTTGTGGAGGTTTTGTGAAAAATGAATCCACGGGGAATACACTATTAGTAGATAAATTGCTCTTTGAGACGAAGGTGTAAATTAATTAAGAAATAGAATTATATATTAGTAATTGAAAATTGAGTACCTAATGGAATTGAGCAAGAAATGTGGTAGATAATTTTAAGCAAATTGGAAAAATATTTAATTAACTGAAACAATTAATTAACAGCAATTTAATGACGCACAAACATTCAAGAGATACATTTGTAGAAAGTAATGTATGTGCATGTTGTAGATACATTTGAAAGTAATTATAAATATTCGTGAATATAAATTATTCTTAATATTCTTGAATATAATTTTTAATATTCTTGAATATTAAAGATAATATTTGTTAATATTAAACTTAATATTCTTATATTCTCGATAAAAGTTATAAATATTCTTGATAAAACCTTTCTTGAATATATTTTTAATATTATTGACTATGACTTTAATATTAAATATTCTTCAATATAATTCCTAACATTCTTGAATATAATTCTTAATACTCTATAATATAATTCTTGAAATTCTTGGATATTCTTGAATATAATTCTTATGTTCTTGCAAATAACTCTTAATATTCTTGAATATGGACCATTCTACACCAAATCGACCAGCGGTTGGAACTCACCTACTTTGATTTCAATGAAATTTGGGCAACTGACCACTATCTCCAGAGATACAGTGTATCAAAATTACAAAAAAATGGGCCAAATATCACTTTTGAATGGTTGTTCATATTTCAATATCTCTTAAACCCAAGTAGGAATTAACGACCGGCACAAGCCTGACACAGGCTTGTGTCAATGCTACTCAGACCTGTGCCAACGCTGTTATCCAAGCCTGTGCCTGTTCCAAGACTGTGTCAAGACTGGAATGATAACTATGTTACAAGCCTGATGATAACTATGTTACGAGCCTGGATACAAGCCTGGGATACAGCTTGTATCCAGGCTCGTTGACAAATTGTGTGCCAGACTTAAATCTCAGTCTTGTGCCAACACTGTGTTTAGGCCTGTGCCAAGACTTTGTCAAGGCTGGAATGATAACTATGTTATAAGACTGTTATTCAGGATTGTACCAAGGCTTATGCCTCAGTCTTGAAACAAGACATATTATGTCTTGTGATACGCCTGAAGATTTTGGGTATTGGGCATAATTTGTCATGGGCATTGAATTCATTATTCATGTCATTACACTAGAGAGTTGAGTCTGTAGATAAATAAATATGTAAGAGGTTAACAACCAATTTAACAGTAATACTTACGTTAATTTGCAGACTTATTGTTTAAACGACTCCAAAAAATATATTTTTTGACGTTTAAAAATCGTCAACAAACATTTTTTTTTCATCAGATAAGTGTTCTTTAACATGGAAACAACACAAAAATTTCACCATAGTAAACTTTAATTTACTCAAGTTAAAGTCGGTACACAATTAGGTACACAATTAGGCATGGGACGAAAAGTTGTCGAGACGGAATTTTGAATTTCCTTCAGCATATAGGGTTTGGATAATTTGAAAATTTTTATATGTGACTCAATATTGTGTCAATATTGGTATACCGAGGTCTTAGAATGAGAATTTTGCCAGGCTTGTGTCCAACATAAACTAACAAGACGTGATTGAAATTTGTGAATGCCAAATGTGCCAGCCCTGTGCCTAGCTTGGTATATCAAGGCCTGTGTGGAGTATGTGAGTCACGATTGTGCCAGCCTTGTGTCTAACCTAAACTAACAGGGCCTGTGTAAAGCCTGGGAGTTACGATTGTCCAAGGCGTGTGTCTAATGTAAACTAACGAGGCTTGTTTGAAATCTGAGAATGACGAATGTGCCAGGCTTGGGTCTAGCTTGGTATATCAAGGCCTGTGTGAAGTCTGTGAGTGACGATTGTGCCAGGCTTGTGCCTGGCTCGACTACTTGATTACCAAGCCTTGGTAGTCAAGTCTGTAACAAGCCTGGCACTTTTGTTGCAGCCTGGAAATTTCCACCTGGGAAGCAGAAATCATAGAAACTCCGTTGATGGCTCATTTTAAAGCTAATAGAACAATCTTTTAGAACAATTAAGTTTTAACTTCTAAACTTGAATATGAGGCCCGTGATATTTATCCTTGCACTTCAAAATATCCTTAAAAAGGACCCTTTTTAAAATTCTGAGTAAAATCACATATTTTTCTTGATTTTATATAAATGTTCATGCAAAATTTCAAGATGATATTTTGATGGCATCATATTTTAAAAAATAATATTCTAATTGTATACATATTTTTTGCATTGAAAAAAAAAAAAACATATTTTCAACAGACAAAAAATAAAAAAAATGGTCAATGTATATCTCGATATCCTTTATCAGTTGCCCAAATTTCATTGAAAAGGTAAAATCTCAAATTTTACTTTTTTTGTTCGATTTGGTGTGGAATGGCCCATATAACTCTTAATAATTTTAAAGGAAATTTTAATATTCTTTTTTAATACTTTTTATATTCTTGAATATAATTCTTTGTATTCTTATAAAATAAATTTTTTTGTATTCTTGAATATAATTCTTAACATTCTTGAATATATCGTTGTCGTTCAGTGGAAAAGTCCATTTTTCGAAAATATCGAAATAAGTACTATATCAAAAACGAACTCATCTTTACGTTGGAAAAGTCCTCGTAGTCCTACATCTTACCAAACCGAAGATATTAAAAATGAAAAATCTTACTTACTTACTTACTTAAATGGCCCTTACAACCGTGGGTCGGTTTTGGCCGCTGAGATAAAGCCGCGCCAGTCGCTTCTGTTTTGCGCGCGCTGACGCCAGTTAGAAATACCAATCGTTGCCAGGTTGTCCTCAACTTGGTCTTTCCAACGCAGATTTGGACGCCCTCTTCTACGCTGTCCACCTTCGAGCCTCGATTCAAGCACTTTCTTAGCTGGAGTGTTTTCATACATTCGTTCGACATGACCTAGCCAGCGAAGCCGCTGGATCTTGATGCGCTTGACTATGTCAATGTCGTCGAATAAACTCATACACTCGTGCTTCATCCTGATTCGATACTCGCTAGCAAAGCAGATAGGGCCAAAGATTTTACGCAGAATCTTCCTCTCAAACGCTCCCAGTATTCTCTCATCGGTGGAGGCCAGCGTCCATGTTTCTGCACCATAAAGTAGGACGGGCATGATGAGTGACTTGTAGAGCGTTATTTTTGTCCGGCGAGAGAAGGCTCTACTTAATTCAATTGCCTACTGGGCCCAAAGTAGCAAAAATCACTAACTGCAAATATTTAAAAATTCAGTTCAGTGAAAAGTACTCAAGTTCACAATTAGCCCTTAAAAAGGGCCCGATCAAATCTATTTTGGACTTAAACTATAGAAGAAGATCTACATGAACATTTCTTATCAAAAAAAACTCTAATATTACCATAATCGCGGCGTAAAAAATAAGTCAAATTTATAAAGGTCTTAGTGATTTTTCACTGAACGGCAATCGTCGAAATCTTAAAAAACCGTGCTGAGTCCACAAAAACGGTCGGATTTCAACGATTTTTGGATTGAATGATAGATATTATGCAGTTCTCTCATTTCCAATTCAAATTGAAATCAGATAAAATTATTTGAATAAACTGAATCACTGAAACTATTTTTTTTTGAATGTTGTAGCGGAGTGTGTTGTCTATACTAAAGCTTAACACTATTTGAATCCAAAAATATTCTGATTTGTTACGGTAATTTATATCTTTAAAACGCATTTATCTCAATACTCAATTTTTGGACTTAGTGACTTTTCACTGAATGACGACGATATGTTCTAATATTCTTGAATATCATGTATATATATAAAAGAATTCTTAATATTCTTGAATATAATTTTTTAATATTCAAGAATATAATTTTTAATGAAATCATCGCCTTCTGGCGCAATTACTAAATTCAGCTTAACTTATTAGCCTTATATAATACTTACAGATTGCAGCTTTAAATGCATTTGTAATTTTGTCGTGTATTGTATCGTTTATTGCATAAATTATATAAAATATTAATACACTACAAATATTACACGAAAACATGATTCATGTACGTACTCAACGCTTATACACACAGAAAAAAAGTGTGTAAATAAAGAGTTTTTCAATAAGAGCGCTATAAATGTTTTTTTTCAAGGGTTTTTCAACAGGGACGCTACAAAAGTAGAGCGACAGGGACAGCAAACGACGCCATATTTCTTGCCGCTCTTTTGACTTTTTTCTTCAGTAAGATTTGCCATTTCATGATGGAAAGATATACGAGCCAACAACGAGTCGAAATTATTAAAATTTACTAACGAAATTCTAATTCGTATATCTTTCCATCATGAAATGGCAAACCTTACTGAAGAGAAATGTCAAAAGGGCGACAAGAAATATGGCGTCGTTTGCTGTCCCTGTCGCTCTACTTTTGTAGCGTCCCTGTTAAAAAAACCCTTTATGACTAAAATGTTAATCAATCCAATTAATTTTTAATTGAAACTCAGCCGATGTAACTTTTAGTAGCATTGAATTCCATATTCGTAATAATGAGAATATGTTAATTGAAGAAACTTTAATTATTTTTTTTGTCATATTGATATTAAAGTTGTTATATATATTATATTTTTTATTGGGAATTTTTAAATCATTAATTAATTAATTAATTAATTAGTAACATCAATTAAAAATTTCATTCGATAGAAATTGGATCAACTAAATATTTTGTTAAATTAAATAAAATATTTGTCGAATAGAAAGATATGAAAATTAATGATTTTAATGATTAAATATGCAACAAAATGAGCATCATAAGCTATTTGTTCAAATTCTTGACAGAAAAAATAAATTGAGCCATTTAATGCTTTAATAACATAAAATACACTAAATAATGCATTTTTTCTGTGTATAGATACATGTAAATACGAAAAGTTACTTGCCAATGTATCTGCATCTGAAAGATAGTTAAGTTGGAATATAAATTTATAAATAAATATGTTGATTAGATTGTCATAATTTACGTACTTGTCTTTTTTAATTGTATCTTATATTTTACACTATCATGCACACTCAAAGGTTCTAGATACATTCTTTTTGTATTCAAACGGTTGTGTGGTTATGACTAAAGCCATAGAAAAATGAACTCTTTAAAAAAGAAAACGTTCCTCAGGAGCATGTTCGCCACAAAAGACACAACTATTTCCGTTTACAAACCTTGACATTCCTGCGCAGTATCTTCCATGACGCGTTAACTCCAGTCATCGCACTGAACCGAAAGCCACTTCAAAGAAGTCACAATGTGAAACGCAGAGAAATCTTAAGAAAACTAAAGAAGTGAAAAATTGTAAAAAAAAATATATTCACATTCACAACAGCGAAATATATGATGTGCCTATATTTTTCTCCTTCTTCTTTTTTTATTATTGTTGTCTCCAGCAAGCCAAACGCACGAAATTTCATTTATGCAGAGATTTTTTTATTTCTTATTTTATTTTATTATTTTATTTTTTTTTTGGCAACTTTTGCAAAATAAATGATGATGATGTCATGTGCTCTTAGCTACCAACTGAGCAATAAATCATAAGTGATCGCGAAATCCAGCAGCCAGTTGCAGCGTCATCGTTTTGCACGTTGCACATGTGTGGGACAGACATTCGAATAGACAGACATCCAGCAACAATATCCAGAAATGCAGCAGCAGCTGCGATTTTTGTTGGTCAAAAGAAACCAAAAAGATACCGCAACTACGACAGCACAAACTACAAGATTCTTTTCAATTAGTATCTTATAGATACACAACACATAACATACGCCAGCAAGTCGTGCTAAGATCAAGGCAAAATGAATGAATATTGGCTGCAAATAGAATAGGTACGTAAAACGTGTTGGCTGTTCGCACCCGCAGCTCGTTTTAATTGAAAATTCACAAAAGTATCTAAGCTCTCACTTTAAAGTATCTGGTAGTTGTAGTAGTAAGGAGAAAATCATGTAAAGTTGTACGATGACTAAGCCGCACCGCCATAATTCGCAATAATACAAAAGGTTATATTATTTTTTAACAAAAAAATTATTTAACAATTAATAAAGATGATTTCAAAAGACAATGCCAATGGTCATTTTTTTTAATATTTTAATCCCTAGGTTAACCTTTTCAAAGCTTTTTTTATGGTTACCATAATTCATTAATTAATATTTTTATCTCAGATAAAAGATTACACTACTCAACATGGATTTTCCCATAGCCATTCTCTCATACATCATTTCAAAATTATACGAATTCTTTCAAGTATTTTAAATCTAAACGATAAAAATACTATGATTCATCGTTATCCAGTATATAAACCAATTCCATTTACTAATTATACATTTTTATTTACCACAAATAACATATTTTTGCAATATGATCTCGCCAACTATACTATGCTCTCTATAATCATAGATATTTATAGCCAGCAAAGTATAATATTTTGAAGTTTATTAATATTACAATACATTAATATTATTATAAAATCAATGTTTTTCTAAAAAAAAAAAAATAAAATATAGTAGATAAGTTCCGTGTTATGGTTACAATAAATAATGCCACGAACAAAATATGGTCAACGCCAATCATACCATGATATGAACAATAATTATATCCATTTAAAAAAAACCGTAACCGAAATCTTTATATGAAAATCAGATATCCAAAACCGAAATAAACGGTTTTAAAAAGGTTTTTAAAAAATTAAGAGAAAAAAAAAATATTAAAATATTTGAAATACAAATGTAATTTTAATCGGGAGTCCCGAAATAATTTCTTTGTGTATAAAAACATTTCTCAATTTTTTGAAAAACAATATTTACCACAACGACGACCTTTGGTCTGAACTTTGTTTTGCTATCTTCAATCACTTGTGATCACGGTAAATCGACAAAAAAAAAACACACACGCAACTCCAAAAACAAAATAGGGGCCACTTCACACCAAATCGACCAGCAGTTGGAACTCACCTTCTTCGATTTCAATAATAAAGGGAGATATGCATTGACCATTTCTTTTTTTGTATTTTTTCGACCTCTACTTCCAGAGATACAGTGCTTCAAAGTTACAAAAAATGGGCGAAAAATACGTTTTGTATGGTGGTTCATATTTCTATATCTCTTAAAGTAGAAATGCTATATAATTCGTTGATGGCTCGTTTTAAAGGTAATAGAACAGGATTTTAGAAAAATTAAGTTGTAAATTCTATACTTTAAAATGTGGCCCGTGATCATTATCCTTGCACTTCAAAATTGATGTCCTTAAAAAGGACCCTATGCATATCTCAATAAGCTTTATCAGCTGCCCAAATTTCATTGAAATCCAAAATGTAAAATCTCAAATTTTACTTTTTTTGGTCGATTTGGTGTGGAATGGCCCATAGACAAAGCTATTTGTTTCTTCTTTCTTTGATACGCTAGTGTCGTTCGTAGTGCGACTACGCATGTGTTTTGTTAGTTTTATTCGATCACAACTAAAAAAAACATGCTACGCTAGTGTCGTTCGTTATTTGTGAAGCACGCACTTGCACTAAAATTAAACAATATTATATTTTTATGCTTTCTTTTGTGTTTTTTTTTTTTTGTTAATTGTAAAATAATGAAGTTTTCTTAAATTGTGTTCTATGTTTTAATTTATAAAACAAAAATGATATTTTTAATATATAAACATTTGAACAGTATACCTACATTTGAGTGCTATTACTTTTTGTGTGTTTTCGCTTTTTTAGTTTCACATATTTTCTGCTACTTTTGAAAACGCAACAACACTAATATGCGAATCGATTTTTCGCGGAAAATTGTTTTGTACAACAAACAAAACTCGTGGATGTTGTTGTACGAAAAGTTTTTCTTTCCAACTGAGATGGTTGTACTAAAATACACACAATGTGTGTGTCTGTTATGCGATTTATACACGGTAGCAAGTAGCAACGAAAACTGAGATATTTATATAAAAAAATATGCCTTTATTTATGTAATATATGTACATTTTATTAGAAAAATTTACAATAGTTTTTGTGAGTTTCAGAACTAAAATTGAATTAATTATTCAATCACTTTGTCAGAATTTCCTCTTAACTATCAGAGGTTATTTCTTTTTCGATGATATCGAGCGAGATTTTGAATTGTCTCGTCCGCATAGCTATATTTATGCTTTTTTTTTGTTAAAATATTATTCAAATTTTTATTTCTTCTGTTAGTTCTTCTGTTAGTAAAATATTTACATTTCTTTTTGAAGAGATTAAAATATATGAAATAAAAATAATAAAAAAACCAAAATCGAAACCGAAACCGTAACTTGGAATCAGTATATCGAAACCGTTTCATTTTAAAAACATAAAACCGAAACCGAAACGAGGAAGAAACCCGAAATCGAAACCGTTATTCGTTTAGGTTTTAATCCTTAATCATAATATATGGTTACTGAGGATGATATTAAGTTTCATAATATTGTGACTGAGGATCATATTTGATACATTATACGTTTGCTAACAACTCTAATGTTAACTAATTAATAAAGTTAAAAATCTAAACTAATAAAATTTATTTTTGGAAAATAAGAACATTTTCGATATAAATTCGATATCTATAACGAATAAAATAGCGATAGCGATATCGTGCCAATTACGGTGTTTTTTTATTTTTTTTTGAAAACCTCATCATTTTCATATCATTATAGATTATCGAAAACTATATTTTGGGCCTAATATTTTTTCGATAATACTAAGATATTGTTTGATTTTTATCGCTATTTTTCAAAATTAATTAAGATTATTTTCAAAAAGCATGTAACAAAAAAATACATAATTTCCTTGCCGCCATATGCAACTTATCTGTGATGCTGAAATGTTTATTAACCATATGAAAATCAATTATTTACACAACGAATGATGCGATGCGCGCCTACAAGAGTTGTCACCACAATGCAAACGTTTGTCTTATGTCAACACTTTTTAATGGGTTAAATTGAATCCCATAGTCAAGTCGAATTACTCATGCTCATCCAAGAGATATGCGCAGCTCAGCTAAAGCAGCAGATACATACATCCAGTAGATACTTTTTGCGCCCTCAATGAATTTCTGAATGAATGAATGCATCGATTTGATTGACGTTTAATAAATTAGGCGTACTTCGAGCGCATCAAAGTCGCATCTTACAGCCAACGATTTTTTCAATTTTGTTTCATTTGCTTTGTATCTTTTATATAATTTTTTTTCGTATTTGATGGGTCGCTTTTTGTATCTGCAACATTATTTAAATCGTCTGCAGCTACATCCAATGAATCTGTGTTGCGCGGAGAGTGCCTTAAGTCAACATAATACATTTGCATCTATGCAGGCGTCGCTGGGTTATTCGATGTCAAACTGAAAGATACTCGCGCCGCCTGCTGCCTGCCTGCCTGCATAAATGTTTCTTCCGGATGATGGATGCGCACGCATTGCTAGACGATGCGTTGCTCGGAACGAGGTCTTTCAATTGGAGGGCGCCGACGCAGCACACTTTTGACTGATTTAGCAGCTCCCGTTTGCCTACCGCCCTTCGACCCACTTCGACCCCTCTCTACTACATCTCGGGGTCTTAAAGCTGTTGTAGACTTTAATTGCGGAATTGTGTTTGTTTGCTTTGCGACGCGTCGACGTCGCGCAGTCGTCTGATTGGAGTGTGTTTTGATATCTGCGCTTAATGATTAATTGTAGCACTACGATGTGGTTGATCTTGTAGTTGCTACGATGCGAGTTTATTAAAAGATTAAATAATAAATGCATTGCAATCTTTTATACCGTTTATGCATCTTGCGGTTACGTTGCCCTGCGAACTTGAAGTGGATTAATTTACGACTCTAATGGTTGTTTATGGTGTGGGGTGCTTTCTTTTTGTAAGTGTTGGCACTGAAAAGGGGTTTGTGTTTTGATAGTTCAAAATTTATATATAAATTTTGGATCCCTAAAAGATCAACTTTAATTTTATAAATGATTTACACAAAAAAATAACTTTTATAATTCTAGTCTGTCATGTCTCGGAGACCTCTGATGCCTCGAAGTTTTCTCGAATAACTTCGATAACGAAATTCAATCTCGTTGCTTATCGATTCTAAATTTTAAAATTTATCGTGTATTCAAATTCATTGACAAGATACGAAATTTATACATTTATCGATATCGCATTCTTGAACTTTGATAATTTTTTTCTATATAGTTACGATTTCCAAAAATGTCCCGTACCGAGAAAACTCCGACAGAACGTATTGATATCTACCAATATCGATATCGCTACGAGAATGTATCAGATATCGTGGGATTTCTTCACCTAATCACTTTAATCTTATAACGAACTAAACGAATGGCATACTGGGAAATGATACAAATTCGATATATTAAAATAACATTAAAACTTTTGAATTTTTCGATTTTTGAAATTGACATAAATTCTATATATTCACGGGTTCTGATTTCGACATAAGACTTTTGACTATGTTTTTTCCTATTACATTGTTTTGAATTTTCTAATATCATTATCAATTATGTGCTGACCACCAAAATCGGTTCTAAAACCTTCGGAACATCATTTCTTATTATGTTTGTATTAGAGGCTTTAAAAATGAGACCAAATTGTTCAATATTGAACTTATGGTTCACGTGCCACAGTAGTTTAACTAAATGCAAAATGTTAAATATCGTCGAAAATTTTCAATTTATTAAGGGGTAGAACTGTCAAATAAAATTATGTTTTTATTAAAAAAAAAACGTGTGAAATATTTTTTGGCACAGAACATGTCTGTAAAATTGCAAAAAGATCGGAGCTCATAAAGCCTTTTTTTGTCGAAAACCGCCGATATATGTCTGGAAACGCAGACATAGTGAGATTGTTCCACAAACGTATCGTGCAACTAAACAACGAATTTTCTCTGTAACGCGTACTTCTTTCTGTTGAGGCCCGAGTGGAATACGAAGAGGTGGCCGAATAGAACGAAGAAATACACGATCTGGTAGAATCAGACCATGTTTTTCCTTCGTATATTTCCACTACGGTTCGGCGCTGAAGAGACCCAGTAGAGAATGAAAATTGTTAATCCCTAGTTAATATATCGTAAGTTGTATTTGTTTCAGGAAGTCTTAGATGATTTTTGAAGCCCCTGCCCAAATGTGGGAATTAAGGTGGTAAGCCGAATATAGGTGGTGATCAGTGCGTAAGTCAGCAGGAGTTTTTGAAAACCGATTACTTTTCCGCTTCTTTCGAAGCACCAAATAGTATATGATCGTTCCAACAGTGGTCACATTGAATTGATATGTCGAGAATATTGTAGGGATGGAGGTGTGAATCCAATCATTTGTCGGATAACAAACAACATTAGGTCTTGCTTGAATTGAAACAACTCTATTTGCAAGACCACACTCGAAGATTTCGCAGTGGAAATTGGTTAAGGTTAGCCTTATTTCGTATACGTCCCTGATCAGAATACGATAAGGCATCCCTATTAAAGGCCACCTGAATTAATACTGATCAGGGTCGACTAGGCTAATCCTAATTTAAAATCCACGTAAGGCAAACTGATTCAATCTTCATCAAAATAAATTGTTCTAAAATCTACCTAATGAAATCTTATGTGAAATTATGAAAAACCTGATTGGATGTTTTAATATAATATGATCGAGATGTTATTAAAAAGCTTTTATAATAAAATTGGGTTGCAAAATTACTCCAATAAAATAAAATATTCTAATAAATAAATGTTAAACTTAAATACAAAAGAAGAATTTAAATATAAATTAAATTATATAAGGTTGAGATAAGAGTAAGATCTGGAAGCCAGATCAGGAAATCTGATCAGGATAGCAACTTCGAATTGCGTCACGTTTTCAATCAGGCACTGATGAAAACCCATGATCCCCAAGTAACTTAAGTGGTAGCCACACAATTGCCATTAAAGTGTTTGTTCTATATCAAGCGAAAAATACTTATTTGCCACCTAATTGACAGTTAAAAAACACCGGGACGGGGGTTAGGTGCCACAAATTTTGATCCATTAAAGTGTCGGTTCACCTATTTGGAACTTGAACTGTAATTTTAAATGTGGAACTTGTGCATTAAAAATAAAAATAATAAAGATCCTACGCAGTGCCACGCAGTGCCATGTGAATGTTTGTTGTGTAATAAAACAGCACATAATGTCAAAAATATGATATGACATAATAATATAAGTCTTTACGAACATATTTTTCAGCAAACTACAACTCTAATTTAACAAACGTTCCAGTTTTCTCTTTAATTTCCCTCTTTTATTTTAACGTGCTCCTAAAAAAAAAAAATTTTTAAAAAAGTGATTTTTAATTATACTATTCCGACTGTCCTTTTTTACATGCCAACGTTCCATGTACATATGTAGTAGATATAATAAATATTTTGTGTATAATATACATTTATACCATTTTAAAGTTAATTAGCTTTATTATTTATAAATATGTTCCTATTAGGTTCTTCATTATATACATGGAACATATATCGAACATAATACATTCTATAATTTGCCACTATTTTGCCACGTCATAACAACAAAGTTAGGTCCCCCCATTATCGTATATGTTCCATTATCGGAATGTATGACTTATATATCACAGCATTGTGACATATTATTGCATTGTCCCACACATGTTCTTAGCCACCGCTTTGGAATTAAATGTTCCATTATCAGAAAGTATGACTTATATATCACAGCATTGTGACATATTATTGCGTATGTTCTATACATGTTCTTAGCCACCGCTTTGCAACTAAAAATTACTAGTTTGCAACACTGGTGTTAGAGGTAACTTAAAACTTGTGACAATTGTCGAGCCGTGGTTATTTGTGTCATTGCCTGATTTGAAATCTGGCTGCTTGATCAGACATGATCGCATTCTGAATAAAATTTCCACTCGGGGTTGTTTTGAGGTCATTATTGAGTGTGTCATTCATAGAGTGTCTTTTACTCTCAATCTCCAAAGAGTTTGGACGCTTGTCTGTTGAAATCAAGATTACATAAAAACAAAAACAGATAGATTTATTTAACTCAGATTTTAGATTACTTTTAAATAGGCGTGTCAAGTTGGCAGATCTTTGTAGTTCAGTATATATGTACATGTACTACATATAAAAATAGAATGAAGGAACGATTAACTTTTACCTTTCTTCCGCAAGTCAGTAGTCAATTTTAGTCATGACTAATCGAACTGCTCACCATTACTTGCAATAATCATGCAGTAAAAGTTCAGCAGCCTGTCGCCGGCTACTTTGGCGGAAGGAATGATCCCGTACATCCATCCCATCCATTCCAACGGATGTGCTTGATCTTGAGTTCTTGAGATTTTTTCTTTCTTATAGTTGTGCTTTTTGTTTTTCAATTATAACCTCACTTAAATGTTTGCCACTTATTTTTCTCTGTTTGTTTTGTTATACTTTGAGCTCTTCAGTCCCCTTTATTATTCTTTCGAGATGCATTTTATACTCTGTGACTCTGGCTCTGGGTGCAAGTGGCGGACTTTGATGGCAGAAGAATGCGACTGCGACGAGCTGGCGCGAATGTCATCTTTGTCGTGTAAGTAGTAGTAATAGTAAATTGTGGTTGCGGAACTATAGGGCATGTTGCAATAAATCTGTCGGCTACGTGTATCGCAGAGTGTGGGGATCTTGTTGACATTCAAAGTAAATACTTGAGATTTTTATTAATTTTTTATGCTGGTACAGTCAATACGAAGCCCATGAAAAACTTGGGTCATAGTCAAGTAGTTAATACTGCAGCAGTCAAGAGTCGTGTGGCATCTAACTCGTAGCTATGGCTTATGAAAATCTCAAGTTGCAAGTTCGAGAGTTGTTCATAGAACTATTTGCTATCGGAATTTTTATATATATTTTTTAAAATTATAAATTATGAAGCATTAAATTATGAAAAACTGCTAAAACATTATAAGAACTGATTTGTGTAGAAGAACTTTTTAAAATTAATTGTTCAGCATTGTTTTAAAAATATGAAAATTACAATACACAACAAAATGAGTAAACAAATTTGCGCAGTATATGGCACTATTTTTGTATTATTGGCAATGACTCGCAGAATTCGAATATATTAATTAAAAAAATTCTATGGAGAGATTTACGAGATATCGGTCAATAACTTTTGAACCGAGCTTTCAAAAAGATGGTCACATATATTTGCAAATATTTCGGCTTTTAAATAACGGGATTGATCAAATTTAATACTAAATAAAAGATAATCCAATAAACATTTCTCACAACATTTTGAAATTGGTTTACTGGTTTGAGAGAATTCGATAGAAAAACCCGAACAAATTAATTTCTTTCGACAGAAATTACAATCTAAGATGCATTTAAAAAATTGGGAAAAATCTAAAAAGTGATGCCTGTACCTTTTTTTAAAAAAAAAACTATGCAAAAATAAACTAAATCTATGGATACATTTTGAGGTCAAACAAAAAGTAATATAAAGCATTAGAATTGGGTATAAACTAAAAAATATCCCATATTGTGTTTTTATACCCTACACCCATGGGTTACAGGTTATATATATGACCTAAGGCGTGACCGGTATGATAAGTATATATCGTCGTTGTAGAACGAAAAGTCACCAAATACATTTTCAAAATGCCAAATATTCATTTACAAAAAACTTTATATATCTGTCAATTTTTAATCGATGATCTCAATTATACCACATGATAGGAAAATGTTAATCTATCAATTGATATTTCAACTTTAAAAATGCATGAATTACTTTTTATAATATTAATCAACAAACTCCAAATTTAAGTTTATCATAAAAATGTATTTGGTCATTTTTCGTTCTACGATATTTTCTTGATCAGCATCACTTTTCTAGTCGATTTAGACATGGCCGTCTGTCTGTCCGCCTATACAGGATAACTTGATAAACCTAACAGTTGAGAATACCGAGTAGGTTGTCGTAACAAATTTCTATTACTTTATGATAATATTTCAAATATCTACCATATATGGCAGTTTCATCTACCAATTTGTATTTTTCGCTTTAAACGCATTAAGTTGAATTCCACAACTATTGTGTTTTTATACCCTACACCCATGGGTTACCGGTTATATATATGAGGATATTTTAGCGCATCTTAGAAGGCGTGACCGGTATGGAAAGTATATATCGTCGTTGTAAAACGAAAAGTCACCAAATACATTTTCAAAATGCCAAATATTCATTTACAAAAAACTTTATATATCTGTCAATTTTTAATCGATGATCTCAATTATTTTTACCAAATGATAGGAAAATGTTAATCTATCAATTGATATTTCAACTTTAAAAATGCATCAATTACTTTTTATAATATTAATCAACAAACTCCAAATTTAAGTTTTTCAGAAAAATGTATTTGGTCATTTTTCGTTCTACGATATTTTCTTCATCGGCACCACTTTTCTAGTCGATTTAGACATGGCCGTCTGTCTGTCCGCCTATACAGGATAACTTGATAAACCCAACAGTTGAGAATACCGAGTAGGTTGTCGTAACAAATTTCTGTTCCTTTATGATAATATTTCAAATATCTACCATATATGGCAGTTTCATCCACCAATTTGTATTTTTCGCTTTAAACGCATGAAGTTGAATTCCACAACTAGAAATTCCGTTTTAGCCGAATGAAGTTGGTTGTTACAACATTTTTTTTCTTTTTTCCAACCGCATGCCTAATCATAAATAAATTATAAAAATATTTTACGCATTCAGCTCTTTTTATAATTTTTTCATATACGTATTTATTATGTGTTGTATAACCCGCATTTTTTGTGATCTACCAGATTTTATTTTAAACATTAATTAGTGATCAATCAAATTATCGATGCTGTTTTACAAAGATCAAGACAACCCGCTCAAATCGTCATAAAAAGTGGCTGACTATTATGAGACAAACAGCTTCATTAGAAAACAGAAAATTCATATAAATTAATAAATTTTACGAAATGAGTCATGGCAGCAACAAATCCCAAACAGAAATACAAATCAAACTCAATTTATTATAATCGCCTTACCGTCGGAATGGAGCATAATTGAACTGAACAATGGTGCGGCTCATATTACACAGCAGCAACTAAAAACATGCTGGGCCATCAGTTTAAAAATTATAACCCTTAAAAAAAGAACCCATTAAGTTATTATTGTGGCAATAATCAAATTTCCGAAAAATCATAAATAAAATTTGTAATAATTAAATTACTTACGATGGGTGGCTGGACTACAACGTAAACAAATCAATGTAGACTTAATCAATATATAAAAGATTCAATTAGTAAAATTTAATATACCTCAAACATTTTTTTAAGAAATAACCTAATATACAACATTGTTTAACAGAAAATTATTTAATTTTTATTTCATTTAAAAGCTGAACTATTTTACTAAATTGTCAATTTTAGAGTTCATTTAGCTGTTAAGATTTTTCATAAATCAATACTCCACAGTAAATTTTCTTAAAATCCTACTAAACTATCTCAAATAATTAAAAACTAAAATCACTGCAACCCTCCAAGCATAAAATAGTGAAAAAATACTAAAATACCCGCACAAAATGCAACCAAATTCGATTAAAACAATTTTAAGTGGTATCGTATAGCACTGAAAATATCAACACAATTGATCTAATAAAATACTGTTAAATTATGTATTGTGCATATGGCATGCGGACAGCTACTGTGGAGCAAATCGAAATGTTTAATGGTGCTACATGTTTTTCCATGGTAAAATTACCACTGATTGAATTGAATTGGATTAGTCAACGAAAGCGTGTCAAATTTGACGTTGCGCTCAACTGCGATACACACTTGCAACAATTTAGTTCTGGTGAACTTGTGAAAATGCATAACAATTTACGCATCTATACAAATTAAGAGATATAGCGAGCTACACAGAGAAAAACAGACAATTTTAAATTTTATCATCACATTTTTAATATAATCTTTTAGGGATATAAATTCCAAATTAAATGTCAATATTTTTAATTTAAACATTCTCAATTTAAAACAGTGCATAATCATGTTACTGTGGCATAGTTCATAGCGACAAATTCGAATTACAAAATGCATATAAAGTAATTTGAAATGATGAGAATAACACCATAGATCACCAAAAAAATAATGTGTAGAAAGAAGTATGTTTTTAAAATATATATAAATAAATAAATTTATTTGTTTTACTACATTGATGTAGTTACTTCTGTACAGAAAATAACATGCATTATCTACATTTTGTATATATTTAAACGTCCAGAATTATGTAGAAAAAATATTAGATATACAATTTTTATACTACATTATATTTTTATTTTAAAAACCCAGATAGCAAAATGCTCGCACTGTTCCCGCACTGTGAGCGCACACCCTAGAAAATAGTCGCATGTGTGCGCTCACAATGATCCAAATGTGCGTCAGCATAGGAGGCTCAATACGGTCGCACATGTGCGAGAAATTTGTGAGTCGCATTTGAGTATCAATATAGTCGCACGTTTGCGTACAAAATTAAAAAAAATCAATTGTGTGAGTCGCATATGAACCTCATATAGCCTTCACAAATGCTGAAAAAATAAAAAATTTAAAATTCCAATTGTGTGAGTCGCATTTGAGCTTCATATAGCTCGCACAAATGCGAGAAAATTTGTTTGAGGCGAATATGAACCTCATATAGCCTTCACAAATGTTGAAAAAATCAAAAATGTGAGGCTCATTGTAGCCTCATATAGCTCGCACATGTGCGACTAAAACAAAAGTTGAAAAAAAAAAACAGATTTGTTTTGACACCCAGATAGCAAAATGCTCGCACTGTTCCCGCACTGTGAGCACACACCCTAGAAAATAGTCGCATGTGTGCGCTCACAATGATCCAAATGTGCGTCAGCATAGGAGGCTCAATACGCTCGCACATGTGCGAGAAATTTGTGAGTCGCATTTGAGTATCAATATAGTCGCACGTTTGCGTACAAAATTACAAAAAATCAATTGTGTGAGTCGCATATGAACCTCATATAGCCATCACAAATGCTGAAAAAATAAAAATTTTAAAATTTCAATTGTGTGAGTCGCATTTGAGCTTTATATAGCCCGCACAAATGCGAGAAAATTTGTTTGAGGCGCATATGAACCTCATATAGCCTTCACAAATGCTGAAAAAAATCAAAAATGTGAGACTCATTGTAGCCTCATATAGTTCACACATGTGCGACTTAAACAAAAGTTGAAAAAAAAAAACAGATTTGTTTTGACATTTTTATTTATTTTAAATTTTAATATTATTATTATATTTTTAATATTAGAAAATTTTAAATACATTTTATGACGGCAGCGCTAAACCAGGAGCGCAAAACCAAAATTACAACTTAAAAAGTCATAGAGCAACAGAAGGACGTTTGTATTATAATTAGCTCTGCTGTTTGTTTTGCTGCCTTTCATGGCTCGTAGAGCAATTCTTATTTTCTTTTCCATTCTTTTCCGCGACCAGAACTTGAGCCTTAGACACCAGATTGTTGGTTTTCAGTTCACAAAACGAACAAAATCAAAAAAAAAGAATTATTTTTTTTGTTTACAAAATCAAAGAAAATTTGAAAAAATCTCCCTTTCAAATTTGACTATAGTACTCGCACAAATGCGAGTTTTGTGATTTTTGAGTGCTCGCACAATGAGTTCACTAGGAACTCACATCGTGCGCCTGATTTTATTCGTTTTATTATACCCTACACTAAGAGTGAAAGGGTATATTCAGTTTGGTACGCCGTTTGTAACACCCAGAAGGAAGCATCTCCGGTATGGAAAAGTATATATATTCTTGATCAGCATGACCTCCTGAGTCGATTTAGCGATGTCCGTCTGTCCGTCTGTCCGTCTGTCTGTCTGTCCGTCTGTCCGTCCGTCTGTCTGTCTGTCCGTCTGTCTGTCTGTTGAAATCCCTACTACTTTTAAAATTGAAGAGCTAGATAAATGAAACTTATAACTTAGATTACTAATATACCTACGCTGTATGTGCGAAAAAATTGGCGAGATCGGACCATTGCGACCTATGATCCGACCACATATGTTCAAATACCTCATATAAAATTTACATATACAGATCAATTTTACTGTATACGTGCTTAGGTAAACTTTTTTGGTCAAATATATATTGACATCATGCTCAAATACATGATAATAATGTTTTCCGGCGAAAAGACTTGTGGTTCACAAAAAAAAAATCGAAATTCGGTACACCTACCCATTTGTAAATATGGGTATCAAATGAATGGAAATTCTTCAACGATTGAATGTTTGTAGTTATTTTCAGGATTCGTATACCCTGGTGACCTATGTATCACTTTGAATGGTAACCACACATATGTGTAGGGTATTTATAGTCGGTTTAGACCGACTATAATTTTGATAATCCTAACTATCATAATTACACCTACTTTAAAATTTCCCATGTGATCTAACCTTCCCAACTGGTTTTTTTTTATTTTTGAGTGATCGCACTATGACTTCACTACGGAATCACATCGTGAGCCCGTATAAATGCGAGTTTTGTGATTTTTGTGTGCTCGCTCACAGCTCTCACTACGCACTCATATCATGCGCCCGCACGTTGTGTGTTCATTTGGCTGGCATATAGCACGCACGATGTGAGCCCGCACGACATGATTTTTTCGTGCGACGCACGTTTGATATCTGGGAAGGCATCACAATCATTTAAGTATTGATTTTCACTTGTACCATATATAAATAATATGCGAAAAATAAATAATATACGCATTTTGCATTTGCATTCTACGCATTTCTTTCAGTTGCTTAGGTTTCGTTTGTACCTGTTAGGGTTAGGTTGATAGGAAATCTTTCGACTGCCTTCAAAATAAAAAATAATTTAAAATGAGGCCGTCATGATAATAGAATTCTTTACTAATTGTAAGTACTCATTTTTCAGATTACAGTTCTTTTACTCTTTGAAGTACTTTTTTAAGAAATCCGGGATCAGTTTTTTGGGATTAGTTTGACTTAAATCCTGGGATTGACATCCCTAGACCTGCTCACAAAACAGTATTCCAACATGGAGAAAGCCAGCTTCATTGTGTAGTAGAAAAAGGTAGTAAAAAGTGTTATTTTCTCGGTGTAAATACTGCATTGACTGTGGAGCTCATAAAAACTAGGCTGAGGATTGTATACCGAGCCGCTGTGTTAAAAAAGTCTGTTTCATACATATATTGGATAGACGGAGCAAACAAAAAAATTCGAAATCCCCGACGTTTGTACAGATTGTAATAATTTTTATGCATGCATAAAATTAACTTCAATGCAGTTTCAGTTCATTATTCTTAAATAAACTACGTGATTGACTGCATCATATTAAATAGGATCAAGTAATTCGAATGGAATTTTATCGCTTGATTAATTTATATGTGATTTTTCAATCATTTACGTACAATTGAATAATTTTCTGATAAAATGTGTATAATAATTTCTTATTTTGTAAGTAAAAATTGTAACCGTTAGTGAGTCATTTTTTGTATACTACTCTAACTATTATTTTTATTAAAGCAGTTCGACAATTGACCAACTCTCCCCCAAATTGTACAATACAAAACAAAAAAACTACTTTGCTTCCGACCAAACGACCGACTTTAACGGTTTCCCTCGGCACGGTGCAACATTAAAAAGTAGAGCAAATCGTTGAAAATGATATCCAGCAGTCAACAGCGGTATCTATGAGTTGTATCAGTGAGTAGCTGTTATTTATTGATTTGCCGCTGTTTGTGTCATTGTCTGTGCCAGTACATAAGAGTTTTTGTTGGACAAAAATAAAAATAAATTATTTTAAAGATTCGTCTATTTGTATTTTATATACATTTATATAAATCTAAAAATATAAAACTAAATTTTTATATCATCTTCATTTTGCAAATTTTGTAAATTTACTTGAAACATTAAATTTTAACATTTTTAAAAATTTCCCTTTTTGGGAAATTTTTTAAAAATTACATTTTATATCATTTCATGTTTAAAAACGTATAAATTTACTTAAAACATAAAATTCCAGCATTTTAAAAAAATTTCCCATTATGGGAAATTTTTATTCACACATAAAATGAATACGTTTTGATGTGCAATTTGCATTGTTTCTGAATAATTTTAAATTAAAAGTTTCAAAAATAATAGTTATTACTAAAAAATTTAAATTTTCACAAAGATATGTCTCTTTTAAATGCTTTTTAATTTTTCTATGGTTTACAAATATTTTCGCAATGCTCTCATTTACACTGATTACTCACAAAAGTAATACGTATACGTAAATCAACCGATTGAACTTTCAATTTGTGCGCCATTCAACTGGGTCTACGATCATAAAATAAAGCACGTCTAGCTAGCCAATACACAGCCAAACACACACCCATTCCAAAGTGGGTACTTTCATGGCGTACAGTCTTTTCTATTTTGTGTTAATTATTTTTATTTTTTGTTCATTGCAATGTATCGCATGAATTGTGGTGCTATGATGGTGACTACTATTTCTTCGATACTCTGTGTGTTGAAAATTGTTTACGACAATCAACGCAGATCGTCGTAGATTGCAGATCTTCACTTATTTTATTAGAGTTTCTACTTAATATGGTATTTTATTGTGGTATGTTATGTGGTCTTTTATTTTCATTACTATTTGTGGTGTTTTTTCTATTATTTGTTTTTGTTATGCTGTGTTTCATTTTCACTTATATTGTCATCGTCGCAGTTTATTTTTTTTTATTTTAATGCTATTGTCACATTTGCCATATATTGTAATCCGTCTCGATTGGCTCGTTTTACATTTTTCACAATAGCAGTCAAGAGGCCATTGACTGTTCTGTATCCATGGGTCTATAACATAATAGATTTATTTTTCCTCTAGAATTTCTAGAATTTCTTTTAGGTTGTCATGTTTTAGTGCGGTTTATCTAGATGCTTATTTTTCTTCGTTGGAGGAGTTCCAATTACGTATTTACTTCTTTGGTGTCATATTTGTAATTAATGTTTATTATATGGCTTTACTGGAACCTTGATTATTGCAATAACTAAGATAATTATTATTTTTTCAATTTCTATATTAACTGTATCTTTAGAAATTCTTTTTTTAAAAATACATACATTTTATTGAAGATTAAAAATTAACCAAACCCTCAATGACCTCATAAATAGTTAAGAGAATAAATTAAAATGTTTGAGGTCCATGCAAATTTATTTGCGTAGGTGGGAACTAGTTTTACACAAAAACTCACAACTAATTTAATGTCAAAAATTTGAATGTCAATAACATAATGTGGTCGACAATAATGCAATACCACAACACTACGAAATATCCGCAAAGAAATGAACTCTTATACACAGAACCAAAAAGTGACGTAAATACAACGAACTTGTACATCAATACGACTAACAAATTAATCAAATGTCAACCGATGATCGCGTTCGTCAATATTACGTATTGTGTTAATCAATCGAGCTTTACTAACACATTGAAAGATTTTGACGTACGGTGTACGTCAAATGATATTTATTAAACTTGTTCATAATACTTGTTCATAATAAACTTGTTCATAATGATTTTAATTAAATAGTAATTAATAATACAAAAGTATTAAAATAAATTTCCAGCCAAATTAAATCATGAAATCAATTTGACTGCGAATTTCGGAATAACTATTGAAACTTAAATCTTTTTCCATATCATGCTCATCAAATTATTGTCTTGAAGTAGTCTGGTTTTATTACATTTTTCCAATAAAATTTGAGCATTCTATTTTATTATTTTTGGTCAGAAAAAGAAACAATAGACCAACTTTTACACGTTCACAGCACGGCGTCTATTTGTTTTCCGCCCTTACAGTATTCCTGTATGTGTTAGTGTATACATGAGAGCTTGGGATTGAGGATTCCGATACGTAATATTGATAAACGACTACATTAAAACATGTATGTTTGTACATTATATTGATTAACTTGTTCGTCAATATTACGAAAACAGTTTGATGTACGTCGTTTGTCAATATGACGAACGATACTTTTTTCTGTGTATAAATAACCTCAACAATAAACGAGTTGGGAAAGTTAGGTCACATGGGTAAGTTCGGTCATATGGGACGGACTGTTATAGTCGATCGGGCCCGACTATGGAATACCCTACACCTTAATGTGAGATATTTAATTGTATACCTCATAATATTATTCACATATCAGAAATTTACGTCTCATATAATTTAAAAAATTGATATAAAAGTATAAAATATCTAATAAAAAAATTTAAAAATAAAAGTGGGCGGACCACGCCTATATTTAATATTTTGTAAGGCAAATATTTCACAGATTTTATTTTAATAATTTACGGATGAAACTTCCACTATGAAAACCCGGAAAATAATGAAAAAAAAAGTGGGCGGATCACGCCCATTTTTGGACCACATATTTTTAGGTGAATTATAACAATATGTTTTAAATTTTATAACTATATTTTGAATACTTTTCGAGTTATTAGTTCCTAAAGAGTTATATAAAAGTGACTTGTATGGGAGGTGGGCGTGTCCGTTGACCGATTTGGCTCATTTTCAAACTTAGTTCCTACTTTTGGCTAAAATATATTGAGACGAAATTTCATCGTATTCTGATCAGTATTTCTCAAGATTTTCTGTATTCGGACAGCAAGACAGCAAGACGGACAGACAGACAGACGGACATGGCTTAACGGACTCGGGTAGTGATGCTGATCAAGAATATATATACTTTTCCATACCGGACACGCCTCCTAAGGGGCGTTACAATATATGCACAAAGTTAATATACCCTGTACCTCATAGGTGTAGGGTATAAATACATATTTCATACGGGTTTGATTCATTTTTATTCATTTACTAGCAGGGACCTCTTTTATTGAAGATAATTGTACTAGGCAGTAACAAAAACTAAATTAATTCTCTCCCAAATAACTTTTCTCAAAGACAATTCTTCCCCTGACTATTATTCCCTGGACTATTCATCCCCGGACTATTCATCTTGGACTTTTCTTCCCGTGAAAAATTACAAATAGTTCTTTGAAGGACAATTTATATAATAGATTAAGAAAACTCTGATGATTTTGAATTGATCAGCCAATATTTGTACGTTAACATAATTTTCTATCGAATGTCATAACAAATTTAGAAATTTTTCGATCAATTTTTATAATATTTAACGAACAAATTTAGTTGGATATTTTTACATATATTCGATTATTTTCAAAAAATCTAGTTATTCTCTCTACACTAAGAAAACTCACAACAAACAACCTGGTATATTTGGCTTATTTTGGCATTTGCCTAATACAGGGTGTTTGGTTCATCGATGTCAATAACTCGGGAGGTATTCTATGATTCAAAAAATAAGAAAATGTTAAATAAAAATGTGTCCTATTTTGCACCCTGTTTAAGATACAGGATGTTTAGTAAATGCATATTACTTACATAGTCTATTCAAGAAAATTGGTTATAAAATTTAATCTGTTTATAAATGCCTATCAATTTTTCACTCATATTTTACACAATTAAATTACCTTTCCATGGTATATCACATCCTGGAATCCAATGATTTCTTCCTTTTTTCAAATGTACGTAAAGTTGAAATTTACGAAAATAAAAATACAAATTTTAACTTTGTCATTGATTTTCTCAAAATATGGTATGGGTATCACCCCATTTTTTTCTAATTTCATTTTATTCTTTTTGATTTCTTTTATGTGAGAAGAAATCAAATAAAGCGCGGTTATCGTTAGAAGTGGCCCAGAAGTCACCACATTTTACGAATTTTGAAAATAACTGCAAAATTGTCATCGTGAGACAGATAGTACACTGAAAAAGAGAGTACACATAAAAGATTCATTGTATTGAAGAACCATTCATAATATTAATGACCAACAACAGCAATGTTATGAATGCATTCATAAATATTATGAGTGCTTCGTAACTGACAACAAGTGTTCTTCAATATGAATACTGTATGTGAAGAATACGTGCATAAATTAGTAAAATGTTTTATAATATATTTATATAATACTTATATAATACAACAAAAAAAGTTATATTTATATAAAATATATTAAAAAAATAAAAACATATAAAATATATTAAAAAAAACATTTTATGTTATAATAATTTTTTTTTTTAAATTCTGAAAAAAATTATTTTCTATTTTTTTTTGGTTAAATAAAATTTTTTACAACAAAATTTTTTTCGAATTATTTTCTATTTTTTTTTGAAAAATTCGTACAAAAAATGTCCATCAATTATTTTATTATGAAAAAAAAAATATTAGTTCAACAATATTCATCCTATTTAATATTACATTCATTAATTTTATGAACAAATTCATAGATATTATAATTATATTCATCAATATGATGATTCAAATTCATTGTATTGAATATTTCGTTATTCACTATTATGTTCGATAGTATGAATAAGTTCACATATATAATGAATGCATTCATCAATATTTCATTTAATGTACGGTGGTATAAATATGATGATTCCGGTAGTTAGTAGAAAAATTCATAATATTTATGAATAAAATTATCATATTGTTGAATTTTTGTCTGATCACCCATATGTACGTTTTCAGTATTATTGGAGTTAATGTGAATCGGTGTGTCATAAAAATAGTTTTCTTCTTGCACTGATCAAGAATATATTTACTTTCTCATACCGGACATGCCTATTTCTGGCTGTTATAAACAGATGCCTAAATTGAATGTACCTGGAATTTACTTTTAGTGTAGTCAGCCCAATCGAGGTTCCCGATGAACGGAAGCTCGTCGGATTGTTCTTCTTCCGACGGAAAAAAATCTAATCAAGTTTTCCGAGCAACGGGAAACATTTATAAAACAACGCAACATTGTTTTCCTCCCAATTTCGATATTAAATGCCAAATTTCGAAGTAAAAATTAAATTTGTTTTCAATTTTATTGATTGAACGTACTCTATTTGACATTTTAAAATGACTGCAAATACAAAACGAATGTAATTTTATTTTTTAATTTATTTTTTAAATGCTAACGACAGTATGTACTTTTCATAGCAATTTTAGCAAGTTTCCATAATCCAAGCAGTCGAAATAAATTATTGTTTAACTATTTGCACAGTTTAAACTACTTTATTTCTGCAATCAATTACTAAAAATCTAAAATTTCATGTTTTCACATAAAAATAAAATGTGAACAAATTTGACGGTAAATGTTCACACGACGGGAAACTCGATTGATTTGTTTCCGATGAACATTTACGAATATACGTCGGATAACTGTGAGTTGCTCGATTGCTTTTTTGTCAATTCCGTCGGAAATGTCTCCCGACGCGTTTCTCGATTAGGCTGAGTATATAAAAAGGCTAAGGTCGTTCTATCTCGAAGTATCCACGATAATTTTTAAGAAAATCTAATGGTGACTCTATTAAAATATGTTTAAAAGTTGTTTAGAGATGTAATATAAGTATATGTGATAAACATCTCAGTTTTCTTAGTGTACTGTAAAATATATTTGGATTTAAATATTTTGATTTATTCAGTTGAACGAAGTAACAGTATCATCGCATATATTAATGTTAAATGTGACCTATTTGAAAAAAAAAAAACAAATTGTATAGGAAAATATTATTATGAGAAAAATATAATAAAAAATTATCATTTCACGATCACCTCTTCCTATTATGTTATACTTTAAATTAATGCAGAATTAATGCTAAATCAGTTACAACGGAAGTGGCCCATTATATATTTGTTTACAAATGACTCCAGTTTATGTTTGTGATATTTTGTGAAATATGCGTTGACAGTTGACACTTTAAATTTATGCCAACATGGTGCATTCCGTGTACGATTGACAAATAGTGAGATTATAATATTTATGTTTTCATAAATGATGAGTAGAGAACTTTAAAGACTGCTTAAAAAAATATTTATACACACAAAAAAAATCTGTAATGCGGTTGGAAGAATGCAAAAGTTATTTGTAACAACCGAATTTATTCTGTTAGAATGACATTTTTAAAGATTTGTTTTTGAAACTGCTGTATTCGATCGGCACTATAAATGATATCAGAGAGACACATCTCAATTTGTAGTAAAATAGATTTAAATTGATTGTCTTCCAATCTTCACAATTTTAGTTTTTGTTATAAGAAACGATTTCACATTTGAGAAAACCGAAAAATTAAATTAAACTAAAAGTTGTAATAACTTATAAAATTTAATTTTAATTCAATATAATAAATTTGTATGATTTATAGCTGTATTAAATTCAATTTTGAAATTTTTTCTTTACCCTCAATAATTTCCTAACTATTTCTGCTGCACCCAAACGAATCACAAACGCAAGCAGTGCAATCATATTAATGGGCAGATGTCAAAATTGTTGTTATTTATGTCTTTTAATAAAAGGGCAGGCAATTTATAAAATTTATTGCAATATTAATCGAAAATCATATCATATCAAAATATAAATAAAATATATATATTATACAAATGCAAACACATGCCATATACATTTTATGCTCACTCTCGGTATCACACAAAATAGCGCCCCTCACGACTCAGTCAGTCAGGCAGTGTAAACACACACATGAGGCTGTCATAACAGTGAATGCAGCAGCAATCACTTAAGCAATTTGTAACGCACTCCTTGCAAATATTGTATTTCGATATCAAATCGAATTTTCACATCAACGCAAAATGTCAAATTACCGTTGCATTGTTGCTGTTTTTGTTATTTTTATTATTGTTGTTGTTGTAATAATATTAACTTTGCGGATATTTGAGAGATTTCTGCGATCCCAGTAGGAAGTCAATTGACATTTCAAAAAAATATTACAACGATTATGAAAAACTGAAAGAACTAGATGAATCTCTGAATAAAGCTTATTTGTCTGGGTTTAAAAATAGTAATGGTTCGTGATCCCTGAAATTGAATATTTCGAAACCTTATCTTGTTATCGCTATACCGAAACTGTTTCAATAAACAAAATTTGAAATCGTAATCGAAACTGAAACGAGGTAGAAATACTAAATCGTAAACTTTATTAATTTCTGTTCCGATTTCTAGTTTTCATTTAATACCAGGGATTCCAATAAAAATGTTAATAATTCATGACTTATCCCTTAATCCCGGGAGTTTTTTTATACCCTACACCTGAGAGGTACAGGGTATATTAACTTTGTGCATATATTGTAACGCCCCTTAGGAGGCGTGTCCGGTATGGAAAAGTATATATATTCTTGATCAGCATCACTACCCGAGTCCGTTTAGCCATGTCCGTCTGTCTGTCTGTCTGTCCGTCTTGCTGTCCGAATACAGAAAAACTTGAGAAATACTGATCAGAATGCGATGTATTTTAGCCAAAAGTAGGAACTGAGTTTGAAAATGAGCCAAATCGGTCAACGGACACGCCCACCTCCCATACAAGTCACTTTTATATAACTCTTTAGGAACTAATAACTCGAAAAGTATTCAAGATATAGTTATAAAATTTAAAACGTATTGTTATAATTTATACAAAAATATGTGGTCCAAAAATGGGCGTGATCCGCCCACTTTCTTTTTCATTATTTCCCGGGTTTTCATAGTGGAAATTTGAACCGTAAATTATTAAAATCAAATCTATAAAATATTTGAAATATAGGCGTGGTCCGCCCATTTACATTTTTCTAATTTTTTTGTATTAGTTTTTTATACTTTTATATCAATTTTTTAAATTATGGGGATATAAGATGTAAATTTCTGATATGTGAATAATATTCTGAGGGTGGGGAGGTTCAGTATAATTTAAAACTTTAAAATTAAGATATACAATTAAATATCCCACCAATGGTGTAGGGTATTCCATATTCGGGCCCGACCGACTATAAAAGTCCGCCCCATGTGACCGAACTTACCCATGTGACCTAACTTTCTCAACTCGTTTATAATTGCAAAAGTCACGGGATTTTCAAAATGCTTCGCGATAGAATTTCTATTGTATACCAATTATATCTTTAAATAATATTTAATTCATTTTAGCTCCATAAAATAAAATCCACTGATGCTGGAACGAACCCTTAATATTTATTTACTACACAAAAAAGCAAAAAATTAAAATCATTGAATATTTATTTTGATGACTAACAATGAGTTAATATTTTAAATTATTTCCTACCTGGCAACGTCTGTTAAATGTATACATTGCATAATAAACTGACAGCAGTTACAAAATGAGATTCGTTGTATATTTAGCTTCTGTTTGCATTTTAAAAATGTGCCGAGTTTTTTTTTGCTTACGCAATAAAAAAAGGTCCATACTTTATATTTTATTTTAAACATGCCACAATGACCACCCATAGCATTTGACGGTAACATTATTAAATGAGGTCCCCCTTGTTTTTTTTTGGAAAACTTTTGCCACATACTGTGAACGTGGCTGGTTATCTACCCTCAAACACTAACAATCGACACTCACGAATGCAATTTTGTAAGTGCCTCCCCCAGGAGAACGCATTTGGGCGCGTTTTTATTGCCGCTTAATGCATCCGGTGCTTTTTGTTGCTCTGATTCCTAAAGCACCCCATTTTATCTATTTATAGCTCTGATGTCCTGTTTCTGTATAGTTCTGTATCTTCTCTGGGCTGTTTATTTAGGCGTGAACGTCACTTTACATTACGTACGTAATGTGTGTAACGTGCATTATCTTGTTATATTTATTGTTTTGAGAGGTTTGTAAAAACATCGTTTATCTAAAGTTAAGCTCCTGAGCAAACTTTGGCACATCGGCAAACGTCGGGGGTTACCTATAATAAAAATGCAGGACTTTGAAAATTTATGACCTTTTGCAAATATACCTTTTGCAAATATAACCGCAACGAACGTTGGTTGTTCATAATATTTATTTTCTGCTTAATTATGATTTTCTTATTAAAAGTATAAATATAATTCTATATAATTCGGTGGATTTAGATAGGGCATTTTCTCATAATGCTGGGTGCATAATTTAAATTTTAAAAACGTTTTCATTTAATATGAAAAATTTAATGTTTTCAGAACAGTACGTCATAAAAACATAATTCGACCAAAATGAAATTCAAAAAATATATATATCGTCGTTGTAGAACTAAAAGTCACCAACTAAATTTTAAAAATGCCAATTGTTACTTTACAAAAACCTACAATATTCGTACCAAATGATAAGAAAATGTGAATCTATCAATTGGTATTTCAACTTTAAAAATGTATCAATTAGTTTTTGTAATAATGACCAATAAAGTTGAAATTTAAGATTTTCATAAAAATGTATTTAGTGACTTTTAGTTCTACAATGACGATATATATTTCTTCGCTAACAGTGATCGAGATAGGTTTTCTGTGAGATAGGTTTTCTGTTTAAATATTTATAAAAAAATGAATAAAGATCATTTTTGTTTAACATTTCAATAAATAAATTTTAGATAATTTCGAAAATGTGTAAACTAGACCCATAGGAACATTAGGCCGGGTCAGTCTCCATAAAAATAAAACTTTTTTTTAAAAGTCCGCCCCTAAAATTAAAGATTATCTCGTAAATGTGTCAAACATATATTTTTTATTTATTTCTAACCCGATAAAATTGTTTTTTAATGTCCGATCATGAAGTTTTATATACTGTTGAAAATGTCTCAGCGGTTAACACATTTGTCCTATAGGTTGAGTTGACCTCCGCGGCCACCTTCGATCACAGAAAAAATAATCGACGTAAATATAGCAAACCGTCGTTAATTGCATTCATTAATCAATTCAGTAAACAGTGAATTTCTTCGTTAATTCAGCAATTCTGTTTGCTAATATAAATATTTGAGGGTCAATGCAGCAAAAAATTTAGTCGGCGCAGTTTTAGCAAATATAATTACTGTAACTGCGCCGACTAATTAATTTGCTGCATTGTCGTACAAATCATATTAGCAAACAGGATTGCTGAATTAACGAAGAATAGCAAATGTTTTCATTAAATTAGTGAATGTCATGGATTGATAAATGGATTGATTAATGAATGCAATTAATGTCGGTGGCTATATTTACATAAATTATTTTTTTCTGTGTTGAGTGATATCACTAAAAGCGGGGTTCAAATACAATTTTTTTTAAAATATTTCTCTCACTTTTACGAGGTAAGCTTTCATTTTAGGGGCAGACTTTCAAACATTTTTTTGACCCGGCCTAAGGAACACTCAGAAAAAAATCTATTCAAATTGGTCAATAGGAGAGTTATTGATTCAATAGTATACAAAAAAATAAATATTTTCATATAAACACAAAAATAATTGAATAGTATTTTGTAATATTTGCCTATTCAAATTATAATGTATGCTATTGACTAATTTTAATAGCAAAACACTATTGATTTTATAGAATTTTTTTCTGAGTGAAGAAATACAAATTGAAAATTTAATTATATAAATAATCCCGCAAACAAAAAAAGGCTGAACCGATTTAACTGAAAAATGCACCAGGATACTATGAAGTCCGGAGAACATAACTCGGCACATATACAAGCTAAGACGATGAAACAAAAAATTCAAATACAAAAAAAAATACAAAAGCAAAAATACAAAAACAAAAGCAAAAATTAAACACAAAAGCAATCACACAAAAACAAAACAAAAGATGGTAATACAAAAACAAAAGCAAACACAAATAACAAAAGCAGAATTACAAAAACAAAAGCAAAAAGAAAACAAACCAAAAACACATAATAAAAACCAAACCAAAAAACAAAAGCATAAATACAAAAGAAAATACAAAATCAAAAGTAAAACACAAATGCAAAACACAAAAACAAAAGCAAAGACACAAACAAACCAAAAACGCAAAATCAAAAGAAAAACACAAAATCAGATAAAAGGTAAAGCTAAAACAAAAACACAAAAAAAAGCAAAGACTCAAAAGCAAAAACACAAAAACAGAAGCAAAACACAAAAGCAAAAACATAAAAAAGAAAGTACAAACGCGAAAGCAAAAACACAAAAAAAAACAAAAGAAAACCAAAAAATCAAAAACAAAAGGAAAACAAAAACACAAAAACAAACAAATTGACAGCAAAAATCAAAGCACAAACCACAAAAGCAAACACGAAATTTACTTAAAATTTGGAATATATAGTAGAACCCACCAAACAAACTCAATTAGACTATCGAATTAGTAAAATTATTATTAGTAAAATCACTCCATATCCTTGCATTCACAAAATATTTGCACTAGTCGTGCAGGGGTCCAGCTAATTTTATTTATGGGCCATTCCACACCAAATCGACCAAAAAAAGTCAAATTTGAGATTTTACCTTTTCGATCTTAATGAAATTTTGGCAACTGATAAAGGGTATCGAGACATGCACTAAACAATTTCTTTTTATTTTTTCCGACCACTACTTCCAGAGATACAGTGGCTCAAAGTTGGAAAAAAGTGCCAAAAATCACTTTTGTACTGTTGTTCATATTTAAATATCTCTTGAACTAGAAATTTTGCATGAACATTAACAATAAATTGACGAAAACTCAGGATTTTTTTCAGAATTTTAAAAAGGGTCCTTTTTAAGGACATCAATTTTGAAGTGCAAGGATAATGACCACGGGCCACATGTTACCGTTTGGAAATTACAACTTAATTTTTCTAAAAGCTTGTTCTATTAACTTTAAAACGAGCCATTAACGGAGTTTCTAGCATTTCTAGTTCAAGAGATATTTAAATATGAACAACAGTACAAAAGTGATTTTTGGCACTTTTTTTCCAACTTTGAGCCACTGTATCTCTGGAAGTAGTGGTCGGAAAAAAATTGTTTAGTGCATGTCTCGATACCCTTTATCAGTTGCCAAAATTTCATTGATTTCAATCGAAGAATGTGAGTTCCAACCGCTGGTGTGGAATGGCCCTTATATATCTCTCAGATTTATTTATTTCTTTCAAATCACTTCTTAATAATTCTTCATATTAGTTAACTTTTTCATTACTTCATTATTCTTAAGAAAAGTTACTACAAAAGGGAAACTTTATTATAAAATTTTTTCAGATTTCAGACTAATCAGTTTCACATTACAGTTTCAGTTTCTCATTACATGACACTTCATCATTAAAAATAGCTTAAAAATTGTAGTTTTTATTATTTTATGATTTGCCCAATTAACGCTAAATGTCAATGACATGAACCATGTGTACTTAAACCACACGATTTCGTGTTATTATAGCGTAAAATAAATTTTACGTTGACGCTAATGACAAATAACAAAATTTTCTTTTTTGTGTAATTGCAAGAATCTGTCATCAAGCGGTACGAATACGCTTCTATAATAATTGGCGACATGGAACGTTAATTAGGGAATTCGCTAAATATTTCTATTGCGTGAGTTTTTGCACGAATCTGTGGTCAAAAATTTAAATGATATATCGTCGTTGTAGAACGAAAAGTCACCAAATACATATTTATGAAAAACTTAAATTTCGAGTTTGTTGATCAATATTTTAAAAAGTAATTGATGCATTTTTAAAAGTGAAAAATTAACTAATAGATTTACATTTTCTTATTAAATTGAGATCATCGATTAAAAATTGACAGATTTATAAAGATTTTTGTAAATGAATATTTGGCATTTTAAAAATGTATTTGGTGACTTTTCGTTTTACAACGACGGTATATAAAATGATATGAAGATTTTTTTTATTAAATTATGTTTGTTTTTATACCCTAGACAATTAGGGTATATTCAGTTTGGTTATCCGTTTGTAAGCACCAAAAGAAAACGTGTTTGGAATAGTATATATAAATATTCTTGATCAACATGTCCTTCTGAGACGATCTGTCTTTCTGCTGAAATCACATTTACAGGGAAACTACAAGAGATAGATCCATTAAATTCGGAAGTTAGATTACTTATGCATCTACGATCAGAACCGAGTGCAAATGGGTTAAGGTTAGCCTTATAACCTTAACCCATTTTCACTCGGGTCTCCAAATAGAGCATAAAATTTCAAAATCAATTTTTTCAAAATCGGTAAGTGTTAGGAAACAACTAAATTTGTACCTTCGTGATGATTGGAAAAAATTTATGAAAATTTAAGTTATTTTAAAAGTTATTTTTTTATTATTATAATCAGAAGTTTAAATGTATGCATATTTCAGTAAAATATTACAAATTAAAGTAAATCTTATCAACTGAGTCACTATTAAAAAACTCTAATGTTATTTTAATCTCACGTGACTTGAAGAGGGGATCAACCCAAAAGCTATAATCGCATATGTTTTCAAAGGCAAACCCGAAAATAATGTGAATTAAACTAAACATAACATTAGCAGACCCCTTCTGATTGCTCAAAGTGCAAGAATCCTTTTCACACCCCTGAACAAAACTATTTCAAAAAGTCCTGTCCACATGACTTTCATCGTTCGTGGCTCTAATTGTGCTACGAGTGTAAAAAGCAAAAACAATACAATGCGATTTCGACCCCTGGACAACATATGGAAAAATGGCATAAGTCACACATGACAAATGCACCGCCGGACACGCGACTAAAGAATATATATTGTTGCGACTGTGGCGCGGCGCGTCATCCAACAAAACGTGTGTCAAAATAACATTCATCGGAAGAGAGGGCGCGGCGGTCATAGCAGCGGTTTCGATGCCGCCCATTCATTTGTACGTTGGGCAGAGTTACCAACGATAAAAAATAACAAATGAAAAATATATAAATAAATAAAAAAGAAACAAAAAAGAGTAAAATATTGCAAAATAATTTAATTTTTTTTATTTTTCTTTTGTGCGCACGTACGACTCTCTTGCTGTCGCCAAAACCCGGCTTCTGCGGTTTTTATTAGTAAAATGTGACAAACATGCGTCGCCGTGGCATAGAGTTAAATTCATCATCGTCAACATGATCGCGAACTTTTAACTGTGACGAATTTCATCCAAACGTAGAACCGCGCACGAGTTTCGCAATAATTCGGTCTGCCTGCTGGCCGGCCGGTAATAATGATAAAAATCGTTTGCTGCACCGCTAAAAAAAGTTACTTTTATATATAGAAAGCTACAAATCAGTTCTAGAATTCATTATATTTTTAGAATTCCCAGCAAACCAAACCATATTTTTATGATATCGAAACGTTTATAGGCCCAAATTATCATTTCAGATAATCGAAAATCAAACGAGAATGATAGGGTTTTCGATAAAAACGAAGTTATATATACGATATCGTTATTTTTGTCGCTATAGATATCGAATTGATATCGAAAAAGTGTTCATATATAAGATAAACATAATATAAACAAATTTTCTTTGTTCAGAAAATTTTATTTTTTGACAATAATTTAAAAAAACACACAATTCAATTTCAAAATATTTAGAGTTTCATATCGTAAATTAATCATCATTTTATCGATTTCAAAAATGTACGTCAAATGGTTACAACTTTGCTAAACTTTTAATTTTTATTCGTTACCTTAGTCGAATTGTGCTGTGGTCATGTTGGGGAACTCGACATTGTATTTTTACATTTTATAACCCATACCACCATGATATGGTCAGGATCATGATACTATTTGAAGGTACTATACTTATCAGATTGCTGATTTGTTCCCACCGTGTTCCCACCATTATTCGTGAAATTATTAAATTCTTTCGAAATCTATTTAAAACATTTTTTTCGAGCCCTTTCAAACAAAAAATTGTTTACTGAACACTATATCGATACCTTAAAGGCAAAAGATCGTAACCAACAAAAATCAAATCTCACAGGAGGTGAAGTATCGTAAAGTATCCTTTAATTGAGCTGACAATACTAATAGTGTGGCCCAATTTCCAAAATATCCATTACATGCAAAATGTAGTTACGATGTTTTGCCTGTCCTAATTTATTTCGAAACATTTTTGAATTGTACTACTTACGATGCTAAGTTAAAAAGGTCTTATACACAACCGGTTTGGAATTCCGAATTTCGGTTAACGACAACTGAGAAATAACATGTATAGAAACATTTTGGCACATGTGTAATGAAAATTGAGACTAGCCAGTGTTCAGTATTTAAAGGAAAAATGCATTGGAAGTACTTAATAAATTTAAATTTTATATATTTTTTTAACGGTGGACATATTCTCTACAAATATACATATTTTAAAATTATTTGCCATTATCACATAATGTGTTAAAAATCTTTAATGTATGTAGTCACTAAAAGAAATATTAAAATTATGTGGCCATTCTGACGTGAAATAGTCCGTATGATGTGCTTTAAATATTGATTTTAGAGCAATGAATTGGATTAAAAATAATTAAAAATTGTATCGTAACCAAACTTTTCAAAAATGTAGTTACGATAATAAGTATTATTTGACTTTATTTCATATTTGGACCGCGAAATTCAAAAATATGACTTTGCAGGGATATGCTACCCATAAAGAGGTTCCCATAATGTTGGTTACGATGTTCTGCCTGAAAGGTATCGATAGGTTGTCTCAGAGATAATTCACAACTTTTAAAAATCTTTAATGTAGTCACTAAAAGAAATATTAAAATTATGTGGCCATTCTTACGTGAAATAGTCCGTATGATGTGCCTTAAATATTGATTTTAGAGCAATGAATTGGATTAAAAATAATTAAAAATTGTATCGTAACCAAAACTTTTCAAAAATGTAGTTACGGTAATAAATATTATTTGACTTTATTTCATATTTGGACCGCGAAATTCAAAAATATGACTTTGCAGGGATATGTTACCCATAAAGAGGTTTCCAAAAATGCATTAAAAAAGAAATTCCCATAATGTTGGTTACGATGTTTTGCCTGAAAGGTATCTATAGGTTGTCTCAGAGATAATTCACAAATTTTGTAATGTCAGAAATATTTGAAAATGTTCAAAATGTTAAACATCTGTATTATTTGAAATTTTTGTATTTTTCAGAATATGTTATTATTAAAATAAGTTATGTATACATAGTTTTTTATAACACACAAAAAAATGTACCAAAAATTTCACTAACTACCAGGATTCATCATATTGATGAATTCATTCATTGAATTAAAATCGTAATGTTTTTCATTTTCAATATTTTTTTTAACATAAAATTTCAAACACAAATTTAGCGCATTTACACATTTACACATTTATGTATTTATAATTCTTAAATGATTTATAATATATAATTGCTAATTATTCGAAGCCTCCATTTCATCATATTAATGAAAAAGTGAACATCATATTGATGAATTTTGGTCATCAACCCATATTAATTTAAATATCATAACTCTTATAAGAATTATAAATACATAAATGTGAGACCAATTTTTATTTGAAATTTCTTTATATAAAAAATATTAAAAATGAAAAACACTGAAAAAATACGATTTTAGTTCAATGAATGAAATCATCAATATGATGAATACTGATAGTTAGAGAATTTTTTTTTTGTGTGAACATTACGAACAGATTTAAATAACACGATTTTCAATAAAGTTTTTCCTAAATGTCGCAACAGGTTTTCAATTTGAAATGAAATTTGAAAGTAGGTGTATCCTAGCAAACCCTGATTAGGAGCTCTTTGTTAGAGTCGTGTTATCGGATTCTGACGAAAGTTAAATAAGGCTAACCTTATAAAATTTCCACTCGGGAAAATGTAGTTCAATTGTTTAAAAATCAAACAGGTTATTTTCAAAATACATTTGGATTACTTCCAGGTCTAATATAAAATGTTAGTTATTTCAAAACGAAATATAATTTCATTTGAATATTTCTTAATAATTTCAAATGTTCATAATTTCTTTGACTGCATTCAACATAGATTATCGCATATATATTTTTATAGAGCTTTATTACGCTAGAGCACGTTATGAGTACGCAAAATAGTCACAATTCACACTTTGTGCCAAACATCAGGCAGGCACTGCGTCTGAGTAGATTGCGTCCAACTGTGGAAATAATTCAAACAGACATCGGCGACAACAACTGACAAGAAGCAACCTCAATGCACATAAATTGTAGAGGCCACGAAAGAAATCATCTTATACCCTACACTCAGAATATGGTCGGTCATACACACAAAAAAATTTCACCAACAACCAGTATTCATCATATGAACGATTTCATTCATTGAACTAAAATCGTATTTTTTCAGTGTTTTTCATTTTTCATACTTTTTATATCATAAAATTTCAAACAAAAATTGGTCTTCATTTACGTATTTATAATTCTTCTTATGATATTTATGATATTTAAATCCATATGGTTTGATGAACAAAATTCATTAATATGATGTTCACTTTTTCATTAATAAGATGAAATGGAGTATTCGAATAATAAGGAATTAAGAGTGTGTGCGAATTCGACTAAAATGCCGATTAAACTAGATTTGGTCGATAATACAGTGTTCGACTTTTCAATTTAGCAAATTTCCGAGCAGACTAAAACACACAGCAAACATTCATATGATAATTAATTGATTATGGACTTTAACAATTACCGAATGGCGATCGAATGAAAAGCCGTTCAATTTAGTTTAGTCAGCAATTTTGTCGAATTCGCACACACCTTAAATATTATAAATCTTTTAAGAATTATATACATAAATGTGTAAATGGAGACAAATTTCCCGAGACAATTCATTACCGGATAATATTTTCACGAGTCAATTCATTCCAGATAAATATTTTCCTATTGACTATTTTTTCTCGAGACGATTCTTCCCGAGACAATTCTTCACTATACAATTTTTAGCCAGACATTTACGGTGTGTGCGAGTTCGACTAAATTGCTGACTAAACTAAATTGTGCGGGTTTTGATTCAATCGCCATTCGGTAACCGGTAATTGTTAAAGTACGTAATAAATCAATTATCATATGTCTGTTTGATATCTTCCAATTCAATTCAATTTAGTTTGCTCGAAAATTTGCTAACTTGAAAAGTCGAACACTGCATTACCGACAAAATTTAGTTTAGTCAGCAATTTAGTCGAATTCGCACACACCCTTATTTTCCCGAAAATTCTGTACCATACATTTAAATAATATTTTATGGTGTGCCTCAATTTGAAGACTAAAGTAAATGGTCGGATTTTCATTCCATCGCTATTTGGCAAATTCCTACATTGAATAATAAACACTGCATTATCGACAAATTTAGTTTAGTATTCAAATTTTGATAAACGAGCACACAACCTTGGTACGTTTTTTTTTTGAAAAAATTGTTTGGTAAAAGTTATTTAGGAGAAGAATTATACCCTACACTCAATATATGGTCGTTCATACATTTAAATTAAAATAAATTATTTCCCGAAACAATTCTTTACCGAATAATTCTTTCACGAGTCAATTCATTCCAGAGAAATATTTTCCTACTAACTATTCTTCCTCGAGTCGATTCTTCCCGAGACGATTATTCACTATACAATTTTTTTTCCAGACATTTCTTTTCCGGAAAATCCTATACCATACATTTAAATAATAATTTGTGGTATGTGCGAGTTTTTCTCAATTTAAAGACTAAACTAAATTGTCGGGTTTTCACTCGATCGCTATTCGTTAAATTCCTATATTGAATAATAAACACTGCATTACCGACAAATTTAGTTTAGTATTTAAATTTAGATAAACGAGCACACAACCTTGGTACGTTTTTTTTTTTGAAGAATTTTGTTGGTAAGAGTTATCTCTGTGAAGAATTGCTCCGGAGGTGAATAGTCCGAGATAGAATTGTCATAAAGAATATATGTTCGTAAGTCATTTTAAAATTGTGTATTAAAAATGCAAATACTAATCGTATCTATAAAAGCAATACTGAGTGGTAAATAATATGCAACTGGTTTAAGTCAAGTTTTTTCAATACCTGACTCCATACATTTCCATATGTAGGTGATCATGATCAAGAGCTTAAGCCGGTCAGTATCTACATCTCGGCAACAAGTATCAAAGCTCCAAGTCCAATTATTATGTGGAAATAAATCGTGAAACTAGTTCTCAAAGAATGTTGCTGCCTGGTTTTATTATCGCAAACTAGCAGAAAGTTGTCTGCTAAGTTGACAAACCGTCTGTCATTGTTAATTTACTACCAACGCAATATGAATAAAATTTGTTTTAATTACAGCGCATTGTTTTAAGTATAGCTTTGGCAACAACAGCCACCGTATAAAATAAAGTTCCTCAATTTTTATTTTTTTATACTTTTTGACTTTGATAAAAGAAAAACCACGCCAGCGTGGTATCAAACATTTGTTGCCCACATTGTTTCCGGTCAGCGATTTTCTTACCATAAAATTGTGTTTTTTTTCAATTTTTTTTTTATATAATTTTAGTTTTTATTTCTCGTTTTATTTACATATAATAAACGGCTGTTAATTTTAGACTAAGCAATGGCTTTAATAAGATTTAAACTGGCTGTTGTAATTGCTACCAGGCTGGTTATAAAATACCATGTAATCATTGCTAAAACACTTTTTAATTAACCGCCATGGAGCCAAACTACATAAGTCATGTTGTGAAATTGTTTAATTTGTTTGCAATGATAAAAACTTTCATTTTTTGTCAGGGCGCAAATAGTACAGCTGGTTTTATTTAATAGACCACAGAGATCATTTAAGAGGGAATATAAACTTAAACTTTCAAAACATACAACTTTCCACATATAGTCATATCCCGCTTAAAAATTACCCACTACAGTGAAAAGTTGTCGATCATAGGTCATTTTCTAATAGAAATATGTAGATTAGGACTTGTATGCTGACAGCTCGATATTAGGAACCTATTTTAATTTAGTACTAATTATTTTTAAAAAATCTTTTAAAATACTCTTTTTACTCTATTAGGAAAGACTAGATCATGGCCAGATAATATTTGTCATGTAACAGGTCGAGTAATAATAATAAATTAAGAATACTATGACTAGTTCCCGATAATGCACGTAGTCCAAAAGGAGAAATTGATCTAGGGCCATGATCATGGATTTTTTCTCTATCAAAAACCGATCAGTTGACTTTATGACTTCCCAAAAAGGGTACATTTTTACTAGGGTTATAACAGTAACCTAACAAATGATATACATGGGAAGAATATCATTTAAATTTGTTACACTCTTTAGTTATGGTTTTCACAATTATTGTTAATTACAAATCTTTTTTGTATACTACATTATTTAATTAGTCACCTTGTTTGAAACTTGACGTCTCTTTCCACAGTATGAAAGATCGCATGACATTTTGCAAGATTACTAAACAATATAATATATAGCTGTTCTAATAAAAATACGTAACCATTGGATTACGTTATTTTTCTCGTGTTATGTTGTCACGTAAGGCACAAAATCAACACGCAGATTAAATTTAAATAACATGCAATTTAAATTAAGCAACACAATTTAATTAAAAATATTTTTTATATATGTTTGACCCAGAAAAAAAATTCATCAATATGATGAATTTATTCATAATTATTATAAATATAAATAAATATATATATATAAATAAATATAAATAAATACATAAATAAAAATATAAATAAATACATAAATATTATATTCATAAATATTATGAATATTATGAAGTGTTTTTGTAAAAATTTTATTTAAAAAATAACTGAAAAAAATAATCGAAAAAAAAAAATTATTTCGAAAAAAAAATTGTTTCAAAATTTGTCCGAAAATAATTACAAACAAAAAAAATTTCGAGAATAAAGTTTTTCGATAAAAAAAAAATTAAAAAAAAAATTATTAAAAAAAATTTCGAAAAAATAATTTTTTCAAAAAAAAAAAATCTCAAAAAACTTTTTTCCAAACGTACATAATATTTATGATTGCATTCATAACATTGATGTCGGTAGTCATTAATATTATGAATGGTTCTTCAATACAATGAATCATGGTTTGAAGAACGGAATTCATCAATATGACGTAAATTTTTTTTCTGTGTATATATTTAAATAAATTTAGATATTAATTATAATAATATAAAAAAACTTTATTAAAAGAGGCAGAAAAAAATTCTTCATTATTATGAATGTATTCATAAATATTATGAATAAAGATTCATCATATTGATAACACAGTTCTTTAAATGACATATTGATGAATGCATTCATTATATATACATATGAACTTGTTCATACTATCGAACATCATAGTGATGAACGAAATATACAATGAATTTTAATCGTCATATTGATGAATATAATCTATGAGTAATTTAAAATTGTGCTGTAAATTGTTCGTAATATTTATGAATATAATATTCAAAATGATGAATATTGTTGAACTAATATATATTTTTTGTTAAATAAATTAATTGATGGACATTTTTTTACGAATTTTTCAAAAATAAAAATAAAAAGTTTTTAGAAAAAACTTCAAAAAAAATTTTAATTTTTTTTCTTAAAAAAAAGTTTTCTAAAAAAAATAATCCAATAAAATTTTTTTCAAAAAAATTGGTAAAAATAAATATATGAGAAATTTGGTTTGATGAACAACATTCTTAAAAATGATGTATTTTATGTATTTGTTCATTAATGGAACGTCATCACATTGAAGAAAACTTTTTCGACAGTTACCAAGCGTTCATCATATTAATTATTTCATTCATAACATGGATGTCGTTAGTCATTTATATTATGAATACTTCTTCAATACAATGAATCATGGTTTGATGAACGGAATTCATTAATATGATGTACATTTTTTTTAATATCTACGTGGAACTCGAACATGTTGTACATTTATGACCATTTCAATGTTCATATTGAATTTTAAAAACATAATTCTAGAACTCATGGTATTCCTAATTTTATTCAGATTCAGAAATATCGACTTCGTTTCAAATAGCTCCATCTGGATACATTATCGATATCATTTTTTGCAACCTCAAAGATTCGATGAAAATAATGACAAACTGAGTTTAAAAAAACCTAACCAACATAGTTTCGATATTCAACTTATCGATAACGAAAATATTATTTTGAACCATGCTAATAGTATTTCTAGGACCATGATCGGAAACTAATCATTGGGTATTTGCTCATAACCCGACTTCAAACTAATCAAAAACTTTTTTTCTTTAGTTTCAGACCGTTATTTAGATTAATTTATTAATATTATTTAATTTAAATTTATTATATATATTATTAACGAAGTTTTACTTCATTTCCATAGGTCATGTTTATTGTACATAAGTGATCTAATTAGGCTATGATCATGTTTACCCTAATAGGGTAAATTTCCACTAGGGTTGTATTGCCTTTCTCAACCTTTGCTGCATTAATGCAATAACCAATGCAGTTACTAATATGCCATCCAGCCTATTTTTAGCCGCACGTTTAACAAAGTGCATATTATTTTATGAAGTTTCTATTTCCGCGAGTCCAAAAGAAAACGAACTAAAAAAAATCGTAGAAAACTAATCAAGCGCTTCAAATTGAGGAAAAACTCGTTAGACACGAACACCATGGGGCTCCTCGTACACGCGCCAAATTGTTACCACTTAACCACTATTAAGTGGATAATGTCTGCAATGTTGCTATATTTTAATATACATATGCGAATAGGGCTTACCTAACATTTTCGAGACGAATTTTATGAATTTTAGTTAGACTTATTGCATTCTTAAAATAGTACCATTATAAACTACATAAGTTCTAAGTTTCATTCATTTATTTCTAAAAATACAAAAATTATAGATTAATTAATATGAAATAAAAAATACCTTAACAAATTTTTATATAAAAATATATTTTTTATTTTTCTTATTTTTTATTGTGTCAGTTAGATTTTCGTCTGACAGAATTCGAACGACCGAATATAATTTAAATTAAAATCATAGATTTTTCAAGGGTCTTTAATATAGAACTATGGCGATAGAACCATGACGAACAGACAAAAAGTAAATTGATAATATTGCATTGTCATTGTCTTCTAGATGAAATTAATTTTTAAAATATGATGCCAAAATACCATCTTGTAATTTGACATGAACATTTGTATTAAATCAACCAAAATATATCATTTTTATCAGAATTTTAAAAAGGTTTCTTATTAAGGACATTAATTTTGAATTGCAAGGATAATGACCACGGGCCACTTGTTCAAGTTTAGAAGTTATAACTTAATTGCTCTAAAAGCTCGTTCTATTAGCTTTAAAACGAACCATCAATGGAGTTTCTAGGACTTCTACTTTAAGAGATATTGAAATATGAACAACCATACAAATATATATTTGACCCATTTTTTGTAACTTTCAAACACTGTATCTCTGGAAGTAGTGGTCGGTAAAAAAAATAATTTCATTGAAATCGAAAGAGGTAAGTTCCAACCGCAGGTGGATTTGGTGTGGAATGGCCCATATAACACCGTACGACAAAATTCAACTTTTCGCTGCACACATGATAAAATCCTATATAATCTTAGAGTTCACTAAAAATTAAAATACTCGTGTATTTCAAGATATATTATGTATCAATTCGTTAAAGGGTTTTATTTGCATTTGAAAAGAAAGTGCATATCAAATTTTTAGGATGAATATTTGAAAAAAGTTTGATGTACTTCATAGCTGAGACAACACAAAGTATGTGTATGAAAACGTTTGTCCGATATAAATTTGTTTAAAGCTTTTATTTTTAAATTTGAATTGATTTTTCTAATATCTCATAGTTCCATTTCAAATGGGAATAAAAGCTTTAAATGACTTGATATGGGAAAACCGTTTTCATATCCATTCTCAGAGAGATCTCAGCTACAAAATATGTGCCGTAAAAAATAAATTTTTTTATTATGAAAATATGATATGTATTTGCAATTCAAATGCAAATAAAAACCGTAAAGGAATTGATCTAAAAAATTCTTCACCCAAAAACAATTTACCTATTTCAAGTAAATATCGGAATGATTCAGCTCCATAGAATATTTTTTTAAATCAATCTCAGTTTTCTTAAAATCAATGACAATTTTCTTGAAATAAACGATTTTTTTTTTCAAATAAAAGTAATTTGTGGAAACATGAATGAATAATTTTCTATGGGGCCATTTTACTTCATATTATTTTCAGTGTTAGAATGTTTTCTAGTTTCACGTACTGGTCGATTTTTTCATGTGTGCAAAATAGTGTCGGACGGTGTAATATAGAAGTAAGTAGATCCAAAGTTTCACAAAAATTTACAGACAAGCTTTTTTTTTTATAAAAAGTGAAATCCCTCCATTTTTTCAGAACTTAAAGTTAAATCTATCTACTAACTGAATGCACAATTTTTTTCCATTTATCTTTTGTACAACATAAGTTACAGATCTTTAAGATGAAAAAGTGACTTCTGACCCACAGCGGATCTATTTTTCATAACACGATTTCTCTCAAAATTCTCTACATTAATTTACATTTACTCAAATAATAAAAATTCACTGTCAGTTTAGGGTTTACTTTTATCATTTTTATACATAATTTTAAATTATAAAAAAAAACAGCATTTTTATACCCTAACCCAAGAGTGAAAGGGTATATTCCGTTTGGTACGTCGTTTATAACCCCCCGAAGGATTCATATCTGGTATGGAAAATTATATGTAATCAGAATGACGTCCTGAGTCAATTTAGCGATGTTCTTTTGTCTATTGAAATCACTAGAAAGCTAGATAAATGAAACTCTTAATTTAAATTACTTATATATCTACGCTGTCTGTCACATAAAATTTAGCATGATCGGTTCATTGTAATCTGTGAACTTATATGCAAATACCTCATATAAACTTACATCTAATCTTTAAATTCTTCTTTATACCGGCTTAAGTAAACATTTTTAGTCAAATATATAATGATTTTATGCTAAAATATATAAAAAAAAATGTTTCTCGAAAACCAACTTGTTCCCGAAAAAAATATCGAAATTCGGTGCATCTACCATTTGTACACCCAGAAAAGTACTATATAAATAATAGTTTTTATACCCTACACTAAGATTGAAAGGGTATATTCAGTTTGGTACGCCGTTTGTAACACCCTGAAAAAAGCATCTCCGGTATGGAAAAGTATATATATTCTTGATCAGCATGACCTCCTGAGTCGATTTAGCGATGTCCGTCTGTCTGTCTGTCCTTCTGTCTGTCTGTTGAAATCACGATTACAGAAAAAGTTGAAGAGCTAGAGCAATGAAACTAGATTTAGATTTAGATTACTTATATATCTAAGCATATATCTGGCATGATCGGTCTATTGTGACCTGAGAACCGACCACTTATGTTCAAATACCTCATATAAAATTTACATCTACAAATCAATTTTACTGTATACGTGCTTAGTTAACTTTTTTGGTCAAATATATATTGAAATTATGCTCAAATACATGAAAATAATGAAACGACTTGTGGTTCCCAAAAAAAAAATCGAAATTCGGTACATCTACCCATTTGTAAATATGGGTATCAAATGAAAGAAAATTCTTCAGGGATGGAAAGTTTGTAGTTATTTTCATGATTCGTATACCCTGGTGACCTATATACCACTTTGAATGGTAACCACACATATGTGTAGGGTATTTATAGTCGGCTTAGACCGACTATAATTTTGATAATCCTAACTATCATGTGATCTAACCTTCCCAACTGGTTTACTATTAAAAATAGTCTATAGGATAAATAATTATTTTAATCGAAAAATACCATTAAATACTAGAACATACCATACATTGCCATTGAGTTTATATGAAAAGATTTATTTTTTGTATACTGTTGAATCAATAATTGTCCTATTGACCAATTTTAATGAGATTTGAGGGAATTTTTTTCTGGTTATACATATGGGTAATGAAATTGAAGGAAATTCTACATTTTTTTTATATATTTCTGTTAATAACTTTTATTTTTCCTGCAAATTTAAACCAAGATTCTTTGCAAATATATGCGCAAACTTATTGATAGCGAAGTTAGTCTATTGAACCTAACTACCCACTCACTTTACTTTACATAGTCAACCCATTCCAATTTCCTGTTCTAGCTACCTAAGCTATAATACTATTTGTTAGAGCCTTGAAAAAAAAAATAACCAAGAAACTAACTTGAATAACAACGATAAGTTAACGAAGAGTATTTTTAGAAAATAAATAAAAACCGTTTCATTTAACTTAAGGGCATTATTGTCGTGCACAACGAATGCTCGTTAAAGTTCGCATTAATATGGCAACTCGATGGTGCTTAAAGGTCCACTTACATACTATTTCAAAATTCTTAAATACTATAGATAAATTTAACAAATTTAGAAAATTTATTGTTCCTGTATATTTATCAGAGATTTATCACGAATTATTTAGACATATGTTTCCTAATTATAAGAAAAATTTATTATAAATAGTGCCAAGTTAAATTTTACTTGATTTAAAGAAAGTTTTCTTAATTTACTTATAATATAGAAAATGTTATCTTAATATAAGAAAACTTTTTCCTTGACGCTATTTCAAGTTCAATTTTCTTTATTATTTATTTTAGCTATAAGTGATCTTAAATATGCAACACATTTTGTCATGTCTTTTCGACTCGATCGCAATATTTCTACAACTTATAGTATTTTCAGTTGTGTGTTTGTAAAACTGGTTTCTTTCTACTTTAAATGCATTCAAACTGAAAACTAAAGGAAAAGCACAAAAAAATATAAAGTTGCATTGTAAAAGTTGCGCTAAAAAAGTGGTTTTAAATATTGCTGTCAGCAGGGTCAAAGTTTAAAATAAAGTACTATGTATTCAAATAAATTTAATATTGCATAATTGTTGGCTTTGTGGTTAGTTAAAGTTGGATTTTGTTCGCGAATTGTGTTTAATCAAACGTAAATTGTGAATGATTCTGAAATTAAAAATATTTTTATGAAGTTTTAAAATAAGAATGTTTCGCATGGACGGAAGAAAAAAAACTTCCATTGATTAAGAAGCAATACCACTTAGCTATCAAGAAATCAACCAAGAATGTTTTTCTTGAGTTGCAGTTGTTATTTTCGTACACCCATAAAAAGATAATATATAAATAATAGTTTTTTTACTATTAAAAATAGTCAATGGGATAAATTTTATTTTAATCGGAAAATACTATTAAATACTAGAAAATACCATGACATTGCCATTGAGTTTATATGAAATGATTTATTTTTTGTATACTATTAAATCAATAATTGTCTTATTGAACAATTTTAATGGGATTTGAGGGATTTTTTTTCTGGGTGACTAACTGTTAAAAACAAAAAAAAAAACTGTAATTGTTTTCTTCGTTTAGTAGTGTGTCTGTCTGTTGGGTTATGGATATTTTTTACGCGGACAACTCAAATTCTTCCCCGAGTTAATTTTTAAGCGAACCACTCTTCTCCGATAAATTTCTTCCCTGAAATTCGTCCCCGAGACAATACTATCTAAGAATATTCTTTTTAAATAAACTTTTTTTTTAATAAATTTAATTTATTTCGCATATTCATTTTCTCTGTTTTAATAATACCTAATAGCGAAGAAAAGTTGCTGGTGCGTTCGACTACGAGCTAAAAGGTCCCCGGTACGCTCCCCAGCGACTGTCAACATATTTTTCATAGAAAACATGTTTCTATGCGACGCTACCTCTCCGCAGTCAATGAGAAACCTATGAGAGTAAACATTGAATCGTCATATTGATGAATTTGTTCATAATATTTATGAATATAATATTTTTTACAAATTTTCAACAATTTTTTTTTAGAAAATAATTCGAAAAAAAAGTTGATGTAATAATTTTTTTTAAAAAATAACAAAAAAAAATTAGGAAAAAAAATTTCGAAATAAATTTTGGAAAAAAATTTGAAAAAAAAAATTAAAAAAAAAATAAAAAAAAAGTTTTCTTATTGATTCTTAAATCTATTTTTTATAAATATAACTTATTAATAAAAAGTTGTAATTATAAATAAATATATTATAAAACATTATACTAATTTATGCTTGTCGAGCAAGCATTATAAAAGAAATAACATATAAGAACTACTTGAGTACTGAGAAGTACGACAAAAAAATGAACGAAAAATAAATATTTTGATTGAAATTTGGTTTAATGAACAGCATTCTTCAATATGAAGTAAATATGTTGTATTTTATGTTCTTGTTCATTAATATGATGAAACGTATTCTTCAAATACAGTTCATCATATTGAAGAACATCTTTTCGCATTCCCTTCATGATCGCATTCATAACATTGATGTCGTTAGTCATTAATATTTTGAATGGTTCTACAATACAATGATATTGGTTCTTCACTATTCGATAGTACGAATTATTTCATATATATAATGAATGTATTCATCAATATGTCATTTAATGAATGGTGGTATCAATATAATGAATCTGGTAGTTGGTAGAAAAATCCATAATATTTATGAATATATTCGTCATATTGATGATTTTTTTCTATAGAAAGAATTGTCTCTGAGAGAAATTGTTTGGGGCATGAATTGTCTAGTTTCCGGGAAAGTATTGTCCAGCACCCTCCGTCAGGATGTCAGGACACAAAAACAACTAACAACTATGAAAACAACTATGAAAACAACTATAGCAAGTATTCTTCTTGGGTCGTAGAAGTTAAGTTCGTGTCCTTAGTAGAATTTTGAAACTTTATTATTTCTCTTCGTGTGATTAAAGTATTTTAAATAATTTCAATAAAATATTAATAGAATCTCAAAGATATATTTAATAACTATGAACAATTTATTACCAGTTGCCTACCGTCTTAATCTGAACTCTAGAAATATTTCTATATACTATTTCCACAAAGTTTATTCAGTTCATTTGCTTTTGATGCAACTATGTGTGTGATAGTGCATAATAAGTAACTCTACATTTTGCTCTTATCGAAAATGCAAATTTAGCAACAACAAAATATATTAATAATTAAATAAATAACAGACTAACTATGAGCAACCAAGAGAGACGAACGTGTTTTTCTTGTTTAACTTTTTTGTTCACACGCTTCGAATGCCTATTTTTAGCTGGAGTCGACGCATATTGTTTTTATAACATTATCAGGCATATATTATAAATATATTTATTTTCATATATGTCGAAATATAATGTGATTCACTGCAATTATATGAACAATACGAGTTCGTTGCATGCTTCTGAGAATATAATTATATTAGCTGTGACTTATTTTACGTGGAATATTAACTAGATCTATTGGTAACGCCGTGTGACATACACGAAACGAAACAATAATTGTTGCTAAAACAATAATAATTATTATTGTGTGATATTTTTTTGCAATTATCATTAGAATGTAATTTTTTATATGTTTGTTACAAGTGATATTACGTTAATTCTTAAAGTACACTTGAACATTTTGTATATTTTTACGTTTATTATAATAAAATGATTATCGGGAAATGATTATTGTAATAAATCTACCCTTACCTTAGTCTACCCTTACCTTAGTATGATCAGAAACTGATCATTATATTCATTTCTTGTCCTAAACCGCTCAGTTACAAGGCCAGCATGATCAGCTCATTATATCTACCTAAAGGGTACATTTTTACTACTTTAGTAGAAATTTTGGAAAGGGTGCGCAACTTCTTGTAACACAGTTACATCTTCGAGTACTTATCAAGGCCCATTATTGGGTCCTGTTCAGGTATCTGCATTGCCTTAATTACTTTGTTAGGAACCGAGCAAAAAAAACCCGTCAGAACCCGTCAAATAAACTTCATAATAATAATATAATAGTTTGGCGCTACAGTCCTAGACAAAGTTTACTCTAGGTTTGCCATTGATTGCCGAGAGGTAGCGTCGCATAGAAAACTGTTTTCTATGAAAAAGATGTTGGCAACCCGAGACCTTTCGGCTCGTAGTCAAATGCACCAGCGACTTTTTGATTCGTAGTCTAATGCACCAGCGACTTTTTGATTCGTAGTCAAATGCACCAGCGACTTTTTGATTCGTAGTCTTTTTGACTCGTAGTCCAACGCACTAACCAGACGAGCAACCGACGCTACAAATAACCTTAGCAATAAATCGAAAAAAGCTTTTTAGTATATTAAAATGATAACTTTTATTGAAGTATTTTAAAATATTATGTTATAATCCATTTAAAACGAGCCTTGATTTCATAATTTAAATAATAACTTTGAAGAATTACTATAAAGAGATTATTTAGGTTAAAGTAACTATAAAAACGCATTAATGTTTTTAAATATGTTTGGGTTTAATATTCTTATAATACACACACACTGAGTACTGAGCTCATTATCTTTACTAAGGTAGCATTCTTAAAGCCTGAATTGTTTGTCAACTTTGGTTGTCAACTAGGTTGAACATATAACTGAGTTCTTTGACCTCGTTGTTTTCGTACAAATGTGGCATTTTTAAAGAATTCTTTCTTACCTCAGCGATGTCATATAATATTTTACTCAGAACCTGCATTTTTTATGTATTATTTTTATCATCATCAGCACACATAATTCATATCTTATCTTAAATACATATCTGGTAGATAAATATAAAGAGTTTATTCTGCATTATGAAAGGGGGAAATATTAAAATAGCGAAATCAACCTAGTTTTTTATTGATTAATATTTTTAATAAATACATAATTTTTTTAACAAATATTAATTTTTAAAAAAACAACTGATCACGACCATTTTCAATACGGTTATTATACAAGTAATGAATGACTTTTTCCAGAAATCGTGATTTTAAAAACAGAACAGACAGAAAAAAACATTTTTTTCAAAAATGTATTTTTTATAAATATAACTTTTTATTAATAGAAAGTTGTAATTGTAATAAATATATTATAAAACATTTTACTAATTTATGCATGTCGAGCAAGCATTATATAAGATATAACACACAAAAACTACTTGAGAACTGAGAAGTGCGGCAAAAACCGAACGAAAAAAAATATTTTGATAGAAATTTGGTTTTATGAACAGCGTTCTTCAATATGATGAACATATATGTTGTATTTTATATTTTGGCTCATTAATATGATGAAACGTATTCTTCACATACAGTTCATCATATTGAAGAACACTTTTACCAAGCGTCCATCATATTTATGATCGCATTCATAACATTGATGTCGTTAGTCATTAATATTTTGTGTCTATTATAAACGAATGACCAAAGAGAATATACTCCTTCAGTTTTAGTATAGGTTATAAAATTAACCCTTTTCAAAAAAAGTGTCTAAAAAGAATTTACGTAAATTCCAACTAAACAAATAAACTGAAAAAGTAGCACGCAACAGACGAAAAACGTTGACCGACCCGCCCATGGGTCCATGACGCATGCATTAGGGTCAGGTTGCAACAAGAGCAACAACAAAAGAGAAATGTAAACGTGAGTTGCATGCAACAAAAAAAAAAAACTACAAGAAAAATAAAAAATATTACCTGATGGCAACACGGTTCAATGCAAGAGAATCAGAACAGTCTGAAGCAATAGCTGACGAAAATCCAGACATTGCATGCATAAATTACAAAAATCAAGTAAAAGCGCAAAAAAATAATCTTGACATTTTCGTGCAAATCAAAATTACGTTGCAAATAATTAAAAAAATCGTCACTCAGGAGGGTTGCCAATATTATAGATTTAAATCTCGTTGAACAACAAAAACATGTTGCTATATAGTAGGGTCACTTGATCAATTAACGTCCATTGATGAAAGGGACAGCAGCAGCTGCAACATTCTACCCTATATTTGATAAATTTGGCCAACGTAGCAAACAAAAAAAAATCAAATATCTTTGTGGTCAACACGTAATGCAGTCGTACATTAAAACCAAATCCCGGTTTTGCACACTTTAAAGTGTACGTACCGAATGAAGAAAGGACAAAATTCATGACACAAATTCAATTCGGTATCTTGATTGTGCTTTATCAATTGCGGTGCTATCGCTGTTTTATATTTTCATTGTCAGCTGCAAAATTTCAACCGTTGTCTTTTTTGGGCTTGATTCTAGTATGTGTCCTATTCATACTACTCTTTTGTGTTGCAAATCGTGATTTCAGATTTGACGGTATCTTCGTCTCTGGTGCGCCTGTCTCTTTGTCACTGTCACTTGTTTCTATTTGTCACTTTTTTCATTTTGTCAGACTGTTTATATCAGTTGTAATCGAGAATTACTTTATCCATCACTACTCTAACATCAACTTATTTTATCCGTATACCATTTCTTTCAACTAATACTTTATCCTACTCACAGCTTATCCTTCTCACAACTATATCTACCACTTATGTAGAAAAGGGCATACGGATAAACTCGATTACGATTTCGTATCTATATTTAACTACAATTCATTCTAAGATATACGCAAATATCGTTCCGAAATAATAAAGTTTATTCGAAACGAGAAAAAACGATTCTGGATCACCTAGCAGATTTTAGAAGTACTTTGCAACCACTTTGGAAATGTATAATGTATTAAGGGAGTCGCTCCAAAAATGGTTCCAGAAGTCGTTATTTTCGCAAGCAATGTCTACACGAGCAAGTACTTTTCCGTCAGCTTCTAAGAGTAGCGAACAGAGACGTACATTACCATTCGCTTCTCTTGCTATGTGTTCTGGAACCATTTTAAGTACTCTCTTTAAATTTTTCACTTTACTGGTTGAATAACTTCTCTCCCGGTTTCTAAAGACGTAGTTATGGAATAAGGTCCGATGGAATGACTTTTGGAACTACTTCTAAAAATGGTTGATGAGGAATGACTTTTGGAACTACTTCTTAAAATGGTTCCCATGGAATAATTTTTGGAACTACTTCTTGAAATGTTTCCCATGGAATGACTTTTGGAACTACTTCTTGAAATGTTTCCCATGGAATGACTTTTGGAACTACTTCTTAAAATGGTCCCCAGGAATGATTTTTAGAACTACTTCTTAAAATGGTTCCCATGGAATTACTTTTGGAACTACTTCCTAAAATGGTTCCCATCGAATGCCCTTTGGAACACCTTCCACATGTTGTTTCCATAGAATACAAATACAATAAATTAAATTGTTCATTTAATTTTTATAAAACTAATATAATCAGGAATATTTAAACTTTAAAGTATATTAAAAAAGTTTAAGATATTGTCTTAACGTGCTCAAAGTCCAGTCAGTACAAATTGGGTGTTTTGTACCAACAAATAAAACACCAAACAAATGGCAAAATTGGTGTTTTTGCCAAGCCCCTTCATCAGTGATCTTTCTCTGCAGATTCTACATTTCTTTTCCAATGAACACAATAAGAATTATGTGCATTGAAGAAAGAACCAAAAGCAAAGAATGCAAAAACTGGATCAACTCATGATTTTGCCAAAGTTGTTGTTTCGTGCAGCAATTTGCTACGTATAGGCTGCAGAGTTTGCAGATTAAAAAATTAAATATTTTCATGGACATTTTTGCTCCTGAACCTATTATATTTTTGAGGTTGATATTCTCCAGCCTTTATATGAAAGTTGAAGTTGTTCTCGTTGCTGTGCCGTCAGTACCAAGGGAGAAGTTATTCTAGAATCAGTTGCTGTAGAATTGGATGAAGAAACATATCTTTTACGCTCTCATTAAATGCTCAGAAACAGTATTCGCTTCTCGTATACGTTCCGCTAGAAGCGAACGTAGAATGACTTTTTATCGGAACCCAATGTAAAGTTGTTCTCGTTGCTGTGCCGTCAGTACCAGGAGAGAAGTTATTGTAGAATAGCTTGCTATTGAATTGGATGGAGATACAGAACTTTGTTCGATTATCTCTCATATTACCATATTCAACCGATAAATTTTAATTTGTGTACTCTTTAGAACTCTCGAATATAAAGTGATTCCTAAAATCCTATCACTAGAAGCGAACGTGGAACGACTTTTATGTTTGTAGTTCTAGAAGTTGTTCTTTTCGGAACAACTTGCGATAAAATCTGCTGTGCAATATCGCATCGAATATCAAGATTGATTCGAAAAACATTTCGATATAGATAAATATTTATATATCGTATCTTTTCTTTAATTTTAGTGAACGACAAATTAATAAAATTCGTAGTGATAGAGCAACGAGATCGTACTTTTTATCTCAGTTAGTTCAAGAAAACTTCGATCATCGAGGAGCTTCGAGACATGGCAAACTGGGTTCTATCACTTTATCCATCACCTCTTTTACTTGTTTCTATTTATCTCATTTCTATCTAAAATTTTTCTTAGTGATTTTACCCTTTTATTACTCTATCATCTAAAAATGTATTCCTCTAATATTTCATCCATCTACCACTTTATTTATCTGTCACTGGCACTTTCTTCTTCTGTCACTATGTCCCACTGTCAAATTGTGAATCTCTTGCTCTGTCATCTGCATCCGTTTGTTTGTTTAACTTCATATCACCGGACATTGTACCGTATAAAACTCTACCCATGTTCAATTTTCACATCGTACCCCCTCCAAGTCGTGTATTTGTTCACTAAATATCCGCTGAGTTCCGTTTTATGACCGTATTCGAAGCGTAATTTCAGATGCGGAAGGAAGTCTGAAACGCAATTTGCAGCTGCCATTACAACCATTCCTCTTTGATGTTTTCTGCATTGGTAAATATTCAACGCATCAAACAATAGAGAGTCATCACAACGTTATGAAGGTTGAAATTCGGTAGAACATGCACCCTTAGTTTACAATTGTTTGGAAATACTTATAAACGTACTGAATTATTTTATACGTATTTTATTTATAAGGATCATGCCAAATATATAATATTAAACAACTAATAAACGTTGTTTAACAACTTTCCAACCACATTGTTGCAAATTTTACTATATAACTTGGGAGTTCTGATTTCACTGCATTCAGTTATTTTTCTATCACGTTAACTTTTGTAGAATGTTGTATTACCAAATTTATAACCTTTTCAAACTCATTTAATCCATTTAGTTTTCAATATATTTGATCTATACCCTAGTAGAAATTTATCGTATTAGGGTATACATGATAATGTCCAGATCATGATCGTGAAGTAACTGATCGGGTTATGACATGGAAAAAATGCAATGACCAGTTCCCTGTAATGACCCTATTACAATTTCTACTAGGGTACACGAATTTTTTTGATTGAATTTAAATATTTTTTTGGTTAATCAATATACTTAAAAATAAAATAATATATTCAAAACCGCTTGACTTAAAATCAAAAATTGAAAGCCTCTCAATAAACATAAATATATCAGAATTTAATTCATTTCATGTGCTATTGATTGACATGATTTCAATGAGCTCTAATAAATATAAAATTCAACAGCCGTCTTAATTTGATGGTATATTGTTTTTTTTTTTTTTTTTTTTTTTTGCTGAAGATCTTCTATTTTTAAAATCCGATCTACGTATCAAAGCATTCAATGACGAAGGCGCTTCTACGTCGAACACTCAAACAAAGCCGGGCTTAACATATAGGCACCACATCAACAGGGTCTTCTTGATGTGCGCTCGTATAAAATAACTTTTATATAATTGGGGTGTGCCACATATTTGTTGTACAACCCTTCAAAAGGGATTTAATATTAAATTTTTGAGTGTGCAATTTCAATTTTGAAACTGATTGTGACATGACCCTAATGCTCATAAATTTTATTTTTGGTTGACGGTAATTAGATTTTTTTTTCATGGAATTTGTTGTTAGGGAATTTCTTGTCATGGGATTTCATGGTCCTACATATATGTAATGTGATTTCTTTATTTTTAATTAAGCTGCTTGTAGTTGATGTTGCTGTGATTTATTTACAGATGCAGGGTAAGATGTGATTTATTTCATACATACCACATGATTTGAGTTGCATTTACCAGTCTTTGGAACCAGTCCACAACCATTTCATAAGTGTATATTGTGGTTGAAAATGATTTGAATAAATTTTTAATCATTTTACAATATTTGACTGAATTGCCGAGGTAAAACTAATCAAATTAATTTTCGCTAATCACTAAATAAAGAACCGGAATCGGAACCGGTACCGTAAAAGTGTTGATTTTTGAACCGTTACTAAAAATGTGTGGAACCGATATCGAAACACATATATAATTATGTTTTTTTTGTTTCACAAGAACCGCCACTGTTTAATTATTTCTGCAGCATAACTTACCAGTTTAAAATCACTGTGATTGGTTACAAAGTACTGGGAATGAGCTGATCTATTATTATAAATTAGAAAAAATGGGGTGGTCGATAACGAAATTTTGAGAAAATCGATGACAAAGTAAAAATTTGTATTTTGATTTTTGTAAATTTCAACTTTACGTGTAATTTAAAAAAAGGAAGAAATTATGCGATTCGAGAAAGTGATATATCATTGGAAAGGTAATTTAATTGTCTAAAATATGAGTAGTATAAAAATAATATTCATTTATCAACAGATTAATTTGTATAATCAATTTGCTTGAATATACTATGTAAGTAATATGCATTTACTAAACACACTTTACATTTTTATACCCTAATCCTAGGGTATATTAACTTTGTGCATATATTGTAACGCCCCTTAGGAGGCGTGTCCGGTATGGAAAAGTATATATATTCTTGATCAGCATCACTACACGAGTCCGTCTAGCCATGTCCGTCTGTCTGTCTGTCTGTCCGTCTTACTGTGTTGCTGTCCGAATACAGAATAACTGATCAGAATGCGATGAAATTTCGTCTCAATATATTTTAGTCAAAAGTAGGAACTGAGTTTGAAAATGAGCCAAATCGGTCAACGGACACGCCCACCTCCCATACAACTCACTTTAACTCTTTCGGAACTAATAACTCGAAAAGTATTCAAGGTATAGTTATAAAATTTAAAAGGTATTGTTAGAATTTACCAATAAATATGTGGTCCAAAAATGGGCGTGATCCGCCCACATTTTTTTTTCATTATTTCCCGGGTTTTTATAGTGGAAATTTGATCCGTAAATTATTAAAATCAAATCTATGAAATATTAGCCTTTCAAAATTTTAAATATAGGCGTGGTCCGCCCAATTATATTTTTCAAAAATTTTTTTTTCAGTTTTTTATACTTCTATATAAATTTTTTAATTTATGGGGATATAAGACGTAAATTTCTGATATTTGTATAATATTCTGAGGGTGGGGAGGTTCAGCATAATTAAAAACTTTAAAATTAAGGTATGCAATTAAATATCCCATATTAATATCCCCACCAAAGGTGTAGGGTATTCCATAGTCGGGCCCGACCAACTATAAAAATCCGCCCCATGTGACCGAACTTACCCATGTGACCTAACTTTCCCAACTCGTTATTTTACATTTTCTTATTTTTTTTGAATCATAGAATCACATTCCGAGTAATTGACATCGATGAACCAAACACCCTGTATAAATAGCTTCGCAAAATTAAAAATAACACATAAATAACTTCTTATTTATTTAGAAGCTACTTTAATGTTAAACTACTCATAAATAACTAAAAATAAATTAAATAAAAATAAACCCTCATAACACACACTCCACTCATAAATTCTTGTCAATCTAGCGATCATTAATTGCGCCAAAATGTAAAATTAAAAACTACAAATAAATTTTACTTCTTATGGACTTAAAGAAACGAAATAAATCTAGAAAAACCCGCATGTGACATCTCTTAAATGTCATGGGCATAGTTCTAAAAGATCCAAAAACATAAGATGAAAAGATGAAGATGAAAAACAAAAAAATCAAAATGTGCATCAAAACGTGACGCGATGTCATAAAATTTAAATGCCTGCTTTACAGCTAATTTACTTGATTCCTGAGTAGCACGACGAATAGCTTCCATATTAGGGGCGATACAGCGATGTGGCAAAAGACGATGGTGAATGCATTTTTAGATATTTTTGTTATATTTGCGCAAAGTTTTGCTGTTCAGTTTCAATTCTTAAAATAAGTACTATATACGGCTTTTAAGTCATTTGCGGATCAATTATGTATCTTTATGCGGATTTCTTTTAATTAGTTCGTTCAAATTAAGTCATTTTAGTATTCTTTATATCTGAAATACTTATCTTGGAACTTTATTTTTTATAGAAGTACCCATTCAGTAAATTTTGATTTAATTACTTCCCAAATCAGAAACAAATACGAAGATTATTCGTATAATGTATAACTAACTTCTACAATTTAATAACCAAAAAATTAATTTTGCGTTCAATTATATTTGTTTTCTGAATCAAGAAGCCTTTTCCGAGTTTTTTGTAGCCGGTTTTTAACTCAAGAATAACATGATGTTATTTTGTTTTTATAACCACGACATTAACTTCTTTGAATCAAGAATATTGAGGTATTACCCAGGTAGAAAATTGTCATATTAGAGTAGATATGATCAAAGCCAACTCATTTTGTTAATTTAACTGATTGTGCTGTGTTAAGGTTCAGATCGTGTTAATGTTCAGTTCCCGTTAATGGCTCTAGTGCAAATTCTATAAGGGGATATTCTAGAAACTTTATTTTTAAAGAAGTAACCATTAAGAAGATGTTGACCTTATTTTCTTAATAAAAACAATTAAATTCTCCGACTCAAGAATAATAATTTCGATTTTCTATAGCCTCGAAACTATACTTTGAATCTCGAAAACTGTTGTCGAATGTATTTTTGATCTAGTCAGCATTTTTTTTTTTTTGTGAGATAAAAATAGAGCCACAGCACTAGGGAGGGTTATATCCATTGTGCTGTGATCCAGTTCTCTGGTTTTTATGATACTTCTTAGATTCATTATTGAATCTAACCATTACTCCTACACAGAAAAAAAAATCATCAATATAATGAATTTATTCATAAATATTATGAATTTTTCACCAACTCATTCACCGTTCATTAAATGACATTGCTCAATACATTCAATGAATATGAATCGTCATATTGATGAATTTCGTCATATTGATGAATTTGTTCATAATATTTATGAACATAATATTTTTTTTAAAAATTTAAAAAAAAAAAAATTGTTGTAAAAATTTTATTAAAAAATAACGAAAAAAATTAAAAAAAAAAGTTTTAAACTAAATTTTTTTAAATATTTTTTTTATAATATAAGTTTATATTAAACAAAAGTTTTTATTATAAATAAATATATTATAAAACATTTTACTAATTTATGCATGTCGAGCAAGCATTATATAAGAAATAACATACTAGAACTACTGCAGAACTGAAAAGAACTGCAAAAAATGAACGAAAAGTAAATATTTTAATTGATATTTGGTTTAATGAACAGCATTTTTCAATATGATGTAAAATATGTTGTATTTTATGTTCTTGTTCATTAATATGATGAAACGTATTCTTCACATACAGTTCATCATATTGAAGAACACCTTTTCGACAGTTACCAAACGTTCATCATATTAATGATCGCATTCATAACATTGATGTCGTTGGTTATTAATATTATGAATGGTTCTTCAATGCAATGAATCATGGTTTGAAGAACGGAATTCATCAATATGATGTACATTTTTTTCTGTGTATTATTTGTTTTGATAACCACAAAATGAACTTCCTTGAATCAAGAAGAATTAAAAAAAAAGAATCAAACTATTTTGAATTAATTTCTTGCATAGTACAGGAAATTATTTTAAATTGAAAATCCATTCATTAGAAAATTTAAAATCAAGAAATTTTCTTTCATACAAATATGAATTTACATAATGGAATAGATTTCGCTAGATGTTATGGACATTTGTCGATCGCGTCGATATCTTACTTGAGTTTAAGAAATTATTTTTCGCGGGACATTCGACACTTCATTTTTTTGAGCAGAAAGTGAAAGATATCAAATAAGCTAACACGAAAATTAGGTTTTTATTATTTCACTTGAAATTAATGTTAAGCTGCTACTGCTTCTAAAAGAAAAAGTTGAAAACGAGAAATCTATAGTATCTAGAGAAACTGAAATATTTTGTGCGGATTTAATTATAATTGAAAATGGGCAGAAATTTAGCAGTGTGATCTGATGAGGGTAACGATGGGTGTTACGAGAATGATTTGTAGAGTGTCATAAACATATGGGGCATTCTGGTCGTAGGGTAAACGTGCATTAGATATGATTTTTATGATTTTATTTTTCATATGTTTTAAACTGTGGCTATAAATTGCTAACAGCATGATTTAGTGATCATGCAGTGTACCTCATTTATAACCGCCTCCTTGAGTTGTGCTTATTTGTTTCTTTTTATGTTATTATGATCAGCGCACACGATCGTGACGTCGTCGTTGACAGGCAACATGACACAAATAAATACAAACAATATGTCTGCGACAGACAGACGACAATGCGTCGTAGAGCCAATAGTTGATTTTCTTTTTATTGTTCAAGAAGCACGATCGACGCGACGCGCGCGATCTTCTCAAGCACACCACAGATGTTCTTCAGATCCAGACGCATTCCAGCGAGTGACTGCTTTGTCACTCAGCGTATATACGACTATCTATCTGTTGTCTGTGTCTATCTCTCGATATGTCTGTCTGCCACCGATCGACATAAAAATGTTTGGTATACCGCCCGTCAAAGCCTCTGGGATTTTCCAGCCACCCCTCCCTAAATCCATCGATCTTTTATTGCTTTTTGATGAAATGCTCTGTCTGATATTAAAAATTCAAACAACAATTTGTCGGTGATTTTCAAATTTAATTATTGCAGTAGCAAAATAATACAAATTCCCCAGAGATGAATGTGTACGATCGGTGGTGGATTTGTGGAGATTGTAGGCCTTTTAAATGCTGTAAAAATATTCACTACAGATACTCTGAATAAAACGTTCTATAAGTTTGTAAAATACCAATTAACCTAGGAAATTATGCACTAGTATCATGAGCGAAAACTTATTATTGTATTTTAACTTTGTATTAGTATTAACTCAAATTCTCTTTCTACATGGGAAGAGCAAACAATTAAAATATTGAGTATATTTTTATGGTATTTTGTAGTATTTAATCAATTTATAGTTTTAAAGAATAATTTAACCTAGTGCTTTTTTATTTTTGAATATCTACTAAGATCCACAGCATTCGGAAAGACAATATCAATTGTACTGTGAAATCTGATCCCTACGTTTTTGTGCGCACGAACGACCATATCCAAGCAGGGATTTGAACCCGAGTCCTTCAAAATGCAAGTCCAGCGCGCTACCTCTGGACTGCTGAGGCCGAACATTCTCGCATGATCCTTACACAGAAGAAAGAATTTATATCAATTTGATTAATTCCATTCTTTAAACCATGATTCATTGTATTGTAAAACCATTCATAATATTAATGACTAACGCCATCAATGTTATCATAAATATGAAGAAATATGAAAAACTGTCGAAAAATGGTTCTTCAATGTGATGAACTGTATGTAAAGAATACGTTTCATCATATTAATGAACGAAAATATAAAATACAACATATATGTTACGAAATTTCTATCAACATATTTATTTTTCATTCATTTTTTGCCGTACTTCTCAGTTCTCAAGTAGTTATTGTATGTTATATCTTATATAATGCTTGCTCGACATGCATTAATTAGTAAATTTTTTTATAATATATTTATCAGTGATGATAAGTTCGATACAATTGTACTGATTTCAGTACATTTACATCTCAAAAGTACGACATTTTCGGTACAATTTATCTGGCAAAGAGAATTTGAGCAGAGCAACTCCTAAACTATTAATCAGATTATAAAAACTGCAGTGTAAACTTATGGGAAAATAATATGAATCGGTTCTAGTTCTGTCCCTTTATACGAAACCAATCGGCAACTTTACCCTTAGACATATCATTGAACTGATCTTCAATTGAAGAATTTGATTCTGTTTAAAATTCTCCAATTGAAGACCAGTTCAGTGATAGGTCTAAAGGACTGCATGAGTCCTTATTCACCTCTTCCTATGAAAAGGCCATGTTGTAGCTACAATTTCATCAAAATTTAGTATCTAGCATTATTGCATTTTTATTTGAAAGCTTGATAAAAACTCTACAAATATTAAGTTTTTTTATATTTTCTGCTATAACTACATATCCAATGAAAATTCATTGAAAAACTGATATTAATGGTATTTTGAAAGAAATTCCATAAAATCCCACTAAAACATGCAAAATTACATAATCTCGAACAAAGACTATATCGAAAAACAAAAAATTCAGTACACTTTTTTTCCAATTTGATACTAGTTTTTCATTGATTTAGTACTAATTATAAAAACATAAATATCTACACTGATATTTATTATAATTACAACTTTTTATTAATAAAAGTTATATTTTTAAAAAATATATTTTTGAAAAAAAAAAATTTTTTTTTCGAAAAAAAAACTTTTTTTTTCGAATAAATATTTTTTTCGAAAAAAAAAATTTTTTTGAATAAATTTTTTTTTTTCGAACCAATTTTGTTTTCGAAATTTTTTTTTTTAACAATTTTTTTTTTTAATTTTTTTATTTGTACGAAATTTTTTTATTTGACAATTTTTTACTGTTATTTTTTAAATAAACTTTTTACAACACTTTTTTTCGAATTATTTTATAAAAAAAAATTTTTTTTTTGAAAAAATATTATGAAAAAAATCATCAATATGACAATTAAAATTCATTGTATTGTATATTTTGTTCATATATATAATGAATGCATTCATTAATATTTGATTTAATGAACGGTGGTATCAATATGATGAATCTGGTAGTTGGTGAAAAAATTCATAATATTTATGAATAAATTCATCATGTTGAAGTATTTTTGTTTTTTTGTATATCACACGTTTTTTTTTTAGATTTTTCAAATTCGACAATTTTAGCAAGAAAATGTCGAATAAAATTCAAAAATTATTTTTCTGGTAATAAATTTCTAAGTAATAAGAAACAAATTAAACGAAAATTTAAAAAAGTGAAACATATGAATTGGGTTCCAGCAGCGAAAATACATGATAACTTTATCTTTTGTAAAGATAATATAAGGTATAACTTTAAAATATTTTTCATCAATTCATTTTTGTTCATCTATTTTCATTATGTGCTCGATGTTTAAAAAATGTTACTTTCACCCATAAAAAAATCCCTCAAATCCCATTAAAATTGGTCAAAAGGACAATTATTGATTTAATAGTAATTAATACAAAAAATAAATCTTTTCATATAAACTCAATGGCAATGTCATGGTATATTCTAGTATTTAATGGTATTTTCCAATTAAAATAATAATTTATTCTATTGACTATTTTTAATAGTAAAAAACAATAATTTGTATAGAATTTTTTCCTGGGTGTACCCAGTTCTTCCATTGGAGTATTTAAAGTATATTGTAAATGTCGTCGACTATAATTCTTTCTAAAATACTTTTTATATTTTCTTCATCCCGAAATACGCCACCGTTTTCATGATTATTAGAAATATTGATTTAGTAGCAACATGCGGTACAACCCGTTCTTGTGTAGTTCTCATTCCACATCTTCGTATTTTTATCGTATAATCGCTCTTGAAGAAGTTATGCACTATAATCCTTACGATGTAGTACGCATCGAGTATTCTATAAATAGTTCTGACTCTACGTATGAATGTGGTTTTTATTTAGAATCCCCGCCACTTATGTTGTCGCTTGTTGGCGTCTGGTGGAAAAGTCATCATTATAGGCTACGTTGATTGTGATGTTATGATGCGTTGTATTTAAAATTATCCTATGCGTCAAAGAGTGATTTTTATAAAATTGCAATAGTTGCATTGCATTTTTCTTAAACAAAAATACAAAAAATATTATACAAGTAATAGTATTTTACTATTAAAAATGGTCAGTAGAACAAATTATTATTTTAATCGGAAAATACCATGACATTGCCATTAAGTTTATATGAAAAGATTTATTTTTTGTATACCATTAAATCAATAATTGTCCTATTGACCAATTTTAATGGGATTTGAGGGAATTTTTTCTGGGTGTGATAGGGAAAAAAACTTAATTTGTAGTAAGAATCAGCATCAATGAATTATATAGAAATTCGTGCTGAGTAGTTTAATTATGTCGTTATAATCAAGTATTTTTGAAAATACAAAATTGATGTTAGTGATCCGAATCAGATCATGTTATTTATACTTTGTTTAAACCCATGTAATAAAACAATGGATAAAATCTTCCGCACTGGGGTAAATTTCTACTAGGTTATGCTAACTCAGTTACATTTAGCGTTTTCACAGTTCATCGTATTTTAGTATAGTATTCGTACCATGTAGCATATATTCGATACAATAATACAGAAACGTCAATTTGTTGTTGCATCCCTTATAAAAGTGAAATACCACAAGTGTTGTATTTGAGAGTAGCCTTGAGGCATGTTTTTTGGTGTCGTATTTTGTGAAATGAAGAAAAATTGTGAAATTGAAGACAAATAGTGCACATAAAATGTTAATTTATTTGTTTTTCTTTTGAAATCGAGGAATATTTATAATTTAATAAATATTCCTCTGCATTTATTTGACGAAATATTTTAACAAGCAGAAATGTAGTATTAACTGTCGTACTGTCGTATTCGTACAATGTCGTACCAATACCATGAAAGTGTGAATACACTAATTATTAAAAAAAAAAATGATAATAAGCAGTGAATCAAACAATTTGAAGATAAAAATAGAAATAATTACAGAAATTGTAGCTAGAAAAAGTAGAAGATCAAATAGAGTATATGAAATTATTCTTCCCCAGAATTGTAGACAGGAAACTAAGACAGAACAAAGATATATATTTCATGCCAAAGTAGCCACTCCTTAGCTAATTGTTAAATGAGACAAACGAGGAAAAGCATGGGAACTTTTTACACAACAAATATAACAAAAAAATAAAGAATACGAAGAAAAAACTCTAGGAAATGCATTCGAAAAAAAGGAAACTAAAGAAAAATATATACTTAGGGTATGAATGCAAATAATGTTTCTAACATATGACGGAAACAAAATAATAAAACCGACGATCCCACTTCAGGAGCATTAAATATGAATTAACACTGGGGAAATAAGTTGGCCTAAAGGTTACTTAATGATGACCACAAATAATAATAAAGGAAGAGCGGAACTGGCGGTATTCAAGAAAGAAAGGAACAAACAAAATTAATACCTTATAATGCAATAGGATGAACAGGTTGTTTGAGGGAAGTTATTTGGAAATAGAGGTGCTACTGCAGTATATATAGTTTTGTTCTGAGAGTCCGGGGGTAAAACGAATTCACTTACTCACCTGCAGGCAGGCAGTCAGGTGTGCAGCGTCACCTTGTGGGCGACAGTGTCGGCTGTTGGTTGAGGGACGTTAAATGCAGACGGGGAGGTTCCGTGACTACCACGTTTTTAGAAACATTTTAATTTTTTTTTTTTATTTTTGAACTTAGCGCATGGCTGCGTATGTGGGAAAATCTCTTTGTACAACATATTTTTCCGCGTGGGCATATTTAACACGTATTTAAGTTAAAAAGCCTATTACTATGGAACTCATTGTCATTTATTGGTCATGTTCAAAATGTTTTCAATGAAAATGCTAATAAATGTTAAATTATTGACAATAGAAGTCATGACAATATATTGGAAAAAGTTGACTTTTAAAAAGTTGGGCCGGGTAGTGCTAATGTACATGCATAGAAGTATCTTTTGTTCAAATATGCTCCACTGTCATACAATTCTTTTTTTTGTTAAGTATAAATTATGTAAATTTTCTTTGCAGTTGAATAATTTTTCAAGTATTTGTTTGGTTTGGTTTCTCACGCTTAAACGCAGATACTACGTCAATGATTAAATATATCTGCTAGATATATTGTATCTGTAGTGCTCCAATATAAACTATTTTAAATTTTATCAACACAAATCAAAATGGAAATGAGAAATTCAGTCAATTTAAAAAAAATTTACGTTATAGAAATTCATTTAATATTTATTATAAAATTGTAAGACATTGATGAAATATGTTATATAGATTTATAATATTAAAAAGATATAAATTCGTCAAAACCGTAAGAAAGTTGTAAAAACTGGTACAGTTTCGTAGCGCTTGGTTTTTTTTTTAATAAATAAATAAAAAATATATATCGCACATCAACTTAAAATTCGCTCGTAAGTGTTGTCCCTCCCAGTAATGTTAACCAAAATATTTTTAATTTTTTTTGTTTATTTTATCGACATCAATTTGTAAACAATTTGCCTACGAATGTTTGTTTTAAGTTCCCATGGTTTTGTCGTTCTTAGTATGGCATTAGTTTCGGTTTTATATTTCATATGAAATTTCCGGTTCAATATACACAATAATGAACCGCTTTTTCAATATCTTCACAATTTCTATTATATTTTTTTGTGGTATTGTTCGATTGGCGGAAAATTACTTTTTTTATGAGCTGTGTGTATAAATTTCTAATTTCAATTTGGGTAAAGAAACATATAATTCTTTTAATTGAACCGTTTAGTTGTGAAATTAATTTTATATGTTTCTGAAGAATTGTTGCGTTCTTGGACTGATTATTTTTAACATTTTACCAATTCAGAAAGTATGAAAGAGATTATTTTGCGTTACAATAGTTCATATTTGGGAGTAAAAGTATTTTTTTGTGTTCGGTTACCGTTAAAGTGGCCCAGAAGTCATGAAAATTCGGAAAATAACTGAAATCTTGTAATCGCTAAAGAATTTCCTATCATTTGAGTATTTATATTTTCGAATGGGAAGGTGTACCAAATTTGCGTTTTTTGTAGGATGAGAAATTTTTATAAATTTGATCTTAATGTCAACAAAAAAGTTCCATTTGGCCGATATAAATTAAAATTTAACCGCACATGATTTAAATTGAAACATAAGAAATCGGGTCACAGGACACAATCGATCGATTAGGCTCATTATCAATACCAGGCAAGTAATTTAACTTCAGAATTTCATTGATCTAGTGCTCCAGTTTTCCTGTAATCCTGATTTTAACAGACAGATGGACATCTCTAAATGTGGGTGTTACAAACGGTGACCAAAGTGAATATACCTTTGCATTTTAAATGTTGTTCTTGTAAAGAAAAATTTAATGATCAGCTCTTGACTGAAATTTTGCTCCACGATACTATGGAGTCCGGAGGGTGACATAGGTTATATATGGGCGGGATTGGACTTTCAACGCATTATAACTTGGGACTTACACCAGCTCAGAAGATAAAACAAAAAACTCAAATACAAAAAAAATCAAAAGAAAAAATCAAACATAAAAACAAAATCAAATTCAAAAGCACAAAACTAAAGCAATTTCACAAAACCAACAGTGAAATTTAAAAAAAAATAAACAGTTAAAAAAACAAAAGCAAATACAAAAAACAAATGCAGAAACACAAAAACACAAAAACAAAAGCAAACACACAAAAAAAAGCAAACAAAAATACAAAATTACACACAAAATCAAAAATATAAAAACAAAAGTAAAATTAAAATGGAAAAACAAAAGCAAAAACACAAAAATAAAAGCAAAAATACAGAAACAAAATAAACTAAAATCATAACCAAAACAAAAAAAGCAAAAAACAAAAATAAAAGAAAAACACAAAATAAAAAACGCAAAAATATCAAAAATACAAAAACTAAAAACTCACAAACCAAAATTAAAAACATAAAAACAAAAGCAAAACACAAATCCACAAAAAAAGAAAATACAACAAACAAAAGCAAAAACATAAAACAAAGCAAACACACAAACAAAAGCAAAAACAAAAATACAAAATTAAAAAAAGGCAAAAACAAAAACAAAAGAAAATACACAAAATCAAAAATATAAAAAAATCAAAACAAAAAAACACAAAAGCAAAAAACGAAAAAAAAACACAAAATGAAAAACGCAAAAAATATCAAAAATACAAAAACTAAAAACTCACAAAACAAAATTTAAAACATAAAAACAAAAGCAAAACACAAATCCATAAAAAATTAAAGCAAAAAGAAAAGTGAATTTTTAAAACAAAATCAAAAGAAAAAAACAGAAGTAACCAAATACAATAAAGGAAAAATCAAAAGAATAACAAAAACAAAATTGAATAGTAAAGTAAAATCACAAGCCAAAAGCAAAAACACAAAAATAAAAATACAGAAACAAAAACAAACGAAAAAACACAAAATCAAAACCAAAACAAAAAAAAAACAAAAGCAAAAACACAAACACAAACACAAAAACAAACACAAAAACAAAAGAAAAACACAAAATCAAAAACCCAAAAAATATCAAAATTAAAAAAAACCAAAAACGCACAAAACAAAATTTAAAACATAATAACACAAGCAAAACACAAATCCCTAAAAAATTAAAGCAAAAAAGAAAAAGTAAAATTTTCAAACAAAATCAAAAGAAAAAAAGAAGCAATCAATAAAAAAAATGAAAAAGGGAAAAATCAAAATCAAAAAAATAGTAAAAACAAACAAAAAAAGGGAAAAATAATAATAAAAAAACAGGAAAGGCAAAAATGAACAGCTAAGTCTAAAAAATGGGATAAAAAACCAAAAAAAAAACAAGATACGTTGCGCCATCCCGGGTACGAAATACTAGTATAGAATAATACAGAGATGGATCTGGGGAAAATTTACCATAAAGATGGACCTAGAGAGAATTATATGCGATGGACATAAATGAATATTTTTCGTAAAAAAAATGAAACAAAATTAAAAATAAAAACATTATGTAGTTATTTTTATTTTTATTTTATATATGAATATTTTGTTTAGAAATATGTTTATGTTTTTAAAACAGAAATCATATATTCAATTGTCTTTGGATGAAAAACCTAGACAATTTAATTTCTATGTAAAGCATTTTTTTATTTTGAATTTTTTGATGTTAAGTTAGGATTCTACAACGACGATATATTACAATCGTTTTAATATAGTTAAAATATAGTTTAAAATTCAGATTTCATTAGATTCCAACAACGAACCCACCCTTTAAATCAGTGCGCCCTTCGTCGAATCGCTGGCAACAGCAAATTCCATCGTTGACTGCAACAAAGTGCTTTAAAAAGTTATTGAACTTAAATTAAAACTTAAATGGTCACCAATGCCATGTGCTGCATGTAGTTTATGTGCAACACGTGACCCCAATAAAAACAGCGACAACAATATAGAAAAAAAAATCCCACTTTAAAACAGTCAGCAACAGCAAATGCATTGATGCATTTTTAAATACAGACGAGCTAACTGACGCACGCACGCACGCATTCACGCAAGCAAAGCAACGAAAAGCAACGCAAATGCAACGCGACGTTGACATATCAAACTGCAATTTAAATCAGCGTCAAAGTGTTGCCGACGCACCAACGAAGTGACCGAAGACCAACCGACCGGTAAACGTTGCACGCACCCTTTTGTTGCACCGCATAAACCCCATTAACATGCACAGTGGGACCAAAATACGAGCGCTTGACATGCTACATACAGCAGTTTCCTCACTAACTGCCCGACTGCAATTAAAAGTTGCTTAAATCCAATTAATAAAAATGACTGGCAAAGACAATGTAACTGCTGTGATTTTTATTAAGTACTTTAGTCAAATGGTTCCCCCCATGGGCATTTTGTACTCGACTGAAGTTTGAGCACTCAAATCTTGACCTGCAATTGACGGCACTTTTCCAAAGAAACTTCAATTGTTGCCCACTTGGCGACAACAAGCAGACCGAGAAAATAATCATCGAGAATCATATTACGTCGCCATGTAAATTGTAAGAAGGAATTTTTTTTGGTATTATGTTTTAGAAATTTTGATTTATTGTGTATTGCATATATATTTTTTGAAAGAGTTTACATTAGTCTGTTGCTCATGTGTGGCCCTCTAATATATTGTTGCCATGGTTCATTTCTCAGTAATTATGATGAGTCAAATTTGTGTTCTTATTGTATTTCATTTGCTTTTGAAATAAGATTTTTGAAATCTATTAAACTATTGTATTACATATTGTAGTTAGCTAATTATTTATGCATTGTGATTTGATCTATTTTTTGTTGTTGTTACCCTACCCTGTATTCTCGGTATGTTGGCCAAGGTTTCTACATTGAAAAATCTATTGTAATTCAATTTTATTTCCCCCTTTTTAAACAGTTTAAATTTATAAATTTCAATGAAGTGACAAATTCAAAAACTTTGTTATGGTTTTATTTCAAACAAGAGAGAAATCTGTATGCGGTAAAAGAGATATCAAAAATTAACAAAACGAATACATGGAAAAACAGTCATATTTTCGATTAAAGCCGACTAAAGTGGAGAAGTAAGAATAATTTAAAATGTTTAAAAATGAAATACGTCGAAAATATTGTCAAATTGTTATTAGATCGTAATTATGATGGGATTAAGATTACACCTCAAGTAGAAAGTTACACTATTAGGGTAGAAGATAATGGTCATGTAATTTCTCGGGTAAGGACAAGGTAAAATTACATTGACCAGTTTCCTACTCTGAACCAAATGTAGAGGTAAAATTAATAAAATGTCCTATGCAATTGATGAATGAGTTTGAACAGATTTGACTGAAATTTAGCACCAGGATACTATGAAGTTCGGAGGATGACATAGGCTATATATGGGCGGGATTTGACCACGGGGCGTTGCATATCCAATACAATCTAAACTTTCAACGCGTTATAACTTGGGACTTACACCAGCTAAGAAGACTCAAATACAAAAAAGAATTACAAAAGCAAAAACACGAAAACAAAAACACAAAAATAAAAGAAAAAACACAAAATCAAAACACATAAACAGAATCAAAAAAAAAACAAAGCAAAACACACAAAAGAAAAATACGAAAACAAAGGAAAAAAACAAAAACAAAAGAAAAGAAAAGCAAAAACACAAAAACTAAAGCAAAACACAAAAGCAAAAACACGTAATTAAAAATAAAAGCAAAAACATAAAAACAAAACACAAAATCTTTGCTCGAGTCGTGCACGGTTACAAATACACAAAAGCAAAACACAAATGTAAAAATATAAAATAAAAATAAAAGCAAAACACAAAAAAAGTAAAAATATAAAAACAAAAAATAAAAAATAAAAAATAAATCTTCACGAAATTTACTTAAAATTTGGAATATGTAAACAAACTCAATTAGACTATCGAAAATAAATAATAAAAATTTTATTTTTTAAATAAAATCACTCCATATCCTTGAATTCACAAAATCTCTGCACGGGTCGTGCACGGGTCCAGCTAGTTCAACAATATTATCCATTTTCCGGTTTAGTAACGGTATCAGTGCTATTCGGATTTACTGATCTCAAATCTGAGACCCGTTTTGATCCACCGAGTTTTTCTAATCGGAGCTACCTCACGAAAAACAATGGCAATGGCCTCCGACTTTACCTTCAAAAACCTCTCACTCCAGCCGTTCGGTTTCGGCATTAAACTATAGGTTCTACTAGAGATGGGCATGTGAGCGTGATTCAAGTGAATCACGCGTGATTGTGATTGAATCCTAATTTTGCTCACGTGATTGTGAGTGAGTGTGAGTAGACCAAAAAATACCGTGAGTAAATGTGCGTGAGTACAATTATTTCGTGAGTGAGTGAGTCGAATATTTTATAAACTAAAAGAATCTCACTTTTAATTTTTTGTGATTTTTCTATATTTTTGCTGAACTACAGAACAAGTAGGGCCGCCCCTTGAACTCATAAGGTTTTGGGAAGGCGGCTGCCCACAATTCAGAACTATAATAAATTAAACTCTTACTAACCGACCGTCATCTACCCATCCCTTCTTCAACTCTGAGTAAGTTGCAAGGTTTCAGCCAACAATTGATCTAACCCCCCGTACTTAGTATGGGCTACCTAATTTATGTGGATCATGTAAATAGTTTTGGCTTGGTTTCATAGAAATAGACATAGAATGCGTCTTTTTTTATTTGTTTTTTGTTTTGATATACCCATTTTTGTCAAAATTTTAATTTTCAATTTCAAATATACATGAAAACTATTTATTGACTTCCGTTTGTTTATTAAGTTTAGTTTGTTCCAGGAGTTCGTGTGGGGTCCCATTTTTATTGGAGTTATAAATGTAGTAACCAAAAATATCGATTAAAAAATAGTATGTATAAATATGTATTATTATGCATTCTGAAAACAATAGCAAAAAACATGTGATTCACGTGAATCACGTGTGATTGTGATTGAATCTTAATTTTACTCACGTGATTATGAGTGAGTGTGAGTAGAGCAAAAAAAGGCAATGAGTGAGTGTGCGTGGTTAGAAAAATTCTTCAGTTTATGGTAGAACACAGAGATGGGCACGTGAGTTATTTTTGACTAACAGTCACGCACGTGCCCATCTCTAGCTTCTACCATAAACTATAGGTCCATCAAAAAGCTATAAATGTAATGCCATACTATTTTTTTTATTTCAAAAACAAATAATGAAACAAAGCTCAAAAATTTAATATTACGTTACCAACTAGTTTTTTAAATTTTATTTTTGTGTATTGTTCTGGAGAATCAAATGTGCGGTTAGACCTTTTTTGGAATTTTAAAAATGCACTTGGTAAATTTTATTTCTATCATACAATGACTATCAAATTTTCTTTTACCTTCCAAACTTGTTGATGTTATTTTAGTTCTAATGTAACATGAAATTTGTCAATTAGTCACTTTTCTACGTCTGTCACACACATTCACATCACAAAGTATGTCACAACGAAACAGCCCAACTACCCAAACAACATCACTGAGACAGTAATGACAAATGTTATTGACGCTGTTCCAGATAAGTGCATTCCATCTCTAATTGGCCGTCATACGTAGTGCCTAAAAAAATATATAATAAAAAAAAAATAACGTTGTTTCGATTTCGAAACCTCGACTTTGTTTTGTAATCACTTCAAGTCTCACTCACATCCATCCATGTTGACAACAACCTGATACCAATGACTATTTCTCACTGTACTTGAAGACTTTTGCAAAGCTTGCAAGTTCTGTTTAAAGTTTATTTTTACTGTAAATGTTTTTTAGTGCACGGGTGGTTTTCTTTTTCATTTTTCTACAAATTGCCACATTTTTATTCGCAGATGTTTTTAAGCGGAATACGATTTTTTTTTTGTTTCCAGTTTGTTTATTTATTTTTTTTATTACACCTGAAGATTGAGTTTATTTTCTAACGAATCACTAGAATTTATAGACATTTTTATTGTATGCTCGATTTCATGTATTTTGATCTTGAACTAATTTTTTTTTATATGTTTTATGTTTTTTGCAACATCGCACAAACAAAATCCAACAATTTCTAAAGGTGCCTATAATAAAATAAATTTCTAATAAAACAAGTGTAAATAATTATCTTTTAAATGTTGTTACATTCATAAAAAGCATTATATTGGTATCGACCAACTATTAGATAAGAAAAATATATTTTTTCATATAAACTTTCAAATAATTTAATAGTTTTCATAAGTTTTCAATATTATTTTGTAGTATTTAATGGTATTTACCTATTAATTAGCAATAATCTCTTTAAAATACTATTAAGTTTATGGTATTTATACCCTACACCTATGAGGTACAGGGTATATTAACTTTGTGCATATATTGTAACGCCCCTTAGGAGGCGTGTCCGGTATGGAAAAGTATATATATTCTTGATCAGCATCACTACCCGAGTCCGTTTAGCCATGTCCGTCTGTCTGTCTGTCCGTCTTGCTGTCTTGCTGTCCGAATACAGAATAACTTGAGAAATACTGATCAGAATGCGATGAAATTTCGTCTCAATAAATTTTAGCCAAAAGTAGGAACTGAGTTTGAAAATGAGCCAAATCGGTCAACGGACACGCCCACCTCCCATACAAGTCACTTTTATATAACTCTTTCGGAACTAATAACTCGAAAAGTATTCAAGGTATAGTTATAAAATTTAAAATGTATTGTTAGAATTCACCTAAAAATATGTGGTCCAAAAATGGGCGTGATCCGCCCATTTTTTTTTTCATTATTTCCCGGGTTTTCATAGTGGAAATTTGATTATTAAAATCAAATCTATGAAATATTAGCCTTTCAAAATTTTAAATATAGACGTGGTCCGCCCAATTACATTTTTCAATTTTTTCTTTTTAGTTTTTTATACTTTATATAATTTTTTAATTTATATAAGACGTAAATTTCTGATATATGAATAATATTCTGAGGGTTAATATCCCCACCAAAGGTGTAGGGTATTCCATAGTCGGGCCCGACCGACTATAAAAATCCGCCCCATGTGACCGAACTTACCCATGTTTTTTATCTAAATAAGTGCATAATTTTATTTACAATTAAGTTATGCAGAAATATTTTCTGAAATGTTCGACACGTTGTATCGATCTGTCAAACCCTTGAGAGATTATCTGACTGGCGTCTCTGTCGTGTACTTTAAGCTGTCATCTGTCAAAATATAGAGCCGTTTTTTTGTTTTGTTTGAGGAGCCTCGTTAACTCTTCTGACATTGAAAAAACATATTTTTTGTGGTATGACTGACAAGTTGTTAATTTTGGAATATTTTTATTTTTTTGAGAGAAAATTTTAAATTGCCGAAAAAAATCATTTTACAATCTAATAATTATTCGGGCTCGTTGATCTAACAATAAGATTCCATTTTGCTCTACCACGTTTTGAATACTTGAAATTAGCAGTCAAATTTTGTAAATTTCGGGCAGGGAAGACCTTACCTTATTGTTCATGTACAGAATTGTTGCCAAAGATAATATTTTCAGGAAAATTGTACAAATTAAGTCTTGATAACTTGATATATTCATTTATTATTACATAATACAAAAAAGGTTAACAATAGCTATTTTTAAAAGTGTCAAAATCTCGCAAATGTCAACATCATTTAAAATATATTTACTTTGCAATTGTAAAACATGAAATTTTTGCTGAAATTCCAAGTATGTGAAACCCAATATAAATATCACAAACAGACCGCATAAAACCCCGTTGCAGAATAATAAAAATATTTAAAGTGAAAAAATATGTTGAAAAAAGAACGATAACAAAAAAAAAGAACACGTCAAACAAAGGTGATAAAATTGCAATTTGTGCATAAAAATGTGGTCAGCGCAATGGATGGACGTGAAAATTCTAAAAAATAAGCAAATCAAGGGTACAGAATATGGGGAAAAAAGTAAAGTAGAAAAAAAAAATTTTTTTTCATGGAAACTTAAAAAAAAAACTGCTTTATTAGCAAATAATAGTATTTGAAAAAATTACATTAATTATATATGAGTTTTATATTGTAGTTTAAAAAAAAAGCATATCATTTTTATAAAAACATAAAAAATAATTTGAAAATATATATCGTCGTTGTAGAACTAAAAGTCACCAACTAAATTTTTATGAAAATCTGAAATCTCAACTATGTTGGTAATTTATTACAAAAAGTAATAGAACATTTTTTTTATAGTTAAAATATCATTTAACATTTTCCTATCATTTGGTACAAATACTGAGCTCATCGATTAGAAATTGAAAGACATATAAAGAATTTTGTAAATGAGTAATTAGTATTTTGAAAATGTAGTTGGTGACTTTTATGTCTACAACGACGATATGTAAAATTTCAATGAATCGAAAAAAATAATGGTATCGATATTGATGTTTGAATAATACCTTTCCTTTAAAAAAAATCGTAATATTTTAAAATTGGTATTCCATAAAGATGACATGAAAATGGCGAGATCAGGTTTGTTATGTCGGGTTTTGATCGGGTAATATTATATAACAAAGATCTGTTACCGATCCAACCTTTAATACAATTTCTACTAGAAAGGTTACAATGTTTTTTTAATTAATATTCAGAGAGCATATTCTGCGTAATGCTTACATCAACCAAAATATGAAAACATAATTCTCTCATAATTCCTGACTTAAGGTGTTTTCGATCAACCACTGCCTGCATTCGACCAATTCTTCACAGGTGTTACGTGCTTGGAATTTCTGACGAAATTATTGTCTACAGTAGTAATTATGTTATAGCAAAGTATTGACAGTTCTTAAGAATTTCAAAATTTTGAATTTCTTTTTTTTATTCAATTTAATATTCCTGACAGGTGTGAAGAAAAGAACGCACAGGAATGGTGCAAAATTTCGAAACTCAATTTTATCTCTGACACAAATAAAATAATATGCGCTTTATCAAAGATTTTCTCTAATAGACTATTACATACAATTAACTGTATTTTTTTAATAGTATTTATATAGTTTTTGCTATTAAAATTGGTCAAAACGATAAATTATTCTTTTAATTAAATACAAAAAAAACTTGAGCATTCTTTTAAATTTAAAATAATATATCTTCATTAAATGTTGATAGTATGGGAAATACATGTGTGGGAAAAACAAGTTACAAGAAGTTCAAAATTTCCTTCATATATCTATGATGAGATATGGGCATTTCCTGTGGTTCCAGACGGGACATTCGTATGCTTAAATCTTTAATATCTCGAAGGAAAATTAATGAATTTACTTCATATATTTTTTTTGTATATAGTTTTAAATGCATATAGTATTAAAAAATTATAGAATTCCATAAGGTAGATCAAAAGACATAAATAATAGTTCCGGACGGGGCTAAAACGGAAGTAAATATCGAGGTTCATATGGATATTCCAAAAAGTCAACGAATTATGTGTAAAAATATTTTTTTTTAAATATTTTAAAAAATAGTTGAAATCATGTGGTCTCTTTATATATTTACACTTTGTTCCTAAAGTTTATAGTTTTTTCATAATAAATCATATAAAAAATCCGGACGGGACAAAAAATTCCGTATTGAAATTATCAGTACTATTGTTATTCTAAAAATACTTTTTTCGTACAATATATTTTTTTGAATTATCTCTGAACATAGCTGAGACAATTTACTTTATTTTTGTATATATACACTTTGTTCCTAAAGTTTATAGTTATTTCGTAATAAATCACAGAATAATTCCGGACGTTCCGTATGGAAATTTTAACTACGATTTTTTGCTAAAAATAATTTTATATCTGATAAAATTGATAATGAAGTATTGTACGATTCGAATTTCGAAATTTTTTTAATTTTTTTACTATTTTTGAGAAAAAAATTGTTGGTATTTTTTATACTGCGGTTTTACACTTTTGGTACTCAAAGTTCGGGACGGGAAAGATTTTAATTAGCTGTAAAAATTTTCCAGAATTGCTAGGAAATCGATGTTAACATTTTTGAAAATACTGAGGAAATTCTGGTTTAGAAACAGAGGTTTCAACTCTTTAACTAGTTTTATATGATAAAAAATATATATCTATTTGGTTCCGGACGGGATAATAGGACACCCTTATACAAATCTAAAAATTTATCAGTTATTTTAGATTCAATGATTATTTTTAAGCTTTAGAAATATTAAAGAAAGGTTGTCTGTAAGAAAAGAAAATATTATATTGTATCTGTATGACTTTAAAGTTAGTATATTTGGTACGTTACCCTTAACTGAATAGAATTCAAATATTTAGATTGAGATTCCAAATCCACCGTTATTTCAAAGATTTAAGCATTTTGAATTTTTAGTCGTGGTTGACGTTTTTCCGGAAATACCCATGTGACATCTTTAATGCAATGTCCTTTATGATATAGTTGTAGATATATTTATCATTTACAAATTTTCAAATTTCCTCATGCCCTTGTCATCCATGCTGTCATTTCCTTTATATGTAATATGTGCAAAAAGAAGTTATAGATTATTATTGACGAATTCCAATAGCAAGCCTAAATTTTCAATTAATAATCACATTTAATAACCAATTTAATACATTTCAATTTAATAATCAAATATTTATAATTCTGATGATTTTCAATAACTTATTCAATTTTCTGTATACTACTTTTAAATTTCCTTTTGTTAAAAAAATATTTAGCGCCTTGGTCTCACATTGTCGGCAATTAAAAAAGATCTCAATACGTTTTTCAATATAAACAAAAAAAATTATTTCATATTCAGAGGGTTTGAGATAAACAAATCATCGCTTGTACACAGCATGGGCCACACATGGGCGTTGACTGATATTCTCTTTTGTACTCTAATCTAGGTATATATTTTATTTAGCTTATCTGTGTTTAACTGTCACCGACTTTTGTGGTTCCGAGCTGTCATAAAATTAATTTTTTACCTTTGCGCCGTTGGTTTTGCTACGTTACCGTTATTGTTATAGTTCGTTCGTGTAATTTGTTGATACACCAAACTGTACATTTTGTTGTTGGGTACTGTTGAAGTATAGTAATTGTTGTTTTAGTTTGCCGACATTTGGGCTGCATCGTCGTGCATTGTCGTGCACTTGAAAGGAACAATGACAACAACAACAATAAGGGTACAAAAATCCCTTTCCATTCACATTTATTAGTGCACTCATCACTCATAGCCAACGACCCTTCAGAAAAAAATACAAAGGTCCATTTTTTCTACTTGGTTTACAGTGGGGTCGCAGTTCCCATTACAGATGCAACTGCAGCACTTGAAATTTGTTTTATATTTACGAGCACAATATATGTAGTTTATCGTTAGCATATAATATTTTTGCTGAGCATGCGCAACATTGTAGCGTTTTTTTACCATTATTTATTTGAATTATTTTTTATGGTTGTCTGCATATTTTGTTTACTTCAATTTTTGGATGTATTTTTTTTATCAGTTACCAAATGTGATGAGCATGAGCAGGAGGGGAGCGTTTGTTATTAGGGTCATATTTCACTTGAAGGGTTTCCAGGGAATTTTTAGTGTGCGCTTTTTTTATACGTTATTCTAGTTTGTGTTGTTGGATGTACTCTACAACCCACCCTGCGGCTTTAATTTGTTACTGTCACATATTGTCCGTTATCGGAGGGTTACAAAAATTAGTATTAATGCTCCAATTTATAAATTTATTGCAAATATTTGAAAATATTCATGTCGCACAATTGTTCAGTGGTTTTTGTGATTAATATCACCACGAGCGCACAAGCCGGACACCCGAGACATTTAGAATACAAGTCCAAACAATTTTTGTTTGAATTAATTTTTTCGGACAACATTTTTTTGTTTTTTTTTTTTTAAATTTAAAAAAAAAATTAATTTTTTTTAATAAAATTTTTTCCAATAATTTCTAATTTTTTTTTTTTTTTATAATTCGTAAAACAATAAAATTTTAAATTATTCATAAATATTATGATTATATTCATCAATATGATGAAACAAATTCATTGTATTGAGTATTTCATACTTCATTATGATTTCCGATAGTATTTATAAATAAGTCCATATATATAATGAATCCATTCATCAATATGTCAATTAATGAACAGTGGTATCAATATGATGAATCTGGTAGTTAGTACAAAAATTCATAATATTTATAAATAAATTCATCTTATTAATGAATTTTTTCTATGTATGTAAAAGGGCATAATAAGAACTCTCTATTATCATAAACAGTCATACCAGGTTATTCTCCATAATAGGTTTTAATCTGGTCCACATATATGAGCTCTGGGTTCATTAGTTTTGATGAATAATTTTTGTACAGACAGAGAGAGCGTCACAGAGAGAGCGTGATTTTAACTTCTTCGTAGTAGGCAGAACAAATCAGGCGGAACAAATTCGATTGCGTTTTTCCATATCTGGCAGAACAAATCCGTGATTTTCACATGAATTGTCTCCCGTTAAAAGTCCCTACTTAAGGAATGCGGCAAGGTGAAATTCAGTGAGTTGTAGACACCCTCAGGTGTTAGCCAGTATTGTATGTCCGGTTGGCAAACTTTAATATTTCGTCTTGGTAAAGTTTCTAACGCCATTATATCAGATCGCATTTATAATGACGTACATATGTATGTGACGTATTAAGCATCTTTGCCGGTCTTGTGACACGCCTAATTGATTCAAACTCAAATTGTACACACATTACTTTTTTTATCAATTTCAGGGGTATCCCGAACAAAATGGCACATCATTTTCCCATACAATAAAGTTCATCCTACTATTATAAATTTCAACATTCCAGGTGAAGAACGAACTCCAATGGTTTCATTAATAGAAAATGCCTCACCTATCGATCAAAATTCGAACTTTAAAATTGATTATAATGTTTTCCGTATCGAATACTGTATGTGTTCTAAATTTGAAACCGATCGGATATAAGAAGTGTAACAAACAAACGAAACTTGCAAAAAATAAATTTAACTATTATTCGTCGTGTAGTCCTCAAATAGTAAAGACAAATATTTAAAATGGATATATTGAGTTCCAATGACTAATTTTGTGGAAGAAATTCATTCCTTTCGCAGGGGCAGGCAAATTTAGCCCAATGATGTATATTGTGGATGTTTATCATTTTTCCAAATGTGGGCGGGATTGGACCACGGGACGTGGCACATCCCATATAACCAAAACATTTAAATTGCTATAACTCCTGACATACTAAGAGTAGAGTTATAATAATCGAATCAAATTTTCATATTTAAAACTCCAATGCCACGTAGAATGTGGGCGGGATTGTACCACGGGATGTGGTACCTCCCGTATATCCAAAACATTAAAATTGATATAACTCTTGACCTACTATAAGCAGAGTTGTAAAAATCGAAACAAATGATCATATTAAATATTGTAATCTTCACGTAGAAAGTGAACGGAATTGGACAAAGGGCACGTGAGCGGGCGATGTAGGCACTAAAAAGGGCAAAAGGGCCGTAATTTAAAAAGATATAATTTTGCATTTACAAAAACTTATCACGGGCAACGCTGTGAACGGGTCCAGCTAGTTTGTGATAAATATTAAAATTACCATCAGTGTGTTGTACAAAATCAAAAGTGCCTAAGTCTATTTTTGAAAATTTACATTGTGTTTGATAAAATAATACTTATGGATTAAATATTTAAATATATTTTAGTGAAATTGAATTTTAGGCAATATGAATTAACGCTTAACTCGAGATATGTTCAAATTGAGTTATTAATTCCATCGTAATACTGATATACGAATTAATTTTTTCATCTCCATAGAGAAGTATACTTGTTATTAAATTATTATTTTTATTAAAAAAAAAGAATTTTCGATAAAAATTCTAACAAAAAAATTTTGCAGACATTTATTTTATTTAAGTTTTTCATAAATTTGCGAATATAATTTTTAAAATATTTTTAAAAATAATTTTCGGAATCAGTTGTAAAGCTTAAAAATGCTGTGCTGAAAAGTTCAAAACATAGACATATGCTTTTATTTCATATTGCCACAGAAATTAAAAATTATTATGTGCACCCAGAAAAAAATTCCCCAAAATACCATTAAAATTGGTCAATAGGACAATTATTGATTTAATAGTATACAAAAAATAAATCTTTTCATATAAACTCAATGGCAATGGCATGGTATTTTCTAGTATTTAATGGTATTTTCCGATTAAAATTATAATTTATCGTATTGACTATTTTTAATAGTAAAAAAGTATCATTTATATAGTATTTTTTTCTGGGTGTGGCTCTGAAGAACGTATTTGTACTGCACGTATTAGATTTCTATTCAAATGAACGGATGTTTTCAGAATATGCTCTTTGTTTTCGTCCGCTTGCAGACAGAACCTACACAGAAAAATAATGTACATCATATTGATGAATTCCGTTCTTCAAACCATGATTCATTGTATTGAAGAACCATTCATAATATTAATGACTAACGCCATTATTGAATGCTATCATAAATATGGAAAACGCTTGGTAACTGTCGAAAAAGTGTTCTTCAATATGATGAACTGTGTGTGAAGAATACGTTTCATCATATTAATGAACCAAAATAAAAAAATACAACATATATGTACATCATATTGAAGAACGCTGTTCATATCAATGACCGATAAATTTTGTATTTCGTTGGTATTGACCAAAATGTATTCAATAATATCTTTAAATAAATTTTCAATAATCGAAATACATTTTTTTGGGCCCCGATTTTACGTTTTGTGCCTATTAAATACAAAAAGGTCGATCAGATTTTTTCATCCCAGTCCGCCTCTGTTCGCAGACTGCAAATTATTGACTGCAAACGGAATTTTAATATAGTTTCGTCAGCGCTTTGGCCGACCTCGACGTAGAAGTCTAACAAAGGGTTTCTTTCTTGCGAACGTTCAAAGCTTTACTTTTATTGCTCTTGCAATTGTTGTTGCTTCTAAAGTTGCTGTTGCTTTTAATGTTGTAGCTACTTTTATTGTTGTTTCTGTTATTTTTGTTTGTGTTAAACTCTCCAGTTTATTTTCAAATTATGTTTCGACTGGAGAATTTTTCATTGCCTCACTTCTTGTTGCCGTTGTTGCCTATCCTTTGTTGCTGTTGCATTTAGAGCAGCAACAGCAGCATGTTGCAGTTGTTGTTTTTGTAAATGTAGCATTTTGGTTTCATTGTATCTGAGAATTTTTTTTTTACTTTTTGTTTTTGTACTTTTTCTGTTACTCTTTTTGTTGTGTACCTACTTCATTGAACTGCATTTTCATTGTTGTAGTAGTTGTTGCCGTTGTTGTTGCTGCCAAACATTTGGCCAGCTGCAACTTGCAAGTCAAACACTCGAGGCTATTTTTTGTTGTTGCTGTAAAAACTGTGGACTGTGGTCCACTTATTGGTAACCCGGTGCCAGCCAACCAACCAGCCACTCACGGCCAACATAATTGCGTTTTTTTTTGTATTCTTCATTATTATAATATGTTGCCTTTCAAATTTTATATTGCAGTTTTAAAAGGTTTTAATTTTTTTATATTTTAAATATATATTTATTATAAAAACTATTCTGTACAACAATCTTTCTTAAATACATGTCGTCGTTGTAGTACGAAAAGCCATCAAATACATTTTCAAAATGGCAAATATTCATTTACAAAAATCTTTATATATCTTACAATTTTTAATCGATGATCTCAATTTTTTTACCACATGATAAGAAAATTTAAATCTATCAAGAGATATTTTAATTTTAAAATCAACCAATTACTTTTTATAATATTAATCAACAAACTCGAAATTTAAGTTTTTCATAAAAATGTATTTGGTGACTTTTCGTTCTACAACGACGATATGTGGCGCTGATTCCGATACTGTCATAACTGTCGAAATTTTCTGTCATAACTGTCTAGTTTTTGAGATATAGCCCATTTTTACAAAATTTGAAAATGATCTCAAAAATGAAAGTCAATTTGACAAAACTGAAAATGTTCAACTTCCCAGTTTGCCATGTATGAGACCTTCGATGCGTCGGAGCTTTCTCAAGTTAATTTCGATAACAAAAAGTTTGATCTTGGTTTTTAAAATATCTTGAACATTCAAAATTAAGGACAATATACGATATTAAAACATTTATCACAATATTTTCAAAGCAAACTCGAACTTTGATTACACAGCATAACAACAAAGAATTATCCGCGATCTAAGTATGATTTTCTAATGGACGTCAAAATTCTAATCACTACCTCATACTCAGTTTTTTCCGATTGCCTCAAGTTTTTGAGTTGTTACGTAAAACAAATATAAGGCAATTCTCGTGTTTTTCTACATTTTTTGATCTTTAACTGTGTACAGATTTGAGTTTTCGATCACATTTCTTTTGTATTCTATTAAGAATACCTCAGTTAATAATTTGAAATAAACCACATGAAATTCGGATTGATCTGACCAAAGTTATGACCAGTCAAACTCAAAAAATATTAATTTAAAGGTCTACCTATTATTTTTTGCATAACATCTATGATTTTCATAATTAGATAAAACTATATATCTTATGTAGCCGCGGTAGCTCAGTGGTTAGTGCGTTGGACTGCGAGCCGAAAGGGCCCCGGTTCAAGCCTGGACTGGGGCTAACAACATCTTTTCATAGAAACATTTTTCTATACCGCGCTACCTCTCGGCAGTAAATGGCAAACCTACGAGAGTAAAACATTGCCTATGAAGCTCTCACCCGCCGTTCGGATTCGGCAATAAACTGTAGGTCCCACCACTTTGAGTACAAATATAACACAAATTCTTATAGAATTGTAGCGCCAAACTATTATATTATTATTATTATATATCTTATAAAAGACTTGATCTATATATCTAGGTTTTCTCTTACTTTGTTTTTGCAAATCACTCTTTTAGTCCTGAGATTTAAGTGAAAATTACAAATTCGATTCAAAAATGTACCTTTTTTTGTTCGATATTTTAAAATATTTTATTTAATTTTAAAAATATGAAAATTTAGTAGGTGATCTTCATTTGACTCTATTGTAGGATACTGAGGCAAACCCACGGAAATTAATATATTTATGAAAAGCTGAATTTTACTCGTTTAAGATTTTGTTAAAATTTCTATGAATAACACTAGACAACAGATGGAGACCTTTTTTAATTATCCACGATCTTAGTATAATTTTCGAGTTAATAGGTACACCTTAAAATTCATATTTTTTGCGTTTGACTGGTCATAACGTTGGTCAGATCAATCCGAATTTCATGTGGTTTATTTTAAAATTTTCGCAAAAGTATTCTCAATTGAATACAAAAGCAATGTGATTGAAAACTCTAATCTGTAAATCTAAAATATAATTTTATAGACCAAAATATGTAGATAACACGAGAATTGCATATATTTGTTTTACGTAATTACTCAAAAACTTGATGCAATCTGAAAAATCTGAGTATGAGATCGTGATTAGAATTTTGAAGTCCATTAGAAAATCACACTAATATCGTGGATAAATAGAAAAGGCCTCAATTTGTTGTCTAGTGTTATTTTTCATGAATATCGTTCCGAAAATTGCTAGATATCTACCTACCATGTATGTCCAATCTGATGCTCGATATCATTAAGAAAACGGGTCCGATATCCTGTTATTTCTCCATCTCGTAACGATATTTGTACTCGTTTTGTACAGCAATATTATTCATAACTCTGAACCCGTGGAAATACCAATGAAAAGTTAGCACATATCGCTATAACGTCGCAATTGTCAATAGTAATTTTATTCTAAATTCAGAATTCGTAATGACCATATAAAAAGAACCATATAACCGAAAAAACCATTCAAATATTTTGTATGCAGCTGAAAATTAATGCATGATCAGCAGCTTCATCATCAGCACGATCCACGACGCGTCAAGTTGCCTCGACAATGCGGCGTCGGATTCAAAGACGGAGAGACAATGTCCGTCCGCTTCGTGTTCATCAAGATCGCAAGATCGTCGCCATCAACAGGTAGTAAAACGACAAAACGTGCTCAATGCACAAATTTACACGGTATGAGGAGTGCGTGCGTGACATGACGAACTTGAAGTCACGCGCAGGTACAAATTCAAATTTGAAACTCAAACTACAGATGCAAAAACAAAGCCACAGGCATAACGAAAAATAAAATATATAGCAAACAAATGAGGATATATAATACGAAGAAGTAAAAACTGTAGTAACAAAAAACTCAAAGATCGCAACGATCTCAACGAAACTCAACATTCAACGAAGATCGGCAAAGTGAAAAAGAAGAATATAGTTTTTTTTCTTCAATAATACAAAAGAAGAATATACGAAGAGGAAGAACATCACGTATACAAAATACTGGTTTCTCTGGTGTTGAACTCTTCAACTGTTGGAAGATCGGGCACCACCACCAGCCAAAGTGATTTCCTTTCAAAGAAACTAACAACAATATAAAAACGAAAAATTAAAGAAAATAAAATAGAAAAAAGAAACCCGACTAAACATACAACAAAAAAAACTATTCGAAGAAGGAACCAACAACAGATGGCTTGTGATCGCCGCATATAGTGTTTCGTGTATATTTGTTTGAAGATCGCAAAAGACAGAAGATGAGGTGAATACAACAACAAGAATAAGAAAAATGTATACGCACCGCTCTAATCCATTGGATAAACACACACACCTGAGTTGCAGCTGCGGGCACAGGTAGTCGACATCATCTGTATGGTGGGCCTAAAAGATCCGTGCAAAGAACAACAGCTAAAAGAAGTATGTATAAAGCCGAGGATCAGACACTGAAGCACGTTACCTAATGTTCTTTAGGTTAGGTTTTTTCTTATATATACAAAAAATAAAACATCGAAATCAGCCATCGAATTTAACAGGTATCCATCCACCATTCAACATAGTTTTTGGCATTCAAAATCGAATGATTTTTACCGCATGACGCACGTCCGGTAACGTACCGAAAACAACAACGATCATAGCATTCTTTACAAATTCAATGCATAACATCGTAAGGAACAATTTGGAAAAACGTATGAATTTCCATTTTGGAAACTTCTCTGAGTGAAGTATGAATTGTTTCAAAATGACTCATTTAAAGGATAATTTGAACTAGTAGATTTCGATTTTCAACTTGCTGGTAACGATCTTTTACAAGTTAGCCATATTTCAATTTCTATTAGGGAACTGTTCATTGATTAATTTCCTTGTCAGAACCCGAATAGTTACAAGACAAACATGATCTGGCCATGATCATGCCTACCTTAATAGGAAAAAATTATGTTCGGAAAGCTAACGATATATTTAGCGTATTCACAGTTTCATGGTATTGGTACGACATTGTACGAATACGATAGTACTGCAATTAAACTGTGAGCACGACTTTTCTGCTTTTTAAAATATTTTGTCAAATAAATGCAGCTGATTCTTTTAAAATTATATTTTTTGAAATTATAATAAATTGACGTTTCTGTGTTATTGTTATAGTACTTGGTACAAATACCATACTAAAATGCGATGAACTGTGAATACGCTAATTATACCGTGCATCTTGTAAATATGTGCAACCCATACCAACTTTAGTTGTTCTATTAATTACGATATACATCCATCAATTCTGACAATTCAATTTTTTTACCGGAAGTCGGACAATTCTTAACCATCAAATTCTTTAACGGACAATTGTACTCTGAGATAATTCTTCACCAAGTAGGGACATAAAATAATAATTATTAGGGGAAAATTGTCTTGAAAAGAATTGTCTTGAAAAAATTGTCTTATCTCGGAGAAGAATTGACAGGTTAACAATTCTTTAACGGATAATTCTACACTGAGAAAATTCTTCACCAAGAACGTACATAAAATAATAATTCTTGGGGGAAAATTACTTGAAACGAATTTTCTCGAAGAAAACTTGTCTTAAGGAAGAATTGTCAGAAAAATTGTCTTATCTCGGGGAAGAATTGACAGATGAAGATTTTTCTCGCGATTGGGGGATTTTTGTTTCCGGAAACATTATCTCGGTCAAGAATTATACGATTAATAATAGCTTCAGGAAAAATTGTCTCGAAGAAAAATTATTAGAAAAAATATTTGAGGCTAATTGCATGCATCCAGAAAAAATGACCTCAAATCCCATTAAAATTGGTCAATAGGACAATTATTGATTTAATAGTATACAACAAAAAAAAAAAATCTGTTCATGTAAACTCAATGACAATGTCATGATAGTTTCTAGTATTTAATGGTATTTTCCGATTAAAATAATAATGTATTGACTATTTTTAATAGTAAAAATCTATTATTTATATAGTATTTTTTTCTGGGTGTGTGAAAAAACCGTCAGTGTATTTTCTCGGGGGAATAGTCACGGAAAACATTTTCTCGAGGAAAAATTATTCGATGATGATTGGTCTCGGAGAAATATAGCCCGGGAATGAATTGTCCAGGGAAAATCGGTGAAATGTTATCTGATGTATTGTCTCGAGAAAGATTTATCTCGTGAAGAATTATATAAGAAGGATAATTGTAGTGGAAAGAATGGTTTTAGAAAGAGTTATCTAATGTAGAATGGTCTCGGGAAAGAATTTTAACAAGTAAAAATTATTAGGAAAATTATCCGAGGTTGAGTAATACATGGAAGAATAATAGAAAATCGCAATTGAATAAACCCCAATTATAGCCGATTTGTGAAAATTCTGAACTTTGACCTTGAAAGATACAAAATTTTCACCTATTGGGATTCAGTTAATCGATTTTCTGTAAAAAATCGCAATATCATTTTATATTGAATAAACCCCAATTGTAGCCGATTTGTGAAAATTCTGAACTTTGACCTTGATAAAAGGCTCCGTTTAGGAGATATAGAATTTTAATTTACAGAATTTTCACCTATGAATCCTTGGGATTCAGTTAATCGAATGGCATCATTTGTGAAAATTCTGAACTTTGACCTTGATAAAAGGCTCCGTTTAGGAGATATAGAATTTTAATTTACAGAATTTTCACCTATGAATCCTTGGGATTCAGTTAATCGAATGGCATCATATGTGAAAATTCTGAACTTTGACCTTGAAAAAAGGCTCCGTTTAGAAGATACAGAATTTTCAAAGATACAGAATTTTCACCTATGAATCCTTGGGATTCAGTTAATCGAATAGCATCTTTAGATTTTCTGTAAAAAATCGCAATATCGTTTTATATTGAATAAATCCCAATAGTAGCCCATTTGAAAATTCTGAACTTTAACCTTGATAAAACGATAATTTTGTGCAGAATTTTCCCACATAAAAGAATTTACTTAGGGAAAAGTTGTCCGGTTAAACACATTCAGAAGAATATTTGTTCAGGGAATTGTCGTTACAGAATTATCAAGAAAAAGTATATTTTTTTAACAGTCAACGAACAGTTTTAGACAATTTCCATGCATATTTATTATCATTGCGCTCATAATCCAAAAATTTATCCGAAATCGTACTCGTAACATCGTAATCAAGCATTCAACATTTTAAAAATGTTCTCCGAATAATGTATTTTTATGTAATGTCTATTCATTTTTTATAGATTGGTGTTAGAAATTATTATAATGATCGCGTATAGTATGCTATTATAATTAATAATGAACGCAACATTGTGTTGTCGTAAAAATATCAATAAGTGGTTGCTTAAAAAAATAAGACATCCCTTTTCAGTATAATTTTTAACGACCTATTTGAGTATTTTATACACTTTTTATTGCTATTTTTATCCATTTGATTTATTAAAAAAAAACTTAATATGGTTTTTGTATAATGGGGGAAATTCACATTTTGCGATCTAAGAAAAAAACAATGTGGAAAATATTTGATTTTTCTTATTTCTAGACAGCAAAATTTTTAGCCTTATTTCAACTTGATATCCTATAAATCCGTCGACATCATATTATAGATTTTAGAAATGTAACTTTTTGTAGAACATTTGATTTTGTAAAATCATTAAGTAATTTTTCCATTATTTTTGTTGATTGCTCGATATTGAGTAGGCAATGTTCATTGATTGTCACACATTGTGTCATCATTTTCATGTCATGAGTTTGGTTTTGTTTTATGAGGTCACAAAAGTTGAAACTCACTAATGTATTTTTAATTTTAAAAATTCGAATTTTATAAATCAGTCTCAGTTACTACTTGTGGCTGTCTCTGAAATACAACGTTGGCCCTAAAGGTCTTCTTACACTCCAATATACAATGCTATCAGTTGAATTACAATAAATTGCGCCAGATCAGGGGACTCATTCGTATCAATTACGATTTCCAAATTACGCGCCTTATCGCATACTTTTACGTACTAAGTACTGCCTTCCTATAAACGTTTTTAAAAGCGACATCGTTCGTCGTGATCGGTAGCAAAGCTTGAAATTTCTAAAAGGAAAATCAATATTTCACGCACGTACATAAGAAATACAATTTGTGAGATACGCTGCTTTGAAGTTACAAACAGAGATACAAATACAAATATTTGAGATACATCGTTTGTGAGATACAAATACAACGTTTGAGTAACAAATACCATTTTTGAGATACAAATAAAGTTTCTGAGTTAACTAATACTACGTTATAGTTACAAATACTACTTCGCAGATACAAATAGTACTTCACAGATATAAATTCTACTTCACAGATACAAATTCTACTTGACAGATACAAAATATATTGATTCTTGTTGTTTGAAAAACTGAAAATGTGCCATCGATTGGGCGCAATGTACGCTTAGCGCTGTCTGAATTACAAATACTTTGTTGTTGTCATTGTTCCAGTCGTTTATTATTGAAGACGCAGTGGCGTAGTTACTCTGAGCTCTTTGTATTGGGTCGAAGCTGTAAATTAGTTCAGCATAGGCGCTGTTTGTCGCTTATCAATTGGAACGAACACGCGCCCAAATTCAACATGCGATAACAGTGACTAAAAGTAGTTCAAATTAACTACAAAATGTATTAAAAAAAATCAATACTCAATTAATGTTTTCTAGAGCAAATAATTTTCAGTGCAGGCAACATAACGTCACTATCATGCCAATGTGCAATTATTGACATTTGCGTTTTTTTTTACATTTTTGAATCCTCAAGTATGCTGTGCCAAAATCGTGTGTCTTTTTGTTGGATATTTCTAGCCACAAAAGACAAAACCAAAAAAACGAATTTGAAAAATTGAAAATCTTGTCATGCCAAAAGGGCGAATCTTTTCGTTTTTTCGCCATAACTTTTTATTGGTATAAGATAAAATAGTGGTGTAAAAGCATTTATTGTTGGTTTTCAAAGCACCTATCGATCTGCATCATTAATTGCCAAACATTAATTTGCCATTTGTTATATGCAGGAAAATTTGTTTGGCAAAGTATTTATAATTAATGATGCAGATCGATAGGTGCTTTAAAAACAATCAATTAATACCTTTACATCACTATTTTATCTTGTACTATTAAAGAGTTATAGCAAAAAAACGAAAAGATTTGCCCTTTTTAAAATTTTCCAATTTCTTCGTTCTTTGCTATAATTTTTTAATGATGAAAGATAAGATAGTGGTGTTCAGGTATTAATTGGTTGTTTTTAAAGCACCTATCGATTGGCATCATTATTTAAAAATATTTTGCTAAACATTTTTCCTGCAAATAACAAATGGCAAATTAATGTTTGACAAAATATTTTTAATAAATGATGCCAATAGATAGGTGCTTTAAAAACAAACAATTAATGCCGTTACATTATTATTTTTTCTTGCGCTAATTAAAAGTTATAGCATAAAAAACAAAAATATTGGCGTTTTGATCAGGATTTAGCCTCACAAAATCCGTATTTATAATTCAATAGGTTGTCCAAATCTAAAGATATTTTACATACGTTATAATAATTGACGAATAAACCAAAATAACAGAAAAAAAAAAATAAAAAAATATAAATTTTGCTAATTTTTAAACTTTAAAATTAGATTTCCCAACATTTTTAAAAATGCACATTCGGCCCTTTGGCATGACAGTGACGATAATATAACAAAGTATTCGCTCTCAAAAAGGCTACTCGTAAAAGTTTATAAAAAAAATATATTTTGCTGTTGATGCATCTTAAATAGGTGTGTCAGAGACAGGTGCAATATTATGTGTTGTCATTAAAAATGTACGCACCAAACTAAAAGACATAAGGCAGATATCACAAATAGCAATACGTATCCACAAGATAGTTTTGCTTTTATGTGATTTCTACCATTTGTCACTATAAATACAAAAAAATTCTTTAATGTGTTTTGAAGTAGGCACCATTTTAATTAAACGTATTTTGTGCGTATGTTGGCAGAATTTTTGAACTTATCTTGAAGCTGCTGCTAATTTACTCAATTGAGCAGCAGCAGCATATACAGTATCTATGTATCTACAGCAGCTGTTTATTTGCATCTAGTTTCCGTACCTACTTCGGTTTATTTTCGTTCAAATATATATTTTTTAAGTTGCTCTTTTATTTTTCTAATAAAATTTTGTAATTTGAGCACGCTGCGTTGCATTTGTATCTGCAAACTTGTATTTTCTTTTTCTAAATTGTATCTACAAGTGTTGCCACTTGAATGATGATCGCATCATGTAGTTGAAAGATCGGTCACCATGCAGCAATTAAACGGAAATTGATTTTCAATTGAAGTACTCAAAGTGAACGTTGTTGAGTGTAGCGCATATAAGTGGAATTAGGTAAAGATAGATACTTCCTCTTTTTAAGTCTACTAAATCTGAAATATGAAAATAAAATAGATATGTTTTGAAATAAAAAAAACACGTTTTTTTTTAATTTTTTATATTTTTTTCGCTTTAATTGTTTTTTGTTTTTTTTTTTATATATTTCAATTGTTTTGTGTTTGTTTTGTGTTTTTGTAAAATAAAAATAAAGAAAAACAAAAAAATACATTTCTTTACATGTTATGGTACGCGAATATTACAAAAAATACATGGTATATAGTAACTCGTTTTTGTTTCAAATTTTTGATTATTAAATGTAGGTTATACAAATTAAGCAGAAACTAAACTAAACTATTTAACGTACTATGCGCTGGCGAATGCTTAATTAAATCAATTATTTAATTAATTAATTAAATTATTTAATATTTAGTATTCGTTTGTTTCGTTTGAGTGGGCGGTAGATATGCGGCGTCGGTACAACATATGGGTTTTGTTTTTTTCAAAGTTGGATGGATGGCTGTTGGAGTCGATTAAAGGTGGGGATGTTTTTTGTTTTTATGTGAAACTTAAAAAATAAACTGCGCTTTATGGTGTTCTATATATTACATATACAAAAGTAATTTTAAATTGTTTAATTATATTAAGTTAAATTAAAATGTTAATTTAGTTAACATAGTTAACGAAAATTAAATTAAAACGTAAATTAAATTTTTATAGTAAATTAAATTTTTATAGTAAATTAAATGCTATAAAGTAATTAAATTATAATTTAAATTAAATTTTATATAGTAAATTAAATTAAAAAAATAAATTTTAAAGTAAACTAAATTTTATAGTAAAGAAAATCGAAACTAAATAAAAAAATGTTCACATTTACTTTTTTTGCTAATAAACTTCGTTCGGTATTTTATTCTTTTTGTATTTTATGCTTTTTAGTATTTTATTCTTTTTGCATTTTATTATTTTTGTATTTTATGCTTTTTGCATTTATTTATATAAATTAAAAAATTGTCTTAAATAGCTGCTTAATTCAATTAACGCTGCTTAAAATTAATGGAGAGTTTTGTTTTTGTTTGTTTGTTGCTTTTTGTAACTTCAGCTATTTAATTCTTTTTTTTTTTAATAGTATTTTACTTAATTTTAAAAATAGAAAAAATATTCATTTTCGTTTATTTGTGGACATTTTTGCATTAGCTTTGATACATAACTAAATAAATGTAAAATTAATGCAGAATATATTCAACAATTTTATTTTTTTTTAATTTACTCTGAATTGTAAAATTTCATATTTTATCAAAAAATATATTTAATGTTGCTACTGATGATGAAGTGAACTGCAATAATTTTGTTCGAGTTTTCTTGTTTTATTTGCTACACTGAAATAAAAAAGAAATATATAAAGATCACTTTTTTGCCTTAAATTTTAAATGCGTTTGCGCGCGCGTTGAGTGTAAGAGACGGTTAATTGTCCAGTGCACCTACTCTCTGCCACGCTCTCTTCTTCTTCTGCTGCTGCTGCTGCATCTTTCTGTAAAGTCTTTTCTTATGTGTTTGTGTGTGTCTGTCGTCTAAATGCGCCAACCCTGCTCGTCGTCCACATTCGAGTCGGTGTCGGAGGGCTCTTCGCCGTACATATCGGCCAGCTTGCGGAAGCGCGGTCCAAAATTAGACAAATAATCGAAATTGAGATCACCGTCGTCCGTGCACGACGCCAGACTCGACAGCGAACCATCCGAGTTGCCATCGCCCTCGTACGCATAGTGACGCACATCGTCCACCGGATTGGCGCCCACATCACGATCGCAATTCTCCTTCTTGTCGCCGAGAAAACCGCCGATGTCCGGTATATCGTGCGGATCGTGATGCGCTGGCGGCAGTGCCAACTGCTGCTGTTGCATCAGCTGCAGCGCATGCGGATCCTTGTAGATTTTATCCTCGTAGAAGGGTTGCGTACTGCGCAGCACATTGAGATCATAATCGGCATCACGTTCGCCGCCACCCTCGTCCTCATAATTGATGATTGTCTCGCGTATGTCGTCAATGTCCTTCTCATGCCAGCCGTTCTTCTGCTTCTTCTGTACGACGACCGCCAGCAAAATGATCAGCAACAGCGCTATGCAGGTGATAATGGCAATAATAAAGTTACGATCGATACCAAAACTAACTGCCACCGCTACCGCGCGTTGACAGCCGGCGTCGATGTTGCGCGAGACCGCAGGTGCGCCCAAATTATAGGTGTGTTCGTTAATTGTCAGATTGCGTATGCAGCCGAAGAAACCTTGCGTGCTCGGCACATGCGTCCAGTTGAGCTGTTGGCCCAGTTGATGCAGATCGACGGGTGTACCACCCAGTTGCAGCGGTGCATTTACATTGAGAAACTCGTGCGGACCCTGCGGCGCGCCCAGACTCCTGCAGGTGGAGAGACGACAATTGTCGACGGTCATCTCGATGCTCGTTTTCTGTAATATGACATCCAGCTGATAAGCTTTGCCCGGCTGCAGCTTGATGTAGCGATGTTCGATGCGTATGCCGCCGGAGCCATAGTCAACGTTAAGCACTGGATAGCCGTGCTGCAGCTCGAGCGCCAGAAAGTCCGACAGCGGCAAAAGCGGATTGTAATTCAACGGACCGAGATACATAATGAGACCGCTATCAGATTGTGGCGCAATTTCAAGGGAGATGCGCGTATTGTCACACGGCGAGATTGGTTCATAGAAGGCATAACCATTGCCGTAAAAACCAACGGACACAAGTTCACAGTGTGGTCCCGTAAAACCCTCGATACAATCGCAGGCATCATCTTCGCCAATGCGCGGCACGCCACCATTTAAGCAGGGCGCACGCAACTGTGGTGCCTCGCAAACGCACTGAGCCTCAATAAACGCATTAACGCCCACAAAAGAGCTGGTATTCGAGTAGATCATATAGGGTACCGCCGATTTGTGCAACTTATTCATGCACGAGGACTCGCACTTGTAGCGTTCGATGAGACATTCGTCGATGTTCACCATCAACATGTGCAGATCGAGCACATTCTCCAGGCGTTGTTGCTGCTGCGCCACCAAACCATTTAGTTTCTCTGGTGCATAGTATGGCGAGCCGTGCGCAGAGTAGCGCACATCAAGCGTGTGATTGGCATTCTCTAGCACCGTAAACACATCAACATTGGTGACGGAGGTATTGAACAGTTGTGCGAGCGTCAGCTGAAGACGATCCTTTAGCGAGAGCGCATCTCCATCAGCCTGTGCATCACGCGGCACACTTATGAATTCCTCCTTGGTAATATTGACGAAACGTATGCTGCCGCTCTTGTCGACCGCCTCCTCGGGTAGCTGTTTGATGACAATGGTGACATCGGCGTCCACCGTATGACTTGGTATAAAAGTCGACTCCTCGGTTACAACAAAATGTAGCGTATACTCGCCGGCAGCGGTGCCCGCCAACATGGTTATCATGCCAGAGCTGGGATTAAGACGAAACTGATCGTGCGGCATGTTGTGACGCCACATAAACTGCTTATCATCCAGATCCCAATCATCAGGATCATCAACAAAAACGCGTCCAACATCAGTGTCGGGCGCCTCGCCCTTGTAATTGTAGACGAAAATGCGCGAAGAACCCTCCGACATGGCATTGTCATTGACATCACCTATTATTAGATGCAGCATGCTTACGGAGCTCTGGCGTGGTTGTCCCGAATCGCTAATACGTATTGGTATGTAATACTCTTTCTGTTGCTCACGATCGAATTGCACATTTGCGAAAAGATAGTCATTGTCTATGCTGAATTTGGACTTGACGTCTGAGCTAGCTTCCATATCAATGCCGTACGTATATGGCGCGCCATTCTGTGGTTCATCGTAGTCGTTGGCCTGTAGCTGCACCACTTTTCCGGGTCCACGATTCTCCTCCCAGATGACGGGCATCTTATTCACCAAAAATGGCGCATTATCATTGATATCCTGCAACGTTATTGTCACAGAGGCTACCGAATTTAAACCTTGGCCATTCTGATCGATTGCTGAAATAAGCACCTGCCAGTTTTTGTGTCCATTGGGCAAATCACGATCCAAAGGCTCGATGAGACGCAGGCAGCCGGTATCGTCAATGGTGAGCATTTTACGTTGTTCTTCCTTGACCACCGAATACTTGATCATTTGATCGGCAGTACGATCTTTAATATCAGGATCGTAGGCTTCAATATTCAGTATGCAATAGTCGAAAACTGTCTCCTCTTGTATGGTCTTCTTGTATTCCTCCTTGAAAACGGGCGGATTATCGTTGACGTCCTCTATTTGTATGGTGACGTTCGCGTAGTCCTCGTAAATGCCATCAAAGGCGCGTATTCTCAGCACGTAATCGGTAATCTGCTCATAGTCGAGTCGTTGATTGACGGTAATTTTGCCGGTTTTCTCTTCAATCTTAAATGCGTCTCCTATATTGCCGCTCTCAATGGTATAGTCTATCTGTGAGGCGTTGTCCTCATCGACAGCCGTCACCTCAATCACAATGAAATTGATGTTTGCATCTTCGGGTAGCTTCTCGGCAATGTATTCGCGTCGTTGGAAATGCGGCGGATGATCGTTTTTGTCGGCAATTTCAATGCGAAACACCTGTTGACCACGATTCGGTTCGCCGTTATTGTAGAGACTCGAAGGCGAATTATCGCTGGCAATCACTTTGATGTTGTAAAAGTCACGTTCCTCCCGATCAAATGTCGTTAGCGCTGTAATATTTCCCGTGTGCGCATCGATGGCAAAGAATTCACGATTGTCAGCCAACTCAAAGGACACAATATTGTTGGCCTCGGTGCCGTCCATATCAAAGGCGCGCACCTGCATCACTGGTGTGCCGGAGGGTTCGTTCTCAAGTATAGTGCCGGTCTTTACCTCTGTAAAGTAGGGTATATTATCGTTGACATCGTCGATGCGTATCTTCAGCACATGTTCGGCCACCAAGTCGAAGGTATTGCGTGCGCTCATTGTGAGCGTGTAGTCGGTGATAGCCTCATAATCGAGTGATTTGCCTAAACTAATGCTCACTGTGTTGCCAATTTGATTAAAGACAAATGTTTTCTTGCTGTTTGTTTGCTCGGTACGTCCGGTGATCAGTTCAAAGATCACCTCCGGTTTATTGGGTACATTCGAAACAGCTGTAAGCGTAACGATCGGTGTTGAATAGTCTTTGTAGTCCTCTTTAAGGCGTATTGGCTCCTCGAGCGGATCTGTGAAAGTTGGTGGTTTTTTAGAGGATTCGATGACGCGTATGCGCACCTCTATCTGCGCATCCTGTGGTGGATCGGGCACCACATTAAAGGCACGCACAGTGATTGTGTACAATTGTGGAGGTCGTTTGTCGATCGGCCTATTAAGATATATAATGCCTGCGGCTTTGTCAATTTTGAAATATTGATGATCGCGTTCGGGTAAGATTTCATAGGCAATGATGCTGTTGTTGCCATCGTCGAGATCGCTGGCGGTGATGCGCATAACGATCGCATTCGGCTGTGCGTGAAAATGGGAAGAGACAGATAAGAAAAGTGAGCAAATATAGAATGTGTAAAGTGTATGTTTTAAAGTTGAAGTAATTTTTAAAAGAAAATTGTTTATTCTATTAATTAAACTATTTAGAAATAGAGAACTACTAAATCGTGCAATTGGAACGGATTCAATTCATTGAAAATCAAATTTGTATACTGAAACATTGAATTCAAAACCGTTGGTTTACAAATTGTATATGAAATTCGATCGAAATCTGAAACATGACTTTAATGATCACTGATATTGCTGATTTGATGTCAAAGGGACTTATTTTCAGCAGTAATTAATAAATTAGTTAAAATTCCATAATATATGAAATATTATAAATAATTTTTAGGGTTTAAACGGTATCAGTACTGGATTTTGTAGTATGAAACTGAAAAATCATTTATAGAATTCGGAATAGAACCGTATCAAGAACAAAAAAAAATAAATATGGGATTGTTTCTAATTAACTAAAAACTAACGAAAAAAAGCAAGAATAACTTCAAAATTTTGTATATTTGACATTTTTCTGATTCTTAATTGTTTGAGACAGTTTTTCAATTATATTGTCAAATTTGTTTAAACTAGATGTAATTTCATGTATAGTCATTATGATTGCTTGTTTATATTTGAATCTATGAAAGTGTTAAAGATGTGGAAAGGATTTAACTTGCTTAAAAAAAAAACTAGGAATAAAATTGCTCACTTTATTTAATAGTTTTTCGCGTCGATATGCAGAAACTCAAATCGAACAAATTTTAAATTACTTGTTTAATCAAATTTAGTCGATCATATTATAGATCACTATAAAATTCAAAAATGATACAATTTATAAAATAAATAGGTATTTAATAAAAACAAAACATGTTCACTTAATAATTCCATAAAAAATGTTTTATATAACATATTTTGATTTGCGTTTCGATGAAAAAATCCATATTTGAAATTGTTATTATTAAAATTGCATAGCTAATGATAAAAAATAACTATTTAAAAACTTTCCATTATATGCAGTTCTACAATTAAACACATTGTTCTCTTTTTATAAAAATAAAATTTGTATTGATGTCGAAATTTAACGTTCCTATTACGAATATGCAAAAAACCCAACTAACAAAGCAATTCTAAAGTGGAACAATATAATTGGCGGGTATTGGCAAAAAAAAAAAATAATACTGACTCATTAAAGAAATACAAAAAAAAACTGTCAAGGTTTTACACAAGAGACTACAACTGCTGCTATTAAGCGTTGTCCATATTGAGAGCACTGAACCTCTTGCAGAAGAATGCTATGGGAAAAGCATAATGCCAAAAACACCAAGTTGTTGGAACGTTGGCCAACAAAGGGTTGTTTCGTTTGCTAGGTGCCTGCCTATGACACTTAACAACGTCTAAATAAAACATAGAAACAAACTAAATTTAACTCTCTGCCAATCAATAGAACAATTATGACGCTAGCAAAAAAATAAAAATGTGTTCAATTCTTTTGTTGAATTGACTAATTAACCCGTTAACGCTCTTTGTTCCTAAAACAAGTCCAACTATAAATTGTGCTTTTACAGCATTTAAATTTTGAATGTATGTATAAAATTACTATATGATGAAGGCATAATAACCATTGTCAAATACTTAAATAAGCAAAATGTATTTTATATTTTTGGAGTTCGGGCGTTAATGGGTTAATGTGTATACGGAAAAGGCCCGCTTTTAATATGGAATAGTTACAATATTTTATTAAATCAATTATTGTGGTATTGCGTTTGATATTATGTCAAACTTGTCACAGAACGATAACACTCATAAAGAATATATCCATGGTTGAAGTATATACAGGTTAGACCATCTAGACGTTTAGTTGTCATATATAGTGCTGAGAATGTCAATAAGAAAAATTAAAAAATACAAAAATTGTCATTTTTGACTTTATTTGAAGGTTATGTTTTTTTGCACTTTAATTTGCCTATTTTATTGAAATTTTACCGCACAAATTCACTATTTCACTTTTCTTATAAACTGCGGTGTTCTTTTGTAGCCATTGATGTCTTTTTCGTAAACAAATGTTGAATCTTTCAAACAGTTTTCAAAAAAAAAAAGTAAATGGCGCCTGAATTTTTAAAGATGGCTTAACTTTTATATACTTCAACCTTGGATGTATCTCAAAATATATATTGTGATTGTTAGTTTGTTCTATGTTTTCAATAGGCATATTTATAACATTTTCTTTTATATCAATAGATTTTATACACGAAAAATATAATAAAAACAAAAAAAAACAATCAAGTCGTCGTTTTAGAACGAAAAGTCACCAAATACATTTTCAAAATGTCAAATATTCATTTACAAAATTCTTTATATATTTGTCAATTTTTATTCGATGATCTCAATTTTTACCACATGATAGGAAAGTGTAAATTTATAAATTGATATTTTAACTTTAAAAATACATCAACTACTTTTTATAATATTAATCAACAAACTCGAAATTTAATTTTTCATAAAAATGTATTTGGTGACCATGATACAATTATTCAAGGTAGAAGTATTAGAGTTTTTGTTCTTCGTAGGCGTCCCATGCTTCCGTCAAACGCCTAAAGATACTGTCAAATGTCCCGTGCTTATGTTGTATGGGATAAGAAAATTTTGTGAGAGGCGCTCTGGGATACTACTTCCTTGTTATTGTATAATGTTTGATGACATTTCGTTCTACAACGACGAAGTATAGATTCAAATAACGTAAGAAAAAATTACTAGGTAGCTAAAAGTTTCTCGTAGGAATTTGAAGAGTATATCCCCGCCAGTAAACTAGTCAAAAACTGGTAGGGATTTGAAGAGTAGATCCCTGCAAATACAACTAATCATAAATTGGTCTGTCCCCAGTAAAACTAGTATAAAACTGGTCGGTGACTAATAGTGATTTGAAGAGTAGATCCTGCCAGTAAAATTAGTCAAGAACTGGTCGGTTACTGGTAGGGAAATGCGTGACATTGCTATCGAGTTACTCGAGAAGTGTCTGGAATTGTTACCGGGGACTTTAATCCTGCTGTGGGGTACAAAGAAAACTTACGAATCATAGGTGAAAGGACTATTTTAATTCATAATTTTTCATTAACCTACTTTTATGTAATACTTCGCTCAAAAAAATATATATCTTTATGTTTAAGAAATCATTTGCGCTATTCCTTAAGAGTTGAAGTTTATTTGTTACCACTTGCCATACAAATTGTATATGAAAGCCAGCGAAAAACCTATTGTAAAACACCAAAATTATTATTGTGATTTCCGTAATTTCAATTCGTCATGCAGTCAAATTAGATATGCGCATTTATTATTATTTTTTAATTATTTAATTTTGCTTTTAATACCCTATACAAAATGTAAAAGGATATTTTCAGTATGGTCATTCGGTACAGTAAGGGAAAATGTATATATTCTTGATCAGCGTGAACTATTGATTGGACTTAGCGATGTTCGTATGAACGTCTGTTCGTATTTATGTTTGTCTCTATGTTCATCAGTATGTGCGTCCATCTGTGTCTTTGTATGTCTGTGGAAATCACGATTACAGGATAATTATAAGAGCTAGATCATTTAAACTCCGAAGTTAGATTACTTATCAACATATACCAGCTGGTATTGAAAATTATCATGATCGCTCTATTATGACCTGTGACCTAAACACTTATATCAAATAACTCACATATTCTTACTGATTCCTAAAACCAACTATTAGAATTATCCTTGTTCAAAATTGCTTTGTATTTTGTCTCGATTGAAAATGGAAAACGGTCCCTTAACATATAATTGGTAACTGTATTTGTATTTTTCTCTCTTCCATTTAATGTTAGCAACTTGGTTATTTTGATATTAACATTTATTCAGAAAAAAAAACACCTGCGCTGATGTTTCAAGTCGATACTGTAAAATATTATAAATAAAATTAGAAAAAATTTAACAAAAATGGTCCAAACCTAAGAACAGGTTTGCAAAATTGATATTCAACTTTATATTAAAGTTTCATTGACAATCAAAAGTATAAATTGTTTTATATGTGTTAAAGAAAACTAATTTTGTGATTTTTGAATATTCCTTATATTTAATTATGCGTCTTATAAACTAAATTAACAAATCTACGTTTATCTTATCAAGAACGTAATATAAAAAATAATCCATATTTAAATTTAAAAAAAAATGCATATAGTGTATTTATATATCTTTAAGCTTTTTTTTATCTAATTTTGTTAAGTAATTGATTGATTTATTATTTTTCAATATTATATATAATATATAAAAACTAATAATCTTTATTTCAAGTGTATTTTACTGCTTAGCTTTATATTTTATTATAGAATAATAAAATATAACATTTTCTTTAGAAAACCGTTTATAACTTTAAAAACGTTTGATGACGAATTAAACATACAAAACTCGATGGAAATGTTATAAATAACTAGTTAAATATTTATATAATTTGTTTTAAAGTTAAACAGTATTTCCTCTAAAGCATTTCTTTGACAAATGAAAAAAATCTATTTAATTTAATGATATAAACGACTTTCATTTTTATTAAAAACTTAGTTGATGAAATTTGAAAATTTGAATGCCATTCTGTAGATTAACATGTTCTTAACAATTAATGAAAATATTGATCACCTGCAATATAAATGTTAGATTTTGTGATGTTTTTGTGAAAGTATCATTGGAAATTTAAAAATCTAGAATTGATATCTAACCCATTTTCATATTCAAACTAACCCAACATACGAAACGATATTGAAACGTATTCGAAAAGATATCGTTTGAACGAAAATTATTATCATTTTCGACTATCGTTACCCTACGTGAAAATAGTTTTATACATGATACATGTATATTTGTATCATGGTTTTATAGTATTTAGTTTGTAAAAAAGTTTTAATTGAAATAGAAATATTTTATAAAAAATAAAAAGAGTTTACTAAATTCGAAATTTGTGACCCCTACAATTTTAAATATGGCAAACAACGAACATTTTTTCGAGTCTCTGGCAGAAGATAATCGCTGTGTAATTTAGATAATGAGAGAGATAGGAGGAATAACATAAAATAATAAATATTAAAAACGTAAATAAATTAAAAAATGTTTAACGAAAAATCTGAAAACATAACGCTACCATTTCGTGCTCCGCGGCAACCTAAACGCAGTAATCCACGGGTGTCCACGCTAGGCGCCAACGAAACACAAACGTAAGCAGCAGCAGCCACCCTTAACCAAATAGCAATTCAACTAATTACAACTACTCACTTGTGTATCCTCCGACATGGACTCATCGTATCTGGCCTTATTGAAGACAGGCGGATTGTCGTTGATATCCTCGATGGTCACCTTAAATGTGCAGACATCGTCCAGCGGTGGTCGTCCATTATCCGTCGCCTGCACCGTCACATAGACAGCCTTCTCATGAATGGGTTCATCACGATCGAAGGTGTGCGCGGTCACAATAACGCCGGTCTGTGCGTTTATGTGAAATTTTGGACGCTCGGATGCGGACTGCACGAGACTGTATTTGATTTGTTGATCCGGATCGGGATCTTCGGCCTGCACCATAATCACAAAAGTGTTTTCGGGTTGTTCCTCCTTGACAGACGGCGCATAAGCGGCACAATTCTTAAACGCAGGCTTGCGATTGTCCACCGAGATCAATTCATTTGACGAAGTACCAAAGTTGGAAGAGGATGATGATGAGGAGGGCAAGGAGGGAACAAAGTTCACATTGGCGGTATTGGAACTTGTAGGATCATCGAAATACACGGCCGCATTGCCATAGAGTGAATTCGCGGAAACTTCGACAATGGGTTGCGGTGAACGACGCAACCGAAACACATCGGATGGCACGGAGTGGCTAAGATGTGGTGGTGTCGTCAAAGACGCGGCGGCAGATGTGTAGGACGCATACGCCTGGTCAGCTTGTGAGGTGGCTCTGACTGATGTAAGCGTTAACGATAACGTGATTGTGTGAAGTAGGAGCAGGAGCGCTTTTCTGAATTGTGGCGCGAACATTGTGTAGCATTTGGATGGACGGACGCAGTATGTATTATATATGTTAGTGCACTATTTGTTGTGGTTTGAGGTTAGATATTAATTTAATAATTTTTTAAATTTAAATATTTTTGTATTTAATATTTTTTTAAATTATTTTATATGATTTTAATTTAATTATTATGATTTATTAGAATTTTGCATCACTTTAATTTTTGACATTATGTTCATTGAGGAGCACTTGTTACGTTTATTCCGTTGGTTACGTTTCGTTGGTTACGGTTACGTCGACGTTCGTTCTTCGTGTTTTGTTGTTGCATCGACTGCATTTTCATGGCAACCAACAACGGCACTGAATTTTTTTATTTTGTTTTCTTTTTCAAAACGAAGAAGAAGAATAAACAAAATGTAAAATTATTTCTTGTTAATTTCTGTTTGTTTCTAATTAATTTTTTTTGTTTCGTTTCAACACTTATTTCAACTGCTTTCCTCTTTACTATCAGCTTCTTTTTTGTTTTTTTTTTGTTTTCTACCAATTCGTCACCACTCAAACAGGTAATTCCAGGTAAAAAATAGTGGTTAACACACACACACTGTTGGCAACATTTTTTTGTCGAAGTGTGTGCGTGTGTGTGTGGGCCGAATGCAATTGTAGTTGTTAACAATATAAAAATGGTTGATTTTTCTGCAGCAAAATGAGGCACAAAGTCGGCGTTAGTTTGTTTTATTTTACAAATAAATGTAAAATTTGTATGTTTAATTTATCGAACATTTTGATTTCAAATCGGTCAAATTCACTAAATTCAATCTGTATTAATTTTTAAAATTTATTGTTAGTTCAAATATTTAAATGCACTTTATTGTTGCTGCTTTATCATTTATTTTGTTTTCAAATTCTCATCTTATTTTTTTTTTTTTTTGAAATATTTGTCGTTTTTTTTTAAATCTCTTATGTTCAACTTTTAAAATGTTTACACTACAACTTTTTGTCCGCCGTTTTCCGCAACGATCCGTTACCACCGAAAGCAATTCTCAAACTCCGTTGACGTTGGCAACAATTTCAAGCAACAACCGACCAAACAAAAATCAACAATGCTGCACGTTCTACACGTTCCACAGATACATGTATACGAAACAACAAATAAAAAAGGAAAACAAGAAATACATGAAAAATAAATGAAAATAAAATATATACTGGTAAAACCGGTTTTTTGTTGCTCATTTTGTTGCTGATCTCTGTGATAGTGTTGCAAAGTGCGTACTTTCGTACTATTTAGAGTAAGTTTTTATTTTGAAAGTACGAAATACTTGGCAGTTCGTACTAAGTACTTTTATTTTTAATTTTGTTGTACGTTTTTGTTTAGAAGTACTAAAAATATTTTGAGTGACCCTTTTTTTTTGGACGACGAAATTTTTTGTACCTTTTGAAAATTTTCCGTCTGTCCTTTTTTTTTTTTTTTGATCGTCAGTTGTAATCCGATGGGAAAATTTTGTACATTTTGGATTTGACTCGAAAATTTTGTACCTTTTGAAAATTTTCCGTCTGTTCTTTTTTTTTGTGGTCAGTTGTGATCCGATGGGAAAATTTTGTACCTTTTCAAAATTTTTTCTGCTGCCCTGAATTTTTTTTTTAACACGATTCGAAAATTTTGGTACGTTTCAAAACATTTGTTTTTTACAAAAGTACGTTTTTTATTTTAAATCGTACGTTTTTATTTTTCATGATACATTTTTATTTCCTCAAAATGCATCTCTGCTTTGTGGGGCACTTCAGTGTTGCATTTTTAGGAAATAAAAATGTATCATCAAAAACTAAAAACGTACTTTTGTAAAAAAAAATAACGGCCCGTTAAATTGCATCGTTTTCGTATCCAGAAAACGGAATCGTATTCCGTATTGCTGTTCCGTATACGGCACCGTTTTGTTTCTGGTGGTATCATTAAAAAAAAATTAGGACAGACAAACAAGTTTATATAGGTACAAAAAATGTTGGCCTTCAATAAAAAAAAGTCACTCAAAATATCTTTGGTACTTTTAAACAAAAATGTACTAACTGTCAAACTGCTAAGTATTTCGTACTTTCAAAATAAAAACGTACTTTAAATAGTACGCACCTGTGCAACACTGAGACACTTGTTGCTGGCAAGATTTGTGGAACGCAGGTCAATTTAGAGCTGCCAGGCTACCATTTGCATATATTTTCTAATAAAATAATAGTTAATTCGAGATTTTTTGTTGACTGATCACTTTTGCATTTAAAATGATATGGGGGAACCTAGGGTAAAGTGGTACATGAGGTAATGTGGGAAATTGCAATTTTTGAACATGTTTTTGTACTTAGATAAATAAAATCAATTGTCAAGTGGTTCTTAATTTGGAATCAAGTTTTTCATCCATACCTTAAAAAACCATTTGACGATAATTTTTAAATTCGATATGTAAAAGATAAATTTTTGATATAAAACTCAAAGTATTTGAAAATTTAATTGAGTGTACTTCATAATTTTTGTCAAAAAATAAAATTTTCTGAACAAATAAAATTTGTTTATCGAAAATAAATCCATTTATGATATCATCTCGACGAAAACAATGATATCATTTGAGATAGGTTCGTTTTTATCGAAAACCCTATCATTTCGTATCATTATAGATTATCGAAAACGACAATTTGAGCCTGTAAACGATATCGTTTCGATATCGTAAAATTATCGTTTGGTTTGCTGGGTGATTATAATCAAATTATTATCTTTTTATGACATTTTGAGAATAAGCAATCAGAAGAAGAATTTTATACAATTTACATGAAAAAATATCGAAGATATTAAGGCCCGGTCAAAGACTTTAAATATATTAAGATAGAAACCAAAGACTTTAAATATATTAAGATAGAAACTTTGCACTTGTGGTGGCAGTTTGCGGCATTTCGAAAAATGACCATTTTTGAGGTGCTGCCTTTGCAGTGCATTTGTGGCACTTTGCAGGCATTTTGCGGCATTCAGGATACTTTAGTTGTCCTTGTTTCTCCATTGGTCCTGAATAGACATTGTGCGATAGATGATCAATGTCCAATAATGGGCAAGAGGAAAGAAGAGAATAACAAGAGGAAACATAAATTTTGTATCGGCATGGGGCTCCTTTTGCTGAGCGCCTGATACAATAATTTGGATATTTCTTAATTGAATTGAATTTATTGATTGGATCTTCATATTGGAAATATCATAAATATCATTTGAAAATATCATATTTTTTATTGAAATTAAAATTTATTTATTTATTAAAATTGTTTAATACTATTAAAATGTCATTGTTATGAATTATATCAAAAGCATATGTAAATTGAAGTTTCTAAAGGTCGTTTGTTGTTTTTACACAAATGTTACAAAGTTTTTACAAATTTTAATTCTTGTTTCTTCTTTGTACGCTATGCTGCGTGCACGCAAGACAAGGGAAAGGGAAGGAAAAAAAACTAACTTTCAATTTTGTGTCAGCATGCTGCAACTTTTGCTGAGCGCCTGAAACAATAATTTTTAATTTCTTATATTTTCTTAGGATTGATCAATTAAAAACTTTATTATTTATATATTTTTTATAAAATATCCATTTTTATTTGATAAAATTACATTTTTAAATAAAATATTATTTTTTTTAAATACAATTTATTTAAAAATGTAAATATTAATTTATGTTGAAATTTCATTTTAACAACAAAAATCTCTGTGATCGGACAGACAACTGAAATATGGCAACTTGCTGAAAATCGGCAACATTCATATTTTTGATATATTTCTTCTCAAATATATTTAAAATGCATATTTTCTTCATCCCAAGTAACAATTCCTACCAGTTTCCTACCGGTATCTAGCCAGTACAACTATTCACTTGTCTAGTTTCTGGCAAGTAAACTTACCAGTTACTCGCAAGCGATTTCACGCACTTTCGTACTCTTCGGTTTCTGGGCGGTAAACTAGCCAGTAACTGGTCAAAAACTTGTCAAAAACTGGTTAGAACCCTACCAGTTACTGGCAAGCGATGTCACGCACTTTCCTACCAGAAACTAGCCAGTAAAACTCTACGGTTTCTGGGCGGTAAACTAGCCAGTAACTGGACAAAAACTTGCCAAAAACTGGCCAAAAACTAATCAAAAACTTTCCAAAAACTGGCCAAAAACTTGCCAAAAACTGGCCAAAAACTTACGAGAAACTGGCCAAAAACTATCAAGAAACTCGACATGTAAAAAGTAAATAAAATAATTTTTATTTTTTAATTTACAAAGCTCAATAACAGACCAATAGTACAGGACTTGGCGATTTCCAATTGTCCGACATCTCCACTTCGATGATCTGCTGCAAAAAAACATGTTTTAAGATTGCAAAAAAAAAACGTAAAAATGAACCTTAGAAGATTTTGCAGCAACTCACACAAGAGATTTAAATTGTTTTTTTGATGTTTTCTTTTGTCACATAAGACATACAAAAAATTGTTGCTTCATACTTTATATTCAATATTTATTAGCAAAGTGAGTGCACGTAACCCTTACAAGTAACTCACCAGTATTGACTAGTTTTACTGGCAGGGATCTACCAGTATCCGACAAGTTTTTGACCAGTTTTACTGGTGGAAGACCAGTTTTTGGAAAGTTTTTGACAAGTTTTACTGGTAGGGATTACTCTTCAAATCCCTACCAGTAACCGACCAGTTTTTGATTAGTTTCACTGGTAGGAGACCTGTTTTTGGCCAGTTTTTGACAAGTTTTACTGGTAGGGATTACTCTTCAAATCCCTACCAGTAACCGACCAGTTTTTGACTAGTTTCACTGGTAGGAGACCAGTTTTTGGCCAGTTTTTGACAAGTTTTACTGGTAAGGATTACTCTTCAAATCCCTACCAGTAACCTACCAGTTTTTGACTAGTTTTTACTGGCGAGTGTATACTCTTCAAAATCTTACCAGAAACTTAGCAGTATTTGAGCTGCCTAGTAAATTGTTGCTCGGGACACGGACGAATTTAGTTTGTTGTTTTTCTACGAGTGAGATAAATTTAAAGTCTTTGGATTGGACATCTGAAATAAAAAAATATATAAATACATTAATAATATATACATATATATAATTATAAAATTTAAAATTTTTACCGTTTATTTTTATTTTTTTGTCAAATTAAAATTTTTTTAAATTTATCTCCGACAGCGTCGATGTGTTTTTTTGTCACGTTTTTTATTTTTGAATGATTGATTGAAAATTTTATTTTTTATAAAAAATAAAAAAAACTCCGCCTACTAACAAAAGACAAACAACAGTGGATTTAGAGAGGTATGAATCTCATCGTGCGACCAGCGGAACATGACGTCGGGCGTAAAATGTAATTTATCTATTTTTATTTGGTTTAACACATTTTTAATTCAAATAAAAATTACAATATGAAACTTTGATTTTAGTATAATTTCAAATATATTTAGGAAGCTATAAAATAGCAAATAAAAAGTATTATTATCAATTTTCATGTAGATTCAAGAAATCTTAATTTTCAGAATTACAACAGCCCAAAAAGCAATGAGTTAAAGGTTCGATAAATTTGGAGAATTTTCTTTTACAACCAGTGTGGATGTAATGTCATGATCAAGCCGAATAAATGAATGTTATTCCAACGTTCAACGTTAAAAAAACTTGGGACGAAATTCACTACACAAAATTACTCAGTGGCAGTGACGTGATAAATTAAATGTCAACAAGAAAATATTAATTTTTTTCGCCACTACATACACTGTTGTTTTAATGGTTTCCTCCTATAATAATAAACGTGGTGTAAAAAAACATAAAAACGAATATGTTCGTTTTGTACGTCATTCTGCGTGTTTACTCAAAATGGTCGCATGTATTTTTTGTAACAATCTACATTATTAAACTCGACATTGGTAAGGACTTAATGTATTTAATGTAAATAAATTATATTTATATATTTAGTTATATTTATATTTTTATTTATTACAGAAAATAAATAATACATCGAACTTCTATTATGGCAACGGACTCAACAATAGCTGCAGACTCAAGTACTACAATCAATTATTGGAAACCAAAGCAAACATTTAATGTGTTATAACCTTTTTCAGCAAGAAGTGTCTTTTTATGTGTGTGTTGTAAAAGTGAATATCAATTACGACATTTAAATAAAATAATATATACAATAAATTAACTAAAATACATTTTTGTTTTAATAAATTATTAGGAAAATGTAATTCGACTTTACCATAAAATTAATAATACGTATCATTAAATTTGTATAGGTTTTACTTATTGTAATTAAAATATCACATTATAAAATGTATGGTACAACCACACATTGTATTAACAGTTTCAATATTACTGAACTAATGGGACGCATCCTATTGACTAATTTTAATGGTATATATTATTGTTTTTCTATTGAAATACTATCAACTTACCATGATTTTTTTTCTGGGTGTATATGAGGCATTCTTTTTCAAATCGAACACGAAATATTTTTGGAACTTTGGATTTGCTTCAACTTTTTTTTTATGGACTGCTTATTGAAAATAAGCGCACCCATATTTTTGCTTTTTTTCAATAGGTTTGAAAATACAGGGTGTTTAATAAATGAAAATATGACGCATGGACCTTTTTTAAAAATTATATAACTTTGCATCTGTTCATCGTATAGCTTCAAGTTTGGTCTCATTTCGATCATTGTTATTCGCTTGAATAAGCAAACAGACAAATCAATTAATATATAACTGCAGGTCCAAACACGAAAGTCATCCCGAGAATTCTACAGCACGGAAAATGCACGATGAGCTGATATACAATGTATGTGGCCAAGGTTTACGGATACGTTCATGAAATATTAATATATTTTCATTCATACGAAGACACCATTGATATTTTGCGCGAACCTGGCAATGAGCCAACATCGAGTCGAAATTATTAAAATTTACTACCGAAATTCGAATTCGTATATCTTTCCATCATGAAATGGCAAACCTTACTGAAGAGAAATGTCAAAAGAGCGGCAAGAAATATGTTGTAGTTTGCTGTCCCTGTCGCTCTACTTTTGTAGCGTGCCTATTAAAAAACCCTTTACATGAGTAATAGGAAACTCGCACCATGGGTGCGAATTTCCGTTCATTAGGCAGAAATTCGCACCTGTGCGAGTTTCCACTCATATAGGCAGACATTCGCACCGGTGCGAAGTTCCACCTATTGAGTGGAAATTCGCACTAAAAAAAAAATTATTCAAGGAATTAATTTGAAGGAACCAAAATATGAACATGGAACCCAAACACTCCGAAGGTTATCGATGTCTGCACCATCAATGCGGCTTCTTAGAGGCAATAGTGAAGTTTTATGGAATTAATCGATGGTAAACACTATTAGTTGTTTTTTTTCATCGATATTCCATATGACGTTTCCATGAACGGCATTTATTGTGTTTCACATTCTGCTACTTGATGTCCTTTGGAGGTCAATAAAAGTGCGATGGACTTTCGTAATATTTTTAGATTCAACTTTCAAAAATAAAATGTTATAACATATATAAATAAAATCAAAGGGTTTGGTGCAAAAAAGGGTCAAGTCCATATTTTTCGAAATTGAGTTTTTAATGACAGATTTTTTTAAACAAAAAATTGCAAAATTGGCAATTTTAAACTGTTTTTATTGATTTTTCAGTGAAAAAATGGACTTAACCCTTTTTTGCACCAAACCCTTCAATTATTACATTTTATTTTGGTAAGTAATTTCTTCGAAATAAATATAGGTGCGAGTTTCCGCATATTAAACGGAAATTCGCACCGGTTCAGATTTTCTAAATTAGTGCGAGTTTCCGTACATTAAACTGAAATTCGCACCGGTGCGAGTTTCCACTCATATAGTAGAAACTCGCACCGGTGCGAATTTCCGTTACCCCCCTTTACATCGCAGTAGCGTAATTGGATTCACTGGATTAGAATTATGGAAATATATGCGCTTGAATTTAAGTGTAATTTGAATGTCGATTTCAAGTTAAAAATTAAGTTAAGCATCCAGCTTACAATTAAGTTAAACCTCGAATGTATATTGAATGTCGGAATTCAAGTTTAGGTAAAGGCTAGATTCAATTGGATAAAAAGCTACCAGTTTTGCTGGAGAACGCTATGGTTTTCAAGCTTACAATTACAAAAAGTTGAACGCTTTTCTCCAGTGAAAGCTTCGATATCCATGTTCAATATACATTCGATAATCACTTAATATCCTGGTTTTTGGTTTATTGGTAGTAAATATAAAATATATGTTTACCATAAATTTAGTTGAAAATTTCTGCTTGGAGTATACTCCAATATATTATATTAATTCTTTCTCAACTAAATTATTCGATATCGATAGAAATAAAATCGATACCAGGTGGACTTTTGACGTTTCGTACTGCGCTGCTTTTCTTCAATACTTTCAAGCAACTATCAATATATTTTACAAACAATTTTAATTTTCGCAATTTTTTGAAATAAAAAGTGCCGTTAAAACTGTGAAGCTGTTCAAAACTATTGCATTCATTTACAAAGATGTCGGAGGATGCAGATAAAAAGATTGTGTTATCTGCTGCTCAAAAATCGCGCATCGAACGTAATCGAGCAAAAGCGCTCAGCCTGCGACAAGCAAAACTGGTAGCACATCCTTATGCGTTGACCAAAAAGTAAATAATTTAAACTAAAAAATATCTTACTAAATTAAAACACATTGAATTCGCAGAGACACTAACGCACCGGATGCGTTGGCCGCTTCGCTCATCAAGGTGGTGCAGGGCACCAAGTACATCGACAGCGGCGGTGGTTTTCTGCTGGAAGAGCCCATCATACCGGGTGCTGTCGCTGCTGAAGTACAAGCTGAAGTCCTAGACGAGGCCATCGCTATTCCTGTACACTACGAAGAATGCCTTGAGTGCGGTGACAAATTTGCAGAGTCGTATCTTTACAAGAATTTCGACTATAGCGTTTGCGACAAGTGTCGCGATAACGAGGAGAAGCATTCGCTCATCACGCGCACCGAAGCAAAGGCTGAGTATCTGCTTAAGGATTGTGATTTTGATAAAAGGCAGCCGCCGTTAAAGTACATTAGTCGCAAGAATCCACACAATGTGCGCTGGGGCGAGATGAAGCTCTTTTTACATATGCAGGTTAGTTGGTTGAGCGCTCGGAAACTTATTAATATCTAATAAAATATTGGTATACTGGTGCCTAGGTAGAGAAACGTGCCATGGAGGTGTGGGGAAGCGAGGAGGAGTTGTTGCGTCAGCACGATGGTCGTGTGACAAAGCGTGAGGTTGGTAAAGTGAAGAAGTACAACAAGCAAATGAAAGTGCTTCGCATGGAGATGCGTAGTTCCCTATATACCAAGGTTACGCATGCCAATCACACGCACGAATTCGGTGAGGACACCTACAATGAGGATGATGACAACTACACGCACACTTGCCTTACTTGTCAGTACAGCGAAACCTACGAGAAAATGTAGTTTTTCAAGTAATATTATATTCAAATTTAAATAATTTTAAGCACTAATCGGAGACATACTTATTAACATTTCAAGATATCCTTTGTCACAAAATTTGTAAAACATGCGTCAGTCACAATATTTAAAGAAAAACAAACTTAAATGTAATTAACATACTTCAATAATTTTAAATTATTTTTAAGAATTTTTTAAAAATGTCTGAAAAATACAAATTAAGTTTAAAAAAATAATCTACTGGTAAATTTAAAAACTAAAGAGGATTCATATTTCAGCATCGATATTATGTAAAACTGAATAAAAAATTTATTAAAAAAAATGTGTGACTATTAAATACCACTGCTCTATTTTCCTATTAATATTGCATACAATTTTTCTATAAAATTTTAGAGTACTGCATATTATTTTTTATTTTTCTTGTAAGAAAACTCTCGAGTGTTCTGAGAATTTCTATCCAAAATAATAGCGAAATGATACCATCTTAGTTTTTGTATTATCACACAAAATTAATTCAATTCGTTGCATATTTGCTTTAAACTTTTCAATACCTAAAATGAAATATATCGCCACTACTGTTGTTCTATTACATTCTACATTTGAACCAATCTATTACATTCTAACATCATTCCAGTTTAAGTCGATTTGGCTTGACATCAAGTAGCCTTTGCTGGTTTTTATCGTTTTGTGCTGCCCTAAAGTGTAAATATTACCAAATTGTGCTTAAAAAATATGAATTAATTATTGGTTGAACTTTTAAGAATAAAATATTGAGTTTTACAGTGCACTGCACCAAAGAAATGAGCCTTCAAATAATTTATATTGTTATGCAGGGTGTTGGTTTTGTGATTTTTGGAGTTGTCATTTTTCTGTCAACGCCGCCACTATTTACTTAAGGGCTATCTATAGAAAAATATTAGTTTTTCGTTTAGTCGCTATTTTATATTCACAATTTTTATAAACTTTAGGCTCTCGAATAAATGCACTGTTCATCATCGAAATTTTAAATAGAAAACTATGGGATAATTTTATTTTTACTTTGTATAAACATTTGCCACGTTATCTTACGGGAAAGTCACAGGGGGCGGGCGTTTTTATTTTTGTTTTCGTCACATTCAATTTTAGTCGAAAGTATAAAAAATGTGACTTCAAGGTCGTGGATACCCATTAAAAATACTTTTATAAAAATAAAGTTTTTTTTTTGATTTTTAAAGATATATTTTTTTCATGTTGCGAGATTTTTATATTTTTTTATACTCTTTGCTGGAGGTTTTAATAATAATAAAATACTTGCACCCAAAATCTGCTACTATTTAAAATTGTATATAACACATAAGGAAACACTAAATCCATTTTAATAACAACTTTTTTCGAAATATCAGTTCCAAGTGATAAACATATATTTTATTTCCCCACACAGGTACGTTCGGCTATCCAAATTAAATTTTAGTTAATTTATTTAACTAATGCTGTCATTCCGTCGTTTTAAATCAAAATTAACATCAAGACAACTTGGTTTTCTTGGTAAAGAAGAAGCAAAAACAAATTCGAAAAAAACATCAAAATCTCCTAAAAATACAATGGATAACAAAAAAATTACCAAATTTTCCGATTTTCGTTTCTGGAATCAGCTTGAAGCGCCAAAGTCTGAACAATTAGAACAGTTTAGTTTACTTTCGTATAATGTTCTATCACAAGATTTATTAGTAGAGCACATGCAATTATATTTAGGCATACATCCGTCTGTATTAACTTGGAATTATCGTTCCAAAGCATTAAAAGCAGAAATACTTAAACTTCAACCAGACATTTTATGTCTTCAAGAAATGCAGCACAATCATTTGAAAGATTTACTAAAACTAATTGACACTGGCAATAAATACGAATATATTTATAAGAAAAAAACTGGTACACGCACGGATGGATGTGTCATTATATATGACAGACATAAATTTAAACTTTTAGATGAGTATGCAGTCGAATATTATCGCACACCAACGGGTACACTTAATCGCGAGAATATTGCTGTAATTGCAAAATTTTGTACCAAAACTGATGAATCCAAAATATTTCTTGTGGCAACCACACACTTATTATTTAATCCACGTCGTGAAGATGTGCGTACAGCGCAAATTCATTTACTTTTGTCTCAGTTGGAGCATTTATCTTTGATAGATAAGCAAACAAATAGATTGCCAATTTTATTAACTGGTGATTTTAATTTTGAACCATTAACAAGCCCACACGAACTTATTATTAACGGTAATACAACTGTTGAAAACCGTCAAAATATGACAATGCAAAAGTATTCACATTGTCTTAAGTTAGCCTCAGCATATGGCGAAAATTGTGCTTCAACGTTTCAGAGACAATGGGTAAATGTGGATTATATTTTTTACTCATCAAATAATCAAGAATTAAATATAAAAATTTGGAGTGTAAATAATTTGCCTCCAAAACATATGCTTGGGAATTTAATTGGACAACTGCCAAACAAAGATATTGGCTCTGATCATTTATATTTAGCAATTAAGTTTTCTATTGAAAATCGACAATGATGTTTTATAGTTTTAATTTTTTTTTAAAACATTCAAAATTGGACTTATATTTCTAAAAAAGTTTCTTTAATATATCTTATTTTTAATGTTTCTTTATGTGTTAATAAAAAATAAAAAAAGAATTTTTACTTATATAAATTATAATATTATAAAAATAAACAATGATTCAACTTTTTTTTTGTTTTCTTTTTGTTACAAACTTTATTTAAAATGTATGTATAATTGTGAATGAATAGCTATGAATTTGTAAATATAGGGTAAAGGGAAAATATCGATAAAAGCAAATCCATTATTTTTAATAAGCAAAGATATTTTAATGATATTTTAAAAATATTTACGAAATATTTTTGGACAAATATTGGAAATTTGTTTATTTTTTAGTGGAACAGCAAGCAGTATTTGCTTTGCTATTTTAATCAAATAAAAAATTATTTTTGAATAAAAATTTTAATAAAAAAATTCAAATGAAATTGGAATAAAAATCTTTAAATCAAAACTTGAATAAATTTTAAATAAAAAAAAAGTTGTGTTCAAAATTCCATATAAATCAAATTTACTGGTTATTTAAAATTTTCTAATAAAAAGACTAAAAAAAATAAAAATAAACAAATTAAATTTTATATTCGGAATTAATTTGAATAAATAATAACAATAAATAAATAATAATAAATAATATTTTGAATAAAAAACAAAAACAATGTATTCGTTGCTTTTTATTTTTATTTGAAATAAAAATTGCCAATATCATTCGTTAGGAAGTACATTTTATTAATAAAAAATAGTTTTCAATTTAAATTTAAAATAACCTTTAGAAAATATAAATAAAAAGTATTTTGAATCACTTAATCGAAACTTGATTAATCAATAAAACAGGATAATGGTTAATTAATAAGTTTATTATTTTAAAGTTTTTATTAATCAGCTATAAAAATCACTATAAAAATCGCACAACTAAAAATTTCTGTAAACGTCACTTAGTCATGTTTACTAATCTCTTGCTGGCTCTCTTTCACTCTCTCACTTGCACACTCCATTCTTTTACTGACTGCACTGGAAATGAATCATTTTATTTGTCAAAATCTTTTACAATAAAAAATTTCTTGTCGAAAGCAAATCAAGAAGTTGAAATTTTTTTTGCCTGCACTTGAAGCAGTCTTCGTCATCCTCCGCAAAGCAAATACAATAATTTATAAACTTTTATAATCAAGTATTTGTTAGTTTATTAAATAAAATAAAACATATTCTACACACGCAGCTGGCGCAGGCAGATAAAACACAACACAGCACAAGTGGAAGCAGTAGCAGGCAACAGCGACCCCGACCCGAAAAACAGAACAAGAAGAAGCGCCTACTGGACACATAGAAATAGACCGACCAATCAACCAGCTTAATCCAACCAATAGCCACCGCCATGGAACAAACACAACAGATAACCGATTCCGAGAAGGTACGCATCGTCTCGGATTTCATACTGCATGCGCCGCCCGGTGAATTCAATGAGGTCTTCAACGATGTGCGCGAGCTGCTCAAGAACGATGCACTGCTGAAGGAGGGCGCCAGCTCAGCGTTTGCCCAGTACAATAAGGATCAGCTGACGCCGGTGCGCATCGAGGGCAGCGAACACAATGCCGTCATTTCGGACTACAACGATTTGGGTGAGTTTTTTAGTATTATTTTGCAGGGGGATGAGATGATGGTGTTGTTGTTGATATGAGTAGTGAGTAGTGTGTCATATGGTATCATCTTCAATGGCATTGATGAGGAGAGGGGGTTTTTATAGTTGTTACCTTATATGGTCAAATATTGGCTGACTCTAGCACTTTGTACTACTTATATTTTGTACACATTTAATTCCATGCTTTAGTCATCAACAACAATATGAACGCTAATCAGAGTGCTTTTCTGATAAAAAATAATTGAATATCTAAAATTTTTCAATAGTTTCATATTTAGTATAAATTCATACAATGCATTTCTTTGTATATAGTTTTGGAATTTTCTATTACAACGAAATTATGTATATCGTATTGCTTAGTTTTGTGCCTTGATGTCTTCTGCAGCCATATTTTGCGGCACAAACAACAAGTGCGCTTATCTGCGCTCACTACAAAGCCAATATTAATTTGTATTACTTATGTGTATTTGAAGGCGATAGCGCCATGGCAATGCATGAACGCGCAGCCATTCTGCTAAAAATGCACTCAGCGTGAAGTCAGCGTCTCACTCTCTAGGCAGTTATAAAAATTTCTTAAAAATTCTAACATAATTCTTCTATAAAATATCTAAGCAATATTCTATGTCCACTCTAATTGTTCGGACAAAAGTTTAACATTATCATTTCGTATTCGATAATGTTCATTTTAGAAATATTCTGTATTAAAATTACAATTTTATAATATTTATTTGTTGCTGCTTAAATATTTTTTTAAATAAACGAATTCAATTAGTTTTTATTTGTATTTCTATCTGAAGCACAATTTTTAAAATCTTTTTTTTTTGATAAATAAAATTTAATAAAGCTTTCCAATAAATATCCTGATTCAAATTAATCTTAAGCGCAGACAATATATCGTCGTTGTTGAAAAAGTCACCAACTACATTTTCAAAATTCCAGTTGTTTATTTACAAAACTCTTTATATATTTTACAATTTTTGATCGATGAACTGAACATTTGTACCAAATGATAAGAAAATGTGAATCTACCAATTGGTATTTCTACTTTAAAAATGTATCAATTACTTATTTTAAAAATTACCAACAAAGTTGAAATTTAAGATTTTCATAAAAATGTATTTGGTGACTTTTAGTTCTACAACGACGATATTCTTCCACACAATTATTTGGGAATATTTATTTAGAATTGTGTTAAAAAAAATACAGCCTAACCAATAAACAAAATAAAGTCAACTTTCTAAGTAGTATCGCCAGTGTTCCCACTTTTCGCCAATGCAAAAGGAGTAGATTTTAAAATTTTGGGGAGTAGAAATGAGTAAAAGGGAGTATAATTGAAAATATTGCAAAATGGAATAGATTTGATGTAAAAGGAGTAGAAATTTGAAGGAAAGGGAGTAGTAATATGCTTAGTGTATTAGTTTCAAGTATATTAAAATTAATTTTAACATTTTTATTCATTAATGATTTTATGGATTTTCTATAATGCTGATGTATACAGGGTGGTCTATTATTGAGTTGGGGTGTAACTGGAACATCCAATGAAATACATGGTGTTTTCAAAATTGTATTTATAAAAGTTGATACAAACGTACATTTAAATGTAACTTCTACAATTTAAAGACCATGGCAAAAATATTACATTTATTTTACAGATAATTGATTATGGTTGTTAGGAAAATTATAATATTGACAATTTATTTTGGGCGCAAGAAATTGTTCTCATCAAATTAAAAATGTAAGCAATTTGTGCAAAATGGAGTAGATTTCAGATTTCAGGGAGTAGAAAATTATGAGAAAGAAGTAGAAAATGCTACTACCGGAGTAGAGGAGTAGATTTAAAAATACAAATGAAATGGAGTAGATCTACTCTGATCGCAGTAGAATGATAACACTGAATATCGCCTTTTTTTACTAATAAATATATATCTTTGCATATACAATGAATCTATTACGACTCTTCTACTGATTATAACTATTTAGAGGGTTTCCTCAAAAATTTAGATATAAGCTGTAAGTATTCAGCGTAAATTATTCCTATGAACTCCACTACAATCAGTCCGTAGTCGTTAAAAACGTACAATGTATATTTCGCTACAAAATAGCATATACTATATTGTAAATCCTTTATGAGTAAAAATGTATACTACATTTTAAATCAGTAATCCATAGATAATCTGAATACAAAAAAAAGAGTTTGAGATTTTGACGAACAGTGTAATTGATACAAACTTTAATCTCAACTTTCCGAAATAGATCTTCTATAATTATTATTTTATGTGTTACTTGTTTTAGTTTTCGTTTGAATTTCCAACATATTATGCGAACATTTCTAAACAAAAGATTTTTAATTTGATTTTTAAATTCAAAAAGTTGTCTTTCAAACGAATTCAAATCTTTCTAACGTTCTACGACTTTCAAGACCTCGTGTTACCAGCAAATAAATTTCAGATAAAAAATTTTAAATTTAAAATTTATTTAATAGTTACGAATTTTTTAATCTGGTAATACCTATTACAGCAACAAAACGAGACTTGATTCGAGAATCGAATATCGATAGGTAAACAAAAAACAGCTGTTCTGAAAAAGTTGTCAAAATTGTGCTTGTGTGTATTTCCTCATTTTTGCAAATTTTCTTCTAATTTGCTTTGTAAATAGATTTTTGGGATGAAAAGAAATGTGTAGTGTATAAAAAAATTATTTAAGATTGTTCTGCACCCTTTTTAGGTGCAATTAGTGCTTTTTTTCGTGAACATTTTTTTTTTGGGTATTAAGTAAACGAATTTAAAACCGTTTGTTTGGAAATTTTCACGTAGAATTCGAAGGATGTTTTATTTTATCTTTTCTTTTTTTTTACAATATTTTTAAATAATATTTATATGTGTTTTTTAGGTGGTGGCCGTTTCTATGATCCGCGCACAAAGCAAGCTTTTAAGTACGATCACTTGCGCAAGGAGGCCAGCGAGTATCAGGATGTGGACAGCGATGCTGCCGCCGAGCCATTGCGTGCGGCACTGGATATTGAGACGTTAGCGTATACTGCCAGTCACTATAGGCACGGCGTAAGTATTTTAGAAAAAGATTTAATATATTCCGTTATATTTTAAATGGTTTTTAAAAATATGTGCAGACTTTAGTTTTTATTAAAAGTTGATACAGGATTAAAAACATATTCAGCCTAATCAATAAACGAAATAAAGTCAAGTTTTAAGATAATATTATATAGGAGGTTTTAAAAGTTGAATTAACAACCAGACATTGTATCTCGTTTGTAGCGTCTGAAAAGTTGTATTTCATATCTTCACACCATAGACCACTTAACATCACTTCCGCCCATAAAGCCCATACGTTCTACGACTCTCGAAAATTATAGCTTTCAATTAATCAGAATTCAAATAATTTTTATTTGATATCATAGAAATTATTGTCTACAAAAATATACAAACAAAAATTTTGTTTTTCCTTAAAAAATATTTAATTTAATATACAAATGCCAAATTAGATGCGTAGCAAGTAGAATGTCTTTATTTATACTCATGCCAAAAACAATTAATCCTTTTTTAGTTAATCATATTTCTGATTAACAGATTAATCGTTTTTTTGATTAATCACATAAAGCTGATTAACCGATTAATCGTATTTTCGGTTAATCAAAAATTACGATTAATCGAATATCGTTATTACGATTAATCAAACTTTCCGATAAAACGATTAATCGCACAGCCTAGTTTTTACTAATTTGCTTTGTAAATGGATTTTTTGAATAAAAAGAAATTTGTAATGTATTGAAAAATTATTTAAGATTGTTTTGCATCCTCTCTAAGGGCAATTAGTGCTTTGTTTTGTGAAAATTTTAGTGAACGGAGCCATAAAAGCTGTCGTATAGTTTGACACAAAATTCGTACGGTTTAGTTTTATGAAACACAAATTATTTCCTTACGTCGTCGCAAGCAGTGTGAGTCAGATGTTTTACGCTTTACAAAATTCAGAAAGCCAGTCACACAAACGTGCGTGACTACTTTCGATTATCAATTATTCGAGATACAATATCTTGCTGTAATTCGAATCCTAATTACACTACCCAACAAGATTAACATCCCATCTAACAATTCTATATAATTCGGTACTGTTGTTTTTCTACCAGTTTTTTCCTATTACGTAACTTATTTGAAAACTGGCAATCGCAATTTTAGGCCGCAGAATAAAAAAATATAGTACTGTAGAAAAACTTTCCCAAAAACCTTAAATGCTATTTTTCTTTTAATGTTTTTGAGATAATTGAATCTAAACTCGAAAAATGTTTACTTTAAACAATTTTTTATATATTTAGAATCTAATGATAAACATTAAAATTATGTATGGTTATTCAGAGCATCGGTGGCTCGATTGATTAGTTGCTATTACATTGGACTATGAGCCAAAAAGTGTCGGGTTAAATCCCAGCGACTGTCAACATCCTATTAATTAATAAAGTTATCTGTTTAGTCAGTAGCTCGTCTGATTTGTACGTTGGACTACGAGCGAAAAGGTCCCCGGTTTGATTCCCAGCGACTGCCAACATTTTTTTCATTGAAAACATTTTTCTATGCGACGCTACCTCTCGGCAGTAAATAGCAAAACTACGAGATAGAAAAATAGCAAAACTATGAAAAGCCGTTTGAATTCGTCAGGACTGCTGAGATCTGAATTCAAGTCTGAAAGCCCCTTCCCAATTCATGCATCACATTTCATAATACTTTTTTTTTAATAGACGGATTTTTCAGATTTGAAACTGCAAAGAAATTGTGAACTTTTTTTTAGCTTCGATTGTATATCTAAAATATGTCTTTCTAAATGTTCGATTCATCTGGTCTGCATTTTGGTAACCATTTCTGTTGTTACGTCAGTCCTAAAATGCTCCCTTCTAATATTAAAGATTTTATTTTTTTATTATTATTCTAATATTTTGTACTATTTAACACACAGGTGTGTTCCGTGTACGGCCGTACACAAGGCGGCCAGATAACCTTAACCATTTGCATTGAGGATCATCAGTTCCAGCCAAAAAACTACTGGAACGGCAGATGGCGTTCGCAGTGGCACGTTAGCTTCCAGCAGGGCGCCGGCAGCACCGCTGAACTGAAGGGTGTGCTGAAAGTGCAGGTTTGTTTGCAATGATATATATATTGGGTCGAATAAAAAGTAGGCTATATACAAAAAAAAGCTCCTATATTGGGGACCACAGTGAAATTAATTTGTTGGTCCGAATATCCATCTCGAAACACTGCTAATACGAGACGAAATAATGACATTTTTAATTAGTTTAATAACGGGCGATGAAAATTGGATCACATACGGCTATCATTTTCGAAAAATATCTTGATCCAAGTAGGTTGAAGCTGCCGAAATGCTGACCATATCTGAATAAACGCCACGTAGAGTAATGCTATATATTTGGTGGGATTGGAAAGGCATCATGCCTCATGAGCTACTCCAATCAGATCATACTACGCTCTACTATCAAAAACTAATGTGATTAATGTGTGGTTATTGAGGTTAAGCTGCAACAAATGATCTATAGGAAAGACATTGTCTTTCATCGCACTAATGCCAGATCACACGCATCTTTAATGACTTGGTAAAAATTAAAAGAACTGGTTTGGAAAGTTTTGATTCACCCACCGTACAGCAATGAGCTTTCCCAGTCCGACTACCATTTGCTTCAATCTCTGCAAAATTATTTTTATGGTTTAAAACTGACTTCTAAAGAAGCCTGTAAAAATCACTTGTTTCAGTTTTTCAGCAAAAAGTTTTAAAGTGATTGTATAATAGTTTTATTAGAAAAATGCCAAAAGAGGTTATCAACCATAACGGCACCTATTTGACTAAATAAAATGTATTTTTATTATACCCTACTAGACAAATTATGTCTGAAAGATGCCCGTAAATTATCTTTTAAATGTTATCGATGTCCGAAATTTGTCCGAAATGTTACGAGAAAGATGTCTTTTTGTAATACAAGTGATTGACCGGAAGTTGTCTTTTTGATTTGTCTGAATGATGTCCTAATAGTATACATAAAGATGCCTTAAAGTTATTATCTTACAAGTTTTTTCATTTTATAATAATTATTTTTTTATTTATTTATTTATTTATTTATTTAGGTGCATTACTATGAGGATGGCAATGTGCAGTTGGTTTCATCGAAAGAGTGTCGCGAATCGGTGATCGTCAGCAACGAACAACAAATGGCCAAGGAAATAATTGGTCTCATCGAAGAGGCTGAAAATGAATATCAGCTGGCAATATCGGAAAATTATCAAACCATGTCGGACACCACCTTCAAGGCAATGCGACGTCAATTGCCCATTACAAGAACCAAAATCGATTGGAGTAAAATTGTGTCCTATAGTATTGGCAAAGAACTGAAAACGCAATAAGAGCTATAAGCGTTGAGCATTTTCTGTGCTGTGCTGTGTGTGTGTGGGTGTGCGTGGGAGTTGAGTTGAACAACAGCATATAGCCAATAACAGCAAAGAACAATAATCAAAACCAATTCAAAACATCAACCACCAGATAAAAAAAGGGGGGATCGATCGCTCGGCATGTCTTCCTCTTGTGTAAAACATAAATTGTTATAAACGAAAGTGTTAAACAACAGCAACAACATACAGAGAACAACAACAACAATATTGCAACAAACAACAGCATACAACAACAAAGAAACCAACCAACCAACAAACAAAAATAAAAAGAAAAACCACAAACACAACTACTATGTATTATTACGAATACGTTTATGTCGTTGCTCAAAGCAGGACACGTCGTTGTGTCGTTTTGGCAGCGTCACCATTTGTCGCCTTTGTCGTAAAACAAAAACAACATTAAACAAAACAAACAAACAAAAAAAAAACAATTACACAACATAACTTTTTATTTTATACTATATTAATATATATTATATAATATGTGAAAAATTCAATATTTTAAATTAATTAAATTTTTTAATTATTAATTTTTATCAAACGTAAAAAGTAAAAAGCAACTAAATAATTTTTTGTATTCTAAATATGATAATGATGATGATGATTATGATGTATGATGTATTATATGCAAGCGATTTTGTTGTTTGCATTTTTAAATGAATGTTTAATTTCTTTTGTTATCATTGTATGTTAATTATAAAATAAATATTAATAATAAAATCGCAAAAAACAAAAAAACAATGAAAGCTGATTACACGTGAATGAATATTATAAACAAATTTAATAAAATTTATATATATAATAACTAAATAAAATTAAAAATGCTACGTTACGTATACATTATAAATAAAATATAACAAAACAAAATCACTAAAAACCATACATTTTTAATGCTATCTCAATTTAATTTACACAAACACTAACACTTGCTTATCTCAACTCATCTCATCCCAGGATGTGCGCAAACATTTCATATTGCACTACTAAACAGCTAAATGCAAATTAGTTAAAATTACATACGTCCTGACTGACAGACTGACTGATTGTGCTACAAACGTATTTCGTTTAAAAAGCTTTTTGAATTTTATATCCGATTTTCAGTCACAAAAAATACATTTTCTTTTTATTTTGCATGCTGTACACCTCATTAACGTATGCTAAATAATACACACAACAGAAACGAATAATAAATCCTGTTTGTACCATCATCTAGTTAACTTTATTAAACTCGCTTAAATTAGTAACAATTGAATAAAATTACAAAGTCAATTTATACAGCAAATATAAATTGGAATTCATATTTGTTATATAAATATAAATTATATAAAAAAAACAAAAATGGAAATAAACTAATTATAATTAAATAACAGCTTTTTATGCTAAGCATTTTGTTGCCTCCTCATTTGTCGCGGCGTCATCTAACAAATTCATTTTATACAAAAATTAGTCAAAAACAAAGAAAGCATTTGCCTAAAATACTACTGCCTAAACAGGCGTCGTTGTGCTTTCCTTTTTGATTAGATAACGTTTATCCGGTTGTGATTTCAGCTCCAGTTCCAGGCGATCCAGCAGCCAACCCTCTTCCAAGTGACGCGTCGCCCAAAAGTATATTTTTCCTATTGTACACAAAAAAACAAAAAAAAAAAGGTTTAGAAGAAATATCTTCTTCCTTATGTTCAGATAATATTTCTTTAACTACAATTAATTTTTGCAATGGCACCACATAAAGCAACCATATCAATGATGTTGCCTCCAATGTACTGAAATGTTTATTCAAAAGTTAGGGCGGTATTCCTCCTAGAGGTTTATGGAAAGACTATCTGAACATTCTACATATCCATCATAAATATTTTGTGAATAAGATAGAAGAACTTTTAAAATTTGTATGGAGTTCAAAACTGAGTTGATCTAGTTTATTATTTTTCCCTCTCTAAATCTGTTGCTTTTCATTTGGTATTATATACGCTTGTATTAAGAATTGAACAAAGAATAACGGAAAAATAAAATTTTACAATTAGCTTTGTTATTGGCCTTTTTATGCGCATAGAAGTGCAAGAATTACAAATGGAAAGTTCTGAATATCAATTGATATTTTCAGAATTACATATGGAATGCTCTGATTATCAATTGATATTTTCTGAATTCCAAATAAAATATAATTTAAAACTGTAATTTATTTGAATTCCAAGTGAAAAGTTATGAATATCAATTCATGTTTTGCAATTTCTGAAATACAATTAACGTATTTTGATTATCAAATGCAATTACAATTGATTTCTGAATTACAATTGATGTCTTTTGAATTTCAAATGAAAATTTTAAATTTCAATTGATGTGTTTTGAATTTCAAATGAAATTTCTGAATTTGAATTGGTGTCTTTTGAATTACAAATCGAATTTCCGAATTTCCGAAAATGGTAAATCTGAATTACAATTGATGTCTTAATAATTTCAAATGAAATTTATGAATCACAATTATTGTGTTTTGAATTTCATGTGGAATTTCTGAATTACAATTGCTGGGTTTTCGAATTTCAAAGGGTATATCTGAATTACAAGTGATGTCTATTGAATTTCAAAAGGAATTTCTGAACTACAAGTGATGTCTATTGTATTTCAAATAGAATTGCTGAATTAAAATTATTGTGTTTTGAATTTCAAATGGAATTTCTGAATTACAACTGTAATAATTGTGCTGTTTTGAATTTTAAATGGTATATCTGATTTACAATTGTTGTGTATTGAATTTCATATGGAATTTCTGAATTACAATTGTAATAATTGAGGTGTTTTGAATTTTAAATGGTATATCTGAATTAGAATTGATGTCTTTTGAATTTCAATTGTATTTTTTGAATCATAATCGTTGTGTTTTGAATTGCACATGGAATTTCTGAATTATAATTGCTGGGTTTTCGAATTTCAAATGGTATATCTGAATTATAAGTGATGTCTATTGAATTCCAAATTGAATTTCTGAACTACAAGTGATGTCTATTGAATTTAATATGGAATTTCTGAATTACAATTGTAATAATTGAGGTGCTTTGAATTTTAAATGGTATATCTGAATTACAATTGATGTCTTTTGAATAAAATTGATGTATTCTATTTTAAATGGAATTTCTGAATTTCAATTGATTTTTCTTGAATTTCAAATGGATTTGTTGAATTACAATTGCTGGGTTTTCGAATTACAAATGGTATATCTGAATTACAAGTGATGTCATTTGAATTTCAAAAGGAATTTCTGAATTAAAATTTCAAATGAAATTTCTGAATTAAAATTTCAAATGAAATTTCTGAACTACAAGTGATGTCTATTGAATTTCAAATAGAATTTCTGAATTACAATTGATCTGTTCTGAGTATAGAGTAGAAAAAGAATAGAATGAAAGAATATAATGTAAAGTAATACAGAAAGCGTTCAATTGACTCCTTGCAATGACAAGGCCCTGTTAAAAAAAATGTTTTTTTTTGCAAGTCCAGCAAGTTCTGATTTTTGAAAATTGCTTCAATTTTAGTTAAGAACTAAACGCAGAGTTGTTCCTCAAGACATATAATTTTAATTAAAAATACATTTTTAATGTGCTATTATTTTTTTGTAATTACCTCGTTCCATGGTGCCTTTGACGCTGACTTCAAATTGTGCTGTTTGTCCATCGCAACGATTGTGTTCGCCATCGGACATGTCGAAGCCCATTTCTTTGATGGGTTCGCCCAACAAACTAACGGCACCTATTAGATTATCATAATTTAATAAAGTAGTTCAATAAGATTTAACCACTTCAATCCAATACCTCTGTGCTGTCGCAATGTTTGTAGCGCCAGTCTATAGTAGTCTGTCTTTCGAATGCGCTCCTCGATTTTGTGTCTCATAAACATGACACCCGATATGGCTGCAACTGCGCCGTAGACAGCAATTTTACCCAACGTTTTATTTGAAGGGAAATGCATTTTCGTTATTTATTTAATTGATTTAAATTAGTTTTTACTTTAAATTAGTTTCAATAACAATTGTCAATTGCACAATTCAATACAAAATAAATTCAATATAACCTAAAATAAAGTCAGCTGTTTTCGGTTAATAACAAACACCAGTGATGCCAACGCTTGTATTTATACAATAATTTTGGTGGCGGTACAATATATAATCCCATGGTTCATCTAGTTGGCATACACTACGCTGAGAATGCTAATGCCTGATGTTCACTATGTCAGTTTGTGTTATATTGGTTTTCTTTACATTACGATTGCGACGCAGTAATTCTCCAAAATTAAAATGTTCATTAACCATCTCAGTCGATCTCAATTTGCCAACATGTTGGCAATTCACTTTTGATATAAACTGCGACGTTTTTCTGGAGTCCATAATACACAGCTTAAAAATTACCAAAATATTGAAATTTATTTATTTTAAAATTTTGAGTTTCAATTTTTTTATGAAATTCTAAACAAAGCATTGATGTTTTGTTTTAAATTTTTCGTTAAAAAATGTTGAGTCTTTCAAACAGTTTTCAAAAAAAGTAAATGGCGCCGTAATTTTGAAAGATGACTTAAGTTGTATGTACTTCAACCATGCATAATCTTAATATGGATTTATACAATCTTATTCATATCGGCACAATTATAATCATAAATTTGCACCAACACTCTTAGTATTTTCTTTTATATATGATATATAAGCAGATAGTTACAATATGTTTGCATAAACAAATGCAAAAGTAGGTTGACAAAAATGGGTTGGCAAAAGTGGACGGTCAGTGAAAAAATACCGAAATCTTTTTTTATACTAGAAGTCGGTTGCACATATAATTGAATGCAACAGAATGCTCTGGTCCATGACCTCTAAAAAGGGACCAAAACACCATTTATGACCTCAAATTTTTTAGTTTGTAAATCGATAGCGGATATTAGTTGGCCCTTTTGGAGTGGTCCATGACTCTCAACAGAGAATCAAATTTTAATTTATTTTTAAAGATACATTTTTGTTGACAAAAAAAAATGTTTTTGGACCCATTTTGGGGTGACGGACCACTTCAAAGGGTACCAATCGATTTCCCACGATGTCTGCTACCGCAATAACTAATTTTTTTAGTATTTCACCTTCCTCCCATTTTTGACAACTCACTTCCGAAAAACTCCCACAAATAAAACTCCCATATACAATAATTTTTGACAGCTAATATAATAAAATAAATGTTTGGGGTTGGCATCACTGTTCAACACAACTCAGTTGTATAACCTTAAAATTACGAGAGTTCAACAGAGAGTTAATGAAAAATTAAAATCATTTTTTTTTATATTTCTCAAAGAAAATACTTAATTTCTGATTTGCAATATGAACCTGAACACAGTGACGTTAACATTTAATCTTATTAAACAAAGAATATGCGTGCCGGCCATTTGGACCAGAGGCTATGCAGGTTGGTAATTTAGTGAACTGGACACTTCAGTCCCGAGACAATACTTCCCGGACCATTCTTCTTGGACATTTTTTTTTCAAAAGCATTGTCTTCATAAATAATAGTATCGATAACGAATAGTGGAGCAAATATTGTCGGACGAACTGTCAATGAAAAATGGTTTGGTGGCTGTTTGATTATATTGTCTGAGGATGAATAACCTCTGAGAAATATTGTACGATAAAGAAACATCTTTAGGACGAGTTATTCTATGTATCCCATAATTTATATACAAAATATATAATAGAGAATTAACAAAACCTTTCGCCTCTTACAGCACCCGCTCCAAAGAAAAAGAAAATGGGCAAACTTGGTCCCGTCATAGAGAAACGTGAACTGCCCGTCGAAACAGATGCCAATAAATTGATCAACTATGTATGTGGCAGCAACATTCTTAAAACCGGCGAGGATATTAAGGTAAACATTAAATTACAGAATTATTTTTTATGATAAAGTAAGCTTTTCATTTCTCAAAGTCTATATAAAAATGAGGCTCTTCTAATTATTTCAAAACTCTGAAATTTATTATTTCAACTTTTTACAGATCAAGGAAGATGCCGCCTACCCCGACTGGCTGTGGACACTCAACGTAGATCGCATTATACCGCTGAGTGAAATGGATCCCGACACCAAGCAGTATCATCGTAGATTAAGAAAATTAGCATTGCGTAGAAATAATCAATTAGCTAAGTTGAAGAAGTTCTAGTTTCATGCAAAATTATGTTAAAAGTGAGAATTACGTTGTTGTTAAATACACTCTAATAAAACGGGTTAATTAGTTAAATGTTTTATGTGCCAAATTGTTAAACAAACGTCTGCTCTATTTGGAAATGAAAAATCTGGTTTAAAATGTATTTTATTCAATTCCGCGCGCATATAACGTGGTGCTTAAGAAATTTTAGCTTTACAAATCTATTGCTGTATAGAATGTACCTGGCCCAGGTCAAATCTCGCTCATATTTTACGTGGCGATTCGATCGTTTGCATCGATTTGATAATTAATTTTATAAGACGGCAGATAAATATTTTCAAAGTTTAGTTTATATTGTATTAAAATTATGGTGTGTCTAAAAAAGAATTGTCAAAATTCTAACCAGCTAGTTAAAATATAATACCGAAGTACTATCTCTAAGAACTTGTCGGTCCCCATTTTGTATCAAACATTTCGGTTATACTATAAACACACAAAACATATTTCTTTATAAATTGAATTTAATTTTAATAATAAATTAATACAGGTAAAAAAAACCACAATAAAACCGAAAACTTTAATAAAATATCTGAAGATACCACTACCCAAAACCGATAAACATTATTTGTTTTTTTTTTTATACGGTTTAAAAGTATTTTAAAATTGTATGAAAATTTAACTGAAACAATTAAATATTTATAAACTAATTTTGAATATTTAATAATTCTTGCTACATATGAAAATTAATATTAATACAAAATCCGAAATTGAAAAATCGAAAACTTGGAGCCGATAACTTGAAATCATTAACTTGACACCTTGCGTTATAAAATTTAAAAAGAAAACTCTAAGCGAAAAGAACAAATGTAACAAATGTAAAATGAAAAACAAATGTAACGTCTTTAATGTTTTATGATCTATGTGTTGAAAAGTGACTGAAAAGTGACAGAACTCCATCGACGCATAACGTTTATTTTCAATACTAAGCTGCGTTGAAATACAAATAATCTTAATTATGATTTGCCTTGCTCTAACCATTTTTCATTTTTATGTAATCGGGATTTTCACAATCAGACAGACATAGAAATTGATACATTTATACGCTTCTTCCATAGCGTTACCAATGAAAGCGACAATTCCGTTTAATTTTTAGAGTTATTTATAAAAACAATATGTAGTTACCCCCTATTGACAAATAACTGCACTGCAAAGTGACGACTAGTTACACTCAGAAAACACTATCATAATAAAAAGAAAAAAGCATTTCTTGTAATAAGCTAAATTAACTTATTTTACGTAACAATTTTTTTATTACCAAATTTTAAGAAAAAGTTTCCTTTAAATAAGTAAAATTAACCTTGCTAGATAATTTTTCTTAATATTAGAAAACTGTTTTTCAAGTGTACTGATATATTTTATTTTTTCTAATGACAATATTGACAACCCATCCCCTAACATTCTGCGAAATCAATCAAATACACACCGGATATAAATTTTATTTAGCAAACAATTTGGCAAACAATAAATTGTTTACTATTAAATAATAACATAAAACTTTTAAAAGGAATTTTATGTTGTAAGCACAGTCAGTTCTTATCGGTTATTATCGGATATGTATTGTCACAGTATTTCGCTCTGTGTGTGCGTGTGATTTTCCAATGCTAAACTTGTAGTATTTACTGTATGTTTCAGTCAAGTGCAGAGCAGTTAAAAATGCATTAACTTTTGCAGAGACTGAAGTGTTTATGTGACGCGGTACTACGTTTATTTCGTATTGATATTAGTGATGATAACTTCAAAAGTTTTCTTAAGTATTTTTCTACTTCATACCTATACGCAAAGGTGCAACAGAAATAATTCATATATTTATCATTACTATCATCGATCTCTTATCATCTTATCAATATCAATATATGTCATAAAAAAGTGAAAACGTATTTTTTACTTTTTCACTACCCACACAAGTATTTCCTTTGTACTCTGCATTTAAAACAAAGTACAAAAAAAAAACATCTTAACTTCAGTTCTATAAATTCCATGTCGATTGCCTGTACTGTTTCAGTTCTGAAATTAACGCGTTGTCGTACTGAACCTATTGCAAAAGCAAAGTTTAAATTGTAACATTTACTCGAATCAAGTGACTATGTTTTTTAAGTGTTTTTTAGTTTTATTGCTATTCGGGGTATTGCAGTGGACTGAAGTTTTAGCAAAACAAAGAAGTGAGTTTTTTTTGACTAGTGAAGACAACGGTTTTGATTTCAAATATGTAATGGTTTCAGTATAACGTTTACGTGTTACGGTTCTGATTTCTAATTTGGAATTTAAATGATTTTGTTTTTCTTTAGTACACTATAATATCGTCACTATCGTCATACCAAAGGGACGAATGTTTATTTTTGACATTTGTCTTTTTTTACATTTTTGAATAAAGTTTTTCCTCAACTATACTGTGCCAAAATCTTGTCTTTCTACCACTATTTTATTTTGCATCAATTATTTGTTTTATTTTGTTTATATTAATTATTTGTTTTTAAAGCGCCTATGGATTGGCATCAATATTTACAAATATTATGCCAAACATTTTCTGGAAAATAAGAAATAGCAAATTAATATTTCGAAAATTATTTTCAAATAATGATGCCAATTGATAGGTGCTTTAAAAATAATTTATAAAACAATCCTTTTTTTTTATTACATAATTTTGAAATAAAAAATATTTACATTTTTAAAAACTTTTTCTTGAAAACAGTGCAATAAAAATTTGTTCTGTTAACCAACTCATCTAGTTATGCCAAAAAATGGTTTTAAAACGGATATAAGTAGGTTTCAATTTCATGTCGTTTAAATTGTCTTCTATGTATTTAATATAAATAAGTTTGACATATGATATTTTAGATATTTAAAACGTTTTGTTAATAAAAGAAAATAGTATTTTTCACTTTTGGGTTTTAAATCTAAATCAAATCGAATTGTTCTAGATTTTTCGTTAAGAAAAGTGAAAAGGTATATCAGAATTTACACTGAGAAAAAAAAGTGCGCCATAATTTATACATTTTAATTAAAACACTTTGTATTTGAAATACTTCGATATATTTAGATTTTGTTTACTGTGTCATTTTGAATTTAAATTTAATTTAGAAAAAAATCTGTAAAGCTTTTTAAAACGATGCTCGAACATGCACACTTTTAATTATACACGCTGCAAAAAAAATGGTTTTCCCAAATATTATTTTGTTTGGAATTTTATGTAAACATAATATATAATTGCCTGATAAATCATTTGTAAACAGGGTTGTCTTGAGACTTGAACAGTGTTGTAATGAGCTCGGATTTACATTATGATATCACGGAAACATTTTGATGTTGCCCCTTAAAATGGTATATGTTCTAATAGAAACATAATAATTACTACATGCAAACAAAATAAATATTTGAATCGAAACATAAATATGTTTAAAATATAACATTATTTGTAATGACTTGAATATAAATATGTTTCCAGAGAAACATATCAGTTGTTTCAGTTCAAAAAGTAGTATGGTATGTTTGCATAAAAACTTATCTAAATATTTTTGGAAAGGAATATTGTAAATAAAATATTGTTTTTTTATTAATTTTTATTAAAAATCATTTAACATGTACAGTGGGAATTAATAATATTTGACTTCATATACAAATTTTTAAATGCATAAATAAATAATTGAATTAAAACTGCAAGTACAAGTCTCAGTGCCTTCGTCAAGGAATTCGTGAAGCCTGTTGCAAAAAATTCTGTTTGAAAACAGAAGCACTGATTTTTCAGTTGTGGTTTTTTGAGGATATATCCGTATCGGCTTTGCACAATATTTTTAGAAAAACATACAGGAACAATTAAAGTGAATAAAAATGACTGCAATATTAAATGATAATATTTGTTACTATTTGTACTTTTTGTCCCACAATTTGTATATTTTTTAAATTTACAAATGACATCGTATTACCGATACGAATACCTTTTCTCAACAAACATCAAAAGACACGTATGCAGAAAATGGCGGTCACCGAGTGTCAACTTCGTATACAAGAAGAATATTGCAAGAATACTTTTATTTACATCTAATTTCATTTTTTTGTTTGTTTTCAAACATCACTATGTTTAAAAGGACCAATACATACTTAAAACGATGACAAAAGAGACGTAGATAGGAAATTCTGCTCAACGAGTGCCAAATTCGTATACAAGAAGAATGTTGGAAGAATAGATTTATTTAAATCTAATTTCTTTTTTTGTTAATCGAATGAAGACGAGCGTTGCGAACATACGTTATAATTAGATTTGAATAGCATTTTCTGTTTGTTTTAAAACTTAGTTATAACCAAGTAAACAGCCAAGAAATAGATTATTCAAATGCAATTAAAATTTTATGTTTGTATTGTAACATATATATGATAAGTTTGACAGATTCTGCTGGGGAATTTATACAATGTTTACAGTGTATATATATATATATATATATATATATATATATATATATATATATATATATATATATATATATATATATATATATATATATATATATATATACTATGTGTAAACTTTACATATAGTAATATGTTAATACCATCTGAACAATGATTTATTCATTCGTAATATATGTATGGTGATTTCGTATTATTTTTTAATTATATTCAAACATATTCAAACAAATCTTTTCTATCCGTGTAAAGATGCATAACTAAAAAGAAAAACTGGACATTAATATTTTCATAAGAAAACTATCCATAAAATACTAAAGATATTTAATATTTCTTTTTAAAGTGTCATTTTCACTGGGTTATCTCAAAAGTATACCGTAGAACATTATTTTTAAGTGTTCCGACATAATAGATAACCATTTCACTAATTTGTTTACAGTATGTTAACAAATAAAAACAATTAACAGCAAAAAGTTGTACTGATTTTTGTATAAATAGATATCATATTTGGGGATTTTTTATTATTTTTATTAATAGTAGTTAAACATTTCTTCTAGTTGCTAATTATTGTATTCCCTACAAACCATTGAACGATAATTTTTAATCGATAAAAAATATAAGTTTTCTTAGGTTCGCGGACAATTCATCTTAAACAATTCATCGTATGCACAATTCATCGTATGGACAATTCATCGTATCACAATTCATCGTATCACAATTCATCGTATGCACAATTTATCGTATGCACAATTCATCGTATAACAATTCATCGTATACACAATTCATCGTATGTACAATTCATCGTATACACAATTCATCGTATGTACAATTCATCTTATACACAATTCATCGTATGCACAATTCATCGTACGTACAATTTATCGTATGCACAATTCATCGTATTCACAATTCATTAAATATACAATTCATCGAATGCATTTTTCCAACAAATTTTGACACAACACGTGATGTGTATCATTTATATGAAAAGTTATGACGAGAAAGCGATGCTGGTGGAAAAGTATTCATTTTGTGCAATATGAAATACTTGCTCTTAAATTTTTATAGCTGAAGTGATATGCAAAAGCGCCGCAGGCCAAAATTTGTTCCTAAAAATTGCGCGATTTTTTGGAAACATTTTTCATTTTTATCTAATTGGAACAACAACTGATATATTACATTTATGGAAGAAGTGATAACAAGAGAGAGCCACAGGCGAACATTTACCAAAAAATGGCCCGATTTTTGGGAAAAAAAATTTATTTTTTTTTAAACAAATACAAAATTTAATAACTCTCCTGAGTAAATTTCCTTTCGATAGATGAATTATTCATACGATGAATTGTGCATACGATGAATTGTGCATACTATGAATTGTGCATACGATGAATTGTGCATACGATGAATTGTGCATACGATAAATTGTGCATACGATGAATTGTGCATACCATGAATTGTTATACGATGAATTGTGCATACGATGAATTGTGCATACGATGAATTGTGATACGATGAATTGTGATGCGATGAATTGTGCATACGATGAATTGTGTATACGATGAATTGTGATACGATGAATTGTGCATACGATGAATTGTGTTCGATGAATTGTGATACGATGAATTGTTTAAGATGAATTGTCCGGTTCCCGTTTTTTTAAGATAATTCGATATAAAAAGCAATATCGGGATATAACTAATATCGATTCGATATCTTTTTATTAGCTGCGTTTTCTTTAAAAAGTGTGGTAGTAGAAATAAAAATGGTTTTATTATTTAAATCGACATTCCGATTTAAGAACCAGACCTACTGTACAGGAACAGTAAGAAGAAGAAATGAAGAAGACGAAATAGAAATGCCTTGCATTCTTTTATTCATAATACATGAATATTAATTTTTTATACATAAATATTTAAATTTTAAAGAGTATTAAAATGAAACATGGTTATTCCGTCTAACCGTACTTACACACATTTATTAATTTACATAACTGGCTAAATTCATTTCGTATAACATAATTTGGAACCTAAATTTTGCAAGAACTCTTGCAGCAAGAACAAGACAGACCATGGGGCAAGATTAGATTATTCTTGCATTTTATCACAATACTATGTGATATCTGTAAATATCACGGAGATAAATGAAGACCTATACAAAAAATATACATATACAAAATATTGAACAGACTCAAGGTAAACCAGACTCAAGTATACAACATTTTTTTCAAAAGATTCAAGAAGACTAAGGCGGGTTAGTATTAAAAGGTGCCCATTTTCTTATAGTTCATAAAATATGACGGGAGTGCGTTTCCGTTTGAACTTGCCGAAATTTTGTATTTGCAATATTCTTCACTTAGTGCTTTTTATGTATTTCGAAACTATTAGACGAAAGTGACGTAATATTAAATAAATTTCAAAGTTTTAAAAGTCAAGTAACATGAGCTAAAAATGTGTGTGATGAAATTGTGACGTCACATTTTCGTTTCGTCGTTCATTTCGAAATGCAGAAAGTGGCTAAGTATTAAATATAATTTTTTCATATGATATTTTGAAAGCTTTATCTCTAAAAATATTATAATTCTCAACGACTTACTTATTTTCGCATTTACAGAGCATGTAGTTTGCTATCATGGCACATGGGCCACATACCGACAGTCGCTTGGAAAATTCGATGTCGTCGACATTGATCCGTTTCTCTGCACTCACCTGATGTACGCGTTCTTTGGCATCGAGGAGACGGGTGAATTGCGCATTATTGATCCATGGCTAGACCTGGAGGACAATTCGGGTCTGGGCAATATACGCAAGTTCAATGCGCTGAAATTACAAAATCCCACATTGAAGACACTCGCAGCAGTCGGTGGTTGGAATGAGGGTTCCAAGAAATTCTCCGACATGGCAAATGATCCAGAAAAACGTGCACGCTTCGTGAAGTCCGTGGTGCGATTCATACAAAAACATGGTTTTGATGGTTTGGACTTGGACTGGGAATATCCAAATCAACGTCACAGTTTGACCAGTCATGTTGATGATAAAAACAATTATGTTACCTTGTTGCGTGAGTTGCGTGAGGGGTAAGAGTTATTTGAGTTTTTTTTTTATATTGTTATACAGAATAATAAAATATTTGTGCATAGTTTGGATCCTTTTGGTTATATGCTTACTGCAGCTGTTGGTTCTGCGGAATTTTCGGCAACGCTTTCTTATGATATACCCGAAGTGATTAAGTATTTGGACATCATCAATGTGATGGCTTATGATTTACATGGTCCGTGGGATGATGTTACCGGCATAAATGCGCCACTATATGCAGGCAAGCAGGATACCAGTGCCATTGCGAAGCAGCTCAATGTGGATGCCATCATGAAGTATTGGATAAAAAATGGTATGTTACCCTAATAGAAATTTCATAAGGGTGATGAAACCAAAGACTCTAAATATAAATAAACTATATTTAGAGTCTTTGGATGGAACCGAGCATGACATGACATTTTTTTTAATCGGGTATTAAACGAGATAACAAGACGAGTGCTCGGTTTCCTTATAGGAATGTTTTCTTTGATTACCATCCTAAAATGTCATTCGTTTCAATATCGTTACCGAAATGCCAGAAAATCCACACGATATCGGACCATTTTTTGTAGCGATATCGAGCGGGAAATTCGATCTACATGGTAGATATATATAGATGCTTTCTGTCGGAGTTTTTAATGAAATCGAATCGATATCGAAAAGAAAATATATGATGTATATTTAAATATCTTATCTTGTCATAATATTTGATGTACAAGTTTAAAAACTAGAATTTTTTATCGAAGTTAGTTCGAGAAAGTTTCCAGGTATGGAAGGTCTCCGAGACATAATATATTGGCTTACTAAAGTAATCGGGATTTCATCGTGTCAAACATAGTTATCATATCTTTGTCCTATGAGGACTACCAAAGTATGTTTGACATTTTATAAATTTATGGACCCGAACGTATGTTTTTTTAATAAAATAACGTTACTTATGTTCAATTTGTTTCTGATAGCAAATTCCAAATAAAATTCTAATAATGAGGACAGTACCTAATAACAACATTTTATTACTGTATTTTTCCACAGGTGCGCCCCTTGAAAAACTTGTACTCGGTGTACCCTTCTATGGCCGTTCCTTTACACTAGAGACCGCCGATCAGCATACACCAGGCGCCCCTCACATCGGACGTGGCATTGCCGGTCAGTATTCGGTAGAGCCCGGCGTCATTGGTTACAACGAGATGTGCGAGAAACTTCAGAGTGAATCGTCGTGGACAGTTGTCTGGGAGCCGACACAGATGTGCTCATACGCCTATCGTGAGCAACAATGGGTCGGATATGAGACGACGCGCAGCATTGGCCTGAAGACTCAGTATGCGGTGGACAATAATCTGGCAGGCATTATGATCTGGTCCATTGAATCGGATGATTTTCGTGGCACATGTAGTGCGGAAAAATATCCACTCTTGCGTGAAATTAATCGTGTACTCTTTGGAGGAAATACTGCGAATGTTGGAACGATTGGAAGCATTGAAACTATTACTAAAGAAACAGTGCAGCCAGTGGACACTCCGATTACTGGACCAAAATCGGAAATAATTACCACTTTGAGTCCCGATGATATAGCTAGCACGACCACAGCTGCTACCACTACCACTACAATTGCGACTACTACTACTACTTCATCGCTCAGTGTAAGCAATGTGCCATTTACGTGTCACAATGAAGGCGGCTACGTGCGTGACACAAGCGATTGCTCGAAATTCTATTACTGTGATCACGGCACAACTTTTAATTTCCAGTGTCCGAATACGTTGCGTTTTGATTTGACTAGTTCCAGTTGCAACTATGCAAATGTGGTCAAGTGCTAAGTAAAATGATTAATTTTAAGGACATAATAAATATCACGATATCATGTAAATTCTCATAAGAAATATACTTCTTAAAGCTAAAGTTCTTTTAGAAATTATTGAATGCCAATTTAAACTATATTACCTTAAAAATCACATAACCTACTGTTAATAAAACTGAATTTCAGTTTAAATCAAGTGAATCATACAACCGAATCCGAATCAATCGCATTTACAAATTCACTTTTCTTTAAACCTACATATCTTTTAAACGGAACGTCGTAGAGGGTCAAATTTTGTTTTCATTTTTTTTTTTCAAATTTATCAAAGTTGGGGTGGATTTAATATATTTAAAATGCCGTTTAAATCAAGTGAATCGTACTACGGAATCCGGAGCAATCGTATATTTTATAGGGGAATTTTGTTTAATTTTTTGAATTTTATTATTTCTTTAAATCGTCATATCTTGTAAACGGAAAGGCATAGAGGTATCAAAGTTGAGGTATCAAAGTTGGCATATTGTAAGGTGAATTTCGTATATTTAAATTACCTAAATTTCCGATTTTACAATTTTATATTTTCAAAACCAGTTGAGATATTTAAAAATGGTTTTCAGTTTATGATTTACGTGTTAATTGTTTATAAAAGTCCCATACAAATATTTTAGTTTCATGATAAAATGTACAATCTATGTATAAATATGTAAAGTAAAGTCTTCAAAAATGAAAACAAAAATTCATGTTCAAGTCTATATCTTTAAAACTAAACATTAGATCTCAATGTAAGATTTTCATAAACAAAAGGATTTTAAAAATCTGATAAATTTTGGATTTTTTACAATTTTTGAAAATAATTTCATGAGAAATATCTCAACTTTACTGATTTTTATCTCCATAACCATAAAAGATACAAGCTCCAATTTTAAAATTTAAGTTCTCTCAAGTTCTTTCTGTACAATACTTTTTTAATTATTAAAATCGGTTGAATAGTTCCAGTTTCACCAGCGTTTGGTCACACTGTGCGTTCCTTTTTATCAATGAATTATGCCAAGTACTCTTGATGGGCTACTTTCAATAAGGGCCACTCAGCTCCATTGAATGCATCGAAATCCAGTGACCAAATCATGACGCCACGCAAACCTCGTGATTTGGCAAAACTTATCTTCTCACGAATGCTGCGCTCATTGTCGTAACTAATCCATTGGCCATCACCATAGGCATATGGTACACAAGCTGTAGAGTCCCAGGCATGATGCAAATGAGACATATCTTTAATTTCGTAGTAACTTAGAGTACCCGCTTCTCTGGTATATGTACCAGCTGGACCAGGACCACTACAAGAATTACCGACTTTGTTACCATTGTGCATTGCAAAGCTGTGACCATAGAAGCCCAAACCTAACAAAAGTTTGCTAGCCGGAGCACCTAAATTGAACATTATAAAATATTTGAAAAATTATTAATTTGCTAAACACTTAAAATTTGTACATCAATATAATAAAATATATATATTAATTTTAAGAATTTTAAATATATTTTCTGAATTCAATATGCATTTTAGGAAATTTGCATTAATTTAATAAATTGTACATCAATTTAATAAATTGTACATAAATTTAATAAATTTTACATCAATTTAATAAATTGTACATCAATTTAATAAATTGTACATCAATTTAATAAATTGTACATCAATTTAATAAATTGTACATCAATGTAATGTGAAGTGTACAGACATTTATTAAATTGTACATCGATTTTATGAATTGTACATCAATTTAATGAATTGTGAATCCATTTTATGAATTGTATATCATTTTGTTATGAATTGTACATTAATTTATCGAATAATTCTGTTATTAAGATTAAAAATTTTTTATTTTCAAGTTAATGTTTATAGAGATTTTTTCGAGTAAATTCATAATTGATAAAACAATTCATAAAATGTATATAAAAATACCTTGCTTTAGCCAATAGTCCACCGCGGACTGGACATTATTGCCGCCATTGCCATGTAGTGGCGCATTATGACCCAGTGAACCATCGTAATAAGTACTGAAATCATACGTCATAATATTGATGATGTCCACGTAACGCGATATACGTGGTATGTCGTAAGAAATGCTAGCCGAATGTTGTCCAGCGCCTACTGCTATGCCCAGCATAAGGCCATGTGAATGTAGCCTAAAAGATACCATTCAAATATTTAGATATTTAATCATAGAATACAACTCATCAGAAATTTGAAGTCTTTTAAGACTCTTAAATGAATCCATAATGAGTCATATTTTTTAGTGTTTCTCTCATCACTTAAATTAAGGCTGCCGCAATTTGGGTAGAGCCCACAGAGAGCACATTTATGAGAATTTTATTACTCCTAAAACATTAAATTATGAACTTTCATAAGTTACTCAAAATATAACTCTTTTATGCAGAATATTTTAGAGAGCTCCGAAAACAGACCTAGAGTTACATTTATGAGTATTTTTTCTCAAAGCTCATAAAACACTTCAAAATTGGTATCTTTTATGAAAATTTCGTAGAGTTGCCCAATTTTTAAGTGAGATTTTTAAGGAAATAATATTTGGGAAATAATTTATTTGTTTCATTACCATATCAATAAATAAAGCCAAAACTTATGGGGAAAGTCTACACATTCCCCTCTTCACGGCAGATCGTGCATTCCGCATACATTATAAATGAATTCATATATATAAATTCAATAAATTCATATATATAGTAATATCAATGGACTATATCTTACTTACTCCTCATATAACTCACGCAAGAGCGTCACAAAATTAGCACGATCAGATGTACTGCCTCCCCTTTGCGCTGGATATTCCCAGTCGAGATCCAGACCATCGAAACCATGTTGACGCAGAAATTTCGAGGAACTACGTACGAAACGTGCACGTCTGTTGGCATCAGCGGCCATGGCCGAGTACTTAACGGAGCCCTCTGTCCAGCCACCAACCACTGCGAGTACTTTTAAATTGCTATTGGCTCTCTTTAAACCGATTGCTCTGGGTATATTTACTAAAATCAAATGTTTTAATGCAGTATTTCATGAATTTCAAACCTTTGTACATGTTTGAACATACCACTGTCGTAACTCGGATCCAACATGCAGATTTCACCATTATCTTCTATGCCAAAAAATGCATAACTCAACATGTTGATCAGTCGTGGATTGATGTTGCGGATCTCGAATTTACCTTTGCCTGGCCGGTAATTCGACCAGGTACCCAAATATGCGTTCACTATGGGAGCCATTTCTTACTGTTCGTTGCACTTGAAGTTAATCTCTACCTTTAACTGATACAAAATGCAGACTGCAATGCTTATTTATAACAGCGCTCTCAATATACACCGATGGTATTGCTAAATGTGTCTCTTATCGCATATTGTACGGGCTGTACCCAATATATATTTAGTCTCTTCTGCATATTTAAATGGATTCTTGGAATTTTGCGTTTATGGAGCGGCAAATCTATATGTACTACTTACGACTTCTCTTTGTAAACAAATGACTACACTGAAAAATCGAATATTTTAAAAATAAAAAAATATATTAAGGCTCTGATGCAAAACACTTTATAATTAAATGTGTGCGATTACATCGCGATACAATCGTATTTAAAAACATAATAATTCTTTGAATTTAATACCCTACACTTAAAGTAAAAGGTTTGATAATCCGTGAAGTAGACTTGACCGGTATGAAAAAGTATATATCGTCGTTGTAGAAGTAAAAGTCGCCAGTTTATGTTTATATAAAGACATTTTTCTTTATCTTTATCAGTTAAGTTCAATATTGTTACCAATTAATAAAAATATATTATTCCTTTAAATGTCATAAGTTTATGAATAAACGAGTGGGGAAAATTAAGTCACATGGGCGGGACTTAAAGTTGGTTGGGCTCGGCTATTGAATACGCTACACTTTCTTAAATGTACTGAATAGTACTATACACTCAGAATTTTATTCATATATCAGAAATTTACGTCTTATATCTTGATATTTTTTATACTTATGGGATTATATATCCATAATCCCAAAATTGATATAAAATAAAAAAAAAATAATCAAAAGCATATATTTGAGCAAAAATTGTTATCTTCGGGCGGTATAAAGTAAAATTCCTACGTAGATATCAGTGTTATATGAGGTAGTTGAACATAAGTGTTTGGATCACCGGTTATAATTGACCGATCAATTAGTAAAATAATTATAATTATTCATTAAATAAGTTCTCTGAAAATTATTTCACAATCATTTTTGAATTCGATAAAAATAGATATTTTTTCAAAACTCAAAATATGTTTAAATTGATTGTGGGATCTTTTGATTTTTGTTGAAAAAACATAGTTTTCAAAACAAATTAAATTTGGATAATGAAAATAAAAAAAAATGCCGATGTCAATTCGATATCAATAAAAAAAGACATCATTGTAGATAATTTTACCCTTTAAATAATTTCATTAAGATGTTGTTTTGTTTGCTGTAACATAGGTGTATATCATTCTATTACAGATGTACGGTTCCTAAATTTGGACATATTTGACAATTATGTGTTCTTCAAAGAACGAATGTCGAATACAAAGTTATCATGAAAATAGAGTTGCCAATTCTTTTTTTTTAAGAACTGGCATGACAAAATTTGACAATTGCTCCCTCTTCTACCCTTTATATTTTTTATGACACTAAAATTTTTGAAATTTATTACCTGTTGCTTTAAATATCATTCTTATAATTCATAAATATATTGTTTAATAACCAATAAACGAAATAATTTCGACTTTAAAGAAAGTATCAGCTTTTTGACAAATAATTATTAGAAACGAGTTGGGAAAGTTAGGTCACATGGGTAAGTTCGGTCACATGGGGCGGATTTTTATAGTCGGTCGGGCCCGACTATGGAATACCCTCCACCTTTGGTGGGGATATTAACCCTCAGAATATCATTCATATACCAGAAATTTACGTCTTATATCCCCATAAATTAAAAAATTATATAAAGTATAAAAAACAAAAAAAAAAAAAAATTTAAAAATGTAATTGGGCGGACCACGCCTATATTTAAAATTTTGAAAGGTTAATATTTCATAGATTTGATTTTAATAATTTACGCATCAAATTTCCACTATGAAAACCCGGGAAATCATGAAAAAAAATGTGGGCGGATCACGCCCATTTTTGGGCCACATATTTTTAGGTGAATTCTAACAATACCTTTAAAAATTTTATAACTATACCTTGAATACTTTTCGAGTTATTAGTTCCGAAAGAGTTATATAAAAGTGACTTGTATGGGAGGTGGGCGTGTCCGTTGACCGATTTGGCTCATTTTCAAACTCGGTTCCTACTTTTGGCTAAAATATATTGAGACGAAATTTCATCGCATTCTGATCAGTATTTCTCAAGTTATTCTGTATTCGGACAGCAAGACAGCAAGACAGCAAGACAGCAAGACGGCAAGACAGCAAGACAGCAAGACAGCAAGACAGCAAGACAGCAAGACGGACAGACAGACAGACAGACGGACATGGCTAAACGGACTCGGGTAGTGATGCTGATCAAGAATATATATACTTTTCCATACCGGACACGCCTCCTAAGGGGCATTACAATATATGCACAAAGTTAATATACCCTGTAACTCATAGGTGTAGGGTATAAAAATTGTCGGAAAAGCTGATACTAACTTTAGAGTCGACTTTATCTCGTCTATTGGTTAGGCTGATAGACTATTTTCAACGCGTTGTTATCTCTGGCACATAGTAATTCTCAAATTTGAAAAAAATAAACAATTTAATATCTACTGCTGTTAAATTTGAGTTATACTCTCTTGAGAGACCGGCAAGTGATCTGACTAATGACAATGCAAAATCTTTTCTCCCTCTATTTATTAAGTGTGCTCTTTTGCTCATCTGCTGTTCTTTGAGTTTAATTACAAAAACAATGTGGAGAGTGTTTATTTGCAATTATTTACATTAGATGCTCACTCACATCTCTCTTCCCCACGGTTTCATTGTTAGTTTAGTGCGTGTATTATCAACTCTTGATTTCGTACATGGTCCAGAGTTGAGTACTATTGGCGCAAGTCTGGGCCAACATTGGGCCGTTCGTTTTTCCTACATGGGAAATAATGTTACAAAAATGTGTGCGGATCACGACCATTTTTGGACCACATATTTTAAGGTGAATTATAACAATACGTATGGGCGTATCCGTTGACCGATTTGGTGAATTTTCAAACTCATTTCCTACTTTTGGCTAAAACATATTGTGATAAATTTAATCGCATTCTGACCAATATTTCTCAAGAGTCCGTGTATCCGGTCAGACAGCAAGACAGACGGACATAGCTAAACGGACTCGGGTAGTGATGCTGATCAAGAATATATATACTTTTCATACCGGCCACGCCTCCTAAGGGGCGTTACAATATCTGCACAAACTTCATAGGTGTATTGTATAAAAAGAATCATATACCTCATGAACTAAATGATGAGACAAAAATTGAGTACACACAGAAAACTGATTTGTTGCGAAACCAACAAAATTGACCCACCGAATCATTCAGCTGTGGCAACAACTGATATAGTAGTTGCAAGAACCTCTTAATTCGGTTGGGGCAACCTACAAGTCGGTACTCGTGAGGTTGTGACAACCTCTTAATAGGTGAACATGAGGTTGTGACAACCTCCAAATTGGTGAGCATAAGATTTTCGCAATCGGTGAGCATGATCGGTGAGCATGATGTTTTCTAAACCTCCAATTGAAATTTTATTTTAACAAAATTATTTATGCATATAAAATGTATGTATGTAAAGTATTATAGATGCATAAATATGTCGCGCACACAATTTAAAAGTATTTCTACAAATTCCTGCTCCCTGAAAAATAAAAACACTATGAAAAGATGCATGTATTTTTTATTTTCTCATAACCAAAAAATAAAAAAAAACTATATCCATTGGCACATATTTTTTATATTTCACTAGCTAAGGAGCAATGATGCCATGAGGTTGCCGTCTGTCATTTATTTTATTGATACAATAACAATTGAGTCGTAACAAATGCAAGAATGTCAATTAGCAATCATGAGTTTACGACAACCGAACGTGCAGTTGCGCGGACTAACATTTCGGTTGTAGTGACAAAAGGTACATTCATTTTAATGACATGAGGTTGCCATAAATGTATTTCGGTTGCAACACTGAAACGTTGGTTCAATTAACCTCATGCCAAAAGAGGATTTTTCTGTGTGTACGTTATTTTTGTTTAGATTACACCAGAATAAAAAAAATTAACAAATCACTGATTCCAAGAACATTTTCTGATCTGTCTGATAATCATATTTTTTTTCAATTGTACCGTTTAAAGATCATTTTTATTTAGTACTTTAGAAGAAATATTGATCGCCAATTTTTCGGTTAGCGATTTAATTAGTTTTGTTCGCTCTCTTTTTGAATATGAAAGATATTTATATTTAAATACCTTGTATAATTAGAACTTCTTTATATTTATCATAATATCTTTCTAGGCAGAACATCGTAAACAACATTTTGGGATTTTTCACAGCGGAATACCAATATTTCTGTATTCCTTTAGATTAGGTTTCTTCGTAAATATTGGATCAGTTTGCCTTATGTAGCTTTGAAAGTACGGTTACACAAGCTGACCCTATTTGGAATTATGTCAGGTGGCTTTGGTAGGAACGGCTTATCGTATTCTAATCAGCAAAAATTACTCTCTACACAGTTGAGAACTTTTCTCATAATTTGAATGACAGTATGGTTATATCAATCATTCATTGAGGCCAAATGATTTTTGGAGCCATTGCATAATTGTAATAATCAATACTATTATTCTGGCAATCATATTTAAATAACATTTTTGCTACAATCATTAGTTATTTCAATCATTAGTTATTCCATTCATTGAATTGAATCATTTTATGATTCTAGAAATCATTAAAAGAATGACAGAATCATTTAAAAATATTGGGAATGGTGGTTGCAATCATTTATAATCTTAACAATTATTCTATGTTTATTTCAATAATTGTTTTGTTGCAACAATCTTGATACGATCATATTTTTCCCTGCCTGAGCCGAGTCGCTTTTACATTCCTTCACATAAAATTTATATGTTTGAAAATATTAGAAAATTACACTGTTGATATTGTTTAGCATTAAAAGAAAATATATTTGGTTGAATTCACTTAAATGCGACTGCATCTCAAGTGATGCAATACTTTTATTATTTAAAAAAACTTATTCGAAATCATTTATTTTGTCATTGCTTTTAGTTTGAACGCATGTTGGCTGGCATTAATTTTTCATTTTTGGAGAAATTGCAGAGTGTACAACAAATTGTAAGCTTATCTATGACAGGGTGCTGGAGCAAGTGAAACTTAGTGAGTGAGTGAGAGAAAGAGTGATTGCGTGCAAAGGAAGGAATGAGAAAGTGAGATAGATAGAACCTTTCGACAAGGATGAGTTCCACTTGTTGGAATTGCCAAAGGATTCGATTTCAATAGAATCAGTTTATTCACAAAAGACAGGATAATCTATGTGATGCAACGAACAGAGTCGGGTTAGTAATTGACTTGTGGAAAATTTTGCGACAATATTGTGAAACTCATGGCTGGGTTTTGTACTGAGATAAAGTTGTAGTGCTGACAAGTGAGAAATAACTAAGATTTAGAAATACTCAGTAGGTACCTCAAAAAGATGCTATTGATATTTATGAGCTTTAAGAGTTTTTTCTTAATATAAAATTTTAAAGTTTTAATACATTTTTTTAAACTATACCTATTTGGCTATTATGACATTGTCGCATAAAAATCAAAAGGCATGTCTCAAAATCATTCAACTAAAAACTTTTAATAGCGCCCAATTTCCGTCGTTGTGCTCGATGCCTCTATAGAAATTCCTGACAGACACCTTTAAAAACGTATCCTTTTCGCATGAAGAAATTTGATTTAATTTGAAATGAACACATTTCAAAGCTCACACATATACGCATCTGACATACACACACATACAACGTAGGAACATCCTTTTGTCCTTTTGTTTGGACTGCCGGAAAAGATTCCAGATTTCATTCACTCGAATCTCACGTTTCATTTATTTTTTGAAGTTCCACGATGACGACGAACCGAACCGAAGCGATGCGATGATGATAATGTTGATTTTGTTACTATTTTTATGCCTACAAGGATTAAAGTCTTAATTAAGTTTGTCAAAAATAACTTTCACGCACCATGGTACTACAAAAAAAAATACAGTGGAGGTCAACATTTAAAACTGAATTTTACACTTGATTTCATAGAGAGTCGTTGGGGAGGGTGAATCAAATGCAATAAAAATATAATTATTTTATTTATTGAGAAAATCAAAAATCAATTAACAGCTTGGTTGTGATTAAAAAAAAACAATGATTGCTCAACTGCCACGCCTACCTAGCACCTCAGATGTATTTTCGATATGATATATTTTGAAAGTGCTTAGATTTCACCACAGACAACATTTTAAGCAGGATAATGTAAGGAAACTTGTAGACAAAACAAGTAGTTTATACGCATTGGAATTACATTTTATAGAAATATGTTATGTAGGCAAAGATGGGAATGCCTATTTCCTGCTATAGTGCGAACACAAATTTGGTGGGGAAATGTCAGACAAATAGTAGGATATTGTAGGGTATGGTAGTCAATACAGGTGGACAAAAATGGTAGGCATACAAAATGATGAATTTATGAATTTTTCACAAACTATCAGATTCATCATATTGATACCCAACGTTCATTAAATGACATATTCATGAATGCATTCATTATATATATGAACAAAGTATTCAATACAATGAATTGTCATATTGATGAATTTGTTCAAAAAAGAATTTTTTTTTTATAAAATAATTCGAAAAAAAATGTTGTAAAAATGTTATTTAAAAAATATCAGAAAAAAATTAATAAAAAAAATTTTTTTTTTTTTGGAAAAAATTGTTCCGTGAATTTTTTTTTTAATTTTTTTCACGAAAAAAACAAATTTCGAAAAAAAAACAAAATTAGAAATCCTTTTTTTTCAAAATTTTTTTTTTTTTTACTAATTTATGCATGTCGCGCAAGCATTATATAAGATATAACATACAAAAACTACTTGAGAACTGAGAAGTACGTCAAATAATGAACGAACATAAAAATATTTTGATAGAAATTTGGTTTAATGAACAGCGTTCTTCAATATGAAGAACGTATATGTTGTATTTTATATTTTGGTTCATTAATATGATGAAAAGTATTCTTCATACAGTTCATCATATTGAAGAACAGTTTTTCGACAGTTACCAAGCGTTCATCATATTTATGATCGCACTCATTACATTGATGTCGTTAGTCATTAATATTATAAATGGTTCTTCAATACAATGAATCATGGTTTGATGAACGGAATACATCAATATGGTGTACATTTTTTCTGTGTATGCAATTGATAAAGAGTGTAGCAAAGTGGTAGAGAAATGTAGGAGTTGAATGGAAAAGATAGGAATTTTAAACGTCATACACATATTTAGACCTATGACTGAACTGGTCTTCAATTGAAGAATCTGATTCCGTTGAAAATTCTACAATTGAAAAACAGTTTAGTGACAAAACTAAAGTTCTGCATGTTGGCTTCATTCACCCCTTTCTATGCCATTTTGGTTTAATATAAAAGGGCTGTGAGCCGTTAGTTTTTGATACAAACCATACCTTTGTCTGCTTAAAATCGTTTGCAAATATATTTATAAACTGCCATATGCCTGCCAAAAATGTTGGTTCGGAATGCTATATGCTTCCATTTATCTATTTTCTGACAGTAACTAAATTCGACTTAAAAATACTAAAAGATTTGAAATTCTTCCAGATACAAAATATCTGCCATTTAAAGGAATATTTCGGGCATATTTCAATGAAGCATACACTTAAATTTTTTTTTTACAGATTAACCAACGCTCAGGGGATGCCCCCTATTTGTGTAATGCACAGTGTTGATCGTAAGAAAGGATTATAGGTTAAAGGGAGTAGGAAAGAAGGAGTAGTGTCGGTGGATGTGTGTTTTAAATTTACCAATATTAACGAGTTGGGAAAGTTAGGTCACATGGGTAAGTTCGGTCATATGGGACGGACTGTTATAGTCGATCGGGCCCGACTATGGAATACCCTACACCTTAATGTGAGATATTTAATTGTATACCTCATAATATTATTCACATATCAGAAATTTACATGATATAATTTAAAAAATTGATATAAAAGTATAAAATATCTAATAAAAAAATTTTAAAAATAAAAGTGGGCGGACCACGCCTATATTTAATATTTTGTAAGGCAAATATTTCACAGATTTCATTTTAATAATTTACGGATCAAACTTCCACTATGAAAACCCGGGAAATAATGAAAAAAAAAAGGGGGCGGATCACTCCCATTTTTGGACCACATATTTTTAGGTGAATTATAACAATATGTTTTAAATTTTATAACTATATTTTGAATACTTTTCGAGTTATTAGTTCCTAAAGAGTTATATAAAAGTGACTTGTATGGGAGGTGGGCGTGTCCGTTGACCGATTTGGCTCATTTTCAAACTTAGTTCCTACTTTTGGCTAAAATATATTGAGACGAAATTTCATCGTATTCTGATCAGTATTTCTCAAGATTTTCTGTATTCGGACAGCAAGACAGCAAGACAGCAAGACGGACAGACAGACAGACAGACGGACATGGCTAAACGGACTCGGGTAGTGATGCTGATCAAGAATATATATACTTTTCCATACCGGACACGCCTCCTAAGAGGCGTTACAATATATGCACAAAGTTAATATACCCTGTACCTCATAGGTGTAGGGTATAAAAATGTCAGGGAAAACAGACGCAGGGAGATTATTCCACAAACGTATCGTGCGACTGAAGAACAAGTTCTCTCTGTAATGTGTAGTTCTGTTGAGAACCGAGTTGACTACAAAGGGGTGGGCTTGATTCGATGCTCTAGTAGAACGAAAGAACACGCGACCTGGTGGTATCAGGCCATGTATTTCCCTCGAAAACGTACCTTTGCAATACCTATAAAACAGGCTTACACACCCTGCGGTCCTTCGGTGTTCAAGAGAACCAACAGAGGATGAACTATTTTCAACCCCTATTAAATATATTGCACGTTGTTGGATTCGATCCAGGAACTCCAAAGAATATTTTGAAGCCCCTGTCCATATGTGCGAATTGGATTCCATCTTAGGCCGAATATAGGTAGTGTAAACAGTGCGTAATGTCTTACATCGTTTTAGAAAACCGAGGCACTTGGCCGCTTCTTTCGACACATCAAATATATGATCATTCCAACGGAAGTCACATTGAATTGATATGCCCAGAACGTCAAGAGCAGCTGACTGCGCAATATCCACAGAACCCATATTGAGGTAAGGGAGGGGTGAGTCCATTCTTTTGTGAGATAACCGACAACATTGGGTCTTGCTTGCATTAAAATAAACTCTATTTGCAAGATCCCACTCGGAGATTGTTTTAAGGTCATTATTTAGTGTATAATTAATTCAGTGCCTTTTAATCTCAATCTCCAAAGAATTTGGGCGCTTATTGAACGAATATGAATGACAAATGTTACTGTCATCTGCAAAGGAATGGATTGGGTTCTTGGTCGATGACAGAAGGTCATTGATAAAAACCATAAATAGTGACGGGGATAGGACGAAACCCTGCGGGACTCCAGAATTGATGGAATGTTGTTCTGAAAAAACATCATCCATCGCAACTCGTATTGAACGACCCTGGAGAAAACTCGATATCCCCGAGTAAAAGAATTACCGACACAATATGCAATTAGTTTTGAAACGAGGGCTTCATGTCACACTCGATCAAAGGCCTTTGAAATACATAAAGCTACAACCTTACTCTCCCGAAAAGGTGAATACAATTATTCCACTATTCAGGGAGAACCGCCATTAAGGTACACGTGGATCTAGTCCTACGGAAACCATATTGTCGGTCACTTAGTAATTCGTTGTGCTCCAAATAATTTACAAGGTGAAAGTTTATTACGCTCTCCGTTACCTTATAGAACGCAGAGCATACTGCAATGGGTCGGTAATTGGCAGGGTTCGTAGCCTCGCCCTTTTTCGAAACCTTGCTGGACATTGGCAATCTTCCAACAAGATGAATAAACTCCTTTCGTGTAGGAGATGTTAAAAAGGTTACGCAACGGAGAAGCCAGCGTTGACGTACACTTCTTCTTCAACACATACACAGATGTGCCATCTGGCCCTGTGGCTTTGTTAATATTGAGGTTTGTTAGGACCTTGATGACTGCCCGAGTTCAAAAATGAATCTCTGGCATTGCAGAAGAAACAAATTCAACGATGGACAGTGGTTGATTGCTATCTGGGAGCGTTGAGCAAATAAGTCTGCCAAGAGATTAGCTTTGTCAACCGGGTCAGTGAAGGTCTGGCCACTCATAACAAGGGTTGGAGTAGACGATGTCGTCTGATTTTTTACCCTTATTGACAAATGACCAGATATGTTTACTATCTCTATGATAGGGAAGGACCTTTTTGCGCGCGATTCCTAGGCTCTATGCGAAGTCTTTCAGTATAAACATTCTTATTAGAACGCTAATTCTAAAAATCTTCCTCTTTCAACCTAACTGCAATCCTGCAAGTCTCATTAAACAAGGAGTGGTGCTTGGGTTTAAAGCGAATATTTTTATAAGGTATCCCTAGTAGAAATTTTGGTAGTGATCATATCATTATTTGAGATGATCGGGATATGACGATGCCCATAATGTTCTTGTAACGCTGTGTCCTGATCATGTACTGACCTCAGGCCTGTATCATGTAATGATCGGGCAATTCACCTTATTATTAATTACCCCACAATTACCTTGTAAGAACCCGAGCATAATTGGGTTTCTCTCATTAAATCTCAATCATTGACTGATGCTAATTTCGTTATGAGGAATAAATAATGTACTTATGATCGGAAACATTGACTATTTAGATAATGTAAACCCTGGTATGGTAAGCATGATAAGGACATGCAAAGGCAATGATCATATTGTCTCTAATAGGGCTTACCCAACGAAAACCCGATCATTTCCCGATGGCGCATCGGGCAAATTTCTACTAGGAATGAAGGTTTTTGTACCCTTAAGGGCGCGGCATTTATGTCTCTATCTGAGAAACACAATTTAAAGTTGCGAAAAAAAAATATCTACGGTAGGTTATCAGGTTGAGTATAATTTTGAGGCAGATTTCTGGGATATATCGGGCATGGGTAGCTTTTAATACCAATCTGCCAATATCTTCTTAAAATTGAAAATAAAATCTAAACTACAGCGACCAATGTTTTTTAGGGAAGAATTAAAAAATATTGACAAACTTCCATTGATTTGTGAGTTAACCGGAAATAATCTAGAAAAATACAAAACTTATACACTGTCAAAAATATTTATTCTAAACTGCATTAAGTTTGAAAAAATGGTGAACTAGCTTCTTTATGACAGTTTATCATAGAACGAACCATTACAAGCCCATTAAGTAATGGAATAGCACAGCACAAACGTTTTTTTTCTTTTTGTTGTGTTGCCGCGGTTTTGATTTAATTTAATTAAAGCCAAAAGCAAGAAAAACACCGTTAATGGAATTAGTGCAAAAAAAATTGAAAAGAGCCAGAGAAAAGTACGACGTGTTAATAGCGTTGCATGAATGTCAGATGCAGGCTAAATATGACAGCGACCACAACAGCAGCAGCAAGAACTATGTCTGTGGCGCGCGGCCCAAATTGAGTAGAGGGTTCGCATCGCACGTGACAACATGTCAATGGTTGGCTATTTCTGTTGTTGTTGTGCTATAGTTGTCGTCGCCATTTTTTTTTGTATTCGTTTGTTGCCGGTAAAGTCTTTCGTCAACTATGCTGCGGCTTACCAAAGCAAAGTAAGACTGACAGTCCGTCTTTTTGTCTGTATATTGTGTGTGTCGTCTGGTCTCGCCAAATCTTTGCACAATCCATTAGTTGCAAATGATGCCCCAGAGATGTTTGTGTTTTGCTAATATGTATGCGTTTTCAAATTTTGATGTGGTGGTTACTGCTGGAACATGCACTGCATACAAATTATCAAACAAGTAGCAAAAAATAAAGTCTACTTGAAATCACTTTGTGACATATTTTTTTTATTCACGCTTTACTTCTTCAAAGGATACTAAACTCACTCAGAAACGTGTGCGACTGAACCAAATTATGCACTATCATTATAAGTAGTAGTACTTTCTACTCCCTTCTCATAATTTTCTACTCCCTTTTAATGAAATCTATTCCCTTCGCAAAAATTGCGAAGGGAATCTTTTTTAATTTTGCTCTAGACCGCACCATACTATAAATATAAGAATTATAGAAACTCCCAAAATCAGGAATTAATAAAAATGTTAAATATTGAGATATCAATTAATTTATATACATTTTATATAAAATAAATAATTCATATTTCTACTCAATGTTCAACAAATTTAATCCTTTATTCAATTTTCTACTCATTTTACATTAAATCAACTCCATTTTGCTTTCAATTCTACTCCTTTTTACTCCTTTTTACTCCCCAATTTTTCCAAATCTACTCCATTTGCATTGGTGAAAAGTGTGAACACTAACTTATACACTACAATTTAATAAATAAAGTTTTTGCTAATATTTCTGTTTGAATGCATGCAGTGATATGAAATCGAAGAAACTCTTTTAACCAATTTGAAATCTTTCAAAATATTTTAACTCTTTCAACACATTTTAGCTCCTTCAATACATTGGAAGTTCATTCAGCAGCGATTTGCATCGAAAATGAATTTGTTGAAATTGCATTTGATGAAATGTAAAAACGAACGAAAATTGAAAAACGTACAAAATTTCTTACTTAGATAAATTCGCTTGCAGCCGAAGGCAAATTCTGTCTGGATGGTGCATTCTTCATTTATTTGTGCACCATTTCCATACATATATTACAGAGTTTGTGTGTGTGTGTGTTTTGTGGTTGGCTGCATAATTTCGGTAAGGAAACTATCATCTGTTGTGCCCTGTACTTCGAATCTTATATTACGCAGATATTCATATTTATGTGCACGAATGTATTATATTTTCTATTTGAAAATCAGCATATTAAATTTTATCAGTAAGTTTTAAAAATAGTCCAAAATTAAATAAACATGATTGACGCTTTTCGGAGTTTTACAAATTTTATGAGTTTTACGAATTTTATGAATTTTATAAATTTCTGAATTTTATGAATTTTATGAATTTTATGAATTTAATGAATTTTATGAATTTTATGAATTTTATGAATTTTATGAATTTTATGAATTTTATAGATTTTATGAATTTTATGAATTTTATGAATTTTATGAATTTTATGAATTTTATGAATTTTATGAATTTTATGATATTTATGAATTTTATGAATTTTATGATATTTATGAATTTTATGAATTTTCTGAATTTTAAGAATTTTCTGAACTTTATGAATTTTCTGAATTTTCTGAATTTTATGAATTTTATGTTTTTTTTAATTTTATGAATTTTATAAATTTTATGAATTTTATGAATTTTATGAATTTTATAAATTTTATGAATTTTATGAGTATTACGAGTTTTATAAGTTTTATGAATTTTATGAATTTTATGAATTTTATGAATTATAAATTTCATGAGTTTTATAAATTTTATGAATTTTATGAATTTTTGAATTTTTTGAATTTTATGAATTTTATGAATTTTATGATTTTTATGATTTTTATGATTTTTATGAATTTTATGAATTTTATGAATTTTATGAATTTTATGAATTTTATGAATTTTATGAATTTTATGAATTTTATGAATTTTATGAATTTTATAAATTTTATGAATTTTATGAATTTTATGAATTTTATGAATTTTATAAATTTTATCAATTTATGAATTTTATGAACTTTATGAATTTTATGAATTTTATGAATTTTATGAATTTTATGAATTTTATGAATTTTATGAATTTTATGAATTTTATGAATTTTATGAATTTTATGAATTTTATGAATTTTATGAATTTTATGAATTTTATGAATTTTATGAATTTTATGAATTTTATGAATTTTATGAATTTTATGAATTTTATGAATTTTATGAATTTTATGAATTTTATGAATTTTATGAATTTTATGAATTTTATGAATTTTATGAATTTTATGAATTATATGAATTATATGAATTATATGAATTTTATGAATTTTATGAATTTTATGAATTTTATGAATTTTATGAATTTTATAAATTTTATGAAATTTATGAAATTATGAAATTTATGAATTTTATGAATTTTATGAATTTTATAAATTTTATGAATTTTATGAATTTTATGAATTTTATAAATTTTATGAATTTTATGAATTTTATGAATTTTATGAATTTTATGAATTTTATGACTTTTATGAATTTTATGAATTTTATGAATTTTATGAATTTTATGAATTTTATGAATTTTATGAATTTTGTGAATTTTATGAATTTTATGAATTTTATGAATTTTATGAATTTTATGAATTTTATGAATTTTATGAATTTTATGAATTTTATGAATTTTATGAATTTTCAGTTTTATAAATTTTATGAATTTTATAAGTTTTACGAATTTTATAAATTTTATGAATTTTATGAATTTTGTGAATTTTATAAATTTCATAAAAAATTTTAAATTTTTTAGCATTATTGAATTTTCTAATTATGGGAATTTTATTTAAAATTTCTTTAGGTTTTAAGAATTTAGTTAAATTTTTAATAGGCACCCTTCAAACTTTGAATATTGTGCATGAATGCAAGTCTTGAGACTTACGCCGGATTCATTTCCAACCAGAATTTCGATACATTTAATATATTTGTCTGTCTGTCCGTCGGTCCGTCCCATCATACTATTCAATAGTGATTAAATAAATTGTTGCGCGCTGCCACGTCCTCTGTTGGCAAACAGACAGAGTTCACTCCGGGGAGCCATCGAGTTAAGTCTTTGGCAGATTTCGCACACGAAAGTAATTAACTATTAGCGGTGCGGGCGGTATCCTGGGTGGTTCTGCGGCAATGGAGAAAGAGGTGATGCTGCCGGCGGTGACTGGGGTGGGTCCCGGCAGTGACAACTATGAAATCCATTAATAAAATGACAACATATCCGAGAAGACGACAGTTAAATTTAAATATCAGTCATAAACTTTAGCATGTGTGGCGCCACAGTGACATTTGTTCGAACTACAAAAGAGCATCCGCTCTGTCATCGAGTAGAGAAATTTGTTTGTTTGTGTGTGTGTCTTATCAGCTGATTTGCATACGTACGATTCATGTATTTCTGTGCGTGTGTGTGACAAATTTAATGTTCCAAGAAATGTGTGTCAAAAGCAGCGCGTAATTAATTTTAAATTCCGATTAGTTTCCACGCAATAAATTATTAAATATTTAATTACGGCGGCATGTTTAATATTTTGATAATTGCAATTTAGATGGTAGTATTTAACACATTTCCATGTGGCATTTTGATGACATTGCTAGCAGTAAAAATATACCTATTTATGTTTTTAATTAATATTGAATATTATGATGTTTTACTAATTAAAGTTCTTTAATTATTTGGATATTGTATTTTTGTAGTAGTTGTTTTTTGCATAATTTTGCATAATAATATTTTTCATTTTTATAAATTTTTTAATTTTATGAATTATATACATTTTTTAATTTTATTTTTTTATGAGTTTTATGACATTCATGTATTATACGAATTTTATGATTTTGATGGATTTTATGTAATTTTATGAATTTTTTGACTTATAAGAATTTTATAAATTTTATGATTTTTATGAAATTTATGAATTTTACGAATTTTCTGAATTTTAAAAATTTTATGAATTTTTATTTATTAATTTTATTGAATTTTATAAATTTATTCAATTTTATGAATTTCATGAATTTTATGAATTTGATAAATTTTATGAATTTTATGAAATTTATGAATTTTATGAAATTATTAAATTTATGAATTTTATGAATTTTATGAATTTTATAAATTTTATCAATTTATGAATTTTATCAATTTTATGAACTTTATGAATTTTATGAATTTTATGAATTTTATGAATTTTATGAATTTTATGAATTTTATGAATTTTATGAACTTTATGAATTTTATGAATTTTATGAATTTTATGAATTTTATGAATTTTATGAATTTTATGAATTTTATGAATTTTATGAATTTTATGAATTTTATGAATTTTATGAATTTTATGAATTTTATGAATTTTATGAATTTTATGAATTTTATGAATTTTATGAATTTTATGAATTTTATGAATTTTATGAATTTTATGAATTTTATGAATTTTATGAATTTTATGAATTTTATGAATTTTATGAATTTTATGAATTTTATGAATTTTATGAATTTTATGAATTTTATGAATTTTATGAATTTTATGAATTTTATGAATTTTATGAATTTTATGAATTTTATGAATTTTATGAATTTTATGAATTTTATGAATTTTATGAATTTTATGAATTTTATGAATTTTATGAATTTTATGAATTTTATGAATTTTATGAATTTTATGAATTTTATGAATTTTATGAATTTTATGAATTTTATGAATTTTATGAATTTTATGAATTTTATGAATTTTATGAATTTTATGAATTTTATGAATTTTATGAATTTTATGAATTTTATGAATTTTATGAATTTTATGAATTTTATGAATTTTATGAATTTCATGAATTTTTACTAATTTTATAAATTTTGTGAATTTTGTGAATTTAATGAATTTTATGAATTTTACGAATTTTATGAATTTTATGAATTTTATAGATTTTATGAATTTTATGAATTTTATGAATTTTATGAATTTTATGAATTTTATGAATTTTATGAATTTTATGAATTTTATGAATTTTATGAATTTTATGAATTTAATGAATTTTATGAATTTTATGAATTTTATTAATGTTATGAATTTTATGAATGTTATGAATGTTAAGAATTTTATGAATTTTATGAATTTTATTAATTTTATGAATTTTGTGAATTTTAAGAATTTTATGAATTTTATGAATTCTATGAATTTTATGATTTCTATGAATTTTATGAATTCTATGAATTTATGAATTCTATGAATTTTATGAACTCATGAATTAATGCATTAATAAGTTAATGAATTAATGTATTAATGAAATAATTAAGTAATGAATTAGTTAAATTATGAAATTATGAATTTATGAAAATATGAAATTATGAATTTACGAATTTACTAATTTATGAATTGATGTATATACGAATTTTTGAATATAACAAATTTCATGAACTTTTAAAACATTTATGAATTTAAAGTATTTTATAAATATATCAATTGCTTCGAATTTTATAAATTTTTATGAATTACACGACCTATATTATGTTCATCAAAATCAGTTGGGTTTTATTAATGCAAGTTCCTCACAACTTTATTGCTTTTGTATTTATTCACATAATCTTTCACAACACAAACGAAAAATAAAAATTCACCACAATGCTATAAGACTAATAAAAATTGCACATATTTTCCGGAAGAGGAAATCGCTTGTCACAATGTCGCCGATAAAAATGTCAGCGAGTAATTTCCACCCAGTTCCTTTTGTAGTTCGTTGCCTCGCAGACCAGACATTTTTCCATCTACACCGATCTCATCAATGGCAGCGCCATAAAATTCACCAGCCTTCTCCGCCAGTTTTATGTTGCCTTTAGTCTGCCTCTATCCAGTAATTTTACATGTCATAAAACATAAATAAATTGCAGTTCTATCAACACATAACGCATACTTCGATTACGTTACATGGACCGACGAGGACGTTGAGAATGTAAATGACTCGAATACTGCCTTAAGCACTCCACTGGGTATCGTTTCGAACAGCTCACCATTGTCTATAACGGAATTTATTGAATAGATATTCGGTTAGAAATTTTGTGGAAATTTTTATGTTGAAAATGAATTTTGACACTTATTTTTTATTTCATTTAAAATATAAATAAATAATAGAAGCTTATTTGAAATATTTAGTAGGATAAAAAATACACAAAAATACAGCGGATAATAATTTATCAAAAATCACAAAAATAACTATAGAAATTCATAAAATTCATAATATTCATAAAATTCAAAAAATTCATAAAATTCATAAAATTCATGAAGATCATAAAATTCATAAAATTCATAAAATTCATAAAATTCATAAAATTCATAAAATTCATAAAATTCATAAAATTCATTAAATTCATAAAATTCATAAAATTCATAAAATTCATAAAATTCATAAAATTCATAAAATTCATAAAATTCATAAAATTCATAAAATTCATAAAATTCAAAATTCATAAAATTAATAAAATTCATAAAATTCATAAAATTCATAAAATTCATAAAATTCATAAAATTCATAAAATACATAAAATTCATAAAATGAAAAAAATCATAAAATTCATAAAAATCATAAAAATCATAAAAATCATAAAAATTATAAAAATCATAAAAATCATAAAAATCATAAAAATCATAAAAATCATAAAAATCATAAAATTCATAAAATTCATAAAATTAAAAAAATCATAAAATTCATAAAATTCATAAAAATCATAAAAATCATAAAAATCATAAAAATCATAAAATTCATAAAAATCATAAAATTCATAAAATTCATAAAATTCATAAAATTCATAAAATTCATAAAATTCATAAAATTCATAAAATTCATAAAATTCATAAAATTCATAAAATTCATAAAATTCATAAAATTCATAAAATTCATAAAATTCATAAAATTCATAAAATTCATAAAATTCATAAAATTCATAAAATTCATAAAATTCAAAATTCATAAAATTAATAAAATTCATAAAATTCATAAAATTCATAAAATTCATAAAATTCATAAAATTCATAAAATTCATAAAATACATAAAATTCATAAAATGAAAAAAATCATAAAATTCATAAAAATCATAAAAATCATAAAAATCATAAAAATCATAAAAATCATAAAAATCATAAAAATCATAAAAATCATAAAATTCATAAAATTCATAAAATTCATAAAATTCATAAAATTCATAAAATTCATAAAATTCATAAAATTCATAAAATTCATAAAATTCATAAAATTCATAAAATTCATAAAATTCATAAAATTCATAAAATTCATAAAATTCATAAAATTCATAAAATTCATAAAATTCATAAAATTCATAAAATTCATAAAATTCATAAAATTCATAAAATTCATAAAATTCATAAAATTCATAAAATTCATAAAATTCATAAAATTCATAAAATTCATAAAATTCATAAAATTCATAAAATTCATAAAATTCATAAAATTCATAAAATTCATAAAATTCATAAAATTCATAAAATTCATAAAATTCATAAAATTCATAAAATTCATAAAATTCATAAAATTCATAAAATTCATAAAATTCATAAAATTCATAAAATTCATAAAATTCATAAAATTCATAAAATTCATAAAATTCATAAAATTCATAAAATTCATAAAATTCATAAAATTCATAAAATTCATAAAATTCATAAAATTCATAAAATTCATAAAATTCATAAAATTCATAAAATTCATAAAATTCATAAAATTCATAAAATTCATAAAATTCATAAAATTCATAAAATTCATAAAATTCATAAAATTCATAAAATTCATAAAATTCATAAAATTCATAAAATTCATAAAATTCATAAAATTCATAAAATTCATAAAATTCATAAAATTCATAAAATTCATAAAATTCATAAAATTCATAAAATTCATAAAATTCATAAAATTCATAAAATTCATAAAATTCATGAAATTCATAAAATTCATAAAATTCATAAAATTAAAAAATTCATTATTTCATAAAATTCATAAAATTCCTAAATTCATAAAATTTATAAAATTCATAAAATTCATAAAATTCATAAAATTCATAAAATTCATAAAATTCATAAAATTCATAAATTTCATAAAATTTATAAAATTCATAAAATTCATAAAATTCATTAAATTCATTAAATTCATTAAATTCATTAAATTCATTAAATTCATTAAATTCATAAAATTCATAAAATTCATACAATTCATAAAATTCATAAAATTCATAAAATTCATAAAATTCATAAAATTCATAAAATTCATAAAATTCATAAAATTCATAAAATTCATAAAATTCATAAAATTCATAAAATTCATAAAATTCATAAAATTCATAAAATTCATAAAATTCATAAAATTCATAAAATTCATAAAATTCATAAAATTCATAAAATTCATAAAATTCATAAAATTCATAAAATTCATAAAATTCATAAAATTCATAAAATTCATAAAATTCATAAAATTCATATAATTCATATAATTCATAAAATTCATAAAATTCATAAAATTCATAAAATTCATAAAATTCATAAAATTCATAAAATTCATAAAATTCATAAAATTCATAAAATTCATAAAATTCATAAAATTCATAAAATTCATAAAATTCATAAAATTCATAAAATTCATAAAATTCAAAAAATTCATTAAATTCATTAAATTCATTAAATTCATAAAATTCATAAAATTCATAAAATTCATAAAATTCATAAAATTCATAAAATTCATAAAATTCATAAAATTCATAAAATTCATAAAATTCATAAAATTCATAAAATTCATAAAATTCATAAAATTCATAAAATTCATAAAATTCATAAAATTCATAAAATTCATAAAATTCATAAAATTCATAAAATTCATAAAATTCATAAAATTCATAAAATTCATAAAATTCATAAAATTTATAAAATTCATAAAATTCATAAAATTCATAAAATTCATAAAATTCATAAAATTCACAAAATTCATAAAATTCATAAAATTCATAAAATTCATAAAATTCATAAAATTCATAAAATTCATAAAATTCATAAAATTCATAATATTCATAAAATTCATAAAATTCATACAATTCATAAAATTCATAAAATTCATAAAATTTATAAAATTCATAAAAATCATAAAATTCAAAAATTCTTAAAATTCACCAATTTCACCAAATTCATAAAATTCACAATTTTCATAAAATTCATCAAATTTATTTCATTTCAAAATTCATATTTTATTCCACGTCGCTTCCTCCATACAGCCTCTTGGTCACTGCATGTGCTTGTCACTGTTTTGCCAACCAAATTGATAAATTCAATTTCAAGTTTCGCATAAAAGTTGTTTGCTTTTTATTTCAATCTATTTAAACATCAACATCATCATCAGCAGCAGCAACAACAGTACGAGGGTGATACGCGCAGCAACATGATGAACTAATTGAATTTCATTTCCGTTTCCGTTTCGCACACTGCTTCAGTTAGTGACTCCAGTCTCTAAAGCAGCAGCGGCGCCACCAGTAGTAGCAGCAGTTTCTAGCCACGATGCCAAATGCCAAAAAGTTTCAATGTCTAAACTTGGCTTAAATTCAATTGTTGCAAACGCGCAAAACTTTCCATTTTTCTATTTCGATTTTTGTTATTTTTTGTGTGTGTTTTTTTTGTAGATTCAGTTGATGTTCATATCTTGAAGCAGTTGGCAACGCAATCGTTGACAGCAGCCGACGCAGCGTAAGTAAATCGTCGACGTATCAAAAATCACATGAACGCTGCGTTTGGTTGTATGCGTAAGTCTCTGAGTGTGTCTCTCGCTGTGTGTGTGTGTGCGTGAATACAGTCAAATGACGTTTAATCTGCGCACAGCTGGGTGGCAAACTTTTGACTTTTCTAGGTTTCTATGTGGTAGTCAATGTTGTAGTTGTAAACTAAAAGCACCACAGAAAAGTTTTCGCTGTGCTTAAAAGTCTCATAGCGCTTATGCGTTGTTGTCTGTCTAAAAATAGTAATACATATTTTGATTTAAGAAGAAATGTTCAGTTTATTTAGGGTATTATTTTTTTTTATATGAAAAAAATAATTATTGAACTAAATTAAATTTAACACGCGCTTTTCAATTAAAACTAAAAAAGACTGAAATTCCCTAAAAAATAAAAGGCAATGTATGACCCTTAACGTTTTTTTTTTAATTTTATCCGAAATGTCGTAGCCAATACAGGAAACACAAAAACAAAAACACTAAAACAATAAAAGCAAAAGAAAAATGAAAAATCAAAAACACAAAAATAAAAACAAATGCAAAAACAAAAGAGCACAAAAGATAAAATTAAAATTGCAAAAAAACAAAAAATGTAAAAACACAAACACAAAAACCGAAACGCAAAAAACACCAAAAACAAACGTCAAAATAATAGCAAAATCGAAAACACAAAATAAAAAACACAGAAACAAAAGCAAAAACACGAATATAAAAGAAAAAAACAATAAAAAAACACAAGCAAAATCATCAGCACAAAATACAAACGCCAAAATAACAGCTAAATCCAAAACACAAAAGCAAAACCACAAAAATTAAAATTGCTAAAACACATAAAAAGAAAAAACACAAAAACAAAAGCAAATACGTAAAAATAAAAGAAAAAAGGAAAAAACATTACAAAAAACAAACGAAAATACAAAAAAAATGTAAAAACACAAAGGCAAAATCCGAAACGCAAAACACAAAAAAAGGCCAAAATAATAGTAAAATCGAAAACACAAAAGAAAAAAACACAGAAACAAAGGCCAAAACACAAATATAAAAGAAAAATGAAAAAAAAACCTGCAAAAACAAAAGCAAAATCATTAGCACAAAAAACAAACGCCAAAATAACAGCAAAATCAAAAACACAAAGGCAAAAAAACAAAAGGAAAACCCCAAAAATTAAAATTGTTAAAATACAAAGAAAAAATAAAAACACAAAAACAAAAGCAAATACGCAAAAATAAAAAAAAAGTAAAAAACAAACGAAAATACAAAAATATACAAACAAAAATGTAAAAACACAAAGACAAAAGCAGAAACGCAAAACACACAAAAAATAAACACCAAAATAATAGAAAAATCGAAAATACAAAAGAAAAAAAAAACAGAAACAAAGACGAAAACACAAATATATATAATAAAAATATAAAAGAAAAATGAAAAAAACACACAAAAACAAAAGCAAAATCATTGGCACAAAAATCAAATGCTGGAAGGACAGCAAAAACAAGAAAAACAAAACCCCAAAAATTAAAATTGCTAAAACACAAAAAAGTAAAAACACAAAAACAAAAGCAGATACGTAAAAATAAATAAAAAAGGAAAAAAATTACAAAAAACAAACGCAAATACAAAAAAAAAACACAAAAGCAGAAACGCGAAACATACAAAAAACAAACGCCAAAATAATTGCAAAATTGAAAACAAAAAAGAAAAAAACGCAGAAACAAAGGCAAAACAATCAAATATAAAAGAAAAATGAAAAAAACACACAAAGACAAAAGCAAAGTCCTTTGCACATATCAAAGGCAAAACCCAAAAATTAAAATTGCTAAAACCCAAAAATATAAAAACAAATGCGCAAAAATAAAAGAAAAAGGAAGAAAATTACCGAAAACAAAAGCAAATACAAAAAATATGTAAAAACACAAAAGCATAAACGCAAGACACACAAAAAACAAACGCTAAAATAATAGAAAAATCGAAAACACAAAAGAAAAAAATACAGAAACAAAGGCAAAAACACAAATATAAAAGAAAAATGAAAAAAACACACATAAACAAAAGCAAAATCAATAGCAAAATAAAACAAACGCCAAAATGGCAGCGAAATCAAAAAATCAAAAACACAAAAAACAAAGGCAAAACTCCAAAAAGTGAAATTGCTAAAATACAAAAAAAAAATAAAAACACAAAATCAAAAGCAAATACGCAAAAATAAAAGAAAAAGAAAAAAAAACAAACGCAAATACAAATAAAAAAAGCCAAAATCACATAAACAAAAGCAAAACAAAAATAAGCATGAGCAACCTTTCTAAGAAAAGATATGTAACAAAAGCAAAACATGAAATAAAAACAAACATAAAAAGAAATTCTAAGAAAATATACAAAATAAAGCATGATTCAGATCAGCATACATTTTATTTATTTATTTTTGTAGTTTGTTACTAAACTTTTATTTTCTTCAGTAGGTATGTAGAGTATGTGGAAAAATTAACATAAATTTTTAAAAAACAGTTTAAAAACATCAAAAAATCCCGTTCCACAGTCCGTATATAAAATACTAGTAATAATAATAAAACCGAAACTCTTTATATCTGGTAATTTATGAATTTTGTTTAATGGTTTTGGTTACTGGTTACGAAAAATAAACGGTTTTAAATTGATATTGGTTTGGAATATGGTTTAAATCCCTGCAGGGCCCTGGTTCAAATACATAATAAAAATTTTAGTATTGATTAATTTTAGTATAGTGTTTTTTTAAATACCTTAACGTGGTCATAATGCATAGTGCATAAATTTATTTTCATTTATTTTATTGATTAAAATTATATAGCGCACAATTTATTTTTTAAACTCTTATTTGTGTTTTAGTGGTAACAAAAATAAATCTTTTATTACCAACTGACCAATCCAATAACCAACGCTCGACTGTTGCCATTTTATGATGCTGTAAATTGGCCACAGTCTGTGGCGCTCATCACTGGCCAACGGTGAACTCTTCCATCAGTTGACCACAACGAATGCATAAACTGTTGGTTGGTTGGTTGGATGGCTGCCTGTGTGGATAGTAGGTTGGTTGGTTGGCTGTTTGGTTAAACTGTTGGTTGGATTTTCGGTCGAGTTGCGTGTGTTTAAATAAAATGTATTTTTAGATGTTAGTTTGCTCATGTCCATCATTCTTATTGTTGTTGTTGTTTTTGAACTGATTGTCACGCAAAGTAATCACTGAACGGATTTCCGCAATGACATGAGTTGACAGTATTTGCAAAAAAGTTATTTACAACGGTGACGTGGTTAAAACATTAACATTGTTCTTTTTATAAGCTTAAATCACTATAACGTAGTTTTAATTTATTTAGATGATGATGTATGTGATGAGGCACTGTTTTCACTTTTGTGTTTTTTCTTTTGTTCTTGTGCATTGCATTTGATTTTTCTATGGTTTTATGCTTTTGTTTTATTTTTGCTTTTGATTTTATTTTGTTTTGTTTTTTTTTGCATTTGTTTTTAGTTTTTTGCTTTTGTTTTTGTGTTTTTACTTTTTATTTTGCTTTTGTGTTTTACTTTTGTGATTTTGTTTTTGCGTTTTTTTCTCTTGTTTTTGTTTTTTTTTTGTGTGCTTTGATTATGTTTTTTCGTTTGTGTTTTACTTTTGTTATTTGATTTTGCGTTTTTTCTCCTTTTTTTTTTTGTTTTTGTGCTTTGCTTTTGTTTTGTGTATTTGTTCTCGTGTTTTTGCTTTTGTTTTTCTTTTTGTTTTTTGCTTTTGTATTGGTGTTTTTGTCGTTTGTGTTTTGTTTATACTGATGATGATGTATTTGATGCGTCACTGTTTTCACTTTTGTGTTTTCTTTTGTTCTTGTGCATTGTATTTGATTTTTCTATGTTTTTTTTGCTTTTGTTTTTTTTTTATTGCTTTTGATTGTGTTTTTGGTTTTTTTTCTTTTGTTTTGTGTTTTTACTTTTGATTTTGCATTTTTTTTGCGTTTGTGTTTTACTTTTACTTTTGTGATTTTTTTGTGTACTTTGCTTTTGTTTTTGCGTTTGTGTTTTACTTTTGTGATTTTGTTTTTGCGTTTGTGTTTTTGTTTCTACTTTTGTTTTGGGTTTTTGCTTGTTTTTTATTTTTACTTTTGTTTGTTTTTTTATGTTTTTGTGTTTTTCATTTGTTTTGATGTTCTTGTTTTTGCTTTTGATTTAATGTTTTTTGTTTTGATTTTGTTATTGTGATTTTGCTTTTATTTCGCTTTTGTTCTTGTTCTTGTGTATTTGGCTTTGATTTTTTTTTTGCATTTGTTTTTTTGTTTAGTTTTTGTATTTTTTTTATTTTAGTTTTAATTTTGTTTTTGCTTTTGTTCTTGTGTATTTGTTTCTGATGTTGTTCTTGAATTTGTTTTTTGGTTTATTTTTTGCTTTTGCTTTTGTGTTTTTGCTTTTGTTTTTGTTTTTGGTTTTTGCTTATGTTTTTGTGTTTTTACTCTTGATTTTGCTTTTGTTCTTGCGTTTGTGTTATACTTTTGTGATTTGGTTTTTGCGTTTTTTTCTCTTGTTTTTGCTTTTATTTGGTTTTTGTGTGCTTTGCTTTTGTTTTGTGTATTTGTTCTCGTGTTTTTGCTTTTGTTTTTCTTTTTTGCTTTTGTTTTGAAGTTTTTGTTTTTGTTTATATTTTTGTTTTGTGTTTTTGCTTGTTTTTAATTTTTACTTTTTTTGTTTTTTTTTTTTATGTTTTGTGTTTTTCATTTGTTTTTGTGTTCTTGTTTTTGCTTTTGATTTTATGTTTTTTTATTTTGATTTTGTTGTTGTGATTTTGCATTTATTTCGCTTTTGGTCTTGTTTTTGTGTATTTGCCTTTGATTTTTTTTTTGCATTTGTTTTTTGGTTTAGTTTTTGTATTTTTTTATTTTAATTTTGTTTTTGCTTTTTTTTCGTTTTTGTTCTTGTGTATTTGTATCTGATTTTGTTCTTGAATTTGTTTTTTGGTTAATTTTTTTCTTGTGTGTTTTTGTTTTTGCTTTTGTTTTTGTTTTTGTATTTTTTTAATATTTGAGATAAAAAATGATAGATAAATATATAGATAGATGTGACGTATGAGTAACATTATTTGAATTCAAGTTTTACAGTTTGACGGAGCGTATGAGTAACGTTGATTACTTAGAGTTCATTTAAAACATATTTAAACAAATAGTTTATTTAAAATTTTCAGAAATTAATTGAGTTTTGTGATTTAGTCATTTTTGGCGGTTTTTAGATAATTTTTACAAATTCATGAAATTACTGTTTTTATTTATAACCCACTAGGGATACCAATCCCGGGATTTGAGTCCCAGAAACTGATCACTGGATCGCCATAAAATACCTAGATTTTTCAGGTTTTTAAATTGGTGTGCTAGTATTAGTTTATTCAGAAGTCTTTCAATGTCTTTTCCATATTTTGCGGGGGTCTTTATTCTTAATGGTGATGTAAATTCAATGTACTCAAACATTTACTACTTTTGGTATAAAGTAATAAGTAATTTTTTTATTAAATTTAGTTTCCACCAAAAATATTTTTTTTCAAAAATTTTAATTTTTCATTAATAATTAAATTTTGTTTCTAAATTAAAATTTCGAATTGAATTCTTTCCTTTAATTCTTCTTTTTCCAAATATTTGATGTATGAACTTGATTGATGAAACTCACAGAAACTCACCACACCTAAATTCACCATATCCGAACTCACCACACCGAAACTCACCATACTAAAACTCACCACAACATAAACTTACCACTGCGTTACAAAATATTTGTCAAAACCAGTCGAATTAACAACAGGACACAAATGACCTGTTCATTTTGAACAGGTCATTATCAAACAACCTATTTTAAAATTTATGAGAACCATTTATAAAATTTTAGCAGGTAGATATTTAAAAAGTACGAAATAAATGAGTATTATTTATTAAAATTCCATTAGAAGAGGACAACGATTTTTTAACTTGCACTTAAAATAAACTAGTAAAAATTAGGTTTTATTTTAAATTTCTATATTTAACACTGTTTCATGCGATTTTTTCCGAATGGTTTACAACAAAAGCCTAAAAACTTATAATGTATCACTTTCGTGTTATTCTTTTGTAAATAATATAATTTATTGTTTCTGGATAGTGTTTTTTATGTGGTGATTATTGCTGTTTCTGTAACTAGTGTTTCTTTCTATTCTAAGTTCATATTATAGTCATGTCTGTCAACGCCTCCAACAAAATACTTCTGTTGCTTAATCTTATCGCTCTTGTTGTGCTAAGGGGTGTGGTCTAGGATAATTTCGATTTTCCATGGCTATTGTTGTCGCCCCCCCTCCCTTCTCGGGAAAAAATCGACGCGGTCATTTTGAGGACCACCAAGATATCATTTGTAGAGTATTTCTTTTGTTTTGGTTCCGTAGTCGAAATATGGTTTCTGTGTTTTTCTTTATTTATTTTTATTGTCGATCGTAAATTAGTTGGTTTTATGGCCGGAACGTGACATTTAATCCATTTTGACAGGCAATTATGTCGGGGCGTGAATCTGTCGTATCTTTAGGCATTCCTTAGTTTCTGTTTTCTGTTTTTTTCATGATGTGCTCAAGTGTCAGTTGATGGTTTCTGGTTTTTGACATTGCACTGTCATACGTTCTTCTCGCAACGTATGTCTTTAATTGACACTCGCACAAAGTGTAACAAAAAAAATGTATAATAGGATAAAATTGACACGCAGTTAATTTGTTTTGTTTTTATGTCTATATTTTGACAATTACTTTGCCACAATTACATTTGCGAAATGATTGTTTAAATGTCACTTTTGTTTTGATTGATTCGATTCGTTGTCTTCGGAATACTTTATATAAAAGTGCTCATAGAAATTCTTAATTACATAAATACATAAATCCATAAATACATAAATACATAAATACATAAATACATAAATACATAAATACATAAATACATAAATACATAAATACATAAATACATAAATACATAAATACATAAATACATAAATACATAAATACATAAATACATAAATACATAAATACATAAATACATAAATACATAAATACATAAATACATAAATACATAAATACATAAATACATAAATACATAAATACATAAATACATAAATACATAAATACATAAATACATAAATACATAAATACATAAATACATAAATACATAAATACATAAATACATAAATACATAAATACATAAATACATAAATACATAAATACATAAATACATAAATACATAAATACATAAATACATAAATACATAAATACATAAATACATAAATACATAAATACATAAATACATAAATACATAAATACATAAATACATAAATACATAAATACATAAATACATAAATACATAAATACTTAAATTCATATATAGATGAAAGAAAATATAATTTTAGCTAACTGTACTATTTCTTTCTTACTTCTTGTGACCAAATCAACAACAACAAAGGCAAACTTTACGAAAACTTTTTAATTTGTCTCAAACCTGTGCGCCGTCTTAATTTTATTTTGGTCCTAGATTCAATTTAAGCAACGAAATGTAGACGTAAAAATAAAACAAAATTATTAGAAATACGAACTTCTAACGTCGCAGTGAATAAATAAAATTCTTACCTAGAATTCGGCAAGAGTTGTTAGAGATAAAAAGGTTTAACGTCAGGTCCAGTGTAAATTAATTACGTAAAGCTCGAGGGCAGGCAGTGTAAAAAACTGGGCAGATGCTCTGACGGTGCCAGACAAAACAGAGAATGAGAAAGTGAGAAGAGAGAGAAAAAAGTGATTGTATAGACTGGGAGAGATGGAAAGCACAAAAGACATTGTTAGGTTTACAAAATGATTGCCTAGTGTAATTTATCATAATAAAAAGCGCACTTTAAGACACATTAAAAGCTGTCGGCTGGCTGACATGATCTACACCGCCATTTTGTATAATGCCATGTGTCGGCCATGTTTGTTGCTTTGTGTGTGTGTGTGGTGTATATTTTTGCGCCAAAAAACATAAATTTGAATTTTCGTGCAATAAAATTCAAATTGTATGAAAGCAAAGTGAATTCTTCGTGCGCAGTCAAAACTTTGTCCTTGCTGTGAATGTGTTAAAAAGAAAATAACAAAAGAAAAAAGAAAAGAAAAATAAACTTGAATAAAAAAGCACCAAAAAGCAACAAATATAAAAGCACATCATCATAAACTAACTGCGTGAGAGGCTCATGAACTTTTCATATTTATTTCTTTAATGTTTGCGTATATAAGCACTTTCTCACTCTCTCTCTGTCTCTTTCGTTCACTCTATATTGCGCTTATACACACAAACGTATGCATACTGTTACTGTCTCTGTTGCACATTGCATTCTATTTATGTTTGTTGGCAAAACTTAAATTTATTTGAAATTCTTGAGCTCATTTTCACACACATTTGCCATGATTGTTTTTAGACTCATATATGTGTGTGTGATTTTTGTACGTTTCTTTATATAGTATATGTGTGTGTTTCGTATGAGTGCTTTTATTTGCAAAAATATGCAAAAGCACAGCTTCACATGCTGGCACATCATTTCAAAAAAAAAAAAAAACGCACGGGTTAAGAAACTCATTAAAGCACAGCAGCAGCACCATAAAGCACAACAAGCTCAAAGCGCTTTGTGAGTTGGCTGGGATCATAACAAAAGCTCATTACCATAAAAAGTCTTTGGCCTGCAGTTAATATTTTTCATATTCAATTTGTAGTTAATATGAGATTGCAGACAGCTGGCATTTATGTAAATAGTTCACATTATTGAGAAACTAATGTAATTTGGTACAGCGTTTGTAGCTACTATTAAAAACTAGTATTTTAATAAATCAGTAAAATTTCATTTTTATTATATTCGGCATCAAAGCGATTGTACAAAAATGTAGATTGCACTATTGATTTTTTAAATTTTTTATTTTTAATTTTATATTTTTTAATGAAAAAATGATATATAAACAAAAATGGCGTTTCAAGTGTTGAATGTACTACAAAAGTATTAATTCTCCTGCGGGAAAAAGGTGTCAATTGCTCTAAAACTACCTATCACGTGACCGGTACTGGTACCGGACCGGTACCGACTAAGGACAAGATCTTGAAGACCAGCAGCTAGTTTCTGTAAATCAAGTGATAAATTGTCGATTTCTCCAAAGTAACCACGGCTCGACAATTACCACAAACTTTTGTGGCAAATGTGTAGCTTTAAAGTTACCTCTAACACCAGTGTTGCAAACTAGTAATTTTTAGTTGCAAAACGGTGGCTAAGAACATGTATGGAACATACGCAATAATATGTCACAATGCTGTGATATATACGTCATACATTCTGATAATGGAAGATAAATTTAGTTCCAAACCGGTGTCTAAGAACATGTGTGGGACAATGCAATAATATGTCACAATTCTGTGATATATAAGTCATACATTCCGATAATGGAACATTTACGATAATGGGCGGAGCTAACTTTGTTGTTATGACGTGGCAAAATAGTGGAAAATTAAAAAATTTATTATGTTCCATATATGTAGCGTGTATATAATGGGCGGAGCTAACTTTGTTGTTATGACGTGGCAAAATAGTGGAAAATTAAAAAATGTATTATGTTCCATATATGTACCTAATAAAATGGTATAAATGTATTTTTTATTTTACAAATTAACGCACGCTCAGGGGATGCCCCCTACATATGCAATGCACAGTGTTGATCGTAAGAAGGATGATAGGTTAAAGGGAGTGGGGAAAGATGGAGTAGTGTCGGTGAATGTTTGTTTTGAACTTGCCAATATCAATAAAAATGTCGGGAAAACGGACGCGGGAAGATTGTTCCACAAACGTGTTGATGGCCGTGAGGACTACGAAGGGGTGGGCTTGGTTTGATGCCCGAGTAGAACGAGAGAACACACGACCTGGTTATATTATTATGCCTTAGCTTATTTTTGACATTATGTTTTATTTTATTACATGACAAACATGCGTAGGATCTTTATTATTTTTATTTTTAATCCACACAAGTTCCACATTTAAAATTACAGTTCAAGTTCCAAATAGGTGAACCGACACTTTATTGGATCGAAATTTGTGGCAACTAAGCCTCGCCCCGGGGCTTTTTGACTGCAAATTGGGTGTCAAATATGTATATTTCGCATGATTTGGAAGAAACACTTTAATGGCAATTGTGTGGCTACCACTTAAGTTGCCACAAAGTGGTTACTTGAGCTGTGACGTCAAATCTGTTCAAATGTCAATATATTTATTCAATATGAAATGAAAATTTCGTCTTTTTGACGTCAAATCGACAATATGAGTCGACAACTTTGATCAACAAAATTACAGAAACCACACACAGTTCTGTGATAGGTATAAAAGGTTGCATGAGGTGACGGATCGTGTCCATGCTAAACATGTTGCTACTGTAGCGAAAAAGCACTAGGTGCTGTCATATTCACGAGACATATTTACACGCTGCAACTAATGCGTCTATAATTCGTAGACTGTTTTTCGATACTGTGTTGATTTAAATACAGTATGTCTTCCAAGTAATTATAATGCATAAAGTAATTATAATAATGGGTGGAATCCTTAGTGAAATCTAGTGGAGAAGGAAAAATAAAATAGAATGTTAATGTTAAATAAAATGAAATAAAATAATTAAAATTTAAAATATATGAAAAAGTAACAATAAAAACGAATAAAACATATTTAAATAAAAACAATATTTTTTTTTACTGAAAGTACCATTGATACCGGTCGCAGAACAGTATTTTGAGGACTTGTTTTGAGTTAGGTCCAAAGGTACCGGTCACAGAACACGATTTTGAAGACCAGTCCTAAGATAGTTTTAAAGGTCTGTAAAAGGAGTTAATTGACCCTTCCTTAGGACAACGCCATGTTAAAGTTGCCGATTGGTTTCATATAAAAGAGCCAGCCATATAAAGGAACCATTTACGTGCCTGGTCTATGACCGGTTCATTTCTCTGTAGGGTCGTTAAATTGATGTGTTTCATACAAAATTAGCTTATTGTAACTTTTACTGAAAATATATATATTTTTTTTAATACAAAAATAAATAAAAATTTAGAAAATTATTTTTAAAAATATGATGCTATTAAAAAATATGATGATATTAAACAAATAAAATTTACAAATTTATTAAAATTTTAAGTGTCATTTTTAAGGACACAAAATTTGATGTTCAAGGATAATGACCATTGGCTACATATTCATGAGTGCAATATGAGAGCAGTATGCGAGCACACAAAAATCACAAAACTCGCATTCGTGCGGGCGCACGACATGATTTCATAGTGAGATCATAGTGCGAGCACTTGAAAATAAAAAAAAAATCTTATAAAATCAGGCGCACGACATGAGTGTGTAGTGCGAGCATTGTGCGAGCACACAAAAATCACAAAAGTCGCATTCGTGCGAGTACTGTAAAACTCATTTGAAGGGTTGATTTATTAAATTGCCCTTGATTTTACAAACAATTCAATTAATATTAAAATGATAACAGACATTTCAGTCCATTTGCGTGTCTTTGGAAAATCAGCCATCAATAAGGAAACATTTTCGGGTAAGTTTACATTCGCTTACATTGCTTTATATTCGTTTTAGCACTTGATCAAGAAAATGCTAAAATGCGCCAAATTGGTTCAGCAACAAATGTGCGACAACATATTATATGCAAAGGTAAACTACTTGAGCTGCGCCCTTGCGTATGTACTCAACATCTATATAGCCGACACAATCGCTCGCGGGTATCGAGCGAGCTCGCAACTTTGAGCATCACCTAGTCCAAGGGATAGCTTTGGATCGAGAGAATGAAGTCGATGTTTCATGACACTTTGCAAATATTTTCTTAGCTATATTAATTAATTTTAAAGCTAAAAAAGAATGGTACATATATAATTTATTAATTTCTTTTTTAACAAAGGTGTTCCATAGTAACGTCCAGATCCAAAAATGTGAATTTAAAACTAAGGTGCATATGTTGACAGACAGCAACGACAAAAAAAAAATCACAAAAATACCAAACAACTGGCAAGCAACAATTATGTTTAACAATCACATGTAACATGTATCACTAATAAATTTAATATATATTAAATTGATTTATGTTGTAATAAGTTATATTTTACTATATATATTGTGTTCAATATTTGTTTAATTATATTATTTATGTGTTCTAATTTTTTTCTGTCATCACAAATTGTTTACAACATTTTATGTATGTTTAAAAAATATTAAAAACAATGTCATAAAAATATTATATTTGTTTATTTTTGCTTTTTTGTTTTGATCGCACTCGTGCGAGCTATATGAGACTATTATGAGTCTCATTTTAATCAGTCACAAATATGACATATTATACTCGTGACATACGACATACTCGTGCGACTATATTGAGTCTCACATGCGACGCACACTATTTTTTCAGCACTCGTGCGAGCTATATGAGGCTCATATGCGCCTCACACATTTTGCTCGCACTCATATGCGCACTCACTCGGCGCATACTGAATTTTAAAATTTTGTACGCACTCGTGCGACTATATTGATGATCAAATGAGTAATGCGTGAGTAATGCCTCGCACTAGTGCGAGCGTATTGAGTCTCAATTGCGGACACACGATTGCTACTCTGTGCGCGCACGCGTGCGACTTTTTTTATTAGGCGTGCGCTCACAGTGCGGGCACAATGCGAGCATTGTGCTATCTGGGTAAATAAGAATTGTGCGAACAAGAAATGTCCCCGTAGAATTGTCCGCAATTTCTAATAAAAGATTTTTTTCTGGGAACAGTTATTTAGTAAATAATTTTCCGTCCAAGACTGTGATGAATTGTTCATGATAGAATTGTATATATTAGGGATGTAACGGATGTCACTTTTGCAGACGCGGATGTCAAAAAATGAAAATATCCCGCATTTGCAGTTGCGGAACTCCCCAACATCCCTAGTATATATAATGAATGGTCCGAGGAAATGTGGTTTAAATCGGGGAAGCATTGTTCATGGTTAATGAGAACTGTATCAGTGAAGAATTGTTCCACTGAAAAATGTCAGAATTATCCATAGACAAATTTTTCCATGCATAAACTGGAAGATTTATATCAAATTGTCATGTTATCTATTCTTAGGATATAATTGTCTTATGGAAAAAATATGAAACGAATTATTTACTAGAATTGTCTCCGGAAAGATTTGTGCAATGGCAAGTTGTTCAAAAAAAAAAAAAATAATAATAATTGTTCGTTGTAGAATTTCACGGGCAATAATTGTCTCAAGGATCAATTGTCCAAGAGTGAATGGTCAAATCTTTTCATAAAAAAAAAATTTATAAAAAAATCATTTTTTGAGTTCGTTTATTGAAAAATTATTGAAATCGCGAATTATGTATTACTAAATTATTATAAAAAATTACAGATTTTTTTGTTTTTGAGAATTATGCAATTTTTTTTTTCAAAATTTGATGATTTTTGTTAAATTTCAATATTTATGAAAATTAAGTAATCAAAAATATTCGAGTTTCTAATTTTGAAATTAAATAAATGTATGCAAAACATATTTGCATCGAATTACACATTCTTTTTATAGCAGCCATCCAATCATTTCAGCAACTATTTAGGAACATTTCACCGCAGGGAACAGCTGTGCCCGCAGGAAAACTTAAGACCTACGCCATATTAAAGAACAACTTCAAGGGCACAATATTGTGAAACTTTTTTCTTAATAGAAAATGTTCACAAAAACTTATGAAAAGTTATGCAAAAACGCGTGAGTGCGTGTGTGTGTGTGTGAGATAGGGACAGAGAAATATCAAGTGGGAGACTCAATAATGACGCATTTTGTTGGTTGGAGTTAGAAGACGGATGTGGGGGCAACTCGAAGCGTTTACTTTTTTGTTGGTAAAATGTCAGCTAACGCTGACATTGAGTAAATAATGCGCAACTTGTAAAAATTTATTAAAATCATAAACATTAAATGTGTCCCCAATATACAACAAAAAAAAAGATAAATTTGCATTATGCAACAAGTAACGCAGACTCATTATGTTTTATTCTTTTTATACTTTTTACTTTTTATATTTTTATATTTTTTATATTTTTTTATATTTTTATATTTTTTATACTTTTTATACTTTTTATACTTTTTATACTTTTTATACTTTTTATACTTTTTATACTTTTTATACTTTTTATACTTTTTATACTTTTTATACTTTTTATACTTTTTATACTTTTTATACTTTTTATACTTTTTATACTTTTTATACTTTTTATACTTTTTATACTTTTTATACTTTTTATACTTTTTATACTTTTTATACTTTTTATACTTTTTATACTTTTTATACTTTTTATACTTTTTATACTTTTTATACTTTTTATACTTTTTATACTTTTTATACTTTTTATACTTTTTATACTTTTTATACTTTTTATACTTTTTATACTTTTTATACTTTTTATACTTTTTATACTTTTTATACTTTTTATACTTTTTATACTTTTTATACTTTTTATACTTTTTATACTTTTTATACTTTTTATACTTTTTATACTTTTTATACTTTTTATACTTTTTATACTTTTTATACTTTTTATACTTTTTATACTTTTTATACTTTTTATACTTTTTATACTTTTTATACTTTTTATACTTTTTATACTTTTTATACTTTTTATACTTTTTATACTTTTTATACTTTTTATACTTTTTATACTTTTTATACTTTTTATACTTTTTATACTTTTTATACTTTTTATACTTTTTATACTTTTTATACTTTTTATACTTTTTATACTTTTTATACTTTTTATACTTTTTATACTTTTTATACTTTTTATACTTTTTATACTTTTTATACTTTTTATACTTTTTATACTTTTTATACTTTTTATACTTTTTATACTTTTTATACTTTTTATACTTTTTATACTTTTTATACTTTTTATACTTTTTATACTTTTTATACTTTTTATACTTTTTATACTTTTTATACTTTTTATACTTTTTATACTTTTTATACTTTTTATACTTTTTATACTTTTTATACTTTTTATACTTTTTATACTTTTTATACTTTTTATACTTTTTATACTTTTTATACTTTTTATACTTTTTATACTTTTTATACTTTTTATACTTTTTATACTTTTTATACTTTTTATACTTTTTATACTTTTTATACTTTTTATACTTTTTATACTTTTTATACTTTTTATACTTTTTATACTTTTTATACTTTTTATACTTTTTATACTTTTTATACTTTTTATACTTTTTATACTTTTTATACTTTTTATACTTTTTATACTTTTTATACTTTTTATACTTTTTATACTTTTTATACTTTTTATACTTTTTATACTTTTTATACTTTTTATACTTTTTATACTTTTTATACTTTTTATACTTTTTATACTTTTTATACTTTTTATACTTTTTATACTTTTTATACTTTTTATACTTTTTATACTTTTTATACTTTTTATACTTTTTATACTTTTTATACTTTTTATACTTTTTATACTTTTTATACTTTTTATACTTTTTATACTTTTTATACTTTTTATACTTTTTATACTTTTTATACTTTTTATACTTTTTATACTTTTTATACTTTTTATACTTTTTATACTTTTTATACTTTTTATACTTTTTATACTTTTAATACTTTTTATACTTTTTATACTTTTTATACTTTTTATACTTTTTATACTTTTTATACTTTTTATACTTTTTATACTTTTTATACTTTTTATACTTTTTATACTTTTTATACTTTTTATACTTTTTATACTTTTTATACTTTTTATACTTTTTATACTTTTTATACTTTTTATACTTTTTATACTTTTTATACTTTTTATACTTTTTATACTTTTTATACTTTTTATACTTTTTATACTTTTTATACTTTTTATACTTTTTATACTTTTTATACTTTTTATACTTTTTATACTTTTTATTCTTCTTATACTTTTTATATGAATGTTCTGAAAGGCACACGTTGGACAGAGACAAGCACCAACTTGGATAAACAGATGAAAGGACAGCAAAACAACCAGACAAATGACTGGTTATGTGGCTACTCCACAGGGATCAAATCTGAACGTCGCACATCGTACAAATGGCAAATAATTCCTCCCGACTAAGTGCAATTGATGTTACGTTTTATTGTTTAAAAAATTAGCGACATTAAGCACTTTTCCCTTCCTTCAGGCGCTCACTTAATATTGTTGCCTACTCTGGTTTCATTGCACATCCAACTAAACCTTCGGCCTACCCACATTTTCATATTTTTGTCCTCTAATTCCCATGTGGCTTTTTTCACGCACTGTTATACTCAAACTTTTCCGTTCATACACCTTCTTTAACATATCGTACAGTGGTCGAAAATGTAATAAAAATAGACTACTTTTTAGGACGAAATTTGATAGAATTTATTTCCAAGATATACCAACTTGAGTATCAATTTTTTAGGAATATCTCGTTTATAGAAAGACATTTTGAGAAGAACTTTCATGAAAAAAATATGTCGCGGTATTGATTTGCATAGTTAAATTGTATTTCGGGGTAGAATTGTTCGGGGAAAATTTTTCCCGGGAAGGAATATCCTCGGAGTATAATTGACTCTGGTGAGAATTGTTTCAGGAATAAAATATGCTGGATAATTTGTTTCGAGGAAGAATTGTCTCGAGGACGTTTTGTCTCTGGGAAGAATATTCACGGAATAGAAGTGTATCGGGTAAGAATTATTATTTTCTTCTATTTATTGAATAATACCTTAGGGTAATACGGAGTCACTCTCAAATATGAAGTGGGTTACTGGATTAATCGACGCATAAGATATATTTTGACCACAGTGCAAAATAATGTTTGTCTCAAGGAGCCAAAATGTGTAATGGTATAAAAGAATATCTAAGAAAAAAAAATTATAATAAAAATACAATACAATTCCAGAATGTAGTTGACAAGAACTGTCGCAACAATGGTCACACATTAAATAGAAGTACGTCCTTCAAGTGCAATTTTTACTCTTAACACCATTTCTTATTCAGCAACCTCAATTTTATTAACATTCCCTTCATTCTCCATACTCCGTCACTACTTAGCTCCATTTCGAAACATTTGCTGTGAGCGAAGGAAGGAATTAGCTTTGAGATCCTCGTTGGACGTCATGCCACTTTAAGTGAATGGCACGCAATCGTAACATAAGCAATGTAATGCATTACATTGCTTTGACATTACAAATGGTTTGTGGACCCATTGCAGCAGTGGATCCAGTGCGTGTGTGACATTGAGAGCAATGATTATTGCAGCGCAAGTTTAAAGACCCCCGGCGGCAGTAGCAGCAGCAGTTAATAAGAAATGTCAGAATATGCTACAAATTGCATTAGTTGGTAAATGACATTTTGTGCTGCAATTTTAGGTCATGATTAATAATAAAATGGTTTTGTGTAATTTTGAATGACATTGAAATTAACTATGCCATAACTATTGTTGTAGATACAAATTATGCCAACAATTTTGAGAAGATGATATATAGATCTCCCCCCTTTAATAGTTGTATTTCTCAGATCTCGTAACTCGTTCAGATTACGCAGTTCTTCAAGGATTTAAATCTGCAATGAAATTTATCATTTCTGGTAGATTTCGGTCTCCTGATTCTGGCTGCGACACGATTTCGATATGCAAAATTTGCCATAAATTAAAATTTGAACCTTGCTCTATGGATAATTGGAAAAAAATCATAGTTAAGACATCGGTTTTTGCAAAATATCAAAAAGAAACTTGTGTTGCCTACAAAGTATGTCGAGTGAGTAATTTATTACAATTCTCTACTCTATCTTATATATTTTTTTAATATAAATTCGCAATGTTTTTGATATAAATTTTCGAAAAAATGTTAAAAATTTAATCTTACTGAAAATTTTTGAAATAATTTTTTAAATTTGTTGCGACTTTGACTGGATTTTTGAGCAAATTCAGGAGATCAAAATTTACCGAGATCAAAATTTTTAATTTTTGTATTTTCTGTTATTTTTTATGAATTGTGAGTGTGGCATTTGAAAGTAATTTTTAATTATTAATGTAATATGTTATATTTTGTGTTTTCTCAGAAAAAAAAAATTCTTCAATATGATGAATTTTTCATAAATATTATGAATTTTTTCACCAACAACCAGATTCATCATATTGATACCACCGTTCATTAAATACCATATTAATGAATGCATTCATTATATATATGAACAAAATATTCAATACAATCAATTTGAATTGTCATATTGATGAAATTATTCATAATATTAAAAAAAAAAAAATTTTTTTTTTTTTAAATAATAGTAAAAAAATTATCCGAAAAAAAAAATTGTCGGAAAAATTTTTTTACCGAAAATATTTTTATTTGAAAAAACAAAATTTTTGAAAAGAAAATTGTTTTTGAAAAAGAAAATTCGAAGAATTTTTTTTTTTAAATATATTTTGTTAATATATATAAAGTTGTTAATATATATAAAACGTATATTCAAAATTTCAAAATGCTATCTCTATTGATTTTCAAGTTACAACTTTTGGCAAGCTAAAAATGAAATGTCCCTGTGGGACGCACTGTGTGATATTTTCATAATCTAGGTGGACATAAATCGAATTTTAAAGTTACAGACTTGAAATTTTGTGTAGAGAAGTTTTCTTGAACAATTCTCCACGTGGTCAGACAACTGACACGCCCACTTCCCATAGAAAATATATACAACACTATACATATTTGGCAAAAATTCTTTTACAACTGAAATAAAAATGATATATTCTCAGAATTTAGGCATTAGATGTCGTTTTTCATGAAATTTCCAATGTACTTTTTCAAGGATATTCGACAAAAATGCCAAAAACGTATTTTTAGAAATACTCTTGCTCAGTAGGCGTTAGCTGCAAAGTCAACTAAATATTTCATAAATCCAAAATATGTATAGAAGTCCCCATATCAAGTGTTGTATCAATTTTCAAATTGAGTTTAACTTGCATAATATATTTATTAGAGCTGCATCAAAAGAATTTCATTATTCCTTCCACCGGAACGGTGAAAAATCTCCGTAAAAATGCTATTCATACAAAACTGCATGTCCTTCCCCGCTGAAAATAATAGACAAAACAAAAAAAAGGACACCATCAGATATGACTAGACTTTTGCAAACTTTATATAAAACTAGCTGGACCCGTGCACGACTCGTGCCAAGATTTTGTGAATTAAAAGATATGGAGCAATTTTATTAATATAAAAACCATTTTTATTATTTATATCAGGGGCCTGTGTTTGGCTGTGGAAGTTTTTTATTGGTTTTATAAATGTAGTAACCAAATAATAAATCTCCGCCAAAACAACTTTTCTCAAGGACAATTTTTTCTCAGACTGCCCCGTAAAATTCTTCCCCATAGAACGCTTTCCCGTAGAATTCTTCTCGGTAGAAATCTTCCCGTAGAAATCATTCCGGTAGAAGTCTTCCCGGAATAAATATTCCCGTAGAACTCATCCCGGTAGAATTGTTCCCGGTAGAATTCTTTCCCGTAGAATTCTTTTCCGTAGAGTTTTAATGTTGTGAGTTTCAGTGTGGTAAGTTTAGGTGAGGTGAATTTTGGTGTGGTGAGTTTTAGTGTGGTAAGTTTTAGTGTGGTGAGTTTTAGTGTGTTGTGTTTTAGTGTGGTGAATTTTATTGTAGTGAGTTTCAGTGTGGTGAATTTTATTGTGGTGAGTTTTAGTGTGATGAGTTTTAGTGTGGTGAATTTTAGTGTGGTGAATTTAGTGTGGTGAGTTTCATTATGGCGAGTTTTAATGTGGTGTGGTTGATTTTGTATATTTTTTTGTATTTGAGTTTTTTGTTTCATCTTTGTATGTGCTGAGTTATGTCGTTTGGAATGTTTAGTTTGTATGGGAGGTACCACGCCCCTTTTTCTAATCGCGCCCATATATAGCCTATGACACCCTCCGGACTCCATAGTATTCTGTTACAAAATTTCAGTTAAATCGGTTCAGCGGTTTCGACGTGATGCTGGAACAAACAGACAGACAGACAGACAGACAGACAGACAGACAGACAGACAGACAGACAGACAGACAGACCGACAGACTGACAGACGGACCAAGAGTTTTATATATATAGATTGGAGATATATTTTTGGGTACAGATAGAAATAATGTCCCATATCAAGCAGAATTCGATTTTTTATTTAAAAGCCATTTTCTAAAATCGCGATATTTCGCAAGTACGCAGCCAATTTAAGTTTGGCCCAATCTTTATACTAAATGTAATCTGAAAGGGGAACAATGAGGAACAACTTATTAATACCTCTTTGAATTTCAAATATAACAATTTAAATAAGAATTTAAAACTCATATATTAAATAATGATTTGAGCCCAAACTAAATCATTTACATAAAATTGCTTTTACAAAAAATAAAACTTATTTAATGGCTTTAAAAGTTTGCATACTCAAAAATGGGAAAACACTTCAACTTGTAAAGCATGGAGCATGTGATCTTAAGACACGAATACTTGCTTATTCTAACAATTTTACGTTTAGAAAAATTATTAAGTGTGTTTGATGGTTTTTTTAATTTTATTTCATGTTCATTTTCGGCTTAATATGACATTTTTTTTACTAAATATGCGAAAAAAGAAATCAATTGAAAATATTTTTTTTGCATTTTGTCCCCCCTTTTATCACACTGAACATTGGGAAAAAATCCATACATAAAATTACCGTCTAATGATAGGAAATGAATCATAGTAGATATGCACATATATTTTTTATATTAGTATTGTTTCGAAAGATAATTTGCTCCACTGTGCAAGCAATCAACAATAATAAATGAGACGCAAGACAATTCAGCGCACTATGCAATGTGCGAGAAAGAGATGGAAGATCAGCACATTAAAACACATGAGTGCGAATGAGATGCCAATAGCATGCGTCATTCACGAAACGAGTAGAAGGTTCTCGAAACAAGTCGAAGCTTGTCGAAACGTGTCGAACTGATGCCTGCAGTATATAGGGCCGCGCATCTGAGGCACTGTACTTCAGTAGTGATTGTAAAGTGGTCGAGTGCATCTCGTGTGATAAATGTCAAGTTAAATTGTGGACATGCTGCAGTTGTTAGAATTTTTTATTAGTAAAGTTGTTTATTAAAGTGAATTAATAAAATTATTTGTTATTATTTAAACCAAACATAAGAGTGTTTTTATTTTGTACACAATCCAGAGATACGAACTTGTAGAACAATTTTCCGTAGACTGAATTTTCGTAACAGTATTGTACTTTTCTTATAATTCCTATTTAACCAAAGAAACATGAAAAATGAAATTTTTGTGCCCCACCCCAAATATATCAAATATTTCACGTATATTTTATAATGACAATATTGTAACATATTCCATATCATTGATATTGAAGATAAGAATAGATACATTCATTAATAATTCGTATTAAATTTCGCTCGGAAGGATTCGGCCATGTTAAAGTTAGATATTTCAATTTAGACAAATTATTTTTCACTTTAGAATACGATTAACATGGATTAACACGCGATATTTTAAGTTCAAATACTGGGGAACAATGATAAATTAATTCTGAATAAATTTGTGTTTTTAAAAAAAGTCAAATTTTTTAAAAATTTACTTTTTATATGAGGAACATAGGGATTTGTTCGACTTCATATAAGTTTTTATGTTCGCCATTTTTATTTTTTTAATTTCCCATTTTAATATAAGAAACTCATTCTCAAATACATTAATACAAAAAATAAAGAAAATAATAATCTAAAAATTTTTAATTGTTTTGGCCATAAGAATTGATTTTTTTCCCAATGTGCACTGTGGGACGTCCCTAGTGGAAATTTGCCCGATGCGCCATCGGGAAATGATCGGGGTTTCGTCAGGTAACCCCTATTAGATCAAATATGATCATTGCCTTGTCATGCCCTTATCATGCTCACCATAGCATGGGTTTACTTTATCTAAACAGCCAATAGTCCCGATCAAAGCTACATTAGTTGTTCCTCATAAAGAAATTTTCAATGCAATGATCAGGTTTCAATGAGGTATGATATTTTATTTCATCGGATATTTGTAGTGCTCTCGTATGTTATTGTTTTAACAAGTCAATGGTGAGATAAATAATGATATGGGGAATTACCCGATCAGTACATGATCATTGCCTGAGGTGAGTAAATGATCAGGACACTGCGTTACAAGGACATCGTGGGCCTCGTCATATCCCGATCATCTCAAATAATGACATGATCATTTCATGAGCATGGCCCTACCAAAATTTCTACTAGGGGTACCGAAAAAATTTAATTTTGACGTTTATTTTACCTTTCAAACACAATTCTCAAACAACAAATCTACGAACTTCTTGTCAAATTCTATGTAAATTATATGAGAGAGTTGAGTTCCGATTGAGTTCTCCGATAATATTCGGATTATGGACATTATGTTCAGATCTCTGTTCTGAAATGTTTTACACATCTTTCATGTAACATTTTATATAAGAAAAAATAAACTTAGTGTAGGGTATAAAAACAAAATTTAACGACATTCTCAATTTGATATATCACTCCCGGAACCTCGTAAAAATGAAAATTAATTGAAATTCCTGAATACACCATTTGCTTAAAATAAATAATTTTGGATTTTAAATACCTAAACATTTCTACACATTTCAAAATTTTCAACAATTCGCAATTTTTCATAAAAATTAATTTCAATTTATTTATATTTTTCCTCTATAGTGAAAATTTTTATTTTTTATACTCTAACCTCTATTTTTATATTTTTAAATAATTATTTTATATTTTAAATGTTGAAATTTAAAAACTCGTACTTCCATGCACAAGTGTCTGTCTACAACAATGGAATTCAAACGATTTCACAGGTGAAAAATAAACCAACTTTGTTGTTTTGTGGTGAACATGTGTGTGTGTGTGTGTTAAAATATATAGAGTCCTTAGATACCCTCAGACCCATGCTCCATTGGCTTGATTAATTTTTAGCTATGAAAATAAATGATATGGAAAAAACTGATGTTGAAAAGTTACGATTTTGTGAGTTTTGACAGCATAAAAAATGTTCAAAAAAGAAACATTTGAAGCATGTGTTAATTTTTATTTCTGTTAAAAAAAAACACAGCCAAAGTTTTTAACAATAAAAATGTAGTAATAGTAGTAGTAGTAAAAAATGTGTAAAATACAAATTGGTTAAAAATTCGCAACAAAAGAAAAAAGAAATGTGTTACATGGTTGGTGGCGCATATAAAGTTTTGGCCGGAAAAAGTTTTTCTGAATTTTAGTTTTTCCGTTGAGTGTCGTTGTCATAAATTTGATTGAAATATTTTTAAAGTCAATAAACACAAAAAGTAGTAGCACCACTGCTTATTAATGTTCGACTGCCTATGTGTCTCTGAGCCGGGCAACTCATTTGATGAATTCAATCGAATTGAAATTCAATTTGGTTGATTGTGTGGCGCTACTGACAGAATGTTTATGAATTCCTCTTAACTATTTGTTTGGTTTGTTAAAAATTTATCGAAAATTTCAAATTTCTTGTAGGGTTTTCAATGACAATTCAAAAAGTGATGAGGGTAAATTAATTGAGAGAATTTTTGAAGGTAATGCGTAACATTTAACGTTGATATTATTATTGATTTAAAAGAGAAGTACATTTTATAACATTTCATTGGATGATACACAGAAAAAAAAATGTACATCATATTGATGAATTCCGTTCTTCAAACCATGATTCATTGTATTGAAGAACCATTCATAATATTAATGACTAACGCCATCAATGTTATGAATGCTATCATAAATATGAAGAACGCTTGGTAACTGTCGAAAAAGTGTTCTTCAATATGATGATTGTATGTGAAGAATACGTTTCATCATATTATTGAACCAAAACATAAAATACAACATATATGTTCATCGTATTGAAGAACGCTGTTCATTAAACCAAATTTCTACCAAAATATTTTTTTTTCGTTAATTTTTTGCCGTACTTCTTAGTTCTCACGTAGTTCTTGTATGTTATTTCTTATATAATGCTTGCTCGACATGCATAAATTAGTAAAATGTTTTATAATATATTTATTATAATTACTACTTTTTATTAATAAAAAGTTATATTTATAAAAAAATATATTTTTGAAAAAAATATTTTTTTCGAACAATTTTTTTTTTTCGAAATTTTTTTTTTTTCGAACCAATTTTTTTTTTCGAATAAATTTTTTTTTTCGAACACTTTTTTTTCGAACTAATTTTTTTTTCGAACAATTTTTTTTTTCGGAAAAAAAATTTTTTCGAACCAATTTTTTTTTCGAACAAAATTTTTTTTTTGAAAATATGTTTTTTCGGGACTATTTTTCTTCCCTAAAATTTTTTTTTCTGATAATTTTTATAAAATTTTTTTCTATTATTTTTTAAATAAAATTTTTACAACTCTTTTTTTTTGATTTATTTTATAAAAAAAAAAAAATTTTGAAAAAATATTATGAACAAATTCATCAATATGACAATTCAAATTCATTGTATTGAATATTTTGTTCATATATATAATGAATGCATTCATTAATATGTCATTTAATGAACGGTGGTATCAATATGATGAAACTGGTAGTTGGTGAAAAAATTCATAATATTTATGAATAAATTCATCATATTGAAGAATTTTTTTTATCTGTGAAGTACATTTTATAACATGTCATTGGATGATACTGTTACGAAAAATTCAGTCTACGTAAAACTGCTTGGTGTACAAAATGCTTGGTTAAAATTACAACAATTAATTTTATTAATTCAGTTTAACTAACAACTTACTTTACTAATTATAAATTCTAACAACTGCTGCATGAAAAAAAAATCATCAATATGATGTATTTATTCATAAATATTATGAATTTTTTCACCAACTACCAGATTCATCATATTGATACCATCGTTCATTAAATGACATATTGATGAATACATTCATTATATAAACGAAGTTATACGTACAATCGAACATCATAGTGAAGAACGAAATATTCAATACAATGAATTTGTATCGTCATATTGATGAATTTGTTCATAATATTTATGAATATAATATTTTTTCGAATTTTTCAAAAAAAAAATTTTTTTTGGAAAATTATTCGAAAAAAAGTGTTGTACAAATTTTCTTTGAAAAAATCCTCGAAAAAAAAATATTTTTTTTAAACAATTTTTTTCGAAAAAAAAAAATTAATATTATGAATGGTTTTTCAATACAATAAATCATGGTTTGAGGAACGGAATTCATCAATATAATGTACATTTTTTTTCTGTGTAGACACTAAGGAACACAGAAAAAAAAATTATTCAATATTTATATATATTATAAATTTTTTCAACAACTACCAAATTCATCACATTGAACCACTGTTCATTAAATGACATATTAATGAATGCATTCATTATATATATGAACAGAATATTCAATACAATTAATTTGACAGAGTTCTTCAATATGTTGAACATATATGTTGTATTTTATATTTTGGTTCATTAATATGATGAAACGTATTCTTCACATACAGTTCATCATTTTGAAGAACACTTTTTCGACAATTACCAAGCGTTCTTCATATTTATGATAGCATTCATCTTTTGATGACGTTATTCATTAATATTATGGTTCTTCAGTACAATGAGTAATGGTTTAAAGAACGGAATTCATCAATATGATGTACACTTTTTTTCGGTGTAGGTCTGAGTGTTTGAGCTGGACGTTGATCGATCAGTCAGTCAGTCAATCGAGAGTATTCATCCCGCAGACGTCACTTGCAAAAATAGAAATAGAAATCATTTTTAAATATATAGAATAAATGTAGTTTATAGAAAGGAACGAAGAATCAAACCTGCTATTCATTATTTTTGTTTAAATAATAATATCACTGAAAATACTTATTATAATTTTATATGAATTTGGCCGATTTTTAAAGTTTTGTATTTTGCTGTCTACAAAAGTAGTAAAGCGACTATTTTTTAAAGTGTTTATGATAATAGTAGTTGATAGACTCTAAGATAATTCGACTTTTACCTTTTTTTTGTTGTTTTTGTATTTTTTTTTACACCTGGTTTCTAAACGTTTTTCTTTTTTTTTTATACATTTTTCTTTATTTGACAGACTTTTTTGTTCAAGTCATTTATTTATTTATTTACACTTGATTATTTTGTCCTTCTTTTTAGGTAGGTATTTATTTTTTTTGTTGAAATCTATGCCAGTAGTTATGTAGTATATTCGCCAATCAAACGGAAACGGAAGCATTCGACTGTGTCATGTGACATGCGTAATCGTAAAAATATAACGTAACGCAAGTTGAAGAAAAAGAAAAACGCATTTTTCTTTCTTACCTTTCATGCCTCATGACCTGCAACAACTTCAACTAATGTAGAAGGTAAAAGTTTTTCACTTATACGTGATAGTTATGAATTAATATTTTATGCGTTGTGCTCTGTTGCGTTGCGTTACGTACGTTTCTTGCGTTGCTTACATCACTTGCGGATGGCAACGTCGGGTACAATACGTAGCATGTTGCGACGTGTTGTTGCCGTGCTTTGTACGGCTTAAGTTGGAATTGAAAGCTTAGCATAAAAAGCTTTTCAATGCTAAATGCTTTGCGAACTTTGAATTTTGAATTAAGGGATTTAGTAGGTATATTGAAAGGAGGCAGGTTTATAGCATGCGACGCGACGTGCGTAAAAGTGTGGGTGTGTCTAAATGTGTGTGCGTGTATGTGTGCCAGTGTACGTGCGTGCGTGAGTGTACGTGAAATATTAATATGTGCATGTTGAAATTGAAAAGCAATGAACTGAATTGAATTTGGAAGATTTCATTATGTAGCCGTTGTAAAGCGCAACGTATTAAGTATTTCTGCCTCCTTTTTTTTGTAGGCACTTTTTAAATAGTACTTCGCAATTTTGCATTTACGTTTTACGTCGGCACTTAAGCTACGTAAGACAAGCACATGCGCTTTCGTAAAGCTGGCCACAGCATATTTGCTGAATCGCGCTTAAAAACTCGTAAAATTTGCGTAATTTTATGTGTCGTAAAGTTTTGCGTAATTTTTTGGGGGTCTTTCCAAGCAGGTCATCTTCATAATTCAGCGCTTTTTGGTTAACGTTGTTGCAAATTTTTACGTCTTTTCAATTTACTGCTATTGGTATTTACGACTAACTGTTCTGCCTGTCTGTCTGTCTGTCCATTTATCAGACAGTCTTTCTTTGCTTTCGCCACTGTAGCTCCAAAGCATTTGAATTTCCCTCAATCAATTCTTTTATTTTTATGTACGTCGCTGTAAAATTTTCCATTTGAGTGCATTTTTAATATTTTGTCCTCAAGTTACGCACGTTTCATTATTTCGTTATGTCTTCTCTGACGTTGTTACGCACGGTTTTTTCCTTCCAACTCAGCAATTTTGCATGCGGCCGCACATAATTTGTGGTTGCCCCGTAAAAATGTTGCCGAAAACGTTTACGTTATTTATTGTTATTTCGTTTGGTGGTTCCATACTCGATGCTCGATGTTGTTGTTGTTGCAAATTGGCATTTTATGTCAAACGCAACCTTTTTGCAATTGAGTGTTTCTTGGTATTTGACGCGTTTGCCTCAATCGCCGTGTGACGCACAATTATATTAAATCACGTTTACATGGGTTTTTACATGAATGACGTCATGTTGTTCAAATGGTATTTTTTTTTACTATATGTGATATCTGGCGTATTTAGTACTTTCAAAAATTTAAAATCATTTACATTTTTTTAAAACATATTTAAAGTTTATTTTTATAACGCGGGAGCTAAATTAAGACTAAAAACTTCCCACAACAAATCAATTCAAATAAAAAGTATAATTGAAGTTTTTATTTCAAAGACCTGTCAATTTGCAATAAAGGGTTTTTTTAACAGGGACGCTACAAAAGTGGGGCGACAGCGACAACAAACGACGCCATATTTCTTGCCGCTCTTTTAACATTTCTCTTCAGTAAGGTTTGCCATTTCATGATGGAAAGATATACGAATTCGAATTTCGGTAGTAAATTTTAATAATTTCGACTCGTTGTTTGCTCGTATATCTTTCCATCAATAAAATGGCACTACAGTTCTATAAGAACTAAGGCCGAGCTCTCTCACCATTTTGAGCTGTGCGTGTTATATTTGAACTCAAAGTGGTGGGACCTACAGTTTATTGCCGAATCCGAACGGCGGGTGAGAGCTTTTCATAGGCAATGTTTTACTCTCGTAGGTCTGCCATTTACTGCCGAGAGGTAGCGCGGTATAGAAAAATGTTTCTATGAAAAGATGTTGTTTGCCCCAGTCCAGGCTTGAACCGGGGACCTTTCAGCTCGCAGTCCAACGCACTAACCACTGAGCTACCACGGCTACAAACCTTACTGAAGAGAAATGTCAAAAGAGCGTCAAGAAATATGGCGTCGTTTGCTGTCTCTGTTGCTCTACTTTTGTAGCGTCCCTGTTGAAAAACCCTTGAAAAAAAAACTTTTGTAGCGATCTTATTGAAAAACCCTTTAGGTATCGATATTTTTTAGGAGTTATCAACGATGCTTCCGCGACACTTCTTTCCCGAGACGATTTTTATTTGAGTCAATTATTTCCCAAACAATTTTGTAGAGCATTGAATTGCTTAGTTTCGGAAAAAAACGATTTAGGTAATAATTATCCTTGAAAATGCAAAGTAAGAATTGTTCAACATCCCTTCAATAGATTCTGAAGTTGGAAATTACAAATTATTTACATCGTCTTTGAGACAACCAACTCTCAAACATCCGTCAAATACGATAAATATTGCTAAATATTGCTAACTAACAACCATCTTTCAAATTTACGATTACGTATAGCAACCATCCATTAAACATCTTACAAATAGGAAGATAGTTAGTTGATGAATATTTCGAAAAGGTACTCCATTGGAATTCGCGGAGTAATTTTTATTGAATTGAAAGAAAATAAATCAAATGTATTTTTATTTATTTTAGAATTGAAACACTATCTTGGTCGGTGTCCATCACTTTCTCGCTCACTGCTTCACTACGCAGAATTGTCTAACGTCTCATTTACTCATATTAATTGCTTTAACTTATTCCTAACGTTTCCAGTTTATTTTCTTTATTATGAGCAACATTTATACACTAAGAGTGAAAGGGTATATTCAGTTTGGTATGCCGTTTGTAACACCCAGAAGGAAGCGGGTACGAAAAAGTATATATATTCTTGATCAGCATAACCTCCTGAGTCGATTTAGCGATGTCCGTCTGTCTGTCCCTCTGTCTGTCTGTTGAAATCACGATTACAGAAAAATTAGAAGAGCTAGATCAATGAAACTTCTAATGTAAATTACTTATATATCTACGTTGTACTAACAAGAAAATTGGCATGATCGGACCCTTGTGACCTGTTCAAATACCTCATAAAATTTACATCTACGGATTAATTTTACTTTATACGAGCTTAAGTGAATTTTTTTGCCTAATATTTTATTGCCTTTATGCTCAAATATATGAAAATGATGTTATCTCGGGAACTGACGTGTGGTTCTTGAAAAAAAATTGAAATCCGGTATACCTAGCCATTTGTATATATGGGCATTTCCTGGTGTTCCGGACGGGACCTTCGCACGCTTCAAACTTTGATATCTGGAAGGAAAATTAATGAATTTACTTGATTTTTATTTGTGAATATAGTATTTTAATAGGAATAAGTATCTGCAAAAAAATTATAGAATTCCATACCGTAGATTAAAAGATATAAATAAAAAGGTGGGCGATCCGGACGGTACAAAAACGGAAGTAAATAACGAGGTTCATATGGATATTCCAGAAAGTAATCGTACAAATGATTTTTTTGAAGCATTTAAAAAAAAAGTGAAAATCATGTACTTTCTTTATATATTTACACTTTGTTCCTAAAATGTACAGTTATTTCGTAATAAATCGTAGAATAATTCCGGACGTTCCGTATGGAAATTTGCTCTACGATTTTTTGCTAAAAATTATTATGTATATGACAATATTAATCATCATTATTACGAAATGAAAAGTGTTGTTCTATTCTAATTTTCAGATGTTTTTTAAGTTTTTTATTTTTTTTTTGTTACTTTTTTGAAAAAAATTTTTTTTTTATATATTTTATAAAGGGTTTTTCAACAGGGACGCAACAAAAGTACAGCGACAGGGACAGCAAACGACGCCATATTTTTTACCGCTCTTTTGACATTTCTTGTCAGTAAGGTTTGCCATTTCATGATGGAAAGATATACGAGCCAACAACGAGTCGAAATTAGCAAAATTTACTACCGAAATTCAGTAGTAATAATTCGAAAAATCATCTTCAGCGATGAGGCTCATTTCTGGCTGAATGGCTTCGTCAATAAACAAAATATGCATTATTGGTCAGACAGCAATCCACACGTACTCCATGAGTCATCATTGCATCCCGAAAAAATTACGGTTTGGTGCGGTTTATGGGCCGGCGGCGTCATTGGGCCGTACTTCTTCCGTGATGATCAAGACCGGCACGTTATTGTGAATGGGAATCGCTACCGTTCAATGATAACCGAATATTTTTGGCCCCAATTGGATGATATGGACTTGGAGGACATGTGGTTCCAACAGGATGGCGCCACAAGCCACACAGCGAATGCCACAATCAATTTATTGGTAACCAAGTTTGGAGAACGTGTTATCTCATGAAATGGTACAGTCGATTGGCCGCCTCGGTCGTGCGATTTGACGCCGTTAGACTATGTCCTGTGGGGCTACGTCAAGTCTATGGTCTATGCCAACAAGCCAGCGACGATTGATGAACTTCGTACAAATATCGAACGTGAAATTGCAGCAGTATCGGCCGATTTATGCTTGAAAACCGTCGAAAATTGGGTTCAGCGTCTGGACTTCTGCAAGCGTGCCCGTGGTGGCCATGCAAAAGGAATCGAGTTCCATACATAATGGCATCGAACGTACTTTTACAGTAATAAAGAATTTCATTGATATACAAAACAGTTTTTGTTTTATTTTGCGGCTCTTATTGAAAAACTCTTTACTGTAGTTTTACACTTTTGGGACTCAAAGTTCCGGACGGGACATCGAAAACCCTTATACAAAAATAGTAATATTTTCGTTATCTTAATTTGGATCATTATTTTTAAGCTTTAGAAATAGGAAATCGATTGCGGGCTTTATGGGATGCCTAATGGTACCATTTGGAGTGGTCAATGACCATCTATAACTAATTTTTGACCATAAAACTTTTATTGCGGAAATCGATTGCGGACTCTATGGAATGCCTAATGGTACCTTTTGGAGTGGTCCATAACCCCTTTGTTTTGGTCAAAACTCACATTAAAACCCTTCTTCTTACCGATTTTTGCAATAAAAATGTTTGGGTCAAAAATTAGTTTTCGGATCCACTATTGGTGATTATTCACCACTCCAAATGGTACCATTAGGCATCCCATAAAGTCCGCAATCGATTTCCGCAATAAAAGTATTGTGGTCAAAAATTGGTTATTGGTGCTCATTGACCACTCCAAATGGTACCATTAGGCATCCCATGAAGTTCGCAATCGATTTCCGCACTAAAAATGTTTGGGTCAAAACTTGTTTGGATTAATTGGTTTTCGGATCATTGACCGGATCACGGTGGTCATTGGCCACTCCAACCATTAGGCATTCCATAATGTCCGAAATCGATTTCCACAATAAAAATGTTTGGGTCAAAAATTGTTTTTTTTTTACGCACTTGTTATAATTTTCTTCAAAGGCTACACTGAACATGTGAATAAAAAGATTTGCCAATTTGATTGTGAACGCATTTGAATATGAACAGAAAAAAATATAATTTGTTGCTCATCTCTTATGAGGAGTAAAAATGTAGCGAATGTGAGTACTCGTGAGCAGCCAAATTCTGTTCGATAACGAGTGTTCACTTTAGAATAACGAGTAAGTCGGATTTTTCTTGCTTACTCACTCGTGAAGTTTGAAGAAAAATAATGAACTTTTGTATTCATTTATGAAGATTTATCGTGAGTGAATAATATGGAATATTCATTTATGAGTATTGCTGAACACTGCAAAATATCTCTTTATAAAAAAATATTTTTTTATACAAATTTAACATTTGTTTCATTAACTACGCAATTTAAGATTTCAATTCATTTAAATGCATTTTTATATAAAATTTTTCGTTATGTTTGTCCTTCTCACAGAAGCACCAAAGTTCAGGCGAAAACTTTGCTCAAATGCAACATGACAGCGTGACAAACGAACGAACGAATGTGGACTAACAGTCATGTCAAGCGTTAACTAAACTTGCTCCAAACTGCTGCCAGCATGCGGATTGCGTTACGTGGTATAGCCAGAAATTAACAAAAGCATTAGAGCTTCTTAAAGGGGTGATGGAGATCGGGAACACCCTTGCTTGGTCCCTGCAGAAGACAGGGCAACAAAGTCGGTGTTCATTTGCAGCAGCACGTACTGCTGCGGGCGCAACTGCATCATGTCGGCTGCAGTGGTCTAATTAGCTGCCACCCTACAATTCGCATGTGCAACACATGAGGACCTCCCCTCACACGAAGTGAGTAACGGGCGGTTATAATGCACTAGAAACTCATATTATAAATCATGTGCGTAGTGCATAGTCTTTCAAATTTAGTGATTCACAGAATGTGCATGGATACTAAAGAATAGAGCTAGAATTTAAAATGTTTTCGAAAAACAGCTCTCGACAAAATTCTGCAAATATAAACCGTTATCGCCGGTGGCGTTATAGATATTGATTTCATATTTTATGATATCAAATCGATTGATATTCGATAGTCTAATGACAAATATTCAAAAGTTTACTTTAAAAATATTTTCTGTTTTATAACAAAAATTTAAATTTATCGAATTTAAAATTAACATCAAGAAATTTACATAGATTTTGTACTGCTTTCAAATTCCATTTAATTGAGTCTGCAATTAATAAAGTCCCTTGCCACGAATTGCTTTTAAATTAAAACAACAACATCCTATCACATCAGCGTTTTAATTAAATTGTTTTGGCATTACCCGAATGCTGGAAAATCAATGTGTTTTACAAAATAATTTGCGAATTATCCAAGAGCAATCAACGCCATTGCGTTGCCATTTGGTTGAACACATTTGTTGCAGTGTTGCCAACTAAATGACTAGTTCTGCGTAACGTGAAAATACTTTATGGGAATGGCATTTATTTATGTTTAAATATAAATGCGTTTGTATAAAATATATATTCCAATTATTTTCCAAATATTACAATTTAAGAGAATTTTATTTCGATTTTAAAGTAAAAGTAGTAACTTGAAAATATCAATAGAAGACGTAAAATAAAAACAATTAATTGTTACCGCAATTCAGAGCGTTAAAAATTTATTTTTTTAATATTTTAAAATAATAAAAATACAATTTTAATACACAGTGCACTATGGGACAGAAGCTTAGTCTAGCTCGCCGAAAATCGTAAATTAAAGTTTGTTGCAGAAACTTGAAAAATATGTCATTTTATTAATAATTTATATGAACCTAGAGAACAAACAAAAAATGATACATCCTGGTGAAAAAATTCTTCTGTAGGCTTGCTTAAAGTCAAAAAATGAAAACAAGTGCATTTTAAAAAATAAAAATGGGTTACATTAAAACTGTCATAACTCTTTCAATATATACTTCACATGCAGAATGTTAGTTCTATATTTGTGGGAATTGAAAGAACTATCATCTTGTGTATCAGAAATTTCAAATGGCTATTCGTGTTTTTGCTGATTTTTTTTGGCAAAAACATAAAACAAAGGGTTTTTTAACACGGACGCTACAAAAGTGGAGCAACAGGGACAGCAAACGACGCCATATTTCCTGCCGTTCTTTTGACATTTCTCTCCACTAAGGTTTGCCATTTCAATGCAAAGATATACGAGCCAACAACGAGTCGAAATTATTAAATTTTACTACCGAAATTCGAATTCGTATATCTTTTCATTATGAAATGGCAAACCTTACTAAAGAGAAATGTCAAAAGAGCGGCAAGAAATATGGCGGCGTTTGCTGTCCCTGTCGCTCTACTTTTGTGGCGTCCCTGTTGAAAAACACTTTAGCATGTTCTCACCCCACCTGAGTCCCATCGTACCGATAATATGAATCTCTGTACGAATACAAATTTTTAGCTACTCTAGGATCTATGCGGAATGGTACATATTCGGACATATTCACCCTGAATTCCATTACGCACGGATCCTAAAGTAGCTGAAAATTTGAATTCGTAGCGAAGATTTGGATTTTCGTTACGACCGGACTCAGAATTTTGGTGTCTGTGTTTTTTAAAATCTTTATCTTCGTATTTTATTATTTTTATTTAAATATGTTGCTTACTGAAATATTTTTCTTACACAAGAATCGCTATTTTGGTTAAAAATGATTTCGACAATTTAAAATTTCGACATTTTTAGTTTTCGGTATTTTATTTTTCAACATTTTGGTTTTCAACATTTTTGTTTTCGATATTGTTGTTTTCGACATTTTTGGTTTCGACATTTTTAGGTTTCAGCATTTTTGTTTTCGGTATTTTTAGTTTCGATATTTTAAATTTCGACTTATCGTACTAGACCCAAAAAAATGTCTTTCTTATTCTAAAAATACTTTTTGCGTACAAATTATTTTTTGAATAATTTAGACAGATTATTGAGATAATCTACTTTATTTTTGTATATGTACACATTGTTCCTAAAGTTCATAGCTTTTTTGTAATAAATCTATATACATAAAACTATTGGTCCGTCTGTCAGTCTGTCGGTCTGTCTGTCTGTCTGTCTGTTTGTTCCAGCATCACGTCTAAACCGCTGAACCGATTTAACTGAAATTTTACACCAGGATACTATGGAGTCCGGAGGGTGTCATAGGCTATATATGGGCGGGATTGGACAAAGGGGCGTGACACCTCCCATACAACCTAAACTTTCAAAACGACACAACAGAAAATAAAAAAGGATAGAAAACAAAAACAACCACACTAAAATTCACCACACAAAAATTCACCACACTAAAACTCACCACACTTAAATTCACCACACTAAAACTCACCACACTAAATTTACCAGACTAATATTCACCACATTAAAATTCACCACCCAAAAACTCACCACACTAAATTTCACCACACTAAAACTCACCACACTAAAATTCACCACACTAAAACTAACCACACTAAAATTTAACTCACTAAAACTCACAACACTAAATTTCACCACACTAAAATTCACCACATTCAAATTGACCCACTTAAACTGACCACACTAAAATTCACCACACTAAAATTCACCACACTAAAACTCACCACACTAAAACTCACCACACTAAAACTCACCACACTAAAACTAACCACACTAAAACTTCTACTGGGAAAAACTCTACGGGGAAGAATTCTACGGGAAATAATTCTACTGGGAAGAATTCTACGGGGAAGCACAGTCTGAGAAAGAATTGTCTATGAGAAAAGTTGTTTTATCGGATAATTAGTATGGTTTTGGTTACTACATTTATAAAACCAATAAAAAAAACATCCACAGCGAAGCACGGGTCCCTGATATAAATAATAAAAATGTTATTTTTATTAATAAAATTGCTCAATAACCTTGCATTCACATAATATTTGCACGAGTCGTGTACGGGTCCAGCTAGTCACAGAATAATTCCGGATGTTCTGTATGAAAATTTGCAATACGATTTTTTGCTTAAATTAATTTTATATCTGAAAATATTAATAATCATTATAACGACATAAAAAGACATGTACGATTCGAATATCCCAATAGTGTTTAAAATAAGTTGTATTTAGAAATTTCAAAAATTGTGATGATTAAAATATTTGATACTAACTGGACTCGTGCACGACTCGTGCCAAGATTCTGTGAATGCAAGGATATGGAGCAATTTTATTAATATAAAAAAAAATATTATTTATATCAGGGACCCGTGCTTTGCTGTGAACGTTTTTTTTTATTGATTTTATAAATGTAGTAAACAAAACAAAAATAATTCTCCGCTAAAACAGCTTTTTTCATGTACAATTCTTTCTCAGACTGTGCTTCCCCGTAGAATTCTTCCCGGTAGAAATCTTACCGGTGGAATTCATTCCCGTAGAATTTTTCCCCGTAGAGTTTTTCCCAGTAGAAGTTTTAGTGTGGTGGGTTTAAGTGTGGTAAATGTTGTTCAGGTGACTTCGAGTGTGGTGAATTTTAATAATAATAATGTAGTGAATTTTAGTGTGGTGAGTTTTTGTATGGTGAATTTTAGTGTGGTGAATTTTAGTGTGGTGAATTTAAGTATGGCGAGTTTTTGTGTAGTGAATTTTAGTGTGGTGAGTTTTAGTGTGGTGAATTTTATTGTGGTGAGTTTTAGTGTGGTAGCCGCGGTGGTTCAGTGGCTAGTGCATTGGACTGTGAGCCGAAAGGTCCCCGGTTCAAGCCTGGACTGGGGCTAACAACATCTTTTCATAGAAACATTTTTCTATACCGCACTACCTCTCGGCAGTAAATGGCAAAGAATTGTAGACAAAGAATTATAGTAAATAAATTCCTCTAAAAAATAATGTTTTGTTATATAATTAATTAGCTTCAATAGCTCTTTAGCATCTCGCCGACATCATTAATAAAATAATTAATTAAAATTAATAATAATTATTATTCATTCTTTATATTAACCCCAAATGTCATTTCGCTAAATACTAGACACTCTTACAGACAAGGTTACCGAGTAGTGTTTGGCATAATTTTATTACAGCCAACCAGGGTTAAATTATGTTGAGGCTGTATAGTTGGAGGGTAAAATGTGGTACTGCTATAGGTTGCCGAATTAATAACTCGCGAAGGTCTCTTTAATTGTGTCGGTTGTAAATGCTGCTTTGGTGTCATTTTGTTTATTTTATATTTATTTTTATACCTTCTGTAGGGTGAATCCTTTGTGAGTTACTAGATTATTTGCAGCGCCACCTGGTGTTGGTTGCAAGTACTGGGGTAATACGCGTTGAGTGCGCCTCTGGAGCACTAAAAGCTACTTGATTAAATTTGTTGTATTTTTATTTTAACCAAGCTAAGTGGGGTTAAACACTTTGCTATTTGGCGATTGAATATTACGGCACATTCTTATGGCTTTTAAGGGTATTTTACTGATAATTGCTTTCAGCTTAATGAGGATTAAAATGGAAATTAATGCCTTTTGAATATGTACGCTATTGATGGCTTTTAAGGTCAAATATAACTAAACTTTAAACTATTAAATTAATTTTATTTAATTATGATAAATATACGAAACCCAAAATCTTTGGAAATTGTATTGCGTGTTATTTAGAATTTTTTGTCAAAATATTAAATTTTCAGAACTTTATATCACCACGATATCTACAGATTTTTTTTATTGGGTATTAACTGTTTTAAAATGAATTAAAATTAAAATATCGGACAATGTTGATTTTGAAGGGTGTCCTACTGTACCGTCAGGATCCAAAGAGATACATTTATTATCATATTAAACTAACAAAATTTTTTAAATATTTAGTTGAATCCTTTGTTTCTTATACAGAATTTAATCGACATTTTCCAAAATGTAAACATAGATTTACTAGTAATACTAGAAACAGCTAATTTAAATCTGTACCGTCCGGAACATTGAGTACCAAAAGTATAAAAATATAAAAAAAAATTGTTTTCTCAAAATATTTGAAAGAAAAAAAAAAAACATTTGTAAATTTGTATCGTACATCACTTTTCATTTTGTAATAATGATTATTAATATTGTCAGATTTGTCCCTTGCGGGGCATTTGAGGGAATTTTGAGGGAATTTTATTATGGGTGCACGCGTCTTAATTTTTTTTTTGTGAAATTGAAATTTAAGTTAAGGTGGATGGGATAGTATGGCGGGTCGATATGGCTAATTTTACCACGCAGGATTGTATTAAATAACAGACTTATGTTGAAGATTCAATACTTGTACACATAAAAAAGAACATTGTAAATTACTAGTATTTTAATAGAAAAACAATAATGTATACTATTAAAATTGGTCAATAGGATGCGACCCATTAGATCAGTAATATTGAAACTGTTAATATAATATGTTGTTGTACCATACATTTTATGATGTACTCTATTAATAACAATAATATGGACTTTAAAAATTGAATGATACGTAATATTAATTTTATGGTTTGTCGAATTATATATTCCTAATAATTTATTAAAACAAAAATGGATTTTAGTTATTTTTTTGTATAACTCATTTTTTTTAAATGTCGAGATTGAAATTCACTTTTTTGCCACCCTTATTATAATAGGCGGAAACTATTAAAAAATACTATGTATACTATTAAAAATAATAATATTGAAATATTTAAATTAATGGTACTGAATTTTTGGAATACTATTAAGTTAATTAGAAAAGTTTTGAATTTAAATATTAATACATGAATCATAACTTCAATTGCCGTACCATTAAGTCCTTAATGGGACATTTTTCTCTAAGTGTACACAGAAAAAAATCGACGTAAATATAACAACCGATATTAATTGTATTCATTAATTAATCCAGCAATGAAATTAACTAATTTTGTAAAAACATTTGCTATTCTTCGTTAAATCAGCAATTCCGTTTACTAATATGAATATTTGTACGTCAGTGCAGCAAATTAATTAGTCGGCGCAGTTTCAGCAATTATGTTTGCTAAAACCCACACGACTAAGTTATTTGCTGCATTGACGAAGAATAGCAAATGCTTTCATTAAATTAGTGAAATTATTTGCTGGATTGATTAATGAATGCAATTAATATCGGTAGCTATATTTACGTCGATTATTTTTTTCTGTGTAATACCATTTTCGTTACATAATTATTTTGGAAAAAAGAAAAGTTTCGTTAAAAGAAATAAAAACAACAATAAAATCTGGCTAATAAGAAAAAACTAAGACATTTTTTTTATTTCTTCAAAATAATTATTTTCTTAGAATTCTCTTATAAATGAGTTACTCTTACAGGAATTATAAATAATTCAGTAAAATTACTTGAATCCCTATATCTTGACATTACTTCATACTAGGTTTTAATGAGGTCCACACCCAGAAAAAAATTCCCTCAAATCCCATTAAAATTGGTCAATAGGACAATTATTAATTTTATAGTTAAGACAAAATAAATCTTTTCATATAAACTCTATGGCAATGTCATGGTATTTTCTAGTATTTAATGGTATTTTCCGATTAAAATAATAATTTATCCTATTGACTATTTTTAATAGTAAAAAACTATTGTTTATATAGTATTTTTTTCTGGGTGCACTTATATTACAAAAAAACTTAATATTCGTGTATTCCGTACATTTTTTGAGTTAACCTTCGGGGAAACGAACCGGTCCTTGATTAGACACGTGACTGGTTCCTCGTAGATAGTTAACCGGTCCCAGTTCTGGCTCTTTTATATTAAACCAAAAGGCAACTTTAAATTTGCGTTGTCTTAGGGAAGGGTCAGTTAACATGTGTTCTGTGACCGGTACTTTTAGACCTATCAGAGAACTAGTCCTCAAATTTCTGTTCTGTGACCGATATCAATGGTGCATTCAGTAATTTTTTTTTATTTAAATATTTTTTATTTGTTTTTTATTGTTACTTTTTTATGCATTTTAAATTTAAAATTTAGTTATTTTATTTTATTTTACCTTCTCCTAATACATTCACATAATTATTTGGAAGACATATTGTATTTAAATCAATACAGTATCGATAAACAGTCTACGAATTATAGACGCATTAGTTGCAGCATGTAAATTAGTCTCGTGACTATGGCGCCACCTAGTGCCCTTTCGCTTCACTAGCGACATGTTTAGCATGGACACGACCCGTATCCACATGTAGACCTGTAGACCGATTAAGGATCCTGTCTTAAGGATCCTGTTCTGGGACCGTTATCAATGGTACCGGTCACGTGATAGATAGTTTTGGAATAATTGATACCTTTTTCCCGCGATGATATAAATGAAGAGAGGAAAGGTCAAATGTACTTATTTTACAGAACAGTGTTATCTATTTTTGGTGTGCTCTTTCAGTAGCCACTTTAGATTAAAAACCAAAAGTGTTCAATTGCAATATATTATTTTTTAATACCAGAAACATGCTTTCGTCACCAACAACATCAGCATTCGCAATCGCATTGGCATCCTCAACAACATCAACATGAGCAACAGCACAGCGGCAGCAATAAATCAGTAGACAATTTCCAAAGTGTTTGTGATATCATATTGTTTGCCACACATTATAATACATACGAAATACTGGCACTTCGGCCACAGCAACATGCATCATAAATCTTTCAAATCTCAATGCCGAAGGGTGAATGTTATAGCGAGAGAGAGGATGGATGGTCAAGTGACGAAGCTCGTGTTGAGCACATTTTGCAGTTTAGAATATGAACTAAACTGAACAAAACTACACTGAAATGAACTGGGCGGTAAGGTAAGGTACGGGTCTGGTACGAGACGAAACTGAATTATAGACCACAGCTGAAACATGTTCAAAATATCAGCATAAATATAGAATATACATACAGAATACCAAGGACATGCTTCATAGAAGCACGTAATGCACTTTGCATTCAGTTGTTTCAGTTATTGTTTGGTATCAATGCCTGAAAACATAGCTGCTGTCATTGTACACAAATCTCAAAAATGTGTTTTGTATTTTGGAGCATTTTTGGCCAACCTCATTGTTGGTATTACATCCTTTTATGCACCCTTTTGTATTGTAGTTTTTGAGATTTATTATTAAAGAAAACAAAGTAGCAGCATTTTTTCATTATGTCGTTTTACAAAATATTGTGCTGCTCAAATACTGTCAGATATTCGAGCCATATTAATACCATACGCATGCCACTTAATTATATAAACTAAACTGAACGGAAAAATAATCTTTTTATACTGATAAATGTATTAATTAAGATTCAAGAGACTTGAAATTGAATAATTTTAATAAATCGTTTACATAATATAAATATTGTGATGATCATGATCATCATCAGTTGAGTTTTAATTAGTAAATTCTTAATTTCCCGAGGCAATATTTATGGCAGACTCAAATTAGTTTATTGGAAGATTTGAAGCTAACAATGGCTGAGTTTCTGTCACACCAATTTATTTTGTGTACGTACACAAAATTTGACTGAAATCTGCATAAAGAATAATAAACTGCTATATGTTTGCCGAAAATATGTCCGCAAAATTCCAGAAAATCAAAATATTCAGGTTATTTATAAAAAAATGTTGAGTTTTGAAAGTTTTTAAGCAAAACGAGTTGGGAACGTTCGGTCACATGGAGCGGACTTTTATAGTCGGTCAGGCTCGACTATGGTATACCCTACACTCTTGTTGGATATATTAGTGGTATAATTTGGTGGCCTAATTTTTAATAATTTACGACTAAAATTTCTACTACAAAAATCGGTAAAAATTAAAAAAAAACAAATGTGGGCGGATCACGTCCATTTTTGGAATATATATTTTTAGGCGAATTCTAACAATATGTTTTAAATTTTATAAATATATATCTAATACTTTTCGAGTTATTGGTTCCCAAAAAATTATATATAAGGGACTTGTATGGGAGGTGGGTGTGTTCGTTTACCAATTAGGTTCATTTTCAAACTCAGAACCATTTTTTAGCTAAAACATATTGAAACAAAATTTCATCGCATTCTGACAAGTATTTTTCAAGTTATTCTGTATCCGGTCAGACAGCAAGACCGACAGACAGACGGACATGACTAACCGGACTCTGGTAGTTATGCTGATCAAGAATATATATACTTTTCCATACCGGACACGCCTCCTAAGGGGCGTTACAATACCTGCACAAACTTAATATACCCTGTACCTCATAGGTGTAGGGTATAAAAAGGTCGAAGTTTGAGTATTAAATGCTGCATTTCTACCCTACTCCAAATATTTCGGGAATCTGTCTTTTTTTCAAAATTTTCTTAACATACCACGGCAAAATTAATGTAATATTTCAGGAATATTTCGGTTATATTTGCAGCTAAGAGTGAAAGGGTATATTCAATTTGGTACGCCGTTTGTAACACCCAGAAGGAAGCATCTCCGGTATGGAAAAGTATATATATTCTTGATCAGCATGACCCCCTGAGTCGATTTAGCGATGTCTGTCTGTCTGTCTGTCTGTCTGTCTGTCTGTCTGTCTGTCTGTCTGTCTGTCTGTCTGTCTGTCTGTCCGTCTGCCTGTCTGTCCGTCTGTCTGTTGAAATCACTACTATTTAAACAATTGAAGAGTTAGATAAATGAAACTGGGATCCGCACAGTGGATCGAAATGGCGTATTTGGGCCGAAACAAAAATTTCATCAATTTGATTTTTTTTTATTCAATCATAAAATAGACATCATAGTGAATAAAAAAAACCATTAAATGAATTGTTTTATATGTATTATTTTCAACAGTATATCAGCCGAAAGTGGTCTCCTTTTTGATTTTTTTTTGTTAATTTCACATGGGCGTGTACTGCCCACATTTTTTTTACATTATTTCCAGGTTTTATAAAGTGCAAATTTTAGTCGTGTTACACATTTTGTTCAATAATTCCTTAATTAGTGAACAAAAATGTAACTTATTATGCCAGAAATAAGAAAATTTTATAAATTAATATAATTCAATGATAATTTGTTGAAAAACTAGGAATTTCTATTTTTATATATATATATTTTTCATATCAATAAATAAGTCAAATCTGCCTTTCAATTACATGTACACCCAGAAAAAAATACCCCCAAATCCCATTAAAATTGGTCAATAGGACAATTATTGATTTAATAGTATACAAAACACAAATCTTTTCATATAAACTAAATGGCAATGTCATGGTATTTTCAGGTATTTAATGGTATTTTCCGATTTAAATAATAATTTATTATATTGACTATTTTTAATGCTAAAAAAACTATTATTTAAATAGTATTTTTTCTGGGTGCAGGGTACTCATGAAACAAGTTAAAAAACTCAAATATATATATCCCCTGAAGTGTTTAGTTTTCAAAACAATTTTTCTTTTTTCAAAATCTTTTTTAGGTTAAAAGTTACATACAAAAACCATATATGCACGCCTTTTTCATACACTCAGCCCAATGTGATCCGGTAGACAATAGGCAGATTCTCTACTTAAAATCTTTCGAATGACGGTTTCCCAACTGACTTTGAAAACAAAAATGACTGATATTTTATGGAGTATTTTTATATTTCAGGCGTAGAGTTTTTCAACGGCCAAATATCTGTATCTTTTGATAAATTTTTGAATGCGGTTTTTTTTTTAATTTAAAATTGATGAGATATCGTCACTGTCATGCCAAAGGGGCTAATGTACATTTTTAAAAATGTTGGGAAATCAAATTTTAAAGTTTGAAGTGCTTTAAAAATTAGAAAAATTTATATGTTTTTCAATTTTTTCTGTTATTTTAGTTTATTCGTCAATTATTATAACGTATATAAAATATCTTTAGATTTGGACAACCTACTGAATTATAAATACGGATTTTGTGAGGCTATATCCAGATCAAAATGCAAATATTTTTGATTTTTATGCTATAACTTTTTATTAGCGCAAGATAAAATAGTAATGTAGTGGCATTAATTGTTTGTTTTTAAAGCACCTATCTATTGGCATAATTAATTAAAAATATTTGCCAAACATTAATTTGCCATTTGTTATTTGCAGGAAAAAATGTTTGGCAAAATATTTTAAAATAATGATGCAGTTCGATAGGTGCTTTAAAAACAAACAATTAATACCTTTACACCATTATTTTATCTTACACCAATAATAAATTAAAGCAAAAAAACGAAGAAATTGGAAAATTGAAAATCTTGTCATGCCAAAAGGGCGAACTTTTCGTTTTTTCGCCATAACTCTGTAATGGTACAAGATAAAATAGTGGTGAAAAGGTATTAATGGTTTGTTTTTAAAGTACCTATTGAAATGTATCAGTATTTAAAAATATTTGCCAATCATTTTTTCCTGCAAATAACAAATGGCAAATAATGTTTGGCAAAATATTTTAATTAATGATACAATAAATTCCTTTACATCACTACTTTATCTTGTACCATTAAAGAGTTATAGCAAAAAATGAAAAGATTCGCCCTTTTGGCATGACAAGATTTTCAATTTTTCCAATTTCTTCGTTTCTTTTCTTTAATTTTTTATTGGTGCAAGATAAAATAGTGGTGTAAAGGTATTAATTATTTGTTTTTAAAGTACCTATCGAACTGCATCATTATTTAAAAATACTTTGCCAAACATTATTTCCTGCAAATAACAAATGGCAAATTAATGTTTGGCAAAATAATGATGCAGAACGATAGGTGCTTTGAATACAAACAATAAATGCCTTTACACCACTATTTTATCTTATTCCAATAAAAAGTTATGACGAAAAAACGAAAAGATTCGCCCTTTTGGCATGACAAGATTTTCAATTTTTCAAATTCGCCCTTTTGGTTTTGTCTTTTGAAGCTAGAAATATCCAACAAAATGACACGCGATTTTGGCATAGCATACTTGAGGATAAACTACATTCAAAAAGTAAAAAAAAGCAAATGTCAAAAATTGCACATTCGCCTCTTTGGCATGACAGTGACGAAATGTTTTTAAGATACTAAAAATAAAAATCGACCGGTTAGATTCAGCTGTATTATAAGCCAAAGTTTAATTTTTTGGAGTGAAAACACTTTGAGTTCTAATATCTCTGCGAGTTTTAAAGATATTGCACTTAGGTTACATTTTTTTAAATACTGTATATTGTAATACCGCGGTAGCTCAGTGGTTAGTGCGATGGACTGCGAGCTAAAAGGTCCCTGGTTCAAGCCTGGACTGGGGCTAACAACATATTTTCATAGAAAATATTTTTCTATACCGCGCTACCTCTCGGCAGTAAATGGCAAACCTACGAGAGTATAACATTGCCCATGAAAAGCTCTCACTCGCCGTTCGGATTCGGCAATAAACTGTAGGTCCCACCACTTTGAGTACAAATATAACAGGCACAACTCAAAATGGTGAGAGAGCTCGGTCTAAGTTCTTATAGGACTGTAGTGCCAAACTATTATTATTATTATATTGTATCTATATTTTTTAAGACGGATTGTCATGTTTTTTTTTATTTTGGGAAGATATAATAAAAGTCTATTTTTTCAATATTTCGATTTTGAACGTTCATAACCTCTGCAGACACAATATCGCTTCGATACTGTTTTGAGACGTCAAGGAATTCATTCGAATAGTTTGTCCTATTAGTTCAATAGTTTTTATAGTATTTGTACTATTGTTTAGCTAATAAGGATAATAATAGTTATATTACTATTTACTATACTATTAGTTATTTTACTATTGTTTTAATAGTTTTTTTCATAGTACAATACTATTGATTATTAATAGTTTGAGTCACATTAAATAAACTATTATAGTAATGTGATAAAACAATTAAATTTTTCATTGTTGCTTAAAAAAAATTAAAAAAAGTATGTATAAAGAATAAAGGTATTAAAACATTAAAATATTTAATATTAAGTTTATTTATATGTGCTATAGTTTACGAGATATTGAGTGTGGAATTTTTCGTATGTATATTCACGGTCACTTTTCATATGTTCTATAGGAACTGAAAATGAAGAGTCGTAACCTTCACAAAAGTCGTCGATATGATAAATAGATGAACATTACTAAGTCGCTAAAATTGGTACGTTCTCAAAATCCTAAAACTATTCCCGACTAATTACGAAGTAGTAATTTCTCACAATGCACGATCCCCATAACCATCCCCGTCACCATACAGAAAACCCAGTGCATTTTAAATTTATGCATAGCATCATCGTGCACGCTTTGTTATGCAAATAGACAAGGGATCTGTTTTTATTTGATCTTTCGAAAAATTTGTTATTTCACAGCAATTTGATGCGCATCGCTCTCCCCCAGCCCCAAGTTGTGTAACCTGTGCTGCAACCTAACACTCAACAACACTACAAATGCTTTTGTTAAATTAAATGCAGAGTTTATTATGAAACAAAAACGTACGTAATAAATATTTATAAAGGTTTTTTGGAACGTTAAACATGGCTGCAACTTGCTGAATTTTATGCTTTTAAATTAAAGTTGGCCGAAAACGTTGAATTATATATTTTATTTGTATTTATTTCATATTTGTTTTATTAAAGGCTTATTATACGCATATTTTGTATAGAATTTATTTTATTATATTCTATGTTTGTCAGACTACTTAATTCAGCAAAATGTTTTGAATCAAACTTCAAGTGGTACCCTTACCAACGCAATTTTTCGATACATAAGTAATCACTTAAATGCTCTAAACAACTTCAAATTATTAAAATTTCAAAACTTTGTCTCAATTCATATAAATCATTAACAATCATCAGTGCTTTCAGCATTAATTAATTTTGTGTCTGTGTTAAAAACCATCGCAAAAAAACTTCGAATAAAACTTAGACTCAAACTGAAAACCCCATTTTTAGCAGACAATGATGATGTCATTCCACACTTCATCACTAATGCAAAAAATAAGCCAAAAGCATTATCAATAAAACATTCTATATCCCCCCTTCTTATTCTACAACAATTAACTTCAGTTTTAAATACTTCGAAGTATCTTTTCAACTCCTTCAATCATTTCCAAATGCGAATAACCCAATTATCTAAGTATCCCCTATTTGAATAGCAACTCATCAAGCATCATTTATACATTCAAGCTTCCTCGTCCGTAATAAACAAGCACCCCCTTCTAATGAAATATTAATACTTAAGGCCGCTTGAACAGCGAGACAATCGACATCATCCGTTGAACATGCCAAATCGTCATTTAATTCTCAAAATAGCACATTCACCAAATTCAACTTAAATAATCCTAAAAATGGAAAATGATTAACAATTGCGTACGCAGCACTGTAAACTAACTTCAAATCAGCGAAACCCATCAATATCTACAGCGGACAATAATGAAATCATTAGAAATGAACCCAGTAGGTATTTTAAGAATTCAAAATACCATGTCTGTGAATTTAATTCTACAAACTCTAAGTGTATTTAACCGAGGATTGAAAACCAAAACTAATTACGGTTTACATTTCAGTATTTCTCCTCTTTTAGATTTTGTTTAATGTTTGGCGAATTTTAGTTTTTGAAAAGTTATTACTTATTGGTCATATTTTCAGTAGAAATTTGAAGAAATCGCGAAACATTTCACTTACACAATATCCTAAAACATAAAAATGTCTACAATTTTTAATTATTGGTACATAATACAGCTCCCAAAAGTATGTTATATACATTTTCATATAAACGTTTTATTTCGAATTGGTGTTTTTTTAAATGAATTCGTATCGAAAATATCGAAAATCGTTTCTTTACAAATGTTCACAGAAAACCAATCAGAATTCAATTGAAAGTGGGGACATATCATCACTGACTTGCCAAAGGGGCGTATATGCATCAAATTATAAAGTTTGAGTTGCTTTAAAAATTAGTAAAAAATATATTTTTCAATTTTTGCTTGTTATTCTGTTTTATTTATCAATTAGCATATCGGATATAAAATATCTTTTGATTTGGACAACTTACTAAATTATAAATACGAATTTTGTGTGCCTATATCTTGACCAAAACTAAAATATTTTTGTTTTTTTTGACATAACTTTGCATGGATACAAGATATAATAGTGAAGTAAAGGCATTAATTGCTCATTTTTAAAGCACCTATTAATTGTCATCATTATTTTAAAATAATTTACCGAAATTTTTGTTATTTTCAAGAAAAATGTTTGGCAAATTATCGAAAAATCGAAAATCTTGCCATGCCAAAAGGGCGAATATTTTAATTTTTTTGCCATAACTTTTTATTGGTAGAAGATAAAATAGTAGTGTAAAGCAGCTAATTGTTTGTTTTTAAAGTAACTATCGATTGGCATTATTTAAAAATAATTTTTCGAAGTTTTGTTATTTGCAAGAAAATTATTTTTAATTAATGATGGGTATCGATAGATGCTTTAAAAACCAATAATTAATTACTTCACACTACTATTTCATCTTATACCAATAAAAAGTTATGGCAAAAAAATTAAAATATTCGCCCTTTTGGCATGGCAAGATTTTCGATTTTTCGATAATTTGCCAAAAAAAAAAAATCAAATAGATTTCACAATTCAACTGAAAGCAATGGAATATATAGAAATAGATTTGGCGAAATATGTTTGCAATCAATTTTGATTTTTTTTTTTATTTTCGCAAATGGAAATTTAAGGGACATTTTTAATAGACAATCTTTAAGAAGAGGCATACAGACAGTTCTAAACCTCTGGAGATATCGAATTAACTTTATTCGCAGGATCTTTGGTTCGTCGTGAAGTTTTTAGAAATGATATTTTTTACAGCATTTCAATAATGGATTGATCTGCTGAACAGATCAATACCAGAATTTTAAGTATCAACTGATTAGGATTAATGGTGTTAACCAAAAGGGAGTTGATAAAATCCACGAGTTAGGTTTAACCTAATCAACATTCTAAAAGGTTCGCTCTGAAAGGCGTTGAGGTTTTGGAACATCATTTTTGCACCGAAAAGACCGTAATGAATACGTGATGAATTCTTTGGAAAGCACCAAGTACCAGTAGTATGATCCATGCCGTCTTTTTATAATTTCTAACCGTAAAACCATCGAAAGATGAAATGATGAATTCTCCGGAATGCATCAAATACCAGCAGTAATAGGATCCATTTTGGCGTCTTGTTATTATTTAATAGTTTAAAAAATCAAAATTACATTTTTTAATTTCACATTTTTTACGGAATATTTCTGTGTAAATATTAAATAATGTTGATTCAAATTTTAGGGGCAATATTTCAGACATTTTGGATAGTACGGAGAAGTCTAAAATTTCTATTACTTCTATACTATTCTATACTATATTGCTATACTATAAATCCCAGTCTGCCATGTCTTGGGGCTCATCAATGATCGATTTTTTTCTCAAATAAAAAAGTTCGATCTCGTTCCTTTATCACTACTAATTTTTAAAAATTTTCGAACAATAAAATTTAAGAAAAAGTTACGATATATAAATAGAGGGTTTTTCAATAAGAGCGCTACAAAAGTTTTTTTAAGGGGATTTTCAACAAGGACGCTACAAAAGTAGAGCGACAGGGACAGCAAATTTCTTGCCGTATTTCTTGCCGCTCTTTTGACATTTCTCTTCAGTAAGGTATGCCATTTCATGATGAAAAGATATATGAGCCAACAACGAGTCGAAATTATTAAAATTTACTACCGAATTTCGAATTCGTATATCTTTCCATCATGAAATGACAAACCTTACTGAAGAGAAATGTCAAAAGAGCGGCAAGAAATATGGCGTCGTTTGCTGTCCCTGTTGCTCTACTTTTGTAGCGTCCCTGTTGAAAAACGCTTTATTTATCACATCGATATCGCAATGTTTTTCGAATCAATGCGATATCGATCGATTATAGTCTTTTATTTCGTTTCGAATAAACCTTATTATCTAGTAATGACATCTGCGTACATCTTAGAACATATTGTAGTACAATATATTTACATAATCCTAATCGAGATCGATTGAATTCCACGATATCTCGAAACAGTCTCGAAGCGATATCGAATGGTAGACTGGGATATAACAAAAATATCTGTTTTTTATATCGTTCCTTTCGATATCGTTACGAGATCAATTCGACAAATTCTCATATCGATATCGAGTGTCAAATTGGATCTACTTGATAGGTAGATATCGATGCGTTCTATCGGAGTTTCTTCGATACGATAAATTTTTCGAAATCGGAAAGATATCGAAGAAAAAATAACCAAAATTTCGAGATTTCTACGTAAAATATTGAGATATCGATTAAATAAATATTTAAACATCGTATCTTCCCAGTCTGCCATGTCTCGGAGACCTTCGGTGCCTCGAAGTTTTAACGAATAACTTCAAGAAAAATGTTCGATCTTGTTGCTTTATCGATTATAATTTTTATAATTTCTCGTACATTCAAATTGATTGAAAAGATACGATATATAAACATTTATCGCATCGATATCGTAAAATTTTTCGAAGCAATATCGAACTTTGATCTTTTTTTTTTAATCGATATCGTTCCGATTTCAGAAAATTTTTCGTAGCGAGAAAATTCCGACAGAACGTACCGATATTTACCTACTGTGTAGGTCCAATTTAACGCTCGATATTGGTAAGAGAAAATGTCCGATATCATGTGATTTCTTCTTTTTCGAGCATTGATCTCGCGTAATGATTTCGAAACGAATGGCATACTGGTTTGTCAGAGAATTAGATTATACAAGAAATTTAAAAATGAATCGTTAAAGCAACGAGATCGAACTTTTTTTTTGAAGTGTTTTACGTAAAAGCTTCGAGGCATCGAAGGCCTCCAAAATGTAACAGACTGTGAAGTTTCAGTATAAAATTATTTGAAATTGTGCCTTAACCGAATAGTTTTGGTTATAACAAACACAAATGCTAAAATAATTAAATCAGTGGTAACTGAAATCAACGACTGCCCTGTCGAATATTCTTCTAGCGTATCTTGTAATGATAGCTCAGATAAACTAGGTCCCAGTTCAGAACACCAAATAAAAAAACAAATAATTATTGCATTTTAAATTCGATTTACAATTCCACGAATATAAACGAATACAAGGAAAACTAATTTTTTGTACTGAGATACCGACAGACTGTTGTGATTCGAAATTTGTATACAACACACGGAAGAGTTAGAACATCCCAGTATGCCGTTCGTATCGGTATCGTTACGAGATCATTGCGAGTAGATGGAGAAATCACACGATACCGGACCCGATAAATTTTTCGAAATCTGCACGATATCGAAGAAGAAAATGATCAAAGTTCGAAATTGCTGCGAAAAATATTGCGATATCAATTTGATAAATATCGTATCTTTTCAAAGAATTTCAATGTACGAAAATTTTTAAAAATTAGAATCGAGAAAGCAACGAGATCGAACTTTTTTTATCGAAGTTATTCGAGAAAGCTTTGAGGTATCGAAGGTCTCCGAGACATGGCAGACTGGGATGCACCATTATAATAATTATTTGGCAGAATAGCTCTAGAGATCAAGGGTTGATCTCAGGTTTTCCTATTTGTAGGTATTGGCAGTTTGCAACTTTGAATTCAACCTGAAACGTCCTTAGTCCAAAGTATTTACCACACCAAGAAAAAAAAATATTATAAAATCAATAGTTTTTTGCTATTAAAATTACCCAATAGGGTAGATTATTATTTTAATAGGTAAATACCATTAAATACTACTAAATACTATTAAAAACTATGAAATTGTTTTTGTGTTTTAATGAACATATCGTCGTTGTAAACTAATAGTCACCAAATATATTTTTAAGAAAATCTTAAATTTTAACTTTGTTTGGTACTTATTACAAAAAGTAATTGATACATTTTTAAAGTTAAAATACCAATTGATAGATTCACATTTTCTTATCATTTGGTACAAATATTAAGCTCAACGATCACATATTGAAAGATATATAAACATTTTTGTAAATGAACAATTGGCATTTTGAAAATGTAGTTTAGTTCTACAACGCCTATATTTATATTGTGTGTACTATTGAATCAATGTTTTAGTCTAAAATGACTAAAATATCAATATCGTTCCAAATAGGTTGAGAATTTATCGAAAGCACTATCAATTTCAATTTGGACCTTAAAATGACAACGTTTCGATATCATTTATTTAGCTGAGATCCACAAGAAATGTAGTTTTTTGAGAGACTTAAATCTTGAACACTTTTATTACACCCAGAAAAATTACTATATATATAATAGTTTTTTACTATTAAAAATAGTCAATAGGATAAATTATTATTTTAATCGGAAAATACCTTTAAAAACTAGAAAATACCATGACATTGCCATTGAGTATATATGAAAAGATTTAATTTTTATATACTATTAAATCAATAATTGTCCTATTGACCAATTTTAATGGGATTTGAGCGAATTTTTTGTCTGGGTGTAGATTCTTTAATTTTCATTTTAAATTTAAATTGTGCGAATAATCGACTTTGCAATATAACCGATATAATAAAAATATATATTTGAAATGTTTTTGATTTAAAAATACACAAAATAATATAAACTAAAGTAAATCATGATAAATTCATGTCGATTATATGCAAAAGAGTTCAAAGTCGAGATATTTACTCACCCAAAGAAAAAAGAAGAAAAAATATTTAGTTATCCAAATGAAAACCAGTACAATGCATCAACAAAAATGCAAGTTAATAAATGACTTAACCCATATTTCAATTACAGGATTTCCAACTGGCACATTTAAATCTTGCGGCTGAGCTAAGTCCTTTTGTAACCAGCTCTACAACAATGCAACTGCCACAGACCCTTAACAACTCTGACTGCCCTAGAATTCACTCTCAGTCCCTTCCTCCCGAATGTGTTGAATCCAAAAAGTGGCAGCAAATAATTTAATTTTGCTGCTTGTTGAGGCGGGTGGCTGGTAACATCAACATCATTATTCGCCTGCGTCCGTCCTGTGCTGTGCTGTTCGTCCGATGCGGCCTATATTGTTGGTGCTGCTGCTGGTGAGGGTCTGACACTGCTGCTGTTGGCTGTTGCTGTTCCCATTTGTAAATATTTTATGCGCAAGGATTTCGCTTTTGTTAATGTTAATGTCTTCATTTGCGCCAAAATTAGGCCAAACCAAGCAGTTGGCTATGTTGTATGAGGTGGGGAAGAGATGGGAGCTTCTTAAGAGACACAGCAGTTGGAGGCATTTGGGGCTTTAGTTGTTGCCGGGCCATGGCTGTAGCTATGACCGAAGCTTGTTTTGGATTTTCCACAAAATTCGGCGAACATTCTGTGTGCGCGGAAAATTAATTTTCACTTGCAGTCGACAAAATGCGGATGTGAATGTTTCTGGTTTTGGCTCTGGTCTATTGTTGTAGTTGTTGTTGTTATAGTTGTTGTTGTTATAGTTGTTGTTATAGTTGTTGTTTTAGTCGTTTTTGTTGGCTGGCGCCACAACGAATTTCAGCATTTTATGCGCCATCGTTTTCAGTTTTCATTTTAATTTTCATGTTGATTTTGATTTCGTTGCATTTTTATTTTCAGTTGGTCTGCAACGTAAAGTGCTGTATGTCGTTTGCCATTATTTAATTTAATTTTGAGTTTTATTTCAATATTTTTATTATTATTATGACTTCAATTATATTGTTGGTTTTTTGTACCCGCATCGCAATTAGGGCAACAATCAGTTTTGGTTGCTGCTCTACTCGTTACTGTTTTAAACATTGTTGCTAATTTACTTTTCTGATATTTTGTTTATTACTATTTTAAATGTTTTCACATATTTAAGGTTATTTTAATGCATGAATTCTATAATGCCATAGATAAAAAATACGATCTGTCAGTATTTCAGGAGAATTCAGCAAAATAAAGAATTGTCTCGCAGAAAAAATATATTTTAAAAAAACTTTGATATTAATTGACTTTTTGTGATTGTTTCTCATTGTTTTAATTTCATATTTAGCTTGTTATAATTTTCTACTGAAGTTAATAGGTCAGATAACCGTTTGTGTATTATGAAAAATTTGCAATTGAACTTTTAAACTTGGTAGTTCAGAAACTATGGGAGGCTTCATAAAAATATGAAAAATATATAAAAAATTTTAAAAGATTGGAACGTATACATGCGATTTGAAAAATATATTTATCTTTTATTTGAAAAATATTTTTCTTTATTTAAAATACAGTATTTTTCTCGGTTTTTAGAGTAGTGAAATTAGTGGCTTAAATAAAGGGTTTTTTAACAGGGACGCTACAAAAGTAGAGCGACAGGGACAGCAAACGACTCCATATTTTTTGCCGCTCTTTTGACATTTCTCTTCAGTAAAGTTTGCCATTTCATGATGGAAAGATATACGAATTTGAATTTCGGTAGTAAATTTTAATAATTTCGAATCGTTGTTGGCTCGTATATCTTTTCATCATGAAATGGCAAACCTTACTGAAGAGAAATATCAAAATCCCTTGAAAAGAACTTTTGTAGCGCTCTTATTGAAAAATCCTTTACATGTAACATAACAAATTGGACGAAACTCACGCATTTTAAGAAAATATTGTTAACGAAAAAACATTTTTTTATATATTTTTTTATATAGTTTTTTAATAATTTTTTACATTTTTATATCGTTTAAATTTTCCTTTCTTTACACATTTTAGTTTTTTATGTGTTTTATGAACTTTTCTTTGTTTTGGTTTTTCTTTTATTTTTATTTATGTTTGATTTTTCGTTTTTTTGTTGTTTTTTTTATTTGTTTTTGAGATTGACTTTGTATTTTTGTTTTATCTTTTGTTTATATTTTTGTTGCTTTTTATTTTCATTTTTGTGTTTTTTGTATTCGTTCGTTTTCGTTCGTTTTTAGTTTTTGAGTTTTCGTGTTTTTGTTTTTTTGTTGTGTATTTCTTTTGTTTTTGTGTTTTTTTGTTTTTGTGTATTTTGGTTTTATTTTTATGTGTTTGATTTTGTTCCTGTGTTTTTGTTGTATTTTTGCTTATGAGTTTTCATATTTTTTGTATTTTTTCTTGTATTTTTTTTTGTATTTGTGGTTTAGCTTTTGTTTTGACTTTATTTTCCTTTTGTTTTTGTGTTTGCACTTTTGTTTTTGTGCTTTCGTTTTTGCTTTTGATTCTTTGCTTTAGTTTTTGTGTTTTTGCATTGGTTTTATGCTTTTGTTTTTTTGTTATTTAATTTTTTTCATTTTCATTGCTTTTATGTTTTTGATTTCACTTTTCTTTCAATGTTTTTTGCTTTTGTGTGTTTTTGTTTTGTTTCAGTGTTTTTGCTTTTTTTGTTTTTGCTTTTGTTTTTGTGTGTTTTCTTTTGTTCTTGAGTTTTTGCTTTTGGTTTTGATTTTTTGCTTAGTTTTTTGTGTTTTTGTATTTTTATTTTACTTTGTTATTTTATTTTTGCTTTTTTGTTTTTGATTTTGATTTTGCTTTTGTTTTTTTTTTTTTTTATGTGTTTGATTTTGTTCTTGTGGTTTTTGTGTTTTGTGTGGCTTTTGTTCTTGTGTTTTTTGATTTTGTTTTTGTTTTTTCGCATTTTGTTTTTATACCCTACACCTATGAGGTACAGGGTATATTAACTTTGTGCATATATTGTAACGCCCCTTAGGAGGCGTGTCCGGTATGGAAAAGTATATATATTCTTGATCAGCATCACTACCCGAGTCCGTTTAGCCATGTCCGTTTGTCTGTCTGTCTGTCTGTCTGTCCGTCTTGCTGTCTTGGTGTCTTGCTGTCTTGCTGTTCGAATACAGAATAACTTGAGAAATACTGATCAGAATGCGATAAAATTTCGTCTCAATATATTTTAGCCAAAAGTAGGAACTGAGTTTGAAAATGAGCCAAATCGGTCAACGGACACGCCCACCTCCCATACAAGTCAGTTTTATATAACTCTTTCGGAACTAATAACTCGAAAAGTACTCAAGGTATAGTTATAAAATTTAAAACATATTATTATAATTCACCTAAGAATATGTGGTCCAAAAATGGGCGTGATACGCCCACTTTTTTTCCATTATTTCCCGGGTTTTCATAGTGAAAATTTGATCCGTAAATTATTAAAATAAAATCTATGAAATATTAGCCTTTCAAAATTTTAAATATAGGCGTGGTCAGCCCAATTATATTTTTCAAAATTTTTTTTTTTGTTTTTTTATACTTTTATATACATTTTTTAATTCATGGGGATATAAGACGTAAATTTCTGATATATGAATAATATTCTGAGGGTGGGGAGGTTCATCATAATTAAAAACTTTAAAATTAAGGTATGCAATTAAATATCCCACATTAATATCCCCACCAAAAGGATAGGGTATTCCATAGTCGGGCCCGACCGACTATAAAAATCCGCCCCATGTGACCGAACTTACCCATGTGACCTAACTTTCTCAACTCGTTTTTCTTGTGTTTTTGATTTTATTTTTATTTTTGCTTTTGTATTTTATTTTTGCATTTGTTTTTTACTTTTGTATCTTTTTTTTTTGTATTTGAATTTTTTGTTTCATCTTCTTAGGTGATGTAAGTGTCGAGTTATGTCGTTTGGAAAGTTTAGGTTGTATTGTAAGTGGCACGCCCCTTAGTCCAATCCCACCCACATAAAGCCTATGTCAGCCTCCGGACTGCATAGTTTCATGGTGCAGCGATGCAAATAAGTCTCGCGACTACGGCGCACACTGGGCCATATCACAATAAAAAAATTCAGCACAGGTCCGATTTGATAAATACTTGACAATGATATTTTAAGGCTGAATAATTACATATTTAATATAATAGTTTTAAAATTAAAAATTTGCAGATCAAATATGGTGTATTTAAGTCTTTAAAAAACTTTATATTTGCATAAAACATTGTGCAAGAGGGATTTGCGGCCAGAGATTACGAATTTGGAATTAAAATTTTAAAATTAAAAATGTCGGATCCAATATGGGGTTTTTAAATCTTTAAAAACGTTTATATCTGCTTAAGGTATTGCGAACAACTAAAAGAATGCTGTAGTTACTACTCTCAGAAAAGAACCCTATTAAAATTGGTCAATAGGAATGTTATTGATTCAATAGTATACAAAAAATAAATATTTTCATTTAAAAACAAAAACAGTATTTAATGGTATTTACCTATTAAAATAGTAATTTATCATATTGACTTATTTTAATAGCAAAAAACTATTGATTTTTTAGTATTTTTTTCTGAGTGTATTTAATGTTTACTAAAATCAGAGTTTGCGAATTGTACACTCAGAATAAAAATTCATAAAATCCCATTAAAATTTGTCAATAGGACAGTTATTGGTTTAATAGTATACAAATAATAAATATTTTCATACAAGCTTAAATAAATTTTATAGTATTTTGTAGTATTTAATAGGATTCACCGATTGAGCTAATAGTTTTGAGTTTAATTTTAATAGTAAAAACTATTAATTTTATGGTATGCTTTTTTTGAGTGTAGCAAACTATTTATTTTCAGTGTAGAAGTGGTTGTGGTTTGTGGTTGAACCTAATAAGTAAAAAAATATCTAATAATTCAAATTAAAAATAAGAATTTGCATACAAAGCAATTGCAAAACATCTCTCTTGAAGTGACAACCACTTGGTGGCGACACCGTCGTAACCCACGTAACGTGCGTCAAACCGGAACGTGCGTCAATAAAACACACGTGATATGTGTGCGCCGTGCGTGACAGCGTGTGTTGTGCGCCTTTTACATTGAAATGTTTTTCGTGTTTTTCTCTTTCATTTGGCTTGCTGAACACTTCACTGACAAAATTGTCTAATGAAGTGCGAACGAGATTAAAGAATTTTTGCATATAACTGCTAAAACCTGCAAGTACATTTTTCATTTATTACCAGAGTGTAGAAACGTGACACGTTGTAACGTGACACGCGTAGGAAACATTGAAAGACTCAAAATTTAAATGAATGTTTTTCCAATTTGTAGTCAGTAGGCGCTTTTGTGACAAAATAAATTTGTTTCCGCCATAAATTGTAAGAGATTTAATTAAATCTTACCAGACGAACAGCAAATAATAAATAAATCCTGACTATCTGGGTGGTTGTTTATAGAAAATACTAAAAAAGCATAAGAAAAACACTGAAATTACATCAAATAAAGTCAAGTGATTTCAGCCTTCAATTAACAACATTTGCATCAGCACAAAACGATTGAATCTATTTTTTTTGCGTTAGTTTATTTTAAAGTTTCTATTAAAATGTTAAACTTTTCGAAAACGCTTAGGTTCTATGCCAAAGTTATCCATTGACTTGCCTGCAAGTTGTGCTTCTACTCTTCGTTGTCTGTCTGTATGTCTGCTATTTTCTATTTGTGTCTGCACCCTGTCAGCATGTAAATTAGTTCAGCATCAGTTAAGCTTTTATAAAAAAAACATGCGTTTCGTTTCAAGCTGATAAAGTGCTTAAAAAGTTTGTGTCTAATGAAAATATATCAAATACACACACAAAATTTTAAACATCTTATTAATGAAATAGTTTTAAGAAAGAGATAAGTTTTGAATGCTCAAATTAGGGATTCCAATACCGAAACATGTTGACAATCCTGGAACTTTCGACATTAGAAATGAAACCCGGGTAGTCGGGATCAGTTCCATATTATTGAAATTTGTATTATATATCGTCAGTATCATGCCAAAGGGGCGAGTGTGTAATTTTTGATATTTGCGTTTTTTTACATTTTTTAATGTAGTTTTTCCGCAAGTATACTGTGCCAAAATGATGTCTAGTTTTGTTGGATATTTCTAGCCACAGAAGACAAAACCAAAAGGTCGAATTCGAAAAATTGAAAAGGGCGAATCTTTTCGTTTTTTTGCCATAACTTTTTATTGGTTTAAGCTAATATAAGGGTGTAGAGGTATTAATTGTTTGTTTTTAAATTACCTATTGGCATTATTATTTTTGAATTTTTATTTTTTGCAAAAAAAAAATGTTCAACAAATTATTTTTAAATAATAATGCCAATCGATAGGTGCTTTGAAAAAAAACAATTAATGCCTTTACACCACTATTTTAGCTTGCACCAATAGAGAGTTGTAGCAAAAAATCGAAAGCATTCGCCCTTTAGGCATGGCAAGATTTTCAATTTTTCGAATTTTTTCGTTTTTTTACTGAAACTTTTTATTGGTGAAAGATAAAATAGTAGTGTAAACGCATTAATTGCATGTTTTTTAAGCACCTTTCGATTGACATCATTATTTTAAAATGGTTTTTTGAATGTTTATTATTTGCAGGAAATAGATTTGCCAAATTATTTTTAAATAATGATGCCAATCGATTGGTGCTTTAAAAAAAAACTAATAATGTCTTTACACCACTTTTTTTTTATCTTGCACCAATAAAACGTTCTAGTAAAAAAAAATACGGGATTGGAAATCTAGTCCAAATATATCGTAAATTGAAGTTATTACAATTATAAGAATTAATTGATGTGCTCAAGATCCAGTCGGTAGAAAGTGTGTGTGTAGTACAAACAAGCAATTGGCAAAATCGCTTAAAATTCTCCTTGACATTGGGATTTATTTATTGTTTTTTACTTTTGGTTTTAGTTTTGTTTTTGCTTCTGCTTTTGATTTGCATTTGCTTATTGCTGTTATATTATTCTTATGATTTTTTGTTTTTGTTTTTGAAATTGTCTATTATTTTTTTATTTGTTTGGTTTTCTTTTGGCATTGGGTTTTATTTGTTGTTTTTACTTTTACTTTTGCATTTTTTTTGTTTAGTTTTACTTTTGACATTGTGTTTTTTATTTTTTGTTATTTTGTGTTTCTGCTTATTACTTGTGTTTAGTTTTGCTTTTGTTTTATTTTTTTTTGTTTACTTTTATTAATTATTTATTTTGAATTTTTAATTTTCATCTGATCTTGTGTTTTACTATTTATTTTCTGTTTTTGTGTTTTTGCTTTTGTTATTACATTTTTATTTCTGTTTAGTTTTGCTTTTGTTTTATATTTATATTTATTTCTTTTTTATTTTATATATCTTCTAATTTTTTAATTTTCTGTTTTACTTTTTTTAGTTTGATTTTATTTTTTTTAGCTTTTTTTGTTTAGTTTTACTTTTGACATTGTGTTTTTTCCATTTTTTATTTTGTGTTTTTGTTTATTATTTGTGTTTAGTTTTGCTTTTGTTTTATATTTTTTTTGTTTACTTTTATTAATTATTTATTTTGAACTTTTAATTTTCTTATGATTTTTTTATTTAGTTTGCTTTTGTGTTTGGTTTTGCTTTTTTTCTTTTTTGTGTTTAGTTTTTGTTTTTACATTGTTTTTTTCCATTTTTTAGTTTGTGTTTTTTATTTATTTTTTATATATATTTTTTTACTTTTATTCATTTTTATTTAGATTTTTTAATTTTCTTGTTATTGCGTTTGACTTTGTCTATCTCTTTTTTGTGTTTGGTTTTGCTTTTAACATTAGGTTTTATTTGTTGTTTTTACTTTTACTTTTGTTTTTTGTTTGTGGTTTTCTCCCTATTCTAAGATGCTTCTGATTTTGTGTTTTTGCTGTTGATATTACCTTTTTATTTGTGTTTAGTTTTGCTTTTGTTTTATATTTATATATTGTTTATTTTTGATTATCCTGCTTCTAATTTTCTGTTTTACTTTTTTTTTTTTGGTTAGATTTTGTTGTTTTTTTTTTAGCTTTTGTTGTGTTTGGTTTTACTTTTGACATTATGTTTTTTCCATGTATTTATTTTGTGTTTTTATTTATTATGTGTGTTTAGTTTAGTTTTGTTTTTGCTTTTGTTTTTTTATTTGTTTGCTTTTATTTATTTTTATTTAGAATTTTTAATTTTATTGCTTTATGTACTTCTTCTGATTTTGTGTTTTACTTTTGTAGTTTGATTTTGTTTTTTTTACGGTTTTTGTGTTTGTGTTTGGTTTTGCTTTTGACATTTTGTATTTTTCAATTTTTGTGTTTTTTTTTTTGTTTGTAAATTTTTTAGTTTGATTTTATTTTTTACTTTTTTTTTTGCTTTTATTTATTTTTTATTTAGAATTTTAATTTTCTTGCTTTATATATTTCTTCTGATTTTGTGTTTTACTTTTGTTTAGTTTGATTTTGTTTTTTTTTTTACGGTTTTTGTGTTTGGTTTCGCTTTTGACATTTTGTATTTTTAATTTTTTTTTTATATTGTGTTTTTTTATTTTTTTGTAAATTTTTTAGTTTGATTTTATTTTTTTTACCTTTTTATTTTTGGTTTGTGTTTACGTCGCGCTTCATATGCATTTAAAATCTATTACTTTTTTATTAACAACTAGATGGCGCTTCTCGCTCTTAAAATTTATCTTAGAATTATCTTTATATTTTGTTCAACTGTCCGAGCTGACTTCCGGCCTAAGTTAATGATAATTGTTCTTTTTTTATCTACAACACGCAGACTGGTAAGATCGCAACGCAAATATTGTCCGAAATATAATAATTGTCCAAATAAAATTAAACATATATCTTAGAAACTGATTCGTTTCTATTTTATTTTCCTTTTTTCCACTAAATTCTCAAATCGAGCTATGATTTGAGTTTTTAGTTTCCTGAAGTGCTAAAGTTCCACCCACAATAGCATTAGCGATTCCTAAGACGTATCAACTCAACAGTTTGTTTTTGGCATTGTGTTTTTTCCTTTTTTTTTTATTTCTAATTTTGTGTTTTTTATTTATTTTTTTTTGTTTACTTTCATTTACTTTTATTTATTTTTATTTAGATTTTTTTTAAATTTTCTTGCTATTATATATTTCTCATGATTTTGTTTTACTTTTTTTTTGTAGTTGGTTTTGCTTTTGACAATGGGTTTTTCCTTTTTTTAAATTTTCTTTTTGTTAATTTGTTTTTTTTTTATTGTGTTTGTGCTAGTGTTTTTGCTTTTATTTGTATTTTTGAATGTCTGTTTTTGTTTCTGCTCTGGTTTTTTGTGTTTATTTTTACTTTTGTTTTTGCTTTTGACTCTGCTTGTTTTTTGTTAAGTTATTTTGCTTTGGATTTCTGTTTTTTAGTTTTAGTTTTGTTTTTTTTCTTTTTTTTTGTATTTGTTTTATGTTCGTAGTTTTTTAAATGCCAAGTTATATAGTTTAGGTTGCATGTCTAATTCCGCCCATATGTAACGCATAATACCCACTGGACTTATATGTCAGTCAAATCATACATTTTAGTGAAAATTTGAATTTTTAGCAAAAATTGAATTTTTAGTGAAAAATTTAATTTTTAGTGAAAAATTGAATTTTTAGTGAAAAATTGAATTTTTAGTGAAAAATTGAATTTTTAGTGAAAAATTGAATTTTTAGTGAAAAATTGAATTTTTAGTGAAAAATTGAATTTTTAGTGAAAAATTGAATTTTTAGTGAAAAATTGAATTTTTAGTGAAAAATTGAATTTTTAGTGAAAAATTGAATTTTTAGTGAAAAATTGAATTTTTAGTGAAAAATTGAATTTTTAGTGAAAAATTGAATTTTTGAAAATAATTTTTTTTGATTTTTTTTTGATTTCAACCTTTGTATGGAACAGAAAGGTATTAAAGAAGAGTTTAGTCACTGCAATAATTTCCAAATGAAGGATTTATCCATAGTCTCTCCCAATATTAAACAGAATAGAAAATATGTTTTTGAAATATAATATATAAGTACCTACTTAATGTTTGTTTTAAAATGACGATATTGAAAAAGAATCAAATTGGAATACTTAAAACAGACAGTTTCAATCAGTGTTTTTTTTTTAATAAAGAACTGCAACAGTTAAACCACAATAAATATAATTTTCCATTGATTTTTGTTAGTAGTCCCTATATACAGATTGAAATAGATATTGAATAAAACGAACCATTTGAAGTATTATTATTGATAGACAGTTTATGAAGTTGCGGCTGAAGTGGGATGGGTACGATTAAGTCGAGCTCTAGCTGTACTTGACTCTAGTAACAACATCGAAAGTTGGATGAGTTTTGTATAACGATGCTGTAGCTGTCAATAAAATCAATGCACATAAAAATCTGCTTCATTTCCATGTAAACTCAAAAGTTTACTGTTAATTTTGTAGCCATCGTAAACGTTTTAAAGTGCTGCCGCCTGCCCCAACATCCAGGAAAAGACGTATTTTTTTATGCACCGCCAAGCACAGGTTAAGCGCAGCAACGGCGGTAGCGCAGCCACCCGAAGCTGTGCTGCACAATAACGTGAATTTTTATTTACGCATTTCAACATGTAATCGATGAAAGGATCGTAAAATTCAATGATGAAGTAAAACGAAAATAAACTGTTCAAGGTATTTGTTGTACGAGTTGAAATCGCAGTTGCAGGGAGGGGGTTCGTTCAGTGACTGACGCATTTGGTCGATTTTTGGAATGGCATTTGTTTGGCAGGACATTTCAATATAAAGCGACAGAAACTAAAACTATGGGGTAAGACGGGTGTGCGACTAGTACAAATTGATGGCAGCAATGTTGAAATACAGAAATCGTTGCATGATTTTCGACGAGGTAGAGAAATTGGTGGTGCTGTCAACGCCCTTTTGCGTCAACATAAAGTAGAGAAGATGTAGAAAAGAAGAGTAAGAAGTAGAAAAAGAAGTAACACAGTATGTAGAGAAGGAAGAACATGAAGCAGCGTAAGGATTTGATTAAATTTTGACGACAAAAGGGCTGAATTGCGTTGAATGTCTGCGCGAGCAGTTAACAGCAATATGGTCCCAATACATATAGGGCAGTTCAAAGGGCAGACGGAATAAAAGAATAAAATACACAAAATTTATGACGAAAGTAATAAAATTCGCGACTTTGAGAAGTGAGTTAAATATTAAGAACAACAATATAACTATTACAATAACAATAGCAGCAGTAATAACAACAACATCACTAATAAAACACAAATTACACTCAGCAAAAAAATACTATAAAATCAATAGTTTTTTTTTTTAAATTAGTCAATAGAAAAAATTATTATTTTAATAGGTTAATCCCATTAAATACTACAAAATACTTTTAAATACAATTAAATTGTTTATGTGTTTATATGAAAATATTTATTTTTTGTATACTATTGAATCAATAACTGTGCTTTTGACCTATTTTAATAGTATTTTATACTGTGTTTATTACAAAATTCGACTGTGCGATAAGAACTGACCACCAAATGAAATTACGTAAGAACAGAGATTAATGATCAGTGAAAGAAAACACATGAGAATGAAAAAGTTGGGCATAGCGTGTACACAGAAAAAAATGTACATCATATTGATGAATTCCGTTCTTCAAACCATGATTCATTGTATTGAAGAACCATTCATAATATTAATGAATAAAGCCATCAATATTATGAATGCTATCATAAATATGAAGAACGCTTGGTAACTGTCAAAAAGTGTTCTTCAATATGATGAACTGTATGTGAAGAATACATTTCATCATATTAATGAACCAAAATATAAAATACTACATATATGTTCTTCATATTGAAGTACGCTGTTCATTAAACGAAATTTCAATCAAAATATTTTTTTTTCGTTCATTTTTTGCCGTACTTCTCAGTTCTCTAGTAGTTCTTGTATGTTAATAATAATATAATAGTTTGGCACTACAGTCCGATAAGAACTTAGGCCGAGCTCTCTCACCATTTTGAGCTGTGCGTGTTATATTTGTACACAAAGTGGTGGGACCTACAGTTTATTGCCGAATCCGAACGGCGGGTGAGAGCTTTTCATAGGCAATGTTTTACTCTCGTAGGTTTACCATTTACCGCCGAGAGGTAGCGCGGTATAGAAAAATGTTTCTATGAAAATATGTTGTTAGCCCCAGACCAGGCTTGAACCGGGGACCTTTCGGCTCGCAGTCCAACGCACTAACCACTGAGCTCCCGCGGCTTGAATGTTATTTCTTATATATTGCTTGCTCGACATCCATAAATAAGTAAAATGTTTTATAATATATTTATTTATAATTACAACTTTTTATTAATAAAAAGTTATAATTATAAAAAATATATTTTTTCAATTTTTTTTTTTAATTTTTTTTCAAAAACATTTTTTTTTTAATTTTTTTTTTCTCGTTTTTTTTTTAATTTTTTTCGGAATTTTTTTTTGTCCGAATTTATTTTTTCGGAACAATTTTTTTTTGTCCGAAACATTTTTTTTGGACAATTTTTTTTAAGATTTGCTATTATTTTTTTTGTAAATACAATTTTTACAACATTTTTTTTTTCGAATAATTTTATAAAAAAAAAAAATTTGTTACGAAAAAATATCATGAACAAATTCATCAATATGACAATTCAAATTCATTGTATTGAATAATTTGTTCATATATGTAACGAACGCATTCATTAATATGTCATTTAATGAACGGAGGATCAATATGATAAATCTGGTAGTTGTTGAAAAAATTCATAATATTTATGATAACATACTGAAGATTTTTTTTCTGTATAAGCATCATGGATTCCTGTTAAGTGTAGAAATTTGTGGAAAGTTCTAGAATCTTGCTATGCGCTTCACACTCCATTTGAGTGTAAAAGTGATGGCGATGGCTTTCGAACGAAATATTGTTTATTGCATCAGTTTATGGAAATCTATGCAATATATGTATAAGAAATATAAATTCAGATATTATTTGAAAGTTAATTAGAGCATCTCGTCATCATCTGGGCTGAAGACGTACAAGGTCCAAAAAGTTCCGGATAGAAATGCCGTCAAGAATGAAACCGAAAAACAACGAGCTAAAAAGCTGAACCAAGATTTTTTTAAAAAATCGATTGCTGCATAATGGACGACGAAACTTATGTTTTAGCGGACTTTTCTCAGTTACCTGGGCAGGAATTTTATACAGCCGATTCTCATGGAAATGTCGCTGAAAAATTCAAAAAAAGAAATTACCAAATTCCCAAAGAAATTCCATGTTTGGCAGGCAATTAACAGTTGTGGAAAAAGGAGCAGCTCATTCGTGACATCGGGTATAATTAATAGCGAAATATATGTGAAGGAATGCTTGTAAAAGAGATTGCTTCCATGTTTACGCCAACATGAAGTGTCCACATTTTTTTGGCCTGACCTCGCTTCATGTCACTACAGCAAAACGGCCTTAGAGTGGATCCAACAAAATGCAGTGATTTTGGTGCCTAGAAAAGCCAATCCACCAAACTGTCTAGAACTCAGGCCGATTGAGAGATACTGGGCTTTAGTAAAAAGGGAGATGAAGACAACAAAAAAAGTGACCAAAGACCTTCAAGACTTTAAAAGAAAGTGGTATTCAGCAGCTGTGAGGGTGACGGACACTACCATTACAACGTTAATGGAAAGGGTTCCGGAAAAATTAAACTTTTTATTAAAAAATATTAATTTCTGGTTTTTTATAATTTTTTTTAAATCTAAAAATAATTTGCAAAATAAAATATTTTATTCTATAAAAATTCGATTACTAGATTTCTAGATTTTTTCATTTTTGTAGCGGACAATTTTATTCGACGCAGTCTTTACAGCAGTTGTTATTATCTGAGTTGTTATTAGAATTAAATTAATATATTAAGTGAATAGCTTTCATTACAAACAAAAATATCCTCTTTTTATGCATGACGTTAATCGAACCAACGTTTCATTGATGCAACCTTTTGTAACATTTGTTGTAACCACATCTCATTAAAATGAGCGTACATTATTTTACTTTAACCGAAATGTTTGTTCGCGCAACTGCATTTTCGGTTGTCGTAACCTCATGATTGCATTTTTCATCGTGCCAAATTTGCCCTTTGTGCATTGGTTATGTAAATGTTGTACGTTGTTGTATTAACAAAATATGTGACAAATGGCAACCTAATGTCTATCAATTGTTCGATTGCCAGATTCAGGGAAATTAAGGGATTTAATAATAAAAGCGGGTCACATACATATTTTTCCGATATTGAATTTACGATTCGCTTGGTATCATAATCAGTAAGACCTACAATTGGAACGTTAAATATGGGCATTTTTATTCGATTTCGGCATGGGGATTTATGGCTCTTTTACTATGAAATAATTCCTGAAATTTTGAGTTCCTATTTCTTTTTCCTTATAGATGTTTTATTTGTTTTAGTACTATTTTATTTTTGGGGTTATAATATTAATAAATTTTTTATATCTTTGATTTGTTATTATTTCATTGGGGGTTATTGTGTGATGCCTTCGACTCGTCATCAGCAGCAGCAACATGTATAAACTGAATGTTTGAACGTTAATTTACGACAATGTTGCTGTTGACTTTCACTAGTTCTACACACTAAAATGTTGGCGACAAGCACAAACTTTGATGGCTGCAGCATAGTTTCTGCTGTAGCATGTTCTGCATGTTGTTGTAATTGTTGTAATGTTTGTAGTTGTTGTTTTTGACATGCTTAAATTTACGAGTTTAATCTGCAACAACAAAAAAAAGTGAAAAACACAGCAAACGAAAGTCATTTCAATTCACAAATTTTATTGCAACTTTATGTTGAAAAGATGAAAAGCATTGACGACATGTTGACTGTTGGCAAGTTGTGCTTAATTAGAGACCAACTTTGCATAAACATAAAATAAAACACATAGCTTTAAAGCAGCAAAGTGAAAACAAACTTTTGTTGTATTTGAACTTAGGATTTTATTAGGTGCATAGAAAAGCTAAACACTTTGAAAAGTTTTGATAGATTAAAGCATTGCAAGCTTCCAGTGAATGCATTATTATGCAGCTTTAAAACGTTGCTTAAAGCTTTTTTAAAGCGTTATTATGCAGCTTCAAAATGTTGTTTAAAGCTTTTTTTTTAAGCTTTAAAGCAGCAAAGTGGGAACTAACTTTTATTGTATTTGAACTCAGGATTATTAGATGCATAGAAAAGCTAATCACTTTTAAAAGTTTTGATAGATTGAAGCATTGCAAGAAAGCGTTATTATGCAGCTTTAAAATATTGTTTAACTTTTAAGGATTTTTTGCTCTATTATTATTAGGTAATACACGGCGTATGAGTGATTTTTAATTTTTAAATTATTACTAAATATTGCATGTTACTGCAATGATTTCGTTATATATTTCATTTAATTTGGTGCTATTATTATTGTTTTCTATTTTAATTAGCTTTAAAACGTTGCTTAAGTCTCATGGATGTTTTGCTTTTTTTATTATTTTGTAATACACGTCGTATGAGTGATTTAAAATTTTTAATTATTACCAAATTTAAATGACTGCAATGAATTCGTTTTATATTTCTTTTAATTTGGTGCAATTATTATTATTTTATATTCTATTCTGTCTATTTTCTTTTATATTTAGCGTAATTTTTGATTTTAAATAAAATTTACAAAATTTTCCCATGAATTAAGCATTATAAATTAATTTATTGCCATGCTTTAATTAAAATTAATTTTTGGATTTTCATTTTACCTTTAATATTGAATATTTTAAGCATTTTGCAACATAATCTATCTTTTGGTAACACTTTACGTATGAGCAATTTTATTTTAAATTATTTGATGTATGGTAATGGTTTTCTTAATAATTCAATGTTATTATGCATTATATTGATTTTACCATGATTCACTGAGTGTTTTATTAAAAGGATATTTATAAATATATAAATACCTTAAAATAGTTTTCTAAATTTTGGCACCACATGACGTATGAGTTACAATTCAAATCTAGATATTGGATTCGATTTATGTTTATTTTACAATACGACACATTACTTAAAAATACGACAAAAGTTCTATAAACAATTCAAAAATTGTTACATAAAATTACATTTCCAATATTTAGCAAGCACATTACTTTTTTTTGCTTTGCATAATACATAAAATAAACGCATGTCACGTGCTGTACAATGTGTCCTTTATGGACTTTGCTTCAATAATGCCAATCAGCAGCAGTTGTTCACCTCACGCCACCCCGCAACAGCTGTCGGCTCAAATAACCCCTTTCTTGCACAATCCAGTGGCTCAGCAAATACGCATCGTTGCCCTTTTGGCAACAGCAGCGATGGCAAATAAAAAATTACTCTAATGCCGAAAGGATTCAAATTCATTCATACAGTTCATGCGCCTTTCATTCATTTATTGGTTTTATTCTTTGTACCTTGCACTGCTAATTCATGGAGGCTACGAATTTTCATGCCAATGAACAATGGCAACTTTAAACGTGTGTCCAACGGATTGTGGTTGCCAGCTGTTGCTGCTACCACACCTTTTTGAAAAAAATCAACGGTTCACAAAAGAAAAAAAATCCTTATTTAAGTCTGAAAAAAGACAATACGAAATAGGCACCAATGAAAATTAAATCATTGAAAAAAAGAGGTAAAAAAAATAACATAAATTTTCTACACAGAAAAAAAAATGTACATCATATTGATGAATTTCGTTTAAAAAAAAAAATTTTTTGAAATAAATTTTTCAGACAATTTTTTTTTTGAATTTTTTGAGAAACATTTTTTTTTTATAAATTTTTTTTAATGAAATTTTTTTCCATCAAAATTTTTTTCAAATTATTTTCAAAGAAAAATATTTTTTTTTGAAAAATTGTAAAAAAAATAAAATTTTAAATTTTCATAAATATTATGATTATATTCATCAAAATGACAATTCAAATTCATTGTATTGAATATTTCGTTCTTCACTATGAAGTTCGATAGTATGCATAAGTTCATAAATATTATGAATACATTCATCAATATGCCATTTTAATGAATTGTGGTATGAATATGATAAATCTGGTGGTTGGTAGAAAAATTCATAATATTTATGAATAAATGATGAATTTATTCATAAATATTATGAATTGATGATTGATGATTGATGATTTTATTTCTGTGTACCTATGATACGACGTAACATTTAAAAAAAAAAATGTTAAATTTTATTGTTTATCATTAGATCCAAAATGCGTTAATATATAATAAACTAATTACAAAAAAAAAATAAAATTTTCTGAATATAGATATCATAAAAATGGACCTGAGGTAAAGTGGCACAAGTTTTGATTTTCTTTCTAAGAAATACATTCGAATATTTTTTTCATTTGTTCTGAATGGTCTATTTCATAGACTGGTCCATGCTCTGACTTTGTGCATTAACAGAATACCATTTATATAATTTTTAATTGATTTTTGAACAATTCTTCAAAACAGAGAAATTTCGGACTGGTTGAAAAATGTTGGGGTAAAGTGGGAAATTTCAAAATTTTTACCAAAATGATATTCTATTATTATTTCCTTTTCAGGCTTAGTTTGATTCATAACAAAGTCTAATATATTAAGGAAAAAAAATAATTTTTATCAGGTAATAAAAAAAAAATTCAAAATCAATTTAATAACATTTAAATAACATTTCAAAGACTGATGCATCAAAATTCAAAAATTTGGATTTGAATACCAACAAAAATTAGCCTTCTTTCGACCCTCTAGGACGCTCCGTTTAGGAGTTATAGCCAATTAAAGAAATCTAGAATTCAAAACCTGATTACTCCAGAACCGACTGATCGAATTATATGAAATTTGTAGTGAATAATTTGGCCATCAATTCCAAAAAAATTAAGGACTGCGTCGAATAAAATTGTCCACTACAAAAATGAAAAAATCTAGAAATCTAGTAATCGAATTTTTATAGAATAAAATATTTTATTTTGCAAATTATTTTTAGATTAAAAAAATAAAATTCCTGCCCAGGTAGCTGAGAAAAGTCCGCTAAAACATAAGTTTCGTCGTTCATTATGCAGCAATCGAAATTTTTAAGAAAATCTTGGTTCAGCTTTTTAGCTCGTTGTTTTGCGGTTTCATTCTTGACGGCATTTCTATCCGGAACTTTTTAGACCTTGTACGTCTTCAGACCAGCTTCTTTCTTAGTCCTGAGCACGGATGATTCTGAGCAATCCGCCTTTCTCGTCAATTTCCTTCCGGATATGCTTGGATCTTTCTTTAAAATATTCACAACCTTCTTCGACTTTTCACGATCATGTGGGCCTTTTTTTTACCAGAACCTTTCTTACGATCAATACTCAGGTCTTCCTTAAAGCGGTTGATAACGCGAGAAATGGTCTTAGGGTTAGCCCCTACCTCCTTGGCAATTTTTTTAAAAGACCAACTAGGTTGTTTTTGAAAAATTTGAATTATATTTTCTCGCACTTCCACTTCGTTTGCCATTTTCGCGTTAAATAAATTTTGTATTGACTATAACTGACACAAATTATTTCCTGCCATTTAATTCAGTGCTACTATGATAAATTTTTTTAATTTGAATCTTGCAATAGTACATTATGGGAAGATATGTAACGGACAATTTTATTCGACGCAGTCCTTAGCCTCTAGAAAAGTTTCCTTTATAATATTTTGGAAAAATATTTTTAAACCGTACTATTTTTTTTATACCCTACACCTATGAGGTACAGGGTATATTATTTTATTCTAAAACTGGCTTAAAATTAAAAGGTTTGTTTTTTTTAATATTACGTTATATGAAAAGAAAGTATCAAAAACAATACTAACGATTTATATAGAATTCATCTAAGGGATGTTGTCCATTGAAAAAATGATGTTTGTGTAGAGTTATGAAATAATCCTCGAAGTTAAAAATATATCGCACCCAAACTAATGATGGAATCCCAAAAATTTGATATTATTATATTTAATGAACACTCAAAATTGAGAGCAAACATTCGTTTTATATTTAATATTATTTTTGGTTATTTTTTTTATAATTTGGTGTTTATTTCGCACTTCTCAATAAAAAGATTTGTCATAGTACAAGGTGCACAAAAGTCAGGCCCAAAACCGATCAATGCACACCAATCTTGACCTATTGTTGTTGTGTTAATGCGATGCCCTTTTTATTCTACATTTTTCACTTTACACATTTTACTTAAAACAAAAACCCAACCTACGAAAGGTGCCGACAATGATTTTTCAGTTCCATATTAAGGCTTTTTGGTAGAACTAAAAAGAAAAATCGAACGAAAGGACGTGCCAACCATTAGATTCCAAATTACAGCCGATATAATCAAGCCAAAATGTTTGTCAACTTCTTTAATATGTTGAAATTTTAATGTGTAACCTTAACCAATATTTTTGTGATGGCTTTAAAAATTGCTGCTTGTTGACAACATATTGCTGCAGCACCTTTATGTTTCATGCTGTATGTTGGTCTAGTGTTTTGCCTGGGTAGGGTTTTTGATTTTTTAACCTTTTAACATTTTGGCAGTATTCTTTTTTTTTTGTAGAACCTTTTGTTTGTGACTTTTTATGTGTGCCATTTTTTGTTTAGTTTTTGAACACTTTTGTTAGAGGCACCAAATCTGTTTGTTATTTTGAAGGTGTCCCTCTTTTTAATGCGATCTTTATTTTGTGCTTCCTTGTTAGTTGTTGTTGGTGTCAAATACTTTTAAATTTGTAACACATGTCACAGCTGCTACTGCTGAATATTGAATATTGACACTATTGTTGTTAAGCTGCTCATTTGTCAATGTATTTTTATTTGCACTAATTTGTATATTTTTCAATTTATTTATTTTCTAACTTAAAATACTATAAAAATGCGTATTTTTCATATGCCGTTTACTATTTATAGCTGTTTCAAGAGACACTACGACTGTAATTGATATTCAAAAAATGTGTATAAAATGTTATAACTTTTGAAGCAGTTGGAATATTTGAATGAAAGTTTTCAATTAAATATTTAAAGTCTATAGCTACAATTAGAGACTTTGTTCGAAAAAATTCAATGAAAGGAACAGGGGATATAAAGCGCTCGTATAGAATAACTCAAATTTTTATAGTATTTTAGTATAAATGCTGTGTTTAGGAATTAAAGCTTTTTGCAGATGCGCTAATAAAACTGAAATCATCTAAATTTATTTAGCACTGATTTAGCTATTCACATTTCTTATTACTTTTTCATATATTATGTTTAACAGACGTTTTCTTCTATTGCAATTTCAGGTAATTTATATATTATAAATATAATTAATCATCTAAAATGTTAAAAAGAAGCATATTTATAATACGTATATTTCCCACATTTCTGCAATAAATGGAAGATTTCTACAAATCTCGGAATTTTGTATTTTATTTAATATACCACAATCAACTTAAAAATTCGCACGTGCGTATGAAGATCCCAAAAACATCTGTCTGCCATGTTAAACATAGCGCCAAACAGACTACCAAAAATACGCAAATTATATACAAAAAATTCAATTTTAAAAATATAAAATGTAACCATACACGAGTGCAAACAGTTCATAGAAATATATATATATATAAATATACTAAACAATACAAATAATAGAAGAAAAAAAGAATTGAAATAAAACATCAGCAAAATGTAACAAAATGTACATTTTCCCTTAGGAGAAAAAGCATAGAAACCACGACGAGATGCCTTTAGTCTCACCATCAGAGTGGGTTACTCGTGCATAAGTAACTGCATAATTGAATAAAGCATTAAACACGTGTTCGCCGGAGAACATGAGTGAGAGAGATAGAAAGAAATCATTGTGCAAACAGTAAACAACACTCTTTTGCTAAGGTTATACTGAAATTTGGCAACGTTGTTAATGCAACGTTGCAATTTTAATGCCATAATTACTATTATTCTTTAAAGTTTAAAGTACACAGAAATGTTAATCAAAGCAAATAGTAATATACGAATACAAATTAATAAAATATCGCTAATAAGCTCACGTTAATGTTTTACAATGACTTTTATGGAACTTTTCAATTTGAAAACCACAATTTATTCGCATTTAATATTAGTTAAATAATACTTCTTCACAAACCGAAAAAATTTTGCTATGAACTTTCCATAAATCATTTCAATATAGCTCATGCGTGCTGATTTTGATTGCTTACTTGGTTTTTTCCATTACGTACTGTTAAAACGTAACGTTAAGAAAATTGCTATCAAAATTTTACGACCTTTTCAGCCATAGTATACAAAAAATAGCCATCACTTACACAACTAGTTTTCTAAAAGAAATGTAAACGTACTTTTTCTTTTAATTGTCAATACTAATTATATTGTTATTTGGTGATTGAAACAATTCTTTAGGAACAAAGCGTGTAGTACGCAAACAGAAAATTAATTTGGAAGTGAAAAATTTATAACATAAATTTTTCACATTAATATACAAAACTCAAATATTACTAGATACAAAATGTTGGAGTGTTTTTTTATACAACAGTATATTATAACAAATTATAATATATCAATAAATATTTAAATAGCTTTAGAATAAGGACTGCGTCGAATAAAATTATCCATTTCATATCTTCAAATTAAAAAAAATTGATCACTGTAGCACTGAATTAAATGGCAGGAAATAATTTGTGTCAGTTATAGTCAATTCAACATTTATTTAACGCGAAAATGGCAAACGAAGTGGATGTGCGACAAAATATAATTAACATTTTTCAAAAACAACCTAGTTAGTCTTTTAAAAAAATTGCCAAGGAGGTAGGGGCTAACCCTAAGACCATTTCTCGCGTTATCAACCGCTTTAAGGAAGACCTGAGTATTGATCGGAAGAAAGGTTCTGGTAAAAAAAAAGGCCCACATGATCGTGAAAAGTCGAAGAAGGTTGTGAATATTTTAAGGAAAGATCCAAGCATATCCGGAAGGAAATTGGCGAGAAAGGCGGATTGCTCAGAATCTTTCGTGCGCAGGACTAAGAAAGAAACTGGGCTGAAGACGTACAAGGTCCAAAAAGTTCCGGATAGAAATGCCGTCAAGAATGAAACCGCAAAACAACGAGCTAAAAAGCTGAACCAAGATTTTTTTTTTAAAATTCGATTGCTGCATAATGGACGACGAAACTTATGTTTTAGCGGACTTTTCTCAGCTACCTGGGCAGGAATTTTATACAGCCGATTCTCGAGGAAATGTCGCTGAAAAATTCAAATAAAAAAAAATGAGAAAATTCCCAAAGAAATTCCTTGTTTGGCTGGCAATTTGCAGTTGTGGAAAAAGGGGCAGCTCATTCGTGACATCGGGTACAATTAAAAGCGAAATATATGTGAAGGAATGCTTGCAAAAGAGATTGCTTCCATTTTTACGCCAACATGAAGTGTCCACATTTTTTGGCCTGACCTCGCTTCATGTCACTACAGCAAAACGGCCTTAGAGTGGATCCAACAAAATGCAGTGATTTTGGTGCCTAGAGAAGCCAATCCACCAAACTGTCCAGAACTCAGGCTGATTGAGAGATACTGGGCTTTAGAAAAAAGGGAGATGAAGACAACAAAAAAAGTGGCCAAAGACCTTCAAGACTTTAAAAGAAAGTGGTCTTCAGCAGATGTGAGGGTGTCGGACACTACCATTACAACATTAATGGAAGGGGTTCCGGAAAAATTAAAACTTTTTATTAAAAAATATTAATTTCTGGTTTTTTACATTTTTTTTTAAATCTAAAAATAATTTTCAAAATAAAATATTTTATTCTATAAAAATTCGATTACTAGATTTCTAGATTTTTTCATTTTTGTAGTGGACAATTTTATTCGACGCAGTCCTTAAATGTCTCTTAAACCTTTCTAAATTTCATCTTTTTTTTTTACTGAAACTGTGTTGATGGGCCATATTTTAAAAATTATAATCAATGGAAATAAGTTAGAAATTTTTGTGGACTATGCTCTACAGAATCATAAAACATTTTCTTATGTAGTATTAGATTCGATTAGCTAAAAAAATCATCAAAAAATAGTATAAAAATTAGAATTTTTCGAGTTTCAAATTTCAAATATTTTAAAACCATAACGTAGTAATTAGTAATTATTAATATATTATAATTAGTTTTGACAAAGAAAAGAAAAATTGTGTTTACAGTTTTCAAAAAACTTATTGTGTAAGGAAATGTATTACATAGAAAGGGAAAAAAAGTGGAGTAAGCAGTTAAAATGAATTATATACCTATAGGATTGATTTAACGAATGTTCAGAGTAACATTATTTCATCTTTTGTTGTGTAGGTTTTTTGATAAAATAAAAGAAAAGTGAGATATGTTATTTTTATTTATGCTGAAATTTGGCAACATGGTTATTTCAACATAGCAATTTCGTTACATAAATGCATAGCAACACCATCTATTGTAAAGTAGAAAAATGTAAAGTTTGGTGTTTAAGTATGTTCTACGAGTTACCGTTAGTATATTTTAAAATACATTTTTAGCAACACCATAGTAAAACACGAATGGCCTTCGAAGCTGTCATAATTTCTTTTTTTATTTTTGCGTGTTTAGACGGTGCTGTAAAGTAACGCCGGATGCAGCAACTAGCAAAAGTGGCAGCACCAGTTGTTGCTGCATGCAAAGTTGCTTAACAATGTTTGCAAAGAAATTAAGTGAAATTATTCTGCAAAAGCAGAAGTTTGTATTTTTATTGATTACGGCAACTGGGTGAAAAAAGAATAAAGTAAGGAGAATTTAATGTTTTTTATTATTACTATAGCAAACTTAACATAAAATGAAAATAAAGGGTTTTTCAATAAGAGCGCTACAAAAGTTTTTTACAAGGGTTTTTCAACAGGGACGCTACAAAAGTAGAGCGACAGAGCCACCAAACGACGCCATATTTCTTGCCGTTCTTTTAACATTTCTCTTTAGTAAGGTTTGCCATTTCATGATATTTTTCTTGAATCTGCCAACAACGAGTCGAAATTATTAAAAATTACTACCGAAATTCGAATTCGTATATCTTTCCATCTTGAAATGGTAAACCTTACTGAAGAGAAATGTCAAAAGAGCGGCAAGAAATATGGCGTCGTTTGGTGGCTCTGTCGCTCTACTTTTGTAGCGTCTCTGTTGAAAAACCCTTTTGTTATTAAATTTAATAAACTTTTATTGCAAAAAAAGTTTCAAATTAATATTTTCAATACAAAGTGTAAATTTATTTATTTTAATTTTCACTGTAAATTAATTATACGCTTCAAAAGAATATTTGGAATGTTATATTTTTGATAGACAACATCAAAAGCGCTCTTGAATTTTGTCAAAAATTCGTATGATTTATTTTGCAAATTAATTTAAGTGAAATTTATTTTGCTACTGTCAGTCAGCCACATTTTGCAACAAATTCCATTGAATTGCAATTGAATGAACGTCGAGTGCAATTGAAAATTGATGCCGGAAATAAAAAAAAAATCCCTTGAAATTGTGGCGCATTTTTAATGAAATTAAAAACAAAAAACGTGAATTGTGAAAAACTGTCAAAATCAGCGAACGAAAGGCATATCAATCAACGTACATTTTTTTTATACAATTTGAAGTTTTTTCGTTATTTTTCAAATATTTTAGTTTACTTTTTAGTTTTTTTTTGTTGCAAATTGAACTCATTCAACTAATTCAATGCACAATTCAATCCACTTTATATTTGCAACGTAAAGTTGATTTTAATATCGGCCATAAATTATGTGCAGACAAAAGTGTTTTGCAATAGATTAAAATCAAAGCACCAAAATGCTTGGCCACGACTGTTTGCTGCCTTTCGCTTCATTTTATTATGTCGTAGTGTCGCCAAAGTCAGCATGATGTGTCTAAGGAAATCTACATGAAATCTTCTTGAAATCTGCTCTTATCTAAGCACTCTCTATCTCTATTTCGTCCTGCGTCAAGTGATAAATGTTTCGCGCCTTTGCCGCCTGCCTGACTTTTGCATAAAATTGATGGTGTGCGTCGTGGACCGTTCGTCGAAAATTATTAACATGACTTGACCTCAATATATATTTAAATATAAATCAAATCTCTTGGTTCTGGGCCTTTGTGCATGACCAAACAAATTCACAGGACGTACAAAAACAAAGTCAACTTTTCGGCATGTTTTGTTTTCGTGTTTGAAATTTATTTGTTTCGAGTATTTTCACATAAGAGACTATGACAAAATGAAGAAGAAAAAAAACCATGAATATGTCGGCTACATTCTCTAGTCATCCAGTCTATTTGACACTATGAAAATAAAAAATATTATTTACACAGCTTATAACAACAGTCTGAAAATTGCAAAATACATCGGGAAAATGGTAAATAGGAAAATGCTAGTGGAAATTTATCAATTTATAATAAGTGACAAAAATCGATTAAATGTTAAAATAAATGAACTAGTCTATCATTATAAATTAGAAAAAATGTAGTGATCCCTAACAAAATTTTGTTAAAATCAATGACAAAGTCAAATTTGTATTTTTATTTTTGTAAACATCAAATTTAAATACATTAAAAAAAAAAGAAAAAAATCATGCGGTTTATAGATGTGATACACCATTGCGAAGGTAATTTAATTGTCTAAAATATAAGTAAAAAATTTATATTGAATTAAAAAACATGCATTCGAAACTCCTATGCAGGGGCGGAAAAAGATGAATTTCTTTTTAAACCGGTAATTAAAAGGGGCTCTTACTTCTCCGTCCACTAAGGCTAATTTCCATGTATAATTTTGAATTTTAATAATTCAAGGGCTCATTTAATGAATACACGGGGTTTTAAAAAAATGCGTATTACTGACAGGCCTGGTCAAGAAAATTGGTTAAAAAGTATAATCTTTTAATAAATGAAGATCTCTTTAATTCGTGTAATTTAGATAATTAAAATGACTTTTCAATGCTGTATGACATCTTTAAAACAAATTTTTAATAATGTACGCAAAGTGAAAATGTACAAAAATTAAAATTTAAATTTTGACTTTGTCATTGATTTTCTCAAAATTTCGTTAAGGATCACCCATTCTTTTCTAATTTATAATAATAGATCAGTTCATTCCTAATATTTTCTTACCAGTCACAGTGATTTCGATTTAGTAAATAATGCTACAGTAATAATTAAACAGTGACAGATCATGAATTTTTGTGGTTGAAATAAAAACAAAAAATCGAAATAATCAAAAAATAATTTTGCACATTTATTAGAATTATAATAATTATCATATTATTTAACATAGCATATTTTCTGATCATATTTCCTAACATGTTGAAAATTTAATTTTTATTTTAACCACTAAATCATTAGATCCGCCACTATTTAATTATTTCTGCAACAATTTTTACAACTTTAAAATCACTGTAATTGGTTAGAAAGTACTGTGAATGAACTAGTCTATCATTCTAAATTAGAAAAATGTAGTGATCCGTAACAAAATTTTGTTAAAATCAATGACAAAGTCAAATTTTTATTTTTATTTTTGAAAAACATCAAATTTAAGTACATTAAAAAAAATGAAAAAAAAATCATTCGGTTTATTGATGTTATACACCATTGCGAAGGTAATTTAATTGTCTAAAATATAAGTAAAAAATTAATATTGCATATATCAACAGATTATACTTTACAACCAATTTTCTGGACTACAACCAATTTCCTTGACTAGACCCTGTATCTTAAACTGCACTCAGAATACTATAAAAATTGGTCAATAGAACAGGTATTGATTCTACAGTATACAAAAAAATAAATATTTTCATATAAACTCAAAAATATCTTAATAGGATTTAATAGTATTTTGTAGTATTTTATGGTATTTACCTATTAAAATAATAGTTTATCCTATTGAAGAAAACTATTGATTTTATGGTATTTTTTTTATGAGTGTGGGTGCAAAATAAGATAATTATACCCTACACGAAGAGTGAAAGGGTATGTTCAATTTGGTACGCCGTTTGTAACACCCAGAAGGAAACATCTCCGGTATGGAAAAGTATATATATTCTTGATCAGCATGACCTCCTCAGTCGATTTAGCGATGTCTGTCTGTCCGTCTGTCAGTCTGTCAGTCTGTCAGTCTGTTTGTTGTCTGTCTGTTGAAATAACGATTACAGAAAAACTAGAAGAGCTAAATAAATGAAACTCCTAATTTATATTACTTATATATCTACGCTGTCTGTCAGTGAAAATGGGCATGATTTGTCCATTATGACCTGTGAACCGACCACTTATGTTTAAATTTATCATATAATACACATCTACTGGTGAATTTTACTGTATACGTGCTTAGGTAAACATATCGGTTGTACAGGATGCGGTTCATTGTCAATACTTCAAAGGGTCATTCTATGACTCAAAAAAATAAGAAAACATAAAATAAATCTCAAATAAATCTTTTTCACAATATATAAACTAAATAATTCTTCTGTCGAGTAATCTAAGAACTCGATAACAGAAGTATTTCAATTATAAGTAATGCTTTCTCATTATTTGTTCATACTCAAGATTAATACATTTTTGCCTAGGTATCTCGTTTTATTTAAAAAATGAACAGACTAATTTCTTCTTCATCTTCTTCATCTTCTTCATCTTCTTCATCTTCTTCATCTTCTTCATCTTCTTCATCTTCTTCATCTTCTTCATCTTCTTCATCTTCTTCATCTTCTTCATCTTCTTCATCTTCTTCATCTTCTTCATCTTCTTCATCTTCTTCATCTTCTTCATCTTCTTCATCTTCTTCATCTTCTTCATCTTCTTCATCTTCTTCATCTTCTTCATCTTCTTCATCTTCTTCATCTTCTTCATCTTCTTCATCTTCTTCATCTTCTTCATCTTCTTCATCTTCTTCATCTTCTTCATCTTCTTCATCTTCTTCATCTTCTTCATCTTCTTCATCTTCTTCATCTTCTTCATCTTCTTCATCTTCTTCATCTTCTTCATCTTCTTCATCTTCTTCATCTTCTTCATCTTTTTCATCTTCTTCATCTTCTTCATCTTCTTCATCTTCTTCATCTTCTTCATCTTCTGCATCTTCTTCATCTTATTCATCTTATTCATCTTCTTCATCCTCTTCATCTTTTTCATCTTCTTCATCTTCTTCATCTTCTTCATCTTCTTCATCTTCTTCATCTTCTTCATCTTCTTCATCTTCTTCATCTTCTTCATCTTCTTCATCTTCTTCATCTTCTTCATCTTCTTCATCTTCTTCATCTTCTTCATCTTCTTCATCTTCTTCATCTTCTTCATCTTCTTCATCTTCTTCATCTTCTTCATCTTCTTCATCTTCTTCATCTTCTTCATCTTCTTCATCTTCTTCATCTTCTTCATCTTCTTCATCTTCTGCATCTTCTTCATCTTATTCATCTTATTCATCTTCTTCATCATCTTCATCATAGCTTCTTCTACTTCATCAACCTCAACTTCTTTAGTTTCATCGTCTTCTTTCCATTTATGAACTTTACACTTTTTTCTACCATCAGCATTCTCCAAATATTTTCAATATTTGTTCTTCTCTTCGGCCATTTTGTCGTTTTGGTGTCGGTTAAGTTGAATTAAATTAAATTCATGTTGACAATTGATAAATGATGATGTGGTCAATTTTATCCTATCGTCGGATTCGCATTCCCCGCGGCTTTAATCCAACAAAAGATGGTTCACAAAATATGTTTGCGATTTCCAGCTATTCTTCTTGTTTTGCTTTTTTTCTCCCTTTATAGACGTCGTTGTTTGCAGTTGTTGCTATTGTTTTTTGGGCTGGCTTGCAGGTCAGGTCTCGGTCTCGGTCGGGCCAGGAGGTCAGGCCATCACAGTGGCTGTCAGTTTTAATTTGATTTTAAATCTCTTGAAATTCGCCACTCGCAGCACTTTAATTTACTTTTACTTTTGGAAATTCATAAATAAGTTACGCTCGTATATGTCAAAAAGTTAAAACGCGCTTATCTTTGGCAAGCGCAAGTTCGAGATCCGCACGGGTGACTTTTTGATTTACGATGCGTGGAGATGGATGGTTTTGGTGGTAGGCTGGCTGACTGGCTGGTTACGCCTAAAGTGTGTTGATTGGTGACTTCTTTTGTTGTTGTCGCATTTTCAAGGATTCTTTGTTTGGTTATTTTGTGGATTTAAAGTTTAACTGATTGTTGTCTTTAAAAGAATTCGCCTTATAAAAAACACTTTATAAGCTAAATATCTACAAATAAAATGTATATAATATGGTTTTACTCCCTTAAGATTGGTAATTCAAATCTGCACAGTAATTAAAACTAAATATTTATTTTACCTTGAGCTCGCCTCTCGACTCTGATACCTACTCGTCGCTCCACATGCTAATAAATTCCTAAGTAGCATCGAGAAACACTTTCCAAACATTTCGAAAGATGTTGCTACGTAGTGCGCCTATAATCACATTAAAATCAGTATGTAGTTTTTAACCTCTTGGCCAGGAATTTATGAAACAAACTTTTGCACTTGGCTTCTAGGATTACAAACAGCTTGGTAATTAGCAGCTATTAAAATGCATGCTGAACCGAACAGGTGGCATGTCTCATTAAAATTAAATCAGCTCAGTTCTGTGCTGCTCAGCCCAGTCCAGTGCTGATTTTTAGATGTTTTTGCACGTTGAGCGCTGCCGGCTTTGTGGGCTTTGTTTAAGGTTGCTGTTGGTAACCTATGAGACTGACGGACTGGCTTTTGTAGCAAACGAAAACCTAAGGCTACAATTATAAGACTTGCAATGAGATATTTGTTGACAGTTGACAGTGTTGGTTGGGTATCTAAGAGCGGTTGGGGGCAAAGTTATATTTTTTTAAAAGCACAATTTAAGGACTGGAAAATGAATGAAAAATTTTAAATTCGAAAAGAATCAAATTAAATTTTCAACGATTACTTAAAATTGTTTGTGATTACAGTAGATAACAAATGGAGCCATTTTTTAATTATCCACGATCTAGGTATGATTTTTCGATGGATTTCAAGATTCTAATCACGACCTCATACTCAGTTTTTTCAGATTGTCTGAAGTGTTTGTGTTATTACTTAATACATATACATGGCAATTTTCGTGTTTTTCTGCATATTTTGGACTTTAACTTTTTAAAAATTTGAGTTATCGATCCAATTTCTTATGTATTATATTAAGAATACCTCAGATAATATTTTAAAATTAACTACATGAAATTCGTGCTAATCTGACCGGAGTCATAACCACTCTACCTATTATTTATTGCCTAACATACTAAGTTTTCATAATTCAATGAAATATATTATATTGTCACTATCATGCCAAATGGGCGAATGTGTAATTTTTGACATTTGCGTATTTTTTTTTAATGTAGTTTTTCCTCAAGTATACTGTGCCAAAATCGTGTGTGGTTTTGTTCGATATTTTTAGCTACAAAAGTCGAAAACCAAAAGGCCGAATTCGAAAAAATTTAAAATCTTCTTATGCCAGAAGGGCGAATCTTTTCGTTTTTTTGCTATAACTTTTAGGTGATGCAAGATAAAATAGTGACGTTGAAGGATTTATTGTTTGTTTTTAAAGCACCTATCGATTGGCATCATTATTAAGAAAAATATTCTTTTGAATTTTTATCATTTGTAAGAAAAATTTTTGGAAAATTATTTTAAAATAATGATACCAATCGATAGGTGCTTTAAAATCAAAAAATTAATGCTTTTACATTATTTTTCGTTTATTTTATGCCGTACTTTCAGTTCTCAAGTAGTTCTTATATGTTATTTCTTATATAATGCTTGCTCGACATGCAGAAATTAGTAAAATATTTTATAATAAATTGTATAAGTTCGTATCTCTGGATTGTGTACAAAATAAAAACACTTATTTGGTTTAAATTATAACAATTACTTTAATAAACAACTTTACTAATTATAAATTCTAACAACTGCTGCATGTCCACAATTTAACATGACATTGAGCACATACGAGATGTACTCGATCACTTTCAAATTACTTTCCAGTATGTGCCTCAGATGCGGCGCCCTTATATGCTCCATGCAAACGTTCGACAGGCTTTGACATGTTTCGAGAACTTTCTACTATTTTCGTGAATGACACATGCTATTGGCATCTCAATCGCACTTATGTGTTTTCAATGCGCTGATCCTTCTATCTCTTTCTCGCATACTGCCTTAGTGCGCTGAATGTTCTTCAGTCTCTTTCTAACTCATTGCTTAGTGCGCTGAATTGTCTTGCGTCTCATTTACTCTTGCACAGTGGAGCAAATTACCTCTTTTCATAAAAATATTTATTTATAATTACAACTTTTTATTAATAAAAAGTTATATTTATAAAAAATATATTTAAAAACAAAATTTAGTTCGACAAAAAAACATTTTTTTTTTCTAAATATTTTATGTTTCGATTTTTTTTTGTAATTTTTTTTTTTTTAATTTTTTTTTTCGGTTATGTTTTAATTACAATTTTTACAACAACACTTTTTTTCGAATTATTTTCAAACATTACAAACATTTTCAAAATTAAATTTTTTGAAAATTTCGTCAAAAAATATTATATTGTGAACGAATTCATCAATATGACGATTAAAATTCATTGTATTGAATATGTCGTCCTTCACTATGATGTTCGCTAGTACGAATAATTTCATTTATATAAAATACCACCGTTCATTAAATGACAGATTGGTGACTGTCATTTAATGAACGGTTGTATCAATATGATGCATCTGGTAGTTGTTGAAAAAATTCATAATATTTATGAATAAATTCATCACATTGATGAATTTTTTTTCTGTGTAAGATCATGAATAATTTTTTGTTGTTGTGCTGTGTTATCAAAAATTGTGGAAGGCTTCAAAAATCAGTGATTATTTATTGCTGTAAAGTCACTTAATTTAAAAATGATTTTTGAATATCTGTTATACTTACTCAAGCTTTATATTGAAAAACACAATATTTGTTATACTTACTGAGGGTGTGACAAGAATATAGCAGTTTGAACTTTTCTTAGGATATGCCGAATATGTAGTCAAATTGGAAGCAAAAATCGTTTTGAGTAAAGTATTTTTATTATTTTTAATGTATTTCCTGGTTGTATGAAGAAGTAATAATTTATTCCCCTAATTTTGCAGTATTTATTAATTGAAAATAGCTTGTATTAGTAGTTTTTAGAAATACATATGAGCGATAGAGCGCTAAAACCTAATATCCCTCCATGTTAAAGTTAAAGTTAAACTGAAACTTAAAATGGTACGTAGAATTTGAGCGACATCATTATAAAGCAATTTATAATTTCTATCGAATATTGCACATATGTGTACTATCTATTTGCCTATATAGATAAAAAGTAATTGCTGTGGTTACGCTGAAAATTGACAACGTTGTAAATTAGTATTTAGCATTGACACGTGTATGGCAGGATAAAGCTAAAATGAGACTGTGATAGATATGGATTTAAAGCGAAATCTATAAATCTTTGGTTAAAATTCTGCTGAAATTTGAAAACATGTTTTTTGCAAAATTAGAATTTTATTAGAAAAACGACAAGAATTAATTTTCAGTAGAACATATGAGCAAACTATGAACCACAAATGTACAACGTGGTTAATACAGATTTATATAAATCATTTTCACATATTTGTCAGGATGAATTTAAAGAGACATCGTGAGATATATGGACTAAAAGCGAAATATATAAATACTATTGTTACGTTTTTTGTTTGAAATTTGGCAACATGGTTGTTGCATCATTTCAATTTCTACACAACACCGAGAAGATGTAGTTTTTAGAAAATCCTATAAGCGATACGGAGTATAAACTAAGAACCAAAAATGTTAAGGTTACAATGAAATTTGACAACGTTGTTTAATGCAACGTTGCAATTTCAATAGCATTTATAATGTATATTGAATATTGTAAATTTATTTTCTAAAGAATATTATTCTTTTTGTATTAAACTAAAAATTGACAAAGTGATTGTCAGCATATAAGAGATCGTTGTCCTGTAAACATAAATTTATGGTATTTCCAGTTTATAAAAACTTTAATCTCTTATTTTTTATAAAATATTGTAAATAAAATTTTAAAGTGCTCTGGCACTTCTAATAAATCTGTTTGAAAAAGTTTTGATATCTGTGCTAGTAATATAAACCACCACTGACCGCAGGGTTGTGCAACACCACGTCATTTGGTTGCCATGTTTGTTGCACATCAACGTCAGTGGCCGGAACAAGAACAACAAAAACCGCATGGTAACAACAACAACAGCAACACGTGAAAAACATTATTTCAAAAGTTTATAGAATGCGGTTAAAATTGTGGACTACACGAATGTCGAATATATACGCCGCTGTAACTGACCAAGTGACTCTTTGACTCACTAAAGGACAGACTAAAACCACTGCAATATGGACAAATAGGTTCAAAATAAAATTGTCGAAAATTTCATATTTAATGCAATGCATGAAAAACGTATAAAATCTGAAAGTTTTGGAAACGGTTGCAGAAATTGCATAAAATATGCATTTTAAGAAAAACTTTTAAAAACAGTGAAACAACTAATTATGTGATTCAGCAGTTTTAAATTAATAAAAGTTAATTTTGTAGATTGTTAGAGAAAAGTATGCACGTGCTTGATGGAACCTATTAATAATGATATAAATATATAAAAGTGATAAAGGGTTTTTCAACAGGGACGCTACAAAAGTAGAGCGACAGGGACAGCAAACGACGTCATATTTCTTGCCGCTCTTTTGACATTTCTCTTCAGAAAGGTTGCCATTTCATGATGAAAAGATATACGAATTCAAATTTCGGTAGTAAATTTTAATAATTTCGACTAGTTGTTGGCTCGTATATCTTTCCATCATGAAATGGCAAACATTACTGAAGAGAAATGTCAAAAGATCGGCATGAAAAATTGCGTCGATTGCTGTCCCTGTCGCTCTACTTATGTAGCGTCCCTGTTGAAAAACCCTTGAAAAAAACTTTTGTAGCGCTCTTATTGAAAAACCCTTTATATGAGCCATTCCACAGCAAATCGACCAGGTCACAGTGTGTCCAAACGCTCATAAATCGGGTGAAATTCAGTATTTTCGGAACCACTCAAACGATTTTAAAAATTTAAGAATTATTGTATAGTAAGAACTTGAGAGAACTTAAGTTCTAAAATTTGAATTTACATCTTTAATGGTTATGGAGATAAAAATCAGCAAAGTTGAGATTTTTTTCATGAAAAAGTTTTCAAAAATTGTAAAAAATCCAAAAGTTATCCAATTTTTAAAATTCTTTTGCGTATGAAAAGCATACATTGACATCTAAAGAAAATGTGCTTATTTGAGAAAATATCTTATTTAGTTTTAAAGTTATGGACTACAACATGCATTTTTTTCATTTTTGAAGACTTTACTTTACATATTTATACATAGATTGAAAATTTGATCATGGCATTAAACTATTTGTATGGTACTTTTATAAACAATTAACACATAAATCATAAACTGAAAACTGTTTTTAAATATCTCAAATAGTTTAGTAAATATAAAATTGTAAAGTCAGGAGTTGGAACTTAAATTCTTTGATTTCAATGAATTTTGCGCAACTGATAAATGGTATCAAGATATGCACTGATAAATATTTTTTTTATTTTTTCTGACCACTATTTCTAGAGTGGTCCACATTACCAAAAATGGAATAAAAATTACTTTTTTGTGGTTGCTCAAATCGTCACTATTATGCCAAAGGGCGAATGTGTAATTTTTCATATTTACTTTTTTTTTACATTTTTGAGTGTAGTTTTTCTTCAAGTTTATTGTGCCAAAATTGTGTACGGTTTTGTTGGATATTAATAGCATACAAAAGACAAAACCAAAAGGGCGAATTCGAAAAATTATAAATGTTGTCATGCCAAAAGGGTGAATCTTTTCAATTTTTTGCCATAACTCTTTATTCGTGTAAGATAAAGTAGTGGTGTAAATGAATTAATTGTTTCGATTTTTCGAGCTATCGATTGGCATCATTATTTTAAAATATATTTTTTTTAATTTTTATCATTTGCAAAAAAAATGTTTGACATTTTTTTAAAATAATAATGCCAATCGATAGGTGCTTTGAAAACAAACAATTAATACCTTCACACCACTTTTTTATCTTGCACCAATAAAGAGTGATATCAAAAAAACTTTGTAAAAATTGGAAAAATTGAAAATCTTGTCATGCCAAAATGCTGAATTTTTTGTTTTTTTGCTATAACTCTTTATTGGTGCAAGCTAAAATAGTGATGTAGAGGCATTAATTTTAAATTTATTTTTAAAACACCTATCGATTGGCATCATTATTTAAAAATATTTTGCCAAGCATTTTTCTGGCATATAACAAATGGCAAATTAATGTTTGGTAAAATATTTTTAAATAATGATGCCAATCGCTAGGTGTTTTAAAAATAAAGAATTAATGCCTCCACATTACTATTTTATCTTGCACCAATAAAGAGTTATAGTAAAAAAACGAAAAAATTCGCCCTTTTGGCATGACAAGATTTTCAAATTTTCCAATTTTTACAAAGTTTTTTTTTTGATATCACTCTTTATTGGTGCAAGATAAAAAAAGTGGTGTGAAGGTATTATTTGTTTGTTTTCAAAGCACCTATCGATTGGCATTATTATTTAAAAAAATTGTCAAACATTGATTTTGCGCTAATAAAAAGTTATAGCATAAAAAACAAAAATATTTGCATTTTGGTCAGGCCTCTTTGGTAGCCTCTCAAAATTCGTATTTATTATTCAGTAAGTGGTCCAAATCCAATCGTATTTTAATATTCAGTTTTTAAAGTAAAACCCAATTAACTATATTTCATTTAAAACGGCGCCTATTCTCAAGTGATTGGGCATTAACTTGTACACAAAAACCCCAGATTTACACATGTTCCATATGATAGTCACGCCATTCACGTGACTCTCACGTGAATGCCTGCAAATTAAGTTGGTACGTGGCTCTGACATGCAATCGTGCCTCGAGCTACTTAAATATATTCGGAATGCATTCTTGAGCAGCATAAAATGACGATGATTTATGTGAAATTCGATAAAATTTTTTAAAACTAAAATCATGCTTTGCATTAGTCAGAGTTGGAGTCGGAGTTGCTCTGACAACCTACAGCAATGTTGCTGGCAGCGAACAGCAACAATGCCAACAGCCAAATACTTACACAACAACAAGAGCAACAACAGCAACAGCAACTACAAAAACAATATAATGTATTAGCGCTACAAATCCGCAGCACGTTCCTTGTAAATCGCTCTTATCCTGACAGCTTGTTGCTAGAGATTAAAACAACAAAATACCAGGGAATACAATGGATGGCTAAACGTCATGTGCGCACAAATGAAACAATATATATAAATTGTACATATGTATAATTTATATATTTTTATTCTGTATAAATGTCTGTGCACTCTGAAAAAAAAAAACTGCAAAATGAGTAGCATTTTAAAAGAAATACTATTCTTTTTACTATTAAAATTGTTCAATAGGAGGCATACCATTGGGTAAAACCATTTTGAAATTTACACAAATAAAAAATAAAATTATGACTTTGTCATAGATTTTCTAAAAAATTCGTTACGTCAGTTTAGTCCAATTGAAAAATAAAAAAATAAACGTATTTTCGATACTACTACATTATTAAACAATCAATAGTATAAAAAGTTTTCTTTTAATAGTACGAAATATTTCAAATACTATAAAATTTAATAGAAATATTTAGAATTTATATGCAAAACCCATTAATAAAAATCCATAAAAGTAAATACTATTTCCATTAAATAAATATTATGTAATTTTTTTCTCGGTGCACCCAGAAAAAAATACTATATAAATAATAGTTTTTTACTATTAAAAATAGTCAATAGGATAAATTATTATTTTAATCGGAAAATACCATTAAATACTAGAAAATACCATGACATTGCCATTGAGTTTATATGAAAGGATTTATTTTTTGTATACTATTAAATCAATATTTGTCCCATTGACCAATTTTAATGGTATTTGAGGGAATTTTTTTCTGGGTGTAGTTTTAACAAAAAACGGATATAATTATAACATTTCCGAGTTAAAATTTTTAAAGAACAATAACCATTTCTCTAACCATTTTTCTGTCTGGTGACTGTGGATCTTAGTAGATATTAAACACCATTGTTTCTCGAATATTTACTTGTAATATCAGCTTCAAAAACAAAAGTATGCATGCTTTGATCATTTGTTTTACAAATGAGAATCAAAACATTACTGCAGTATACTCACAAAACATTTGTATTGTAGAACAAAAGTGCTTGAACTGCACTACTCGCTGTAGTAAGCACACCGAGTACAGTGAATATTAAACTGAGTAAACGAGTACAGCAACTATACGATTACAACGAGTACTGCGAGCTAGCAAAAGGTAGTTTTAAATGTTTAATATTAAATATTATAAAATCAAAATTCAAATTTAATATGTAATTAATAACAAGAATTAAATTCAGAGATCACAAATAATTTTTTACCTTATTTCCCTTTGGTTTTACACTGAGAGATATTATTTTTCATAACATAAAAAGGTCATTGGTTGAGACAAAATTTTTATTTCAAAATAATGAAGGTATTTGGTTGAGAGTTATATGAAAAACCTTTATTTTAAAGGTCTTTGGTTATGGTTGTTTTTTGTTGTTGCTGAAATTGATAGGAGAAACAAAAAAAGTTTTTGTTGTTTGAAAATTACGAACATTGTGATTTAGTGTCGTCCAAAAATGTTTTAACAATTTTATTTTTCTAAATTTTTCGAACATTGTTGTTTTTGTCGAACATTGTTTTTTTTCTAAATTTTTCGAACATTGTTGTTTTTGTTGAATATATTTTTTTTATAAAAATGGTAATTTCGAACATAGTTTTTTTTTCTAAATTTTTCGAACATTGTTGTTTTTGTCGAATATATTTTTTTTTTATGAAAATGGTAATTTCGAAAATTGCGTTGTTTTTGTTGTCCAATTTTTTTTCAATATTTTTCGAACATTGTTGTTTTTTATGTTGTTTTTGTCGAATATATTTTTTTATGAAAATGGTGATTTCGAACATAGTTTTTTTTTCTAAATTTTTCGAACATTGTTGTTTTTGTCGAATATATTTTTTTTATGAAAATGGTAATTTCGAACATTGCCTTGTTTTTGTTGTCCATTTTTTTTTCAATATTTTTCGAACATTGTTGTTTTTTATGTTGTTTTTGTCGAATATTTTTTTTATGAAAATGATGATTTCGAACATTGCGTTGTTTTTGTTGTCCAATTTTTTTTTTAATTTTTCAAACATTGTGTTTTTTACGAATATTACGACTAGAGATGGGCGCGTGACTAGAGATGGAATCGAAACTTGATTCGGAACCTATATATTTTTTTTATGAAAATGGTGATTTCGAACATTGCGTTGTTTTTGTTGTCCAATTTTTTTTTTTAATTTTGTAAACATTGTGTTTTTTACATTCGTTCGAACATTGCGTTGTCCACATTTTTTTTTAATTTTTCGAATATTGTTGTTTTTTATGTTTTTAACAATTTTATTTTTCTAAATTTTTCGAACATTGTTGTTTTTGTCGAATATATATGTTTTTTTTATAAAAATGGTGATTTCGAACATTGCGTTGTTTTTGCTGTCCAATTTTTTTTTCAAAATTTTTCGAACATTGTTGTTTTTTACGAATATTACGACTAGAGATGGGCGCGTGACTAGAGATGGAATCGAAACTTGAGTCGGAACCTATATATTTTTTTTATGAAAATGGTGATTTCGAACATTGCGTTGTTTTTGTTGTCCAAATTTTTTTTTTTAAGTTTTCAAACATTGTGTTTTTTACATTCGTTCGAACATTGCGTTGTCCACATTTTTTTTTAATTTTTCGAATATTGTTGTTTTTTATGTTTTTAACAATTTTATTTTTCTAAATTTTTCGAACATTGTTGTTTTTGACGAATATATATGTTTTTTTTTATGAAAATGGTGATTTCGAACATTGCGTTGTTTTTGCTGTCCAATTTTTTTTTTCAAAATTTTTCGAACATTGTTGTTTTTTACGAATATTACGACTAGAGATGGGCGCGTGACTAGAGATGGAATCGAAACTGGATTCGGAACATTTATATTTTTTATACCCTACACTAAGAGTGAAAGGGTATATTCAGTTTGGTACGCCGTTTGTAACACCCAGAAGGAAGCATCTCCGGTATGGAAAAGTATATATATTCTTGATCAGCATGACCTCCTGAGTCGATTTAGCGATGTCCGTCTGTCCGTCTGTCTGTCCGTCTGTCTGTCCGTCTGTCTGTCCGTCTGTCTGTCCGTCTGTCTGTCTGTTGAAATCCCTAAGACTTTTAAAATTGAAGAGCTAGATAAATGAAACTTATAACTTAGATTACTAATATACCTACGCTGTATGTGCGAAAAAATTGGCGAGATCGGTCCATTGTGACCTATGATCCGACCACTTATGTTCAAATACCTCATATAAAATTTACATATACAGATCAATTTTACTGTATACGTGCTTAGGTAAACTTTTTTGGTCAAATATGTATTGACATCATGCTCAAATACATGATAATAATGTTTTCCGGCGAAAAGACTTGTGGTTCACAAAAAAAAAAATCGAAATTCGGTACACCTACCCATTTGTAAATATGGGTATCAAATGAATGGAAATTCTTCAGCGATTGAATGTTTGTAGTTATTTTCAGGATTCGTATACCCTGGTGACCTATATATCACTTTGAATGGTAACCACACATATGTGTAGGGTATTTATAGTCGGCTTAGACCGACTATAATTTTGATAATCCGAACTATCATAATTACACCTACTTTAAAATTTCCCATGTGATCTAACCTTCCCAACTGGTTTTTATTTCATTTAATAGCACAAAATTTCAGGAACATTTAAGAAAAACAAAGTGCAAAGTAAAATATTTTGTGTGTGTTTTATCCTTTTTTTTATTATAGTTTCTCTGTTTTCTGTTATTTATTTATTTATTTATTTATTTATTTACCTACTTATTTATTACTATTTTATTTATTTTATTTATTTTTTCTCTTTTTTTGATTTTCGTCCCACATTCAACATTTGTTGCCTTATCTTGACACCATGCTGCTTGTCGTCTGTCAGCCGAATATGTGGTTGCTGCCTGTTGCCAGTTGTAGTCGTTCGTGTTGTTGCTGCCGTTGTCGTTGTTGGTGCTGTTGCTGTTGCTGCTGTTGGTGTTGTAAGTGTAGCCAGGCGTTTCGTCGTATTTCATTTGTTGCTGCAACTCTTCATGTTGCTGACGTTTTAGCTGGCGATTGCATTGTTATTCAAATATCGGAATATTTTTGCAAGATATACGCGATAGAAGTGTTTGTATTTGTGCATGTCACACACACACACACATCCACACATGAGCACACATTCCCACACACAGATGTTGTTGTTTTCGGGGTCCACCAGTGGGAGTTGTGACATATTCCACATTGGGCTGGTGCTGCATATTTTATAAACGAGAGTCAAGTGTGCCTGTGAAAGGTTTATCAGTGAATTGATTTATTCAAGAAGTGTTTTTGGTGTTCGACGTTAGAAACAGAACCCGTATAAAAATCAAACAAAAGGTTACAAGAATATTTTGGTTATTGTTAGCAATTGTGTTGGTGTGAGACAAAGGTCATTTACAAATTTTATAAAATAATCCTTTTGAATTTCGTTTTTGAGATGGGTTTTTGTTGATTCTTGTGATAATTACACAAATAAAAAAAAAACAAATTCTTCAAAATAATGAATTTTTTTACCAACTACCAAATTCATCTATAGGATGATTTCATTCATTGAATTCATATTCAATGGTTTTCTTTTTGTTCAATATGATGTTCTCAAATATTAAAAATTGTAAAAATTTAAGTAATTTAATTGTTACTTTTTTAGTTCTAAAATTTTCATTTCTTTATTTATAACAACAAATTTAAAAAAATCAAAATAAATGGTGATCGAAAAGCACTTTTTTTTTGAATTTTATAAAAAAAAAATATATTCGAAAAAAAATAAAATTGTTTCGAAAAAAAATACGACATTTTTTTTTTTTGAAAATATAAAAAACGAAAAAAAAATATTAAAAAAAATGTTTTTCAAAAACCGGACAGTAATGTAGGCTATATATAGGCGGGATTGAACAAAGAGTCGTGGCACCTCCCATACAACCCAAACTTTTAAAACGATGTAACTCGGCACATACACAAGCTAAGAAATTGATACAAAAAACTCAAATACATACAAAAAAATATACAAAAGCAAAAATGAAAAACAAAAATAAAATGAAACACAAAAATAAAATGAAACACAAGAACAAAATCAAAAGCATAAAACTAAAGCTATAACAAACAACAGCAAAATAAAAAACAAACAAAAAAAAAACAGAAGGAAAAACCAAAACAAAAGCAAACACAAAAACATAAAAACGCAAAAAAAACGCAAAAGGAAAACAAAAGCAAAAACAAAAGCAAAACGCAACAACACAGAAACTACAGCAAAAACACAAATAAAAGCAATGACACAAAAGCATAAACACAAAAGCATCATTACAAAATCAAAAGCAAAAACACAAAAATAACAAAAAATAAAAGCAGAACAAAATAAAAAACACAATACAAAAGGAAAACAAAAACACAAAAAAAAAAACAGGATGAAAACGAAAGAAAAAAACATAGCAAAACCACAAAAGTCAAACACAAAACAAAATTACAACACAAAAGCAAAAACAAAAACAGACACACAGAAGAAAAAGCAAATATACAAAAGAATAAACAAAAGGAAAACAAAAACAAAAGAAAACCACAAAATCAAAAGTTCAAAAGTAAATATACAAAGCAAAAATTAAAAACAAATTCAAAAACTCTAAATAAAAACACACCAACCAAAGCAAAATCATAGAAACCAAAAAATCATAAACACAGAAACAAAAGAATATACACAAAATCAAACACACAAAATCATACACAAAAGAAAAACAAAAACACACAAAAACAAAATAAAACCACAAAATCAAATATACAAAAGTAAATACACAGCAAAAGCAAAAATTAAAAACAAATAAACAGAATAGCAAAAATACAAAACCGAAAAACAAAAGTAAAAACACAAAAGGAAAAAAACAAAAAAAAAAAATCCAAAAGCAAAAAAAGAAAAAAACACAAAAGCAAAAAAAAACAAATGCAAAAGTAAAAGAAAATACAAAAAAAAACAAAAGCAAATGTAAAAAACAAAAGCAAAAAAATATTAAAAACTAAACATGAAAATTTAAAACAAAGTCAATCTCAAAAACAAAAACACAAACAAAATCAGAAACAGAAAAACGCAAAAAAACAAAATTATAGTGAAAACAAAAGTAAAGCAAAAACGGAAAAACACAAAAGACTAAAACATAAATAAGAGCGAAAACCAAATCAAACAAAAACAAAAGATAAACTCAAAAACGTAAAATTTGGTTTGATGAACAACTTTCTTTAATATGATGTACATATATGTTGTGTTTCATGTATATGTTTATTAATATGATGAAAACTGAAATCTCCAATTTGTTTAGAAGACTACATTCTATAACAATAAATACTTAGTTATTCGTTATAATAATATTTGGTTTCATAATGATAAGTGAAACAATGAAATATTGATATTTTCCAGAAATATTCATCAAATCGAAAAGGCTAACATTATCCAATCGATTTAAAATTTTCTTCAACTTAATCTTTCGTGTACTTGAACAAAATGAGAGGGTACCACCTTAAATCAAAAAATATATATATTTTTCTCGCCATAAAAATAAGTAAATAACATTTGACTGTCCTTATTGACTGTCTGACTGATCGATAAATGAAATTTGGACAGGGTGTTCATTAGACTGATTCAAATTTGTATGAAAAATCTAGAACTATTTTAATTTATTTTTAACTTAAAATACTCGGGAGGGATATCCGAAACATTTTCTTGAATAATTTGGAGTGTGCATCAACTTTTGGGTTGAGAGTGTTTTAGGCAAGAGTGCATACTTTTACTATTTGCTAATAATACAATATCTAAAAATATAAGAGTGACATATCATTTTAAAGATAATTATATGTGCAATAATACAAAAATGTTAACTTAAACTCGTTAAAATAAAATTAGAAAAATTTCGACCGTTAAAATTACTGTAGTAAAAAAAAGTCTACATTTTACGTGTTTGCCAAGTCATGAAACTGTAACAACAAATGTATAAGTTAACAAAAAATGTATAATTTAAAAAACCAAAATTTTAGTTAGAGATTTTAAATTAAATACAAAAAGAAAATTGAGTGTTTTCTTTTTACAGTTGATGTAATAATAATGTTCTTGAAAATAGTCATTAATAGTTCAAAAATGTCCTTTAAGCTCTTTCCGCAACATCACAGGATCACCTTTTTTGGGTTTTAAAAGCTTCTTCTCAGTTTTAGAGGTACTCGTTTCAGAAAGTCGACGCGGAGCGAAACATTTTAAGATTGTTGGGTTTTGAATCAGTCTAGTGTTCATCTTCCTACTAATACGAAATACTTTAAGACGGGATTTTTTGATATTCGTGAATTTGATAGTCGAGGCAAAACTGAAATTTTGATGTTTGTGGCCCAATGCTGTATATTGTGATTTTTTATGTTTTTGTCGAATGTGAGCAGGATTGAACAAAGGGGTGTGCCACCTCCGATATAACTTAAAATTAAAGAGGCTATAACTCCTGACCTACGGCATGTACGTCATAGAGGTCATTATTTAGGGATTTCTAATTCGATTTTTATTTATTATAAAATCGAATACTTCTTTTAATATACGACTTTTTAAAAATAATTCTCAACATAAATATTCAGAAAAAAATATATTATAAATTAATGAATAAATGAATACCACTTAGCATATAATATAAATTGTATGTTCCCATAAAAAGTGTTGCCAGCAACGAATGATTTCCTGAATACTTTAATTATAGCAACTACTTCAACTTCTACTATTCTATTTTCCACTTCTTGTAATGTGGATTGCATGCATCATGCAAACACGTATTTTATCACTGCCAAATCATTACATTAGTTCGTCCTGCCCCAAAAGGATATCGCGTGTCATGTGTTGCGCCAGAAAATAGAATAACAATAAAAACCGGAAAAAGAACAAAGAACACAGTTTATAACACATTCGTCAACAGGTTATCGTGTAGGAGGTAGAAAATAAAGTAAAATTTAGCAAAACACCTTAAAGAATTAAAAAAAATTGTGTATCTGGCCCAAAACTAAAGCAGGACAAAGCAAAACTAAAGCCCAAAACTAAAGCAGGACAAAATAAAAGGAATTTTTATGAATAATATTAAAAATTATTAGTAAAAGCATGAAATAGAAAAAAATAAGAAAGACACTAAGCAATAAGAAGGAGGCCGGCTTTAATGAATGCAAACCTTGAAGGTCCTTGAAGAGTAACGCGAAGAGCGTAAGCGACACTGAGTGTAGAAAGCCTTGAAGTTTTTTCTGTGTGTGTTTTTTTGCTGTTGTTGTTGTTCTTTAAATATGTGGTAAGGCTATGCCGCAAAAGTCTACACTTTGTGAAAAGTATAACGAGGCGCAACAGTTTCGAATTGCGAAGGAGCTTTTTTTCGAATTCTCCAAACTATGCTCTCTGTGGGTGTACTTAATTGAGAGAGATCTCTCTTGCATAGCATTAATTATATCTCTCGTTGGTTTTACTTTTCGTGCTCTTTAAGTATCCTTCGAGCACGTTTTTGAATAATGTGTATATTTTTTTTGGTTGCTCCTCTTTCTCATCTGCTTACGTCACATTAGCTGTCAAACATGTTTGACAAACATGCTCATAATATAGAGCATAATGCTAGATAAGCACGGCGTCCCATGATTATCTCTTATTCTTTTATTTTTGTGTGCTCGCGTATCCTGCGCGCTTTTGCGGCATCTTGCAGCATCAGTTGTCTACCACATTACTCTGTCTATCGGTGCCTATCTTATGTTATTGGCTCCTTCGCAGCCACATGCTGTTTGTGACATGGCGTGCGTTAAAAAAGTGAACAGTTTTTCATTTCATATCAACGTTGTTTACGACAATTTACGATTCTGTACGGGTTTCTATAAAGCATTAGCCCCCCTCCCCCTGAAAATAGATATCCCATTTCATAGTCTATTACGGCCCATCTCATTTCTCACTCTAACCCTGTAAACACTCCTAGAATACGCGTGTCTGTACTGCGGGTTGTCACTCTTATTATCCTTTTGTTGGCGGTCGTGCTTTTCATGATGATTCCAGATGAGGGTTTGATGGCTTAGGGTGGCAGGGACTTAAAAATCTGTCTTGTTTTTTCCTGTTCCGTTGGTAACGCACAAAATTTTATAACCATATTAGTTTGCCAAAATAATGATGCGTTGCCAAAATGTGTTTAAAGCCGTTTGAAATTGTGTAAACGTTTTTATTTTCTTCATAATTTTATGCGTTATGGATCTAATTGGAGTTTAAAAATTTAAAAATTATGATTTTACTAAATATATATTTTAAATATTGAGTTTATAAGTTTTTAGTGTTGTTTATTTTTAGTCGACCCATGCAAAATAAATAATGCATTTGGTTGACCTAGAGTCTAACATATTATTTTTTTCTTATTATGCAGAGTCCATAGATAAAGGTTAACCTTTTCCTGAATAACTCTCACTAAATAACATTTATTAAATAAATCAGTGAGAAACAAACACCGAAAAAACTACTGTAGTAAATTATATACTTTTTATGTCTTTGTTTTGAAATAATGCAGTTCTACTACATTTTGGTGGTTTTTAAATACATTTGTCTTTATTTGTCTGATTTCTACGACACCATGTATTGAAAAGTCGTTCTCTATATATTGCAGATTGTTTGCTTTTATTTTAAATATTTGTAGACACACGACGACCGTATAACAAAAAGTCGTTCGTTTTATATAAATTAAGACGAAGTTTAAATACAAATGTATTCAATTTTTGTATACAAATGCAGTCAAACTATGTAGTTATTTCCCATAGAAAATCAAAAAAAAAAAATGTTAAAGATTTTTTTTTTTTATTTTTAATACAGTATTTTTTTTGGTGAAGAAAACTGAGAAAAATTTTTGATTTCGGTCTGTGCGAAACCTTTATTTTTGAAAATTTTCGGTTGCGGTTGAACACAGCGAGAGATATAAAGGTTTACAAAGGGAGAAAGAAGTTCATTTTACCGACCACTTCGAAAAAAAAGTTGTCACCCCCTTTATTTTCGCAAAAAAAAAGCAAAATTAAAAAAAAGGTCTCTCGGACCCCTAGTGATCTTGGAAAATCAAAAATTAAATGAAAGCTCATTTTATCACGATTACAGATCTGCAATTATTTTGTCGATGTGTCAATCCTAGGCCATTAGTCATTTTTGGCAAACTGTTGCACAATTCTCTATTCAGATGACTCCCAATATATCTGGAGCACATACCGATTGTAAGTTTTGATTAAAAAATTGGGCTTATATGGAAATAAAACCCTAAAAACAGAAATTAAACATTTTTTTATCAAAAAAAAAAAAAATTAAAAAGGTTTGGTCGACAAAAACAACAATTTTTAAGAAGTTTAGCAAAAAAACATTGATGAAAAAATGTCCAACAAAAAAAAAGTGTATTCGACAAATTTCGAAAAAAATAAAAATTGTTAAAAAATTTGTTTGGACAACAAAAGCAACGTAATGGTCGAATTCATCATTTTTTAAATTCATACAAAAATGTGCAACAAAAAAATGTATTCGAACAAATTTTGAAAAAAACAAAAATTATTTTTGGACGTCAAAAACCACGCAATGTTCGAAATAACAATTTTCCAAAAAAATTCGAAAAGAAAAATTGAAAAAAAATTGAGAAAAAATTTTTCGATATAATTATAAAAATAACGTTTTGTTCGAAATCACAATTTAAAAAAATAAAAAAAATTAAAGAAAATACAATGTTCGAAAATTTTCTATAAAAACTGTTGGGTCACGAAAACACCGCAATGATCGAAATCACCATTTTCCCAAAAAAAAAAAATCGACAAAAACAACAAAGTTCGAAAAATTAAATAAAAAAGTTTTTTTAGTCGAAATGCAACCAAATCTTCCAAAAAAAATATATATATTCGACAAAAACTACAAAGCTCAATAAATTTCCAAAAAATGTTTTTGGGTGATATAAACAACGCAATGGTCGAAATCACCATTTGAAAAAAAAAATATTTGACAATTAACAGTATAGTGTTTTGTTTTAAGACATACCTCTCCTCGTCCTTGCGCTTCAATACTATTGTCACCAGCTAATGCAATTACCTCTCGATGCTCCTCAAACGATGTAAACATATTACGATCACAGCACATATGTGACGTAGCTCCGCTGTCGATACACCATACTTGGCGAGTTAAAGTCTGCGAATCAGTTCCACACAGTATTGAAAAATTGTTCGATGATGAATTTCGATGATGTTGCTGCTGATATTTATGCTGATTTTGTTGCGGTTGACACTGCTGCTGTTGTCGCCTTTGCGGTTCTCTACATTTTGATGCGAAATGTCCTCTGCGTCCACAGTTGTAACATTTGCCATTCGAGTTGCTGTCGGATTTCCTAGTAGGAACAAATTTTCCTTTTTGATTCGAACGCGCCATGTATGCTTGAGTTCCTTCCGCGTCCATCGATGCAGCTCCTTCGCAACCAGCTCTCCTCTCGTATTCCTCCGTAATTTTTACTTTTAGGTTACAAAATGTCGGCAAATAATCGCGCGCTTCTATTGCTATTACAAAACTTTCATATGACTTCGGCAAGCTCGATAATAAAATTATAACCTGCAATTCGTCAGGCATATTAATATTTATTTCAGCTAGTTTTTCCACAATGTCAGTAAACGCATTAACACATTGCGCAATATTGCAATTATCAGACATACTGATGTTTAGCAATTGCTTAAACAGAGTTACCTTTCATGCAGGACCTCTTGATTGCATGAAATTTCGTCCAAGCTTCATGCGATGTTTTACAATGCCTTACGTGATTTATCTGCGACGGCTTAATGCACAACATTAACGATGCCAATGCCTTCTCATCCTACTTATTCCATGCTGCCTATTCCAGGTCTGTACTGCTGTCCACCTTTTTATCCTGTCCGCTAACAATTTCCCATTACTCCGAATGAATTAACACACTCTTCATCTGGACACACCAGGAGTCATAGTTCTTGTCGTCCAGCTTCTCAATTTGGAATAGTGACGTACTCATCTTGACCATACAACTCGTTCACTTCTATACTTGAATTGATTCGTTATGATATCCTGGGCCCATAACCTATTGGAAAATCAAATTGTGCGCTGGTAGCTCAATCCAAGTTCAACGGAAAAAAATAAAAGAACGACTTTTTTATAAAACGTATATATTCAGACAGATTTTAAATACAGAAAAAATTACAAAACAGAAATAATAGAAATTGAAACATTTTTAACAAGTAGAAAATGCGTGATATAAATATTAGATTTGAACAAGTACATTTTTAACAAGGTGTAGGGTATAAAAATATATATTCGACAAAACCAACAACAATGTTCGAAAAAAAAATATTCGGCAAAAATACAATGTTCGAAAATTTTTTAAAAAAAAAAAATTTTGTTTAAAAAAAAAATCATAAAAACAATGCAGTGTTCGAAATCACCATTTTCAAAAAAAAAAATTAAAATATATAAACAATATTCGATAAAAACACTAAGGGTACGAAAAAAGTTTTTGGATGACTGAAACAACGCAACGGTCGAAATCACAATTTTCCAAAAAAAAAATAATATATTCGACAAAACCAACAACAATGTTCGAAAAATTTATTTGTTAGTTTTTAGTTGTGAAATAAATTTAATTTCTATATACGTCCTCTATACGTCCAATAATCTCGCCTGGAAGCAAAAAATCCATATTTTTCTGTTCTCCTGTAATCTTCTTTAAATTTCCTTTAAATGAGACGAATTGAATTTTCAGTTTACTAACGACCATTAAACAAAGAACTTTAAAATAAAGGTTTTTATATAACTCTCAACCAATAACCTTTATTTTTTGAAATAAAAAATATCTCTCCACCTAATAGTTTAATATATTTTGAAAAATAATATCTTTCAGTGAAAAACAAAATAGAAATAAAGGTTAATAGTTACTAAGGTCTCTGGCATGATGAAAAAACCTTATTTTTCTGTGAGGTTTTCAGTTCCGGTACATATAATTTTCTCAATAGTATCGCTATCTTCAAATGTGCTTTTTGAGATATTGTCCATACAGTCAAACATACGAAAATTATAAAACCAAAACAGAAAGTGTTACTGATCAAGAATTTTAAGCTTCTATACCATTAAAACCTTGCCATTCTATTATTTGGGTGTCAAGGTTATAATTATAGCGATTGTGTTCCTTTCCAAATTTCGAATATTTCCGCAATTTTAGAATTTCTTTTTACCTTTAATAATATTATAGAAAAACATATTTATTAATACTTACTTACGCCAATAGAAATGTTTTACCATGTTACACACTTTTTTTAAATTAAATATTAACTAACATGCATTAAAATAGTATTAAATGTCAAAAGAGAACATTAATAATACCATAATTGATTCAAAAGTTTAAATGCTGTATATGTTTATTATGCAAATTATGTATTTTAGCATTTGAATTGCTGCATAAACTAATTTCCAAAATGAGTTCAGGTGGAAAATGTTGTACTAAGATATAAAGCAAACCGAAAGATAAATACACCTGTATAATTGTGCATGAATTACTGCATGAATTGCATGAATTGCACATGCCAAATAATATGTGGGGATTTTCAAATTTAATATTTTTTTTTATTAACAATATATCGTCATTGTAGAAGGAAAAGTCACCAAATACATTTACAAAATGACAAATATTCATTTACAAAAATCTTTATATATCTGTCAATTTTTAATCGATGATCTCAAATTTTAACCACATGATAAAGAAAATGTAAATCTATTAATTGATATTTCAACTTTAAAAATGCATCAATTACTTTTTATAATATTAATCAACAAACTCGAAATTTAAGTTTTTCATAAAAATGTATTTGGTGACTTTTCGTTCTACAACGACAATACATTTTGTTACATTTCTAAAAACATATAGATGATGCTTTGTTAATTTTTTTTTATAAATAAAAAACTAAACAAAAATAATTATAATAGAACTTATAGTAATTTCCTTTCCAATTGTTTCTATTATTCTAGTATTGCAGTACTTTTTATTTAATTTATTTATTCTGTTAATCGATGATATATTTTAAATAATACTTGATATTTCGACTTTCTTCTACAATTGTAATAAGTTTGTTTTCTTAGAAAAATAAAATAAATTGATTGGATTTGACGAAAACGTGCAAAAAGTAGGTTAGTCTAGTAATACCAAATGATTAAAAATAACACTACTCAAAACAAGTCAGAAAATGTCCTACATAATATTTGTAATATTCTTTACATATTTATTACATAATTTTATAAATTTAATTATTATAAACGATTCAGCAATGTAAACAATTTACCTTTTGTTTGAGTTAAAACAAAATGTTCAAATAAATCTGTTTTCTGTGAAGTATCGAAAACAAAGAACGATTTAATATTTGCATCGACAAGTCGTCAAGAGGCAACAGATAGCACAGTAACTAAAAAAAAAAAAAATTAAAACCTATACAAATAGCCAGCCATAGAAATAGCAACGAGCCGTATGTCAAAAGGGTCCGAGGGACTTTATTTGAATGCGCGCAGTGTTTGAGTGCACATGTGTGAGGCAATGAATGAAAAAATGAAAAAAACTGAATGAATAGAAATAATAACCCTTTCGAAGCACACGAGTTATAAGCAACTTGAGCATTAAATAAATGAAATGCATAGAAAAACATATACACTACATAAATGTAGAAAAAACACTACATGTGCAAAAGAACACTACACATACAGAAGAACAGTACACTTCGTCACACACACACACATGAACAAACGAGGCTCATTTGGGGGTTTTGTTCATATTTAAGTAGACTTATTAAGTATTTAGCATGCATTCAAAATGGAATTGCACAAACATCACATACATAAGTCACACACATAACAGATCTACACACATACACGGACATATGTACGTACACAGGTGCAGCCGTACTCACGCACGCACTCACGCACGTACACACATGAATGCGTATTTATCTGTGAAACTTTATTACGTGCAATAGAGAAAAGACACAAATGAAGCAGCAACAGCAGCAGCAGCAAGAAGACCAACGGCAACTAATACTAGTGTGTAGCAAGTGCTGCCACCTTTTGCGAAATTCATAGATCTTCTACAGGTGTATTTTATAATATGCCTGTGTTTGTGTATGTGTGTGATTTTGGTGACATTGCTGCACATGAATACACACGTGCAAAATAATGGACAGCCATTTATTAAATCGTTCAAAGGTGAAATATATTAAATTATTATACACTGAAAATAAAAACCAAACTTTTAAATCACGCTCGGTTTAGGAGCTACAGAATTTCCAAAGATACAGAAATTTCACCTGTGAATCCTTGATATTCAGTGAATCGAATGACATCATTACATTTTCTGTAAAAAATCACAGTATTTTTTTATATTGAAAAAAACTACTCCAAGTGTAACCCATTTTTGAAAATTTTTGAATTGTGACCTTGAAAAGCACTCTGTTTAGGAGCTACAGAATTTTACAGAAATCTCACCTATGAATCCTTGATATTTACTAAATCGAATGGCATCATTACATTTGCAGTGAAAAATCCCTGTAATTTTTCATATAGAAAAAACCAATCCAATTGTAACCCATTTTGAAAATTTTGAATTGTGACCTTGAAAAACCGCTGAGTTTAAGAGCTACAGAGTTTCCAAAGATACAGAAATTTCACCTATGAATCCTTGATATTCAGTGAATCGAATGTCATTATAATATTTTCTGTAAAAAAATCCCAGTAATTTTTTATATTGAAAAAACTACTCCAAGTGTAACCCATTTTTGAAAATTTTTGATTGTGACCTTGAAAAAACACTCGGTTTAGGAGCTACTGAATTTTCAAAGATACAGAAATTTCACCTACGAATCCATGATACTCAGTGAATCGAATTGCATTATAACATTTTCTGAAAAAAATCCCAGTATTTTTTTATATTGAAAAAAACTAATCCAAGTGTAACCCATTTTTGAACATATTGAATTATGACCTTGAAAAAACACTCGGTTTAGGAGCTACAGAATTTCCAAAGATACAAAAATTTCACCTATGAATCCTTGATATTCAGTGAATCGAATCCCAGTATTTTTTTATATTGAAAAAATGCTAATCCAAGTGTAACCCATTTTTGAAAATTTTGAATTGTGAATTTGAAAAAAACGCTCAGTTTTGGAGCAATAGAATTTCTAAAGAAACAGAAATTTCACCTATGAATCCTTGATATTCAGTGATTTGAATGGCATCATTACATTTTCTGTAAAAAATCCCAGTATTTTTTTATATAGAAAAAAAAAATAATCCAAGTGTAACCCATTTTTAAAAATTTTGAATTGTGAATTTGAAAAAACGCTCAGTTTTGGAGCTATAGAATTTCCAAAGAAACAGAAATTTCATATATGAATCCTTGATATTCAGTGAATCGAATGGCATTATAACATTTTCTGTAAAAAATCCCAGTATTTTTTTATATTGAAAAAACTACTCCAAGTGTAACCCATTTTTGAAAATTTTTAATTGTGACCTTGAAAAAACGCTCGGTTTAGGAGCTACTGAATTTTCAAAGATACAGAAATTTCACCTATGAATCCTTGATATTCAGTGAATTGAATGGCATTATTATACTTTCTGTAAAAAATCCCAGTAATTTTTCATATAGAAAAAATCAATCCAAGTGTAATCCATTTTTGAAATTTTTGAATTGTGACCTTGACAAAAACGCTCAGTTTAGGAGCTACAGAATTTCAAAAGATACAGAAATTTCACCTATAAATCCTTCATATTCAGTGAATCGATTGGCATTGTAACATTTTCTGTAAAAAATCCCAGTATTTTTTTATATTGAAAAAAACTAATCCAAGTGTAACCCATTTTTGAACATTTTGTATTATGACCTTGAAAAAACACGCGGTTTAGGAGCTACAGAATTTCCAAAGATACAAAAATTTCACCTATGAATACTTGATATTCAGTGAATCGAATGGCATTATTACACTTTCTAACGTTCCTAAAAAAACACCATTGTTCATATATATAATTCTAATTTTGTTCAAAATTGTCCCCCCATATATTTTCTAATTTTGTGCAGAATTCTCCCCAATAACATTTTGAAATGAATGAAAAGTGTCCGTTTAATATCAATCATCTGTGGGACATTTTAATTCTACGTTTTTGCTTTTAATTTAAATAAAGCTTTAAATTTGAAAATACGTATTTCATTTTATAGTTGCATTTTTAATTTTAAGATGACATTTTTTAATTTTAAAGTTGTATTTTATATTTTATGTTAAAAAACATTGTCAGTGCATATTACACATTCCTGCATACTGATCTATGTTTTAATTTAAAACAATTTTAAATAATATCAATTGTTCATATCACAAATTTCCAGTTCTCTATCACGCCAAAGGGGCGAATGTGTAATTTGCATTTTTTTTTTTACATTTTTTGAATGTAGTTTTTCCTCAAGTATACTTTGCCCAAAGCGTGTGTGGTTTTGTTGAATATTTCTAGCCACAAAGGACAAAACTAAAAGGGTGAATTTGAAAAATCTTGTCATGCCAAAAGGGCGAATCTTTTAGTTTTTTTAACAGAACTTTTTATTGGTACAAGATAAATTAGTGTTTTAAAGGCATAAATTGATTGTTTTTATAGCACTTATCGATTGGCATCAAATTTTAAAAACATTATACCAACAGTTTTCTAAAATTCAAAAAAAATATTTTGAAATAACGATGCCAACTGATAGGTGCTTTCAAAAAAAATAATTAATTGCTTTACAGTACTATTTTATCTTGTACCAATAAAAAGTTATGGCAAAAAAAGAAAAAGATTCGCCCTTTTGGCATGACAAGATTTTCAATTTTTTGTATTTTGCTATTTCAAGCGATAACTTTTTATTGCTACAATATAAAGCAATAAATGTTTGTTTTTAACGCACCTATTGATTGGCATAATTATTTAAAAATATTTTTATGAATTTTTATGAAATCTGGAATATAAATAATTTTAGCTGCACTTAATTTAATTTAAATGTGTTTATTTTTTTCAAATTTTAAATGTTTAAGACCAACGCACAGTTGCTCAGAAATGTTTTTAAACTCCGTATCTTTTGTAGTAAATATTTTTGAATGCGATTTTTTTTGTTTGATTGGAAATTAATGAAATATATTTTTAAGATACTAAAAATAAAAATCGACTGATTAGATTCCGCTGTATAATAAGCCAAAATATACAAGAATTTTTTTATGTTATAGAAAGTTTTTTTTTTTTAGATATTAGATACAAAAAAAATATTTTTTTAGGTTTGAAATTTTGAACCTACAAAAATATTTGAAAAGTTAAAATTTTTGAATTCGTTTTTTTCCTATTCCTATCCTATTAGGGTAGACATGATCATGGCCTGCTCATTTTCGACATGTAATTGATAGGGTTATAACAAGGAAAATTTTCAATTTTCAGGTCTCCATCATGACTCTAGTACGATTTATATTAGGGATTGACTTTAACTTATAGTTGAATGAATCATTCACCACAAAGCCAGTTTTTCTTAAATTTTGTCCAGATATAATACTTACCAGAGACAATTACTTCCCCGATTATGTGATTTTTTTATACCCTACGAGTGAAAGGGTATATTCAGTTTGGTACGCCGTTTGTAACACCCAGAAGGAAGCATCTCCGGTATGGAAAAGTATATATATTCTTGATCAGCATGACCTCCTGAGTCGATTTAGCGATGTCCGCCTGTCTGTCTGTTGAAATCCCTACTACTTAAACAATTGAAGAGTTACGTTGTATGTGCGATATCGGTATATTGTATATTGTATGTCGGTATATTGTATATCAGTATATTGTGACCTGTGATCTGACCATTTATATTCAAATAACTCATTTAAAATTTACATCTACAGTTCAATTTTACTGTATACGTTTTAGGTAAACTTTTTTGGTCAAATATATATTGAATACATGAAATATATATATCTAATACATGAAAATAATGTTCTCTCGCGAAACCACTTGTGGTTCGCAAAAAAAAAATCGAAATTCGGTAAACCTATTCATTTGTAAATATGGGTATCAAATTAATGGAAATTCTTCAGCGATTGAAAGATTGTAAAGGGTTTTTCAATAAGACCGCTACAAAAATGGCAAACCTTACTGAAGAGAAATGTCAAAAGAGCGGCAAGTCGCTCTACTTTTGTAGCGTCCCTGTTACAAAACCCTTTAGTTATTTTCAGGATTCGTATACCCTGGTGACCTATATACCACTTTGAATGGTAACCACACATATGTGTAGGGTATTTATAGTCGGCATAGACCGACTATAATTTTGATAATCCTAACTATCATAATAACACCTACTATAAAATGTCACTACTTTAAAATTTCCCAGGTGATCTAACCTTCCCAACTGTTTTTATTTTATCCAGAAACCAATACTATTCTTTACCGGACAATTATTTTCCAGATAATTCTTCCCGAAAAATATTTTCTCGAGATAATTGTTAACTTTTCAATCGAACTTCACATCGTAGGTATTGCAATTTTCTATCTCTGTTCAAAAATGAGATACATCAAAATCCCTATCATAATTAAATAATCATTTTCTTTTTTCTTTTGTTGTACGACAAGTATCACCTGTGGACAGTAATATTCTATATATAAATCATACCCGAAGAATTATTTTTCGAAGCAATTTTTACCTTAGCATTCGAACAGCGCATCGAAAATATTTCAATCTTCGTTAAATACTGAGATTAACTTTATCAATATCAATGTCATAATTACATCATTATTTCGTTTTTAAGCTAATGGTTGTATGAAAGTTATCACGCCCAGTAATACAATATTGCTGAATTCTGTTTAAAATGGATGAATATATGATTGCAGAATTTCATTAAATTCGATATATTAAATGAAACAAATTTTGATTTTAATATATTTTTTAAATTATTTTTTTTTATATTTTTTTGAGATCGTGGTTCTGATCGCTGTGTACACTTACCACTGTCACGTTATCCACAGTAGTTTATTAGTTTATAAAAGAAAGTTAATTTATTTACATTTTATTATTTAATATTGAACTAAAAAGTATTAATTAAGTAGGTATCTAAAAATATATAATATATAAATAATGTATAAATAACTCATATTTTAAATTTCTGATTTCTATCAGAAATATTAAAATAACGATTACCTACTATTTAATACAATTTTTCGCACGAGTTGTTCTTACCAAAGCAAATTAAAATGGTGGCACTTCACCAGTTTCCATAGATCAACCCTACGATTTAACCGATGTACGATGCCAAAAACATGACAACCGAAAATGACTTTCTAACATGTCATTTACAGTGGTCAATTTCAATAGCACAGCCTGATTTTACTACTACGCACAACAAGAGGTGGTAGGTCTCATTTGTTTTGCAAGCCCACAAAAGGCTCATGCTCTGCAATGCATACGGGATGAAAACTAACAATGTGGCAGCACTGGTTTTTTTTTTAATTTCGTACAAAATTGTTCACTAATAAAATCAACAGCAACATCAAGTCAAATGCTGCCTCACCACACCACAAACCTACAACACCAATGAACAGAGGTACCTATCCTAGAACTCAACTTTGTCAACACTGTACAATGGGATGAAATATGCTTTAGAAAATAACAAATATGCTGCGGTACACTCAAAAACAAATTCCATAAAATTCCATTAAAATTGGTCAATATTTTTTTTCCGAAAACAAAAAAAAAAAGAATTTCAAAATTTTGTTCGGCTCGAATATATAAAGATTCTTGTGCAAGAACTGAAACTCAAAATTTAGTCCCAGTCATCCCATTATGTATTCTGCTCTACTGCACTTGTTGTAGTAACAGCTTTTATATTAGTCCCAACACGTGCTAAATATTTAATGGGAACTCCTAACCCCATCATTATCCTCAGCAGCAACCGCACCAACAGCATCTTTTGTTGTGACAGCATCCGCAACAGTGATAACATACGTCACCTGGTGACCTGTTGTAAGAACGAGATGACTGACTGAGGTACTACTGTCCGCATGATCTGAATTTTAATTTGAATTTTACAGCACAGGGGACTGCAGGTTAAGACGTGCAAGAAGATGTACTACTGTAAAAACAAATACCTCATACAAATCCAACCAACTTTTAGCAAAACAGGAACGTGCTGTAGGTTTTTCTTTTACCTTTAACACTTTTTAAGTAACTGACATTCTTTAGCGGTTCCCTGCGCCGCCAACGCGCTCACATAATTATATTACGTTAATTTTAATCACATTAAATGCCAACAAACGTGGCCAAAATGCATTTTCCGTGCCAACTGCGACATTCTTGGAAGGCCGCCAACCCGAGTAGGCAGCAACATGAGTCAGCAACATGCGCCGCCTGGGGCAACAACACAAGAATTCTCTATAATGCTCATGCATTGCATCTAAATCGGCACCTTCGTCTTGCTAAATGAACCCTAGCCACCTAAATGAACCCCTCTGTAAAATGTCAGACCGAAGGGCAAAGTTTTACAGGTTGTGCAACTTGCAACGAATTATGTGGCGGCAGACAAAATTCGCTCAATAACTTTTAAAGAGTCCTCAATACTTACTTTATAAGTTTTATGTAAAACAAAAAAAAATAGAGTGTAACATTTTCCGAATGAAGTAGAGAAACATATACCATATTCTGATACTACAAGAGAAACCACATCAAAGCCAAAAAGACGAAACGAAAAAACGGGAAAATGTCCAGGAAGATTAAAGTAGAAGAGTACAGATGTCGGAAGAGATATAAGGAAAGAGAATACAAGTTGAATGAAATGTCGGCAAAGAACGCAATGAAACTAAAAGTTGAAGTAGACTCGAGAGGAAAGTTTGGTTCGATCAGAGATAAGGAAAAACAAAGAAGAAGTAAGAAACGGCAATAAAACCATAAATAAACACAGGAAAATAGAATGTTGCAGGAATTGATAATAAAGATATACATTATGGGTGGAACTAGATATTAGTAAATTCGCTGAAGAAAACGAAAACATAATGTGGATATTTTTATGTATGATATAACTAAAAAAATATTTTAGAAGAGTTACGAAAAATTATAAGCAGGCATTATGATATTGCAGGAATTGAAAATGAAGACATAATGGGTCGAACTGGGCTTTAGTAAAGACAAGGAAGAAAAGATAAGTATGATGTACTAAAATCCATCTAAAAAGAGGGTTTAAAGTTTAGACAAAGTACAGGTGGTGGAAACAAGTCAATAGAGATGTATGCAGGAAAAAACGAGTTTGCTGGAATTAAGAATGAAAATATAATGTGGTGGAATTAGGTATCAGTGTTAAGGCAAAGTATATGAAGAGACAACAAACGTCTGGAAATCAGTATATGTTAAAAAAGAAGATCAAAAATGCGTAGATGGTGAAATCAAAACCATTATACAATACAGACACGCAGTCGTTATAAAAAGTTACGTCGAAGAATATATGTATAACGAGGAATATGTTTTAACTTGCTGGATCCGTGCACGACTCGTGCCAAGATTTTGTGAATGAAAGGATATGGAGTGATTTTATTAATATAAGAAACATTTTTATTATTTATATCACAGACCCGTACTTCGCTGTGAAAGTTTTTATTGGTTTTATAAATTGTAGAATTCTTTTCCGTAGAATTCTTCCCCGCAGAGTTTTTCCCAGTAGACATTTTAGTGTGATGAATTTTAATGTGATGAGTTTAGGCATGAGTTTAGGTGAGATGAATTTTGGTTTGGTGAATTTCATTGTGATGAGTTTTAGTGTGGTGAGTTTTAATGTAGTGAATCTTAGTGTGGTGAGTTTTAGTGTAGTGAATCTTACTGTTGTCAGTTTTAGTGTGGTAAATTTTATTGTGGTGAGTTTTAGTGTGGTGAGTTTTAGTGGATAATTTTAGTGTGGTGAATTTTGGTGTGGTGAGTTTCATTGTGGTGAGTTTTAATGTGGTGAGTTTCAAAAATTTGGGGTGGTTGTTACCCTGGTGTGAAATTTCTTGTTTTGCTTTTGTGTTTGATTTTAGCTTCATTTTAGCTTGATTTACTTTAGGTGAGATGAATTTTGGTTTGGTGAGTTTCATTGTGATGAGTTTTAGTGTGGTGAGTTTTAATGTAGTGAATTTTAGTGTGGTGAGATTTAGTGTAGTGAATCTTAGTGTTGTCAGTTTTAGTGTGGTGAGTTTTAATGTAGTGAATTTTAGTGTGGTGAGTTTTAGTGTAGTGAATCTTAGTGTTGTCAGTTTTAGTGTGGTGAATTTCATTGTGGTGAGTTTCAAAAATTTGGGGTGGTTGTTACCCTGGTGTGAAATTTCTTGTTTTGCTTTTGTGTTTGATTTTTGCTTTTTTTGTTTTTTGTTTTTTTGCTTTTGTTTTTGTGTTTTTGCGTATTTGTGTATGTGCTGAGTTATGTCGTTTTGAAAGTTTAGGTTGTATAGGAGGTGCCACGCCCCTTTGTCCAATCCCGCCCATATATAGCCTATGACACCCTCCCGACTTCATGGTATCCTGGTGCAAAATTTCAAATCGGTTCAGCGGTTTAGACGTGATGCTGGAACAAACAGACAGATCGACCGACAGACTGACAGACGGACCAAGAGTTTTGTATATATTGATAGAGAAATGAAAATATAATAATGATAATATTAAGGAAGACTTCTAAAATCGACGGAAAAGATAAAACAATTTGGAATGTAATCAAGTCTTGATCAGAGAGGTTAACGTGATCCCTTACTTTCTTGAGCTATCTGACATCGCAGCTCAGCTGCTAATTATCATAAGTTAAAATAAATTATTCTATATTTTTTATATTATTGAAGTTACTATGCAAAATTGTTTTCTAAATTAATTAAATATTTCATTTAATTTAAATAATGTTAAATAATATTTTAAGCCAGTCATTATTAGTACTAAGATTATTAATTAATTGACTTGAGGTGGCAACCCATCAATCTATTACATTTTTCACTATGCAAAAAGAAGTAGGTGCAAAATGCAACACTGCCATTTCGAACAGTGGATGTTTGAACCAGCTGTTCAATGTTCGAAAATGACATAGCGAGGTTACAAGTAAACGACAGCAATAGCACTCGATCAGTTCGTTTTAGGTCTACGACCAAGACGGTTCACCAGCTCTGCAGAGTTCTTGGTCTACGATCAGAACAATTAAATATCAGCGGTGGATACAACTCAATGTAAGTAAAATTGTGAGTATTTAAATTTTAGTAGGGAAGTAGCTGTGTCGCAGAAGCATAGGGCTGATGAAGTCAGGACTACGTCCGACCGAATTACGGTAGGATATGTGCGCCGCTGTCAAGACTACGTCCGATCGCTGTCGCAGAGAAGCAGCATAGGTATTAGAGAAGTCAGACAGAGTAGCTGCGCCGCTGTCAGGACTACGTCCGACCGCTGTCGCAGAGAAGCAGCATAGGTATTAGTGAAGTCAGACAGAGTAGCTGCGCCGCTGTCAGGACTACGTCCGATCGCTGTCGCAGAGAAGCAGCATAGGTATTAGTGAAGTCAGAAAGAGTAGCTGCGCCGCTGTCAGGACTACGTCCGATCGCTGTCGCATAGAAGTAGCATAGGTTTAGTGAAGCCAGGCAGAGTAGTTGCGCCGCTGTCAGGACTACGTCCGGTCGCTGAAGCATCACAGGGCCATTGAGGTAAGAACTACGTTCGACCGGGCCACGGCAGAGTAGACGCGGAATTGTTCAGTCCACGGCCGCAGTAGTAGCAGCAGAATCGGGACTACGTCCGATAGCAGAGCAGAAGCGGTGCCGTCAATGACGACGTTTGACCCCGACCACCGAAGGAATATAGGTTCACCAGATTTCACGTAGCACGTACTCGTAAAAGGGGTATAACTTCGCGCACTCGGTATTTTATTAAAACAATGTCAGGACTACGTCCGGTCGCTGAAGCATCACAGGGCCATTGAGGTAAGAACTACGTTCGACCGGGCCACGGCAGAGTAGACGCGGAATTGTTCAGTCCACGGCCGCAGTAGTAGCAGCAGAATCGGGACTACATCCGATAGCAGAGCAGAAGCGGTGCCGTCAATGACGACGTTTGACCCCGACCACCGAAGGAATATAGGTTCACCAGATTTCACGTAGCACGTACTCGTAAAAGGGGTATAACTTCGCGCACTCGGTATTTTATTAAAACAAAGCATTGTTAAGATATAAATTTAATCAATACTAAAATAAATGAATTACTTGAAAAATAAAACATAAAGTGTTGTTGTGGACCTGCGAATATAAATTTTTGCAACATACCGTGGACGCGACGAGTAATACCTCGGCATAGGCCTGAAAGGTTCGTTACAAAGTGAATTAATAAAATGAATTATTTAATAATTTAAACCAAACATAAAAGTTTTTTTTTTATTTTGTACACAATCCAGAGATACGAACTTGTAGAACAGTTTTCCGTAGACTGAATTTTCGTAACATTATTATTAGTATCTAAAAAATTAGTATGTAAGAAAATATATGCTTATATTACGGATAAATCAAATCAGAATACCGGAGTGCTAAAACCAATTTTTAATAGACGAACAAAAAGAAAATCATGATTCAATTGCTAGCAAAAAGACACGCAAAGTAAAGAATTTTCAAAAAATGTAATAAGAGGTTAAAAAAGACTAATAAAAAAAATAGTGTGAGGTGTAATGGGAAATTTAAAAAATTGTATAAGAAGAATTAAAGGATGTTGATAATTTGACAGACGAAGAGTATGAAACGATATTGAACGATACGAGGACGATAAAATGAGAAACAATTTAAAAATCAAAAAAAAAAAATCTATACTAAAAGAGAACACAAAAGGAAGACAAGGTAATCCAAACATGACATTGATTTGGATCACGACGATGAAACCACCAACTCTACCTACAAACTACAGTGTGTGGCTTTCGACTATAAAGGCGCAAACAACAAGTGCTAGTCACGAAAAGTTTGTCCTGAAATTGGCAAAAAATCGCAAAAGTTTACAAAAAAAAAAAAAACCAAAAACTATTTACTAGCATGTTTGGAATATCGACACTCACTGTGCTGCCAACATCAACATTACCAACAACAACAACTGGGTTGAGTAATCAGTGCAGCAACAATTTAAAGTGTTGCACAATGAGGTGCTGCCTGCTGCCTATCGCCTGGTGTCGAACTATCAAACTAACTTAACGCGATTGAGTGGCGTTGCACGTTTGATGCACAATCCTGGTGGAAATTGTTGATGATAGAAACTTTTGTATTTGAAATTGATGGAATATATAGACTAAAAAGAACATGAGCTAAATAGATAAATTTGGTGAAAAAGTATAAATTATTTGGAACTGCATTAACTAATCCGAAACAGATTAGGGTGTGTGATAATTTGAAGACATTTATTGAAATATTAAAAATTTCCAAATTCTAAAGTTTTAGGATTTTTACGAAGACAAAAAAGGTATGGCTTTCTAAAATATAGACCAAGCCATAGACAAAAATATTAAATTTTTGGTATATTTTCTTTTTTCCTTGAAATATACCCTTTAATAGTAAATTGAAACATAATCTGCTGTACCAAATATTTTCTACTGACCTAAAAATTCAACGTCCTTCGCCTTCAAACAAGTTTTATACATACATACTATTTGTATTTAAATGTGTATGTACATGTAGCCTTATATATGAATTATATATATATTATACTTCCGTGTCAGGTAACACTTTGCACATTCAATTTTTTTTTTGTGGAGCCATCCAAAAAGAAGTTAGTTTCAAGTAAAAGTTACTCTTAAATTATTTAAACCTCTCACCCCAGAATCGTGGGTGCCAGCAATCGGACGCGGAAGTGCAAGTTGATGCAACAGTACAAAGTGAAAACTCTCGTAAACGACAGTCGCAAAAGAAAATTAATCGAGCATTTTGCCAAAAGAAGAAAACAACTTGCGTCGAAAGTTTGTCAAGGATTAGGAAAGAAATTAATTTACGGTGGAGTACTTTTACATATAAGAAAGCTAAGCATAAACCAAAAATGTTAAGTTTTCCGTGATTTTTTATTTTATTTTTTTGACATACTTTTGGCTGCACGTTGTGCTTAGCGACGGTTTAATTGAAGTACTTAGGTTTTATTGAAATTGTTTGTTTGAGACTTTATTTTGTTGTACAAATTTAATATAAAAAAAATGTATATTTAATATTTTACATTTTATTGGCCTGAATTAGAAAGTTCCTGAAGTTCCACCAATCAAAAACTCCGAAGACAATTTGTTCCCTGAAACAATGCTTTATACAGACGCTACTATCCGAGGACAATGTTTTCAATTAATATGCGTCCCAAAGACAATTATTTCCTGATATTATTCATCCGAGACAATTCGTACCCGTACACATCTTTCTCGAGGTAAATCTATCAAAGACAAATATTTCCTGAACAATTATTTCCAAAGCAAATTCATCACAGAGACAATTGAGAAGTTCATTTCCAAAACGAGCTATGTGAATCTTCGTTTACTAAAACCTGAATTACTGGTACTTTATGGTAGAATCAAATTTGATCAAAAGTATTTTCCATTCCTAGTAATTTCCTTATCTCTCGATTTTGGACCGTATTTTTTTAAGTAAAGTCATTTTATTTTTAAGTGAATAGCACGCTTTGGAAATGAGCTCCTCAATTGTTTCACGAGATAATAGTTAGACAAAACATGTTTCCCATTTCATTCTTTCTGGCCAGATTCTTTCACGGAGAATAGTTCACGAGATAAATGTTCCCCAAACAATTTCTTCTTTTGAACATTATGTATTTCATTTATGTATTAATATACTGGGACATTTGCCTTACAGATTACATTTCAATTCACTGAACATGACTCCTTGATTCGTAGCTATAGCCAAGACCATCACGCTGGAACATCCTGGAACATTCTAGACAATGCGCTGGAAATTGGTCGTTGCGTTTGAGGACTTTGATGAGAGTTCACATTGAACATCAACTCAAGCTGGTAGCTATCAGACTATCTCGCTGGCATGCCAGATGATTACGATGCGGTAGCTGGCTTTGAGTGAATTGAGAACATTTCTCCCTTCTTGACGTTGCTGATTAAATTCGCGGATCTACTTCGTTGCGCAGGAAGTTCACAACGAAATTTATCTCGTAAAGCGACTCACAGTACCGGACTTTTTGCTTCGCAGCTGTAGTCTAGACGATCACGCTGAAAACCCAGTCAAGTAACCTGAGGTACGGTGATTCTGGTACCATAGAGAGAATCTGGATCATTCGATTCTAGATATTGGAAATAGCTCTTTGCTTTTGACGATGTAGTTCTCGTTGAAATTAATCTCAAAGTGCGGGTACACGGAGGGGAAAACTACTGAAATCCAGAAGGAATCAAGAAGTATTAGTACTGACATAAGCAAGTAAACGGAAATATTCTTAATTTAAAGAAACAGACCTACTTAGTTTTCAAAAAAGAAACTAAGTGGAATTCTTCTTGATATGTAGACATTAATTTGTTTTCAAAATTTTATGAAAGCGTAGTCGTAGTTGTTGTTTTTTCGATAAATATCAAGAAAATTGGTATTAGTTTCTTTCAACAGACAGACAGGCAGACTAACAAACAGATGGCGACCTCGCAAATCATACAAGCGAATATTACATACAAAGAAAGATCGATGAAAACCACAATAGATACACGAACACGTCTTCTTTTTGCAAAGAATACAGTACAAAATGTGCGCATTATTTTTGGCTTTTATTAATCAATAAATAAACTTCTCAAAACCCAGAAGAATAAATCTTGTTTACTCTTTTTTTTGATAACTAAGTAATTTGCTTTCTTGATATACAAAATAATAAATTATAGAATTTTAGTAGTCTTTTATATAGTAAAATTCTGCTATTTTTCATTCGAGCCGAATTCTTCTTCATTTTAAGAAGTCTGTTTCACTCCGTGTAACTCAGCATCTGGCTATTGTATCACGCTGAAGTACGTTGGCTCTAAAATAATAGGAACTTCTCTTTTTATTTTATTTTTTTGAAAAGGTGATGCGAAGCCGATGACGGATTCACCAGATAATATTTCTGTGAATTATTTACCGGGTAGCATTTTAAGAGGAAACCATTGTCATGCATAGACAAAATTTTAGCAAAAATTTCACTAACTACCTGGATTCATCATATTGATGATTTCATTCATTGAACTCAAATCGTAGTTGTTCAGTGTTTTTCATTTTCAATATTTTTTAACATCAAATTTCAAACACAAATTTTTCTCCAATTACACATTTATGTGTTCATAAGTCTTAAATGATTTATAATATTATATAATTTCTAATAATTCAAAGCCTCCATCATATTAATGAAAAAATGAACATCATATTGATGAATTTTGGTCATTAAATCATATTAATTTAAATATGATAAATCGTATAAGAATTATAAATACATCAATTTTTTTTGAATAAAAATATTAAAAATTAAAAACACTGCAAAAGTAAGATTTAAGTTCAATGACTGAAATCATTAATATGATGAATACTGGTTGTTGTTGATTTTTTTTTGTGTTATCCGGAAATACATGGTCTCTGGAATAATTATCTCTGGAAGGATTGTCACAAGTTAAAATGGTCCGGGGGGAAGTATTGTCTTGGTGAAAAATTGTCCGGGGAAAATATGCTTAAGTGAGCTTCGTACACACACAGACAAAAAAATGTACATCATATTGATGAATTCCTTTCTTCAAACCATGATACATTGTATTGAAGTACCATTCATAATATTAATGACTAACGCCATCAATGATATGAATGCTATTATAAATATGAAGAACGCTTGGTAACTGTCGAAAAAGGGTTCTTCAATATGATGAACTGTATGTGAAGAATACGTTTCATCATATTAATGAACCAAAATATAAAATACAACATATATGTTCTTCATTTTGAAGAATGCTGTTCATGAAAGCAAATTTCAACCAAAATATTTATTTTTCGTTAAATTTTTGCCGTACTTCTCAGTTCTCAAGTAGTTCTTGTATGTTATTTCTTATAAAATGCGTGATCGACATGCGTAAATTTGTAACATGTTATATAATATATTTATTTATAATTACAACTTTTTATTAATAAAAAGTTATAAATCTAAAAAATATATTTAAAAAATTTTTTGTTTTAAATTGAATTTTTTTTTTTCAAAAACCATTTTTTTTTTCGAAAACAAAATTTTGTTCGGATAAATTTTTTTCGAACATTTAAAAAAAAAAAAAAAAAATGTTTTCTGTTATTTTTTAAATAAAATTTTTACAACAACACTTTTTTTTTAATTATTAAAAAAAAAAAATAAGTTTTGAATTTTTTTTTTTCGAAAACAAAATTTTGTTCGGATACATTTTTTTCGGACAATTTTTTTTTTTTTAATTTTTTTATCTTGTATTTTTAAATAAAATTTTTACAACAACACTTATTTAAAATTATTTTCTAAAATAAAAAATAAGTTTGGAAAAACTCGTAAAAAATGTCCATTAATTAATTTATTTTGAAAAAAAAAATTAGTTCAACAATATTCATCATATTGAATAATATTTTTATAAATATTATGAATAAATTCATCAATATGACGATTCAAATACATTGTATTGAATATTTCGTTCATCGATAGTATGAATAAGTTCATATAAATAATGAATGCATTCAACAATATGTCATCCAATGAAAAAATTCATAATATTTATGAATAAATTCATCATTTTGATGATCTTTTTCTGTGTAACGCTTTTCTGTGAATATTTTCTTGGTGAAACATTATGATGGGAAAAATAATCTCGAGAGTTTATTGTCTTGTAGAACACAAGTGTGGCGGAATCATTGACAGGCTTTCCACTGAAAAAAATTGATTCGAGAAAGAATATTGCGCGAAAGAATTCGTTTAGTTTAAGTAGTCTTTCTGGGCGTGAACGCCTCGCTGCCAATACTTCAATTTTTATAAATTCATAAATACACAGTATTTTATATAAATTGTGTAAAAAAAATACTTTTAAAGCTTTAAATAGCTTAAAGCTATTTGTTGTCCTCCACGCCATGTTTGTTAGTTTAGTGCTTTGCACAGGACTGGCAGCTGCATGCGGTGTCAAAACCAACAAAAGTGTTTCCATAGTTACTACATTGGTCAGTTGACGACCATTACTCCAGGTGATCACCTGCTGCTAGCACATCGTTGTTGTAGTGTTAGTTGTTTTTGTTGTTGTTGTAACTACTTTTAGTGCTTATATTAGTCAAAGCTTTTAAGCACTTTTCACTTTAAACTAAATTCAATTATTTGTTGTTTTTGTGTTGCACATTCAGATGGTCTTCAAGCAGCCAACCCTGTGCTATGCTTTATGTTTTATTAAATATTATTTAAAATGTAGGTACTAAAACTGACGAGGATACTACCTACCATCCATCGTCTGGCTGTTGTTGCCACACCGTCGACACTTTAAACCACAAAAGCTGACCAGCGCTGTGCTGCCACAGTGTGCGTTTTGTACGTTGTAGCTTTTAATCCGCTTTGATTGCTTTTAAAAAGTTGCACACATTAATACTTTCAGTTTAATAATCATAAAATGCGACGACGACAACAGCACAGCGAGAGCTTCGAGCACATTGTGTAATTATGTTGAGGGCTTTTTAGTGCTTTTTAGTGGACATTATTAGAGGCATGCAAAAGTTTTAAGTTGTCGCAACTTTAAAGCTGTATTAAAGTTCAATGCAGTTGAAAGTTTAAAGTAGATAAAAAGTTTTAGAGATTTCTATTAATCGATCTTTATTAAACTCTGGGTCCGTCTGCCTATCTATCTGTTTGTTCCAGCATAACGTCTAAATCGTTTTAAGGATTTAACTGAAATTTTTAGCAAAGATACTATGTGCGGAGTTGGACAAAAAAAATGCAAAACAAAAAAAAAACAAAAAACCAATAAATTAAATAATAACAAAATCACGGAAATAGCAATAAAAATTACAAAATCCAAATCAAAATCCAAAAAAGAAAAATCCAAAATTAAAATCAAAATTAATACTAAAAGAACAAACTCAAAAAATAAAAGCAAAATACAAAAATTAAAATTAAAAATAATACAATAGAAATAAAATTAAATTAAAATCAAAAACGAAAAGCAAACACAAAAAAACTCAAATTTAAATCCAAATATAAAACAAACACACAAAATGGAATAAACGCAAAAACACAAGATTCAAGGAAAAATATAATAGTAAAAATAAAAGTAAAAATGCAAAAAAAAAAAACAAAAAAGCGTAAGTAAATTTTAAAATCGAATAAAATAGCCAAAGGAAATAACGAAAATTAAAAAATTTTAAGAAAAACACAATAGAAAAATAAATACAAAAACAGTAAATCATAGCATTAAATAAAGTTAAAACACATTATGAAAGAAATGCAACAGCTTAAATAAATGCAAAAATTTTAAAGCAAAAGAGAGCAACATAAAATAAATGAAAAAACAATAGCACTACAAGCAAAAATTCAAAACTAAAAAAAATTTTTAAATCTAAAACAATCGTAAAATTCAAAATCAAAAACACAACAACAATAAACAAATGTTAGCAAAAAAATAGAGGCAAAAACATATCGAAAACGTTAAATTTTAAAAAGAAAGACAAATTAAAAAACAAAAATAATAATAAATGAATTAAACAGAATTTAGACATAAACAGAAATATACTTCGCCGAGCAATAAATAAGTTTAGGTAAAAAAATACGTAGAAATTATTCATTATTCATTCATTAATATTGCTTTCAAAAATGTTGACTTTGGATCTTGAAAACATTTCTGGGGTCAAAGTAAAAAAAAAAACAAAAACTCTTTAACTTTGACCAGTGTTTCCAGATTAGTTAAATATATTTTGATAATTTTTATCATTTAAAACATTCTCAGTTATGTCATCTATCAAAAAACATAAGTCAAATACAAAGTTACTGAAGAAAAAAATTATTACGGAGAAGTTAAATTTTCAAAAAAATTAAAAATGAAAAAAACAAAAAAAATTCGAATTAATAACAATTACAAAAAATACTTTTAACGTAGATGAAGTTAAATACATTTTTTAAATCACTGTTAATATACGCCCCGCTATTTTAAAAATCAAAAAAGATTTTTTTTTGAGTCTCCAATAGTTTCTGAACTATAAAGTTTTAAAGTTCAATTGCCAATATTTCTCCATACAAAATTGCTTTTGCCTCATTGCTTTAATTTCATATTTTGCTTGTTATAATTTCCTACCAGAAATAGTATGACAGACAACTAATTTCGTATGGTGAAAAATATGCAATTGAACTTTAAAACTTGATAGTTCAAAACTATGGTAGGCTCCATCGAAATTATATCTTAAATCGACGGGGAAAACCCCAGTGTTTCAAAAAAAATTGTTTTTCATTTTAAAAATAGTGGTGCGTATACGTAACAGTGATTTGAAAAATATTTTTAAATTTTTCTGAATTGAATGTATTTTATTTTTTAAAATTGTTATTTTTATTTGAATGCGTGCTAATAAAACTTATATGAACCATTAGCTTCATTAAAATATGTAAATTAGTTACTGAGATATAAATAACACAGTGCAGCAAAAGCCCACTTTTTTTTTTTGGTGCCAGAGATTTGACAATTTTTTTATAGTCCTTGAGAAACCTAAAGAAATTTAACATAGGAACTTATGCCCTATCACGTCAGGTTTACGAGATATATGACCATAAAGGTCCTATAGTGTCCGCAATATTACCGTTGGTTTATTGAGAAAACTGTAGTAGTTATGGTTTTGTTGTCTGAGAACCAAATGCAGACACTATCCAAGGCTTCATATTGCACCACATAAGTTTGTGTGGTGCAATTTCGTCAGGTTACTCAAGGATTCTAAAAAAATTGTCAAATCTCCGTCACTAAATTTAGTGTCGCACTGTGTAATTATCTAATGTAGTAGTTTATGTTTCAATTCTCATAACTTTGCTGGAGTTGAGAAATCAAAAAAAACTAAGAGCACAGTTATTCTTTATGTTTTGGTAAATATCTGTTCACAACGATGCGTCGGTAGCGTCGGTAGCTTGTCTGGTTAGTGCGTTGGACTACGAGAGAAATGTCGCTGGTGTGTTCGACTACGAGCCGAAAGGTCCGTGGTTCGATCCCCAGCGACAGCTAACATCTTTTTCATAGAAAATATTTTTCTATGCGACGCGACGCGACATTGTCTATGAAAACTGAAGGTCCCACGAATTTGAGTACAAATATAACACGCAGAGCTGAAATGGTGAGAGAGCTCGGCCGAAGTTCTATACAGGACTGTAGCGCCAAACTATTATTATTATTATCTATCCAAAATGGCCCGACTATGGAATACCCTACACCTTTGGTGGGGATATTAATGTGGGATATTTAATTGCATACCTTAATTTGGAAGTTTTTAATTATGCTGAACCCCCACAGTGAATTATAACAATACGTTTTAAATTTTATACCTATATCTTGAATACTTTTCGAAATATTAGTTCCGAAAGAGTTATATAAAAGTGACTTGTATGGGAGGTGGGCGTGTCCGTTGACCGATTTGGCTCATTTTCAAACTCAGTTCCTACTTTTAGCTAAAATATAATAATACGAAATTTTATCGCATTCTGAACAGTATTTCTCAAGTTATTCTGTATTCGAACAGCAAGACAGAAAGACGGACAGACAGACAGACAGACAGACAGACAGACAGACAGACAGACAGACGGACATGGCTAAACGGACTCGGGTAGTTATGCTGATCAAGAATATATATACTTTTCCATACCGGACACGCCTCATAAGGGGCGTCACAATATATGCACAAAGTTAATATACCCTGTACCTCATAGGTGTAGGGTATAATTATATATTTGCGTGAAAAATTGCCTCAGATTTAAACACTATATAGAAGATATCATGAGACTAATTGGACATTTCACATGCAGTTTCAATAACAGATAGTGGGGGTATACAGCTAATCTAATCTAAGTTTCATTGAACACAGAAAACTAAAATTTACATCATATTTATGAACTATGTGAAGAATACGTTTCATCATATTAATGAACAAGAACATGAAATACAACTTATTTAACTTTATATTGAAGACTGCTGTTCATTAAACCAAATTTTAATCAACATATTTATTATTCGTTCATTATTCGTGTGTTATTTCTTATATAATGCTTGCTCGACATGCATGAAATTAATATTAGTAAAATGTTTTATAATATATTTTTTTATAATTACAACTTTGTATTAATAAAAAAAATAATATTTATAAAAATATATTAAGAAAAAAAAAATTTGAAAAAAATTTTATTTCGAAATTTTTTATTTCCAAACATTTTTTTATTCGAACTTTTTTTTTCGAATCAATTTTTTTTTTTCAAACAAATATTTTTTTTCGAAATTTTTGTTTCATATATTAATGAATGTATTCATCAATATATCATTTAATGAACGGTGGTATCAATATGAAGAATCTGGTAGTTGGTGAAAAAATTCATAATATTTATGAATAAATTCATCATATTGAAGAATTTTTTTTCTGTGAACTAGATCGTCTTGTTCCCTTGTAATCGTGATTTCAAAAGAAAGGTAGACAGACTAAAAATTGTGTATAGTTGGCTTTTGTTTGCACTCATTTCTCACTTAAAGTAATGTGTACTATAAACAGATTTTCAGAAAGATTTCATTTTACAATCACTGCATGTTGCTGCCTGACAATTGTCATTTTCACTACTCTGGCAACACTAGCTGGTTGTACAAATAAGATCATCCCTGTTCGTTTATGAGCACCAATCATTGCCAAAAATCATAAAGAAATTCAGAATTTTATTTGTGCCGCGGATGAGCGCGCGCTCATTTATTGACACTTAAACGTTTTGGCAATAATTCAACTATTGTGTGTGGAGTGAAGTTATTTCGATGGTCAGTTATCTCTTATATTTTTTTATTCTTTTAGTAGTATTTTTATAGTTTAATGCGCTTCGCAGTATAAGCGCTGCAAGCATAATAAGAATCAAAATGCAGGCTGATGCGATTTTATGACAAAAGAGTGGATTTTATTTTTAGTGCTATAGAAAAAAAAAAAAAATTAAATAAAAAATAACCGTTTCAATAACAGTATCGTCTCACTGTTGGAGATCAGTGCCAAAAACTTGATTTCCACCAAATGAGGTTAAGTTGCATTCATTGGCAGCACTGCAACAAAAACAACAATTTGCGTACCCTTTAATTGTTGTAATTAACGCCCTTTTAGTGGTCGCCATTGTCTGCTGCTCGTCTTCATGTTGGCTGCCCATTGTGTGCGCATTAAATGCAGCTCCAACGGCTGCAACGGCTTTGCCCGAACACCTACTCAACAAACAACGAAACCACCAACCTATCGGCCACCCAGCCTTTTATTCATTCTTTCATTCATTCGTCCAAAGTCTGTCACATCGAGTGCTTCAGAACGCAGTCACTGCGTGAATGAAAAGCCGGGGCATTTTCACGTCTAATTGCGCGACAGCAACAGACGTCGCATGTCGGACACCAGCCATCCAGCCAGCACAACGACGAGCCCACCAAACGATGACAACCACGAGTGAGAGCTTTTGTCTGTGCGTTGAAACTTTAAAGCTCTGCAGACAATTGAGTCGCTGTCACTGGCGCTACTTCATTCCAACCTAAATACAAAGCAATTTTTGTTCATGTCATCAACTGGGTGCTTTGTTCCTTGTTGCTGCTGGGACTGTTTTTGTTTTTGTTCTTAGTTGGTTGTTGATGTTTTCAAAAGCAATTGTGTAGCATGTCATCGTGCTGGCTTTCACATTGTCAGGCGATCAGTTGTCCAATCTGCATCGTGGTTATAGTTTCAATACAAAAATCCGATAGGAAGTTGAGGTCAGATGATAAATTTTAAAGTTAGTATTTTTTGTTAGTTGGTGTAATGATAATCTGAAGAAATTTAAGAATTGTGAAAATTATACACGTTCTAATTGGCTCATCCCAAACTACATATTGTAGGCATCACATATATGTGTGAAGCTATATGTAAAAAAAAATAAAAATATATAATTGCATTCTAAGACGTCTTGTAAAGACTGTCAAATATATTTTTGTTTTCGTTCAAACATAGTTATGTTTAGATTATTCATTCTATATATTTAGATTTTATCATACAATTATTTTTCGGAAAAGCTGTGTGTCTATATATCGTCGTTGTAGAACGAAAAGTCACCAAATACATTTTCAAAATGCCAAATATTCATTTACAAAATTCTTTACATATCTGTCAATTTTTAATCGACGATCTCAATTTTTTTACCACATGATAAAAGATGTAAATCTATCAATTGTTACTTCAAAATTAAATATACATCAATTACTTTTTGATAAATATTATTAACAAACTCGAAATTTAAGTTTTTTCATAAAAATGCATTTGGTGACTTTTCGTTCTACAACGACGATATCGTCACTATCATGCCAAAGGGACAAATGTGTAATTCTTGACATTTGCGTTTTTTTTTACATTTTTGAATGTAGTTTCTCCTCAAGTATACTGTACCATAATCGTGTATGGTTTTGTTGGATATTTCTGGCCATAAAAAGACAAAACCAAAAGAGCGAATACGAAAAATTGAAAATCTCGTCTGCCAAAAGGGCGAATCTTTTCGTTTTTTTGCGAGAACTCTTTATTTCTGCAAGATAAAATAGTGATGTAAACGCTATAATAATTTGTTTCAAAGCAGCTATCGGTTGGCATCATTATTTAAAAATATTTTTTTGAATTTTTTTCATTTGCAAGAAAAATGTTTGGCAAATAATTTTTAAATAATGGTGCCAATCGATAGGTGCTTTGAAACAAATTATTATAGCCTTTACATCACTATTTTATCGTGCATAAATTAAGAGTTATCGCAATAAAACGAATGGATTTGCCCTTTTGGCATGACAAGATTTTAAATTTTTCGTTTTTTTTTTATTTTATTTTTTTTGCTATTACTCTTTATTGGTGCTCGATAAAATATTAGTGTGAAGGCATTAATTGTATATTTTTAAAGCATCTATCGATTGGCAGCAGTATTAAAAAATATGTTTTCATAAATTTTTCTTGCAAATAAAAAATTCCAAATTAATGTAGAATTAAAAAATATAATAATAATAACTAGTTACATAACTAGTTTTACAAAAAAAAACTGTTAACGAAAGGCTTCTTTTAATTTTCACAGCGAATTGTAACACCTCACAAACAGTGCCCAAAAGCTCTAAAATCAGTTGAAATTCATCCTTTTAGGAACCACTGAACTGATATTAAAAAAATAAAATTGTGGTGTAGAGAATTCCTGAGAGAACTTCATTTTGGAAATTGGAGATTATGTCTTTAATTGTCATGGAGATAAAAATCGGTAATGTTGAGATTTTTTCATGAAAAATCTTTCGAAAACTGTAGAAAATCCAAAAATTATACGATTTTAAAAATTCTTCTGTTAATGAAAAGCATACATTAAGATATAAAGATACTGTGATCACTTAAGTAATATCTATTTTAGTTTTAAATATATACACAGAAAAAATAGTTGACGTAAATGTAGCCATCAATATTAATTGCATGCATTAATCAATTCAGCAAATATATTTGCTGAAATTGCGCCGACTAAATAATTTGCTGTATTTACGTACAAATAATCATATTAGGAAACACAATTGCTGATATAACAACAACTAGCAAATGCTTACATTGAATTACTGTATTTCATTGCCGGACTGATTAATGCATGCAATTAATATCGATTGCTATATTTACGTCGATTATTTTTTCTATGTAGACATGAACATGTTTTTTTATGGTTATAAAAATATGAGCAGAATATTGGAGTGATCATAAACAGAAAAAAAGTTCATCCTATTTATGAATTTGTTCATCAATTTTATGAATTTTTCACTGTTACTCAACCAATAACCAAATTCATCGAATTTATGAATCGTTCATAAAACCGTAATGAAAAAATTCATAATATTGATGAATGCATTCATAATATTTATGAAAAAATGCGTGATATTTATGAACTTTTATACTATTTAAAAATAAGTAAAAAAACTATTTTTTTATATTAATTTTTTCTATTTCATTTTATTAATTCATCGAATTTATGAATCGTTCATAAAACCGTAATGAAAAAATTCATAATATTGATGAACGCATTCATAATATTTATGAAAAAATGCATGATATTTATGAACTTTTAAACTATTGAAAAATAAAGAAAAAAACTATTTTTTTATATAAATTTTTTCTATTTCATTTTATTATTTTAATTTATTTATTTCCAGTTAAAAATCCAAGTATGCAGTCAAAATCGGCGCTCCCGATTGAGTGGTTAAAGTATTGCTTAGACAAGTCTTCTCAAGTTCATATTGATTGTAATAGAAAAACCCATAGTATATCTTTCCAATTGTTTTAAGTATACTCAGAAAAAAACAATTAAATTCTTAGTAATTCCTATGGATTCAACAATTTTTCACTATTAAAATTAGTCAATGCGATTTTTCATATTATTATTATAGTGAGGGAACTATTAATTTTATAGTGGCGTCTCATTATTGATTTCAATAGTTTTTACTATTAAAAATTAATATGACTAGATTGTCACATTAAAATAAACTGACTTATACTATTATATCAATATGATAAGCTTATTAATTAAATTATTCAGACTATTTTTTTCAATATATTGCAACATAAATTTGACTCAAACTATTAATAACTGTAGGAACAAATATATATACATACTTTACACTTATGTATACTTGTTAATTTTCAATGATTGTTTAGAAAATATGTTTTTTGATTGTATGTTATAAAAATTTAATTTTTGAACACTCAAAAAAATATAATTGTTGATCAGTCATGATCATTTCAAATATTTTAATTCAAAATAAATTAAATATTTTTTAAAAACTAAAATAACCAATAGTATTGCACTATTAAATAAAATATTAAAACAATAGTAAAAATACTATTACATCAATAACATGTCCTATTGAATTTATGTTGATCATCTTATCAGCTAAATAAGTGTACAAAATACTATAAAAACTATTGAATTAATAGGAAAAACTATTAAATTAATAGTAAAAACTATTGTTTTGCGTCCTTTGGAATCAATAGGCGTAATATTGATTTTCTGTAATTACAAATATTAGCAATTACTATCGGTTCAACTTCCATTTGTATTAGTCTTCTAATATGCCAGAATTCGAGTTTTTTTTTTTCGATATAACAACGAACTTACGTAGAAAAATACATCGAGTTGATATCGAAAAAGTTTTTATTTTAAATTTTATTTGTTCAGAAGTTTTTGTTTTTTGACAATAACTAAAAGAAAAATACACAGAGTTCAATTTTGAGTTGCAAATCGTAAATTATTCATAATTTATTTGAATTAAAATAGTATCGTCAAATGATTTCCCGGGTGTGGATAAAAATTCACTAATTTTATTTTATTTGTTATTTCACTTATTCGTTACTTTATACATTTTGGCTGTAAGTTTGTCATCAACAATCTGTGTTATTGCGTCTTCGCCACCAATGAAACAAAAGTCATTTGTAAAACTTTTGAAATGAAATTAGCCTCTGCGGCGTTGCCACTTGATCCGCCACGGTGTTCCTTGAAGTGCCATGTTGCGTTATGCTGTTTGCCGAAACATTGCAGAAATATATATATTTTTTTTATTTATTTTTTATTATATTTTCATGATTTTCCCGTCGACACGTAGTTGCAATGAATTTGCTGCATGTTTTAAACAAGTTTTTCAAATTTAATGTTTTTCTTGAGTTTATAGCATTTTAAGTTATTACGTTCTACAGACTAAAACATTACTTTGCTATAACCATTACATGTTAAAAAAAAAAATACATTTAAATATAAACTAAATGAAAACAACACGATTTGCAGTTAACTTGATTTGGAAAACTTTTAATGTATTTTAGGAATTTATTTAAAAATAAAAACGCAGTACAGAATAAGAATTCGTCGCAATAAATTAAAGATGATTTTTAGAATTTATTTAAAAATGTAAATAAGGAATTTCTTAGAATTGTTTATTTCAATTTTAAATTTAAAAAAGTTGTATATATAAATATTTCAAAATCTATTTCCTAATTCCCATTTTATCGAAGAGCAGTACAGAACTCATAATTGCATGTTCATAATTCTCGCATTTAAACGAAATATTTACTTCGTTTGATTTTCATTCAAATATTTTGTGCAGTTATATCTGTGGCAATATGAAATAACAGCATATCTCGAGATATGTTCAAATTGAGTTATTAATACTATCGTAAACCTGATAGACGAATTCACTTTGTGTCAAATTTTGATACTTTTGATTCTTCTTATAGTTGCTGAGATACAAGCAAAAAACCTAAAAGTATATCTACTTGTTATTAAATATTAATTTTTATTAAATAAAAATTTGGAAAAAAATTCTCACCAAAACATTTAGCAGACATGCAATTTTATTTAAGTTTTTCATAAATTTGCAATTATAATTTTTAAAATATGTTTAAAAATAATTTTCGGCATCAGATGTAAAGCTTAAAAATGCTCTCATGAAAAGTTAAAAAAATAGACTTATGCTCTTATTTCATATTGCCACAGATATATTTTTTTTATTAATATTAAGTTTGTTTTTGTTTTCTTGTTGTCTGCAAATGCTGCCGGCAATTAATCAAATTCTGTACTCAAAATTGCCGGCAGCTAAGTACAAAGAAAATAAAAATGTAATATTTAATATTTAATAAAATATGTGTTAGGTGCAGAAGTTGAAGAGGAAATTGTGCTTGGCAAAAATAACAAAACCAGTAGAAAATCAGTGTATTTCATAATAATCTAGAAAATAACACAAACCAAATGCAAAATAAGATAAAGTGAAAATGGCAAAATAACAAAAAAAAATCGAGTTTAGCTTTAAATAACATTAAAATATATTGGAATATTAGTATTTCTTAATATATTATAATTGGTTTTGTTAAAACTTCACAACAAATGACCAACAGAATTCGAATATATGAATTAAAAAATTTCTATGTATAGGTTTTCGTGATATCGGCCAATAACTTTTAAATTGAGCTTTCAAAAAGGTGGTCATATATATTTGCAAATATTTCGCGTTTTCAATAATTTGATTTGATCAAGTGTTTTACCATTTAAAAGGTTATTAAGTATCCAATAAACATTTCTTTCAACATTTTGAAATTGGTTCACTGGTTTAAGAGATTTCTATAAAACAACTCGAAAAATTAATTTTTTCGATCCAAAATTTAAATCAAAGTATGTATTTAAAAATTGCGAAAAATCGAAAAAGCGAGATGATGCACACACAGAAAAAGAATTCATCAATATGATGAATTTATTCATAATTATTATGTAATTTTTCACCAAATACCAGATTCATCATATTGATACCACCGTTCATTAAATGACATATTAATGAATGCATTCATTATATATAATATTCAAAATTTTTGATGAATTTTTTCATAATATTTATTTAAAAAGAAAAAAATTATAAAATAATTCGATAAAAAAGTGTTGTAAAAATTTTATTTAAAAAATAACAGTAAAAAAAATTTAAAAATTATCCGAAACAACATTTTTGACAAAAAAAATTGTTCCGAAAAAAAAATTGTCAAAAAAAAAAAAGATTTCGAAAAAAGAAATTTCAAAAAAGTTTTAATAGTATTTTGTACAATTATTTAGCTGATAAGGTGATCAACATTAATGCAATAGTACATGTTATTGAAAAAATAGTTTTTACTATTGTTTTAATATTTTATTTTATAGTGCAATACTATTGGTTATTAATAGTTTGAGTAAAATTTATGTTGCAATATAATTAAAAAAATAGTCTGATGCACACACAAAAAAAAAAAATCTTCAATATGATGAATTTATTCATAAATATTATGAATTGTTTCACCAACTACCAGATTTATCATATTGATACCACCGTTCATTAAATGACATATTAATGAATCCATCAATTATATATATGAACACAATATTCAATACAATGAATTTGAATTGTCATATTGATGAATTTTTTCAGAATATTTATTCAAAAAAAAATTGCTTTTATAAAATAATTCGATAAAAAAGTGTTGTAAAAATGTTGTAAAAAAATAACAGTAAAAAAAATAAAAAATTATCCGAAACAAAATTTTTCTGACAAAAAAAAATTGTTCCGAAAAAAAAAATTGTCAAAAAAAAAAAGATTTCGAAAAAAAACATTTTTCGAAAAAAATTTTTTTTTTTTAATTTTTTTTTTTCGAAAAATATTTGTTTACTAAATCTTTTTTTTTGACAATGTTTTCAAAAAAAATAATTCGAAAAATAAAATTATTTCGAAAAAAAAAAAATATTTAACTTTTTACTAATAAAAAGTTCTAATTATAATAAATAATAAATATATTATAAAACATTTTACTAATTATTGTGAACTGAGAAGTACGGCAAAAAATGAACGAAAAAAACATATTTTGATAGAAATTTGGTTTAGTGAACAGCGTTCTTCAATATGATGAACATATATGTTGTATTTTATATTTTGGTTCATTAATATAATGAAACGTATTCTTCACATACACTTCATCATATTGAAGAACACTTTTTCGACAGTTACCAAGCGTTCTTCATATTTATGATAGCATTCATAACATTGATGGCGTAAGTCATTAATATTATGAATGGTACTTCAATACAATGAATCATGGTTTGAAGAACGGAATTCATCAATATGATGTACATTTTCTTTTCTGTGCAGTTTGTTATATTTCAAAATTAGCCTGCACCTTTTCAAAGAAAAGGACGAAAAAATAAACGAAATCTACAGATATATTTTGGGTACAGAAAAAAATCATTTAACATTACAATTTAGTGTGAACTAAAAAATCACATTTTTTTATTTTTATATCTATACTCCTGGTTTACAGATTAAAAAATGTATTTGAGTATATTTAATGGCTCTTAGCTGTCGTGACTTGTATGAAAAAGTGTGTGTATTTTCTTGTTCAACATCACCTTCCGAGTTCGATAGAGACATAACCGTCTGTTTATCCGCCTATGCACGATAACTTGAAAACTGCTATTCCGAATGCGATGAAATTTAGTTTCAATATATTGAATAGTCATTTTAAGTACGAAAATGAGTAGAATTAGTCAACGTACTCAAATACATCCCATACAAGATATGGGTTTACTTTTTAGGATACCATATTTCGTAAATTATTCAGGATAAAGTTATAAAATTTCAAATAAGTTATAAACAATCATCTATCCAAAACATGCTCAAAAAATGGGCGTAATCCGCCTACATTTTTCCTTTTTTATTTTTATGCCTTTTAATATAGCACTCTGTTATAATACTTTCATATAAATTGTATCCTTAAATATGTCCCATATATTTAGCTCATTGATAGCTCAATTTCTTCAAATTTTGGACTAATTTTGGAATATTACAAACTGTGTATCATCTTAGTTTCTCGATTTTTTTCAATTTTTTAAATGCGTTTTTTATTTAAATTTTTGTTGAAAAAATACTATTATCAAGTTCTCCTATCGTGTTCACTCAAACTAGTGAACCAATTTTAAAATATCGAGAGCAATGTTTATTGGATATTTAATTACCTTTCATTCAATATAACATTTGATCATATGAGTTATTTAGAACACGAAATATTTAAAAATATATGTGACCATCTTTTTGAAAGCTCGTGCAAAAGTTATTGGTAAACCTAACCAAAGAAACATTTTTAAACCGTATCTTCGGAACCAGGAAGTCATATATAGTACATAAATGTTTTTGACTGCTGCACAGCATCGTTGTTGTGTAGTGTAATTAAAAGAAATATTTAGTTTATAGTTTTCGGAAAACTTGAAGTGGGTGCGAAGGGTCTAAAATTTCAATAGCAGTTTTCTTAGTCTAAATAAGTCAAAATTAGCAAACGCTAGTTATAAAGAATTAATATATGTGATATCCATCGATCAATTATGTGTTCATTTTGTGGAGTAGTATTAACTTCTAAGAATGAATTTAATTCTTAATTGAATGTTTTGCATTTTAAGTTTATTATTATCCTTCAAGTTCTTTAATAATACCTACTATTTGTATACTTTTTAATTATCTTCTTCAATATTCCTTGTAATATCCGTCTGTCTCACCCTTAAACTGACATAAATTCTTACTATGCCGCGGGCATCGATTCCTTCGAGTTTTTGCAAAGGACCATTTTTATTAAATTTTCTATTGCTGCATCTGACCATCAAAGAATTGTTGTTATTCTTGGAATAATTGTTGATACAACAGCAATATTTAATAAAAAAAAATCACTATATAAACTATAAAAAACTCAAATACTTTTTGAAAACATTAATAAAGCAATACTAATATTAAAAAATAAAATAAATATATGAAATATTTATTGCCAATGCATATAAAAAAAAGAATTTAATAAGTTTTGCAAAAAACTTATCAAATATTTAGTCACCAACATATTTGAAATATCTTGGAATTGCCTCAGGCTACTTACTCTTCGTTGGCTCTGATTTTTTCCGCATTCATACTGAGGAAATTAATATTGCACATATACTTTATGAATTTGCAAAAAATAATTTCAGCATTCAAACCGCAAGTAGTAACAAAATTCATGAAACCCACACACGTTGCTTCAATTTCCGTTGCATTGCATGCGATTGCATTACATTCCGAGAAAGATTCCTGGTGCATCAGAAAAAAATATATATAAAATAAAAAATTACTATAAAAATATAATAACAAAAAGACTTGCAAACGAATAATATTGAAATATCTGCGTCATTTTCAATTATGCATTCTTCGTCTTTTAGTTTTTGCCTGTTTCTATTTTTTTTACAGTTTTTTATACTAAAACTCATTTGTATTTCTCATTTGTATCACTCATTTGTAAAACTCATGTGTATTAAGTTTGTAATGCCACCTATGAGGCATATTAAGCACACGAATAAAAAAATTCATCAATATGATGAATTTATTCATGAATATTATGAATTTATTCATAAATATTATGAATTTAATCATAAATATTATGAATTATTCTATTAACTACCAGATTCATCATATGATATCACCGTTCATTAAATGACATATTGATGAATGTATTCATTATATTTATGAACTTATTTATACAATCGAACTTCATAGTAAAGAACGAAATATTCAATACAATGAATTTTGATTCGTCATATTGATGAATTTAGTCATAACATTTATGAATATAATATTCAATATTTTTTCAAAATAAATGGAAATTTTTTTACGAATTTTTAAAAAAATATTTTTTTTTTAAATAATTCGAAAAAAAAAATGTGTAAAAATTTGACTCAAAAAATAACAGAAACATTTTTTTTTTCAAATAATAAAAAAATTAACTGAAAAAAAAAATTTTGAAACGTTCTTTTTTTTCGAAAAAAAACTTTTAATTTTACGAATTTTTACGCAAAAAATAACAGAAGTATTAAAAAACAAACTTTTTTCGACAAATATATTTTTTTCAAATAAAAATATTTTTTTCAAAAATCAAGATTTTTCAAAATATTTTTTTTTGTTTAAATATGTGTATATATATATATTTTTTAATATTACTTTTTATAAAAAAGTTGTAATTATAAAAAAAATATATATTGAAACATTTTACTAATTTATGCATGTCGGTTATATAAGAAATAACATACAAGAACTACTTGAGAACTGAGAAGTATGGCAAAAAATGAACGAACGAATATATTTTGATAGAAATTTGGTTTCGTAAACAGCGTTCTTCAATATGAGGAACATATATGTTGTATTTTATATTTTTGTTCATGATGAAACGTATTCGTCACATACAATTCATCATATTGAAGAACACTTTTTCGATAATTACCAAGCGTTCATCATATTTATGATAGCATTCATAATATTGATGTCGTTAGTAATTAATATTATGAGTGGTTCTACAATACAATGAATCAAGCTTTGAAAAACGGAACTCATCAAAATGATGTACATTTTTTTCTGTACATATAATTTTTTTTTTGATCAGCATTACCTCCTGAGTACGACTAAATTGGTTAAATAAAATCACTACCTCCCCTATATTACACATATACTTTCATTGTAAATCAATTTTATGAATTTTTTAGTGCACCTCAACCAATCAGCAAATTCATCCCGTTTAAGAATCGTTTTTAAAACCTAATGAAAAAAATTCATAATATTGATAAACGCATTCATAATAATTATTAACAAATTCATGGTATTTATGAACTTTTTAAAAATAAAAAAAGCACAATTCATAACAATAATGAACGCGTTTATTATATTAGTTTTGCACAGAATATGCGTTTCATATATACGAAAAATAGTTTATAATATATAAATATTATGAACCGTGCCTCAATTAACGGGGTTCATTGAACACAGAAAAAAAATGTACATCATATTGATGAATTCCGTTCTTCAAACCATGATTCATTGTATTGAAGAACCATTCATAATATTAATGACTAACGCCATCAATGTTATGAATGCTATCATAAATATGAAGAACGCTTGGTAACTGTCGAAAAAGTGTTCTTCAATATGATGAACTGTATGAGAAGAATACGTTTCATCATATTAATGAACCAAAATATAAACTACAACATATATGTTCATCATATTGAAGAACGCTGTTCATTAAACCAAATTTCTACCAAAATATTTTTTTTTCGTTCATTTTTTGCCGTACTTCTTAGTTCTCACGTAGTTCTTGTATGTTATTTCTTATATAATGCTTGCTCGACATGCATAAATTAGTAAAATGTTTTATAATATATTTATTATAATTACTACTTTTTATTAATAAAAAGTTATATTTATAAAAAATATATTTTTGAAAAAAATATTTTTTTCGAACAATTTTTTTTTTCGAAATTTTTTTTTTTGAATAAATTTTTTTTTTCGAACAAAAATTTTTTTTTGAACAATTTTTTCGAACCAATTTTTTTTTTCGAACAAAAAATTTTTTTTTGGAAAAATGTTTTTTCCGAACTATTTTTGTTCCCTAAAAATTTTTTTTCTGATATATTTTATAATATTTTTTTGTTTTATTTTTTAAATAAAATTTTTACAACACTTTTTTTTTGATTTATTTTATAAAAAAAAATATTTATGAAAAAATATTATGAACAAGTTCATCAATATGGCAATTCAAATTCATTGTATTGAATATTTTGTTCATATATATAATGAATGCATTCATTAATATGTCATTTAATGAACGGTGGTATCAATATGATGAAACTGGTAGTTGGTGAAAAAATTCATAATATTTATGAATAAATTCATCATATTGAAGATTTTTTTTTTCTGTGAAGGTATGAACAACATTTTTTCTGTGTGTAATATTTGAAAAATCATAATTAGTAAAATATAATAATTAAAACATAAGAACCTAGGCAGAACTGGGAGTCGATTCTCCTGATATATTTTATTAAAATCCCTATCATATTGACATTATTATTGCGTTTGAAGGATGTAGGTTCTATGGGAGTGATCACGCATTCTGTGAGACCATTTAAAATGGAGCAATATAACGCTGAGCAGAATTTTATTAAATTAGCTATTCTAATTTTCAGATATACTGCATTTTTAGTATTTGGGTTGTATGGGAAAATTTACGCCCAGTAGTCTAAACAATATTCGGATAGATCAATTAAAATGGAGAAATATTATGCTGAACTTGTTGTACTTCAACATTTTTTATGTAACCTAACCTATTTTACTGGATCTGCCATGAGAATAGGTTTTTCTCAACCTAACTTTTCAAAATCCTATGAGATTTTTCATTAAGTTTCACACACAACCAATCCACAAGCAAATGTATATTAATATTTGTGGCTTTACTGTGTACGCCAAAGTGTTGAAAGTTTTTAGAAGAAATAAAATAATATTTATATGAAACTAACAAATTTTACAAACTGTTATTAAACTAATTTCCCATACGTATCATGGTACTGGTTATGATTGCTATTGCTACACAAACACTGAGTGCTGAAAATAAAAATAAACTGGGTGAAATTGCAAAATTAAACAACATCTAAAACTAGTGTGGGTTCAAAATGAAATACCATACAAGTTTTGACATATTTTTCGCTTGGAAAAACATTTTCGCATTTGAGAAACACACACAAAATCTGACATATTGCATAAATTAAAAAGAAATAGTAGAAAGTGTTCCAATTGTAGTTTGTTAAAATGAATTTCATAATTTTCAATATAAAATTGTTTTAAATGAATAATGAAATAGACAATTACGAATGTAATTGATGAAAAAAGTGATATTCATTCCTTTTTAAACGAATGGAAACTATTTTATTTCAAGTCGCAGAATTCAACGTAGCATCAGTGGCTCGATTAGTTAGTGTGTTGGACTATGAGTCGAAGGGTTACTGGTTCGAATCACCGTATCTGCAATAGCAAAAAATAGAACCATGTTCTATATGGTCTCGACAAAACTTTATAGACAGCTTTTTTTATAGGAATAGGTGCGTCTTTATCAGCCATTTCCCTATCAATTTTATGTTCACACTAAAGCAGGAAACAAACAGGTTTTTTTCCTGTTTTCTGCTATGGTGTGAATACCAAATTGGTAGGAAAATGGCAGGTGCAGGTAGAGTATGGTAGGCAATACAGTTGGATGAAAATGGTGCGCACAGCCAGGATATGTTTGTCAATATCCCGAGTGAAAATTTAGTTCCGGATGCAATCAGTGTCTAATCAGACATCCTGATTTTAAATCAGGCAATGAACAGGGGTTTTCATCAGTGTCTGATTCAAAACGTGACGCTATTCGAAGTTGCTATATTGATCAAGTTGCCTGATCAGGCTTTCTGATCTTACAATTATCCTTACCTCATATAATTTAATATATATTTAAATTTTTTTAAACTGCTTTAACCTTATTTGAGACCTTTCAATCAAAAAATAGTTTTCTGAACATTGCAATAACTTTTGCAACTTTATCAACGTTTTGAGTCTAATGAAATATTTCAAATTTTTAAAAATATTGAGAATTAGTATTTTCTTATAAAGTAGATATTAAATAACTTCTCGATCATATTATAATAATACGATATCTAATCAGATTTTTTCAAAAGGGCCACATTATGTTTCATGAGGTATACTTTAGATCAGTATTTTTTATAAAGGTTGAATCAGGTTGCCTTACGTGGATTTGAAATTTGGATTACCCTAATCGAATCATTATCATTTCAGGTGGTCTTTTGTAGGGATGCCTTATCGTATTCTGAGCAGGGACGGATGCAAAATAAGGCTAATCTTAACCAATTTCCACCCAGGATGCTGGAAGCTAAATGATAGCGAAAGGTGAAGACGTCATTTCTATTTAATTTTGAAATTGACGATTTTTGTACCAAAACGATCCATTTCCCTTTTTCGAATTTCGCTTAAAATTCTAAACATCGAAGTTCTGATCCAATACGAAGCCATTGTACAAAGCCATTGTACAAAGCCATTGTACAAAGCCATTGTACAAAGCCATTGTACAAAGCCATTGTCATACAAAGCCATTGTCAGTCTAGTTCCCATCCAGCCCACCGTTCTAAAAACTTATTGTTGTACAACAACAAAGTCGAATTTTGTTTGTTCTATTTTCTCGAAAAACTCAATCGCTTTGATTCTGTGTTGCTGGATTCGCATATGTTTGCTGTTTCAAATGATCATCATATTGATGAATTTCGTTCATCAAACCCTGATGTATTGTATTGAAAAACGATTCATAATATTGATAACTACTAAACATCAATGTTATGAATTCATTCATCAATATGATGAAGTTTATGTGAGGAACACGTTTCATTATATTAATGAATAAATACATAAAATACAATATATATGAACATCAAATTGATGAATGCTGTTTATCAAACTAAATATCAATCAAAATTTTTATTTTTCGTTCATTTTTTGCCTTACATCTCAGTTTAGTTTTTGTACTTCTTGTACACAGAAAAAATTTCACCAACTATCTGGATTCATCATATTGATGAATTCATTTATTGAATTAAAATCGTATTTTTTAAATGTTTTTCATTTTCAATATATTTTTTTTAACATCAAATATGAAACACAAATTTGTCTCTATTTACACAATTATTTATTTATAATTCTTAAAGGATTTATAATACTTAATTGATAATATTAATGAAAAAGTGAACATCATTTTGATGAATTTTGTTCATCAAACCACATAAATCCTTTAAGAATTATAAATACGTAAATGTGAAAATGGAGACCTATTTTTGTTTGAAATTTGATGATATAAAAAATATTAAAAATGAAAAAATTGGATTTTAGTTTAATGAATGAAATCATCAATATGATGAATACTGGTTGTTGATGAAATTGGTTTTTTGTGTGTATGAAATTTCTTATATAATGTTAGCTCAAAATGCATATATTAGAAAAAAAAAAAAATAGAAATGAAAAATTTGGCAAAAAAGTTTTTTTAGTATTTTTATTCGAACATTTTTTTTTTTCGAACAAAAATTTTTAATCGAAAAAAAATTTTTACTACTTATTTTTTCGGATAATTTTTTTTTTTTTAAATATCATCAATATGTCATTTAATGAACGCTGGTATCAATATGATAAATCTGGTAGTTGGTAAAAAATTCATAATATTTATGAATTAATTCATCATATTGATGAATTTTGATATTAATGTTAGTAGTAGCAATAATAAAACATATTCCGGTGCATTTTCTTCAATACTGCTACTATAATGCCAATTTTCTTGCATGTTTTTTGTCTGGGGGATGCTACCAAAAACTAGAATTAAACTATTGGTTCCTGCGGAATTTAACTATTGATCCCACCATTTTAGTACAAATATAAAAAAGCGAGAAGGACTTGATCTAGGTGCTCAGAACTGTTGCTTCCACTATTATTATTAGAAATCGAAGAGATATTAAATATATTTGGAAATACTACATAAGATCTTATCTAAATAAAATGAGTAAATGTTTATAAATATAAATTTAAAATATAATTATAAAATATAATTATATAATAAACTAATTGTCGTACATATTCCATATTTTTAATTTCTAATTATATTATTAAATATTAGATTTTTGTGACGAAATTAATACTTTATAGTGAAAGTGTGAAAAAAATGCTTATTAAAAGTTTTCTTAGTTTAAAATTGCGTTCATTTCATTGTGCGAAGAAAAAAAATTAAAAAAAAAAAAACATACAAATCCAACTCAACTTTAGCCGTGCAGTGTGCATTCAACTGTGAGAAGTTTTCTTCGTATTGCAACTTAAGGAAACTTTTGTGCTTCTTAAAAAAAAATAACCCATTAATTTTGTGGCACAAATTTGACTTGAAAATATTTTTCAAATTTTAAAACATTTGCACTTCATCAACAAATAAACAGACGAAACTTTTTTGCATTCGTATTTGTTCGCCTACTCAGTTCAGTTGCCGTGGTATGTCTGAAAAAAGACATCTTACAGTATGGGGCACATGCATCATCAAATGCCGCTGTATGCCAGAATTTCACTCCTGAAAAGTATAAATTTTCACTTTAGCGCAAAACTTTCGTTTGCCCCGTAAAAGTTATAACTGTTTCAGTGGATGTTGTTATTTTCTTCAGACATTAACGTAATTTATTGTACCAAAAAAAAAAAAAAATAATGAATTACACCTTTACAACAACAATAAAAAACAACTGTTGGAAAAATAAAACAATATCAAGAATAAGCACCTGTGCTTGTTTCATTACCTGGTCTTTTTATTTTATTTTGTTACTCCTTTGAATTGTTGTTACCTCGTTGGTACCCTCATTGGTTACCACGTCAACAGCATCTTTTCATACACATCCTTTAGTTCCGAGTTGCTTCATGGCGCGCATGGGTTTTGATAGTCCTTCTAATGACTTTGCCAATTATTTCTCTGCATCTGCATCCATGGCGCACTTAATTCTCTTGGCACAAGTTCGTTCTCGCGTGTTGCCAAGTTATGAGCCTTCAATCAAAATATATGACTTTGATGGGTTTTTCGAAAACTTTTTTCACACTCGTAACGCAAAAGTTTTACGTTTTAAATGAACAGTAAATGGCAGTAAATTATTTTTTAATTCATTTTATGATTTAATTTATAGCAAGTGCTGCTGCGGATTTAATTAACAGGTTTTTTGCAAAAATAAAAGAGGGAAAACAATTAAAAATCGCGAACGTAGTATAATTTATTTGCAAATTGATGCTTGGTAATACTTTAAAGTTCAAATATAAAACTTTTCTTTTATATACTCACATTATTCTGGACGAAAAAAGTTTGATTTCAGAAGCTAAAAAGAGACATTAATTTCGGGAACCGGATAATCTTACACAAACACAATTCTTCTCGGAGACAATTCTTTACCGAGCCAATTCTTCTTCTGTCTCGAGATATGATTGTCAGAAATGATTTGGCTCGGGAAGAATAGTCGAAGAAAAACTAGTTGTATGGTAATGAATTTGCTCGTTGGCTTGTTTGGGAATGAAGAACTGGCTCAGAAAAAAATTATTTAAGGAAGAATTGCTGAGGTAAAGTATTGAGGTGGAAGAATTGCTAGGGAATATTTTCTAGCAAATTTTGGAGAGGAATTGTTCGATGAAGAACTTTCTCGGGGTTTTAATGACAAAAAAAAGATTTGTCTCTGTGAAGTATTGTTAGCGATTAAATTGGCTATGGAAGAATTATCCGTGGATGAATTGGTTTGGGATGAACTGTCTAGGGGGAAATTGCCAGATCACGGAGGGAGGAATTGATGGAAAACTGTCTCAGTCAGGAATTGTTTGGGAATGAATTGAGTAGTTTTGGATAGGAAAGTTAACCCGGAAAAAAATGTCGTGGGAAGAATTTGCGGGGTAAGAATAGTCTGGATTAAGCATTGTTGAGCAAGAATTGTCGGATAAAAATTATATGAAAATTAACTGACTCGTGGACTTGTTTGGAAATAAAGAACTTACTAAGGGAAGAATTATTTTGGGAAGAATTGTCGCGGTAAAGTATTAACGTGAAAGAATTGCTCGGGAATATTGTCCAGGAAAATTTAGAGAGGAATTGTTTGGTGAAAAATTCTCGGAAAAGTAATGTCAAGAAAATATTTGTGTCTGTGAAGTATTTTCAGTAATATAATGGTTCGAGGATGAATTATTTTGGGGAGAACCAGATTACCAGAGAATGGTCACGGATGGAGGAATTGATCGGTGAATTGTCGGGTGTAGAATGGTCGAGGAAGAACTATCGGGGAAAAGTTGTCTGGTAATGAATTTGCTCGTACTCGTTTGGGAATAAAGAATTGACTCAGAGCAGAATTATTTAGGGAAGAATTGCCCAGATAAAGTATTGCACAGGAATATTTTCTAGGACATTTTGGCGAGAAATTGTTCGGTGAGGAACTTTCTCGTGATTGTATTGGCAGGAAAAGATTTGTCTCTGTGAAGTATTGTCGGTGATAAAATTGTTCGTGGACGAATTGGTTTTGGGTGAACTGTCTAGGGGGAAATTACCTAATAGAGAATTGTCACGGAAGGAGGAATTGATTCGATAACTGAATCAAAACAGCGCATAACAATCTTTTTTAATATTTTTTTCACTAAATAATAAAACATTTTATTAATAAAGGGTTTTTCCATAAGAGCGCTACAAAATCAATGAAATTCTTTATTCCAGTAAAAGTACGTTCGATGCCATTATGTATGGAACTCGATTTTTTTGCATGGCCACCACGGGCACGCTTGCATAAGTCCAGACGCTGAACCCAAATTTCGACGATTTTCAAGCATAAATCGGCCGATACTGCTGCAATTTCACGTTCGATATTCGTACGAAGTTCATCAATCGTAGACTTGACGTAGCCCCACGGGAAATAGTCTAACGGCGTCAAATCGCACGACCGAGGCGGCCAATCGACTGGACCATTTCGTGATCCAGTTCTCCAAATTTAGTTTCCAATAAATTGATTGTGGCATTCGCTGTGTGGCTTGTGGCGCCGTCCTGTTGGAACCACATGTCGCCCAAGTCCATATCATCCAATTGGGGCCAAAAATATTCGGTTATTATTGAACGGTAGCGATTCCCATTCACAGTAACATGCCGGTCTTCATCATCACATAAGAAGTACGGCCCAATGTCGCCGCCGACCCATAAACCGCACCAAACTGTAAATTTTTCGGGATGCAATGATGACTCATGGAGTTCGTGTGGATTGTTGTCTGACCAATAACGCATATTTTGTTTATTGAAGAAGCCATTCAGCCAGAAATGATCGTCATCGCTGAAGATGATTTCTCGATGAAAATCCGAATCATTTTCAAGTTGTTGCTCAGCCCAATTCACGAACATACGACGCTTCTGGTGGTCAAGCTGCTTCAGTTCTTTCGTCAATTTGATTTTGTAAGGATGTAGGCCAAGATCTTTTCGCAAAATTCGCCACAAGGACGTCATAGAGATGCCCAACGCTTGAGAATGACGTGTGAAAGACACTTTTGGGATTTCTTCAACTGAAGCCTCAGCCGTAGCAATATTCTCGACACTACGGCACTTCTTTGTCTCACTGGCACGGGAACATTTTGTACTGTGCGTGTGGATTCAAATTTTTCCACTAGACGCTCAATTGTTGATCTGCTAGGACGATTATGACGACTATAAATTGGACGTAGCGCTCTTAACGTTGAGGCCATTGACTCCGAATTTTAATAATTTCGACTCGTTGTTGGCTCGTATATCATGAAATGGCAAACCGTACTAAAGAGAAATATCAAAAGAGCGGTATAAAATATGGCGTCGTTTGCTGTCCCTGTCGCTCTATTTTTGTAGCGTCCCATTTGAAAAACCCTGTATATATATATTTTTTTTTTGAAAAATTTTGAAATTGCTTTTTTTATATCTTACAAACCAAATTGTTCACGCATTGTATTATAGCGTACGATTTTCTGCGAATAATATCGAAAAGATAATTTCAAAATATTCTTTTGTTCGAATTTTAAAAATACAAGAAACCAAAATAATGGGAAATTGAAAAAAATAGGCTTTATCTCAAAAACTAAAGCCAAATTGACAAAACTGATGCCATTTTTGGAATCCGTGCTACAAATTTATTCAATATTTGCAGAAACTTTTACTGTATAATGTCAAAATTTGAATTGTGTAGGGCAATGCTATCAAATTTCATCTTTATTCTCTATTTTTACATTTAAGTGTGACAAATTATAATCCTACCAAATTCCTACACAATTTTAATTAATCTATTGTCGATTAGAGTGCAAATTTCATGTTCATTTGGGTTCTAAAGTAATATTTAATCAGTCAGTTATTCATCTGGCGCTCTAAGCGAATTAAAACCTAAAATAGCCAGACGGAACCTTGCGTTGATACCTTCGTTAGTGCACAACTCGTTGGTGCATTCTTTGAATGCTTTGCTCACTGCGCACGGTTGGTTTTGCATTAGTCCCATCGTCGATGGTTTCGTTGGTCCTTTGGTTGGTTGCTGCCATCGCGTTGCATTGTCGTCGTTGATGCGGCTAACAACATTTTCTACGTCGAATTAAATCTCAATTATTCATTGTGCGCCCTATGGTGCGCCACAATCACATCGGCGACATGAACAACGGGTTGCAGAAATCGCATTTTATTTAAATATGCTACTTTTTTTTTTTAGCAAAATTGATTACATTTTTTTACGAAGCTTTTAGTAGTCTAATAATTATAATTATAAATCAAAATTATAATTTGTCCGTCATCTTTTCAAATATTATTTATTACTAAATTTCAAAATAGTACATATCGTCACTATCATGACAAAGGGGTGAACGTGCAATTTTTGACATTTGCGTTTTTTTTTTAATGTTTGAATGTAATTTATCCTCAAGTATGCTGTGCTAAAATCGTGTGTCATTTTGTTGAATATTTCTAGCAACAAAAGACAAAACCAAAAGGGCGAATCTTTTAGTTTTTTCGCCATAAATTTTTATTGGTATATGATAAAATAGTGGTGTAAAGTTATTTATTGTTTGTTTTTAAAGCACTTGTCGATCTGCATGATTAATTAAAAATATTTTGCCAAACATTAATTTGCCATTTATTTTTTGTAGGAAAAAAATGTTGTCAAAATATTTATAATTAATGATACAGATCGATAGGTGCTTTGAAACTAAACAATAATTGCCTTTACATCACCATTTTATATTGTACCGTTAAAGAGTTATAGCAAAAAAACGAAAAGATTCGCCCTTTTGGCATGACAAGATTTTCAATTTTTCAAAATTCTTCGTTTTTTTTGCTATTATATTTTATTGGCACAAGATAAAATTGTGATGTAGAGGTATTAATTGATTGTTTTTAAAGCACCTATCGATCTACATCATTATTTAAAAATATTTTGCCAAACATTTTGTCCTGCAAATAACAAATGGCAAATTAATGTTTGGCAAAATATTTTTAATTAATGATGTCAATAGATAGGTGCTTAAAAAGCATACAACGTTACCATTTTAACATGCGCTAATAAAAAGTTATAGCATAAGAAACAAAAATGTTTGCGTTTTGATCAGGAAATAGCCACACAAAATCCGTATTTATAATTCAGTAGGTTGTCCAAATTTAAAGGTATTTTATACACGTTATAATAATTGACGAATAAACCAAAATAACAGTAAAAATTGAACTAAATATAAATTTTGCTAATTTTTAAAGCACTTCAAACTTTAAAATTTGATTTCCGAATATTTTTGAAAATGCACATTCGCCCCTATGGCATGAAAGTGACGATATAATAGTATTTTTTATTTATCACTGATTTTACCTAAGCATTACATTACTCTTTTATATTCTAGAAATATTACAATTTCACTACACTCTAATTTAAAATACAAACTCCTTTTTTACATAAAATTATACTTTTTAAAATTTTTCTACTGCACTACTCTGAACTGTCATGTCAAGCCCCTGCACTGCACTGAGATCTCTCAGTTATTTGCATTTTCGTAATACACGCAAAATTTATTCACGAATTCGCCTGCCAATTAATTGAAATGAAAATATTTGCATGGCATATTTATTGACGTTTTGCACGACACACAAAATGTTGCCGCACAGTGTGAGAAATGCTTAAAAATGACACTAAATTTCATATTTTTTGAACTGCAGCAGGAATCTTAAAAAAATGTTTGATTGTTTAACGCGAAAATCTTTCAGGGTATTGTAATTTTTAAAAATAGTTAGTATCTTTATTAGTTTTTAATATATCTTTAAATGAATTTTTAAAAAATTCTAAATTAATATTTTTAAAGAAACTGATGTTTTTGAATTGAAACTCTTATTTTGTTCTGCATTATCATTCTCTATTTATTACCATATTATAGTTTTTTTTAGTCTTAGTATATTTGAATGTGTTTTGAAAAATAAAAACATGAAAAAGAAAGACTAAAATAGCATTTTGGTAAAAATTTAAAAGTTTCCCACTTTTCCCTAAGATTTATTAACAAGTCCCAAATTGAGCTGTTTGGAAAAATCGCTCAAAAATCAATTAAAAGGCATTTAATGGTTTCTGTTAAAGATCAATAACCCGTCTATGGTGGAATAGACCTTTCAAAAATATTGAAAAAATGCGTCCCACTTTCAGCAGGCTCCCTACTTATTTAGCTATGTACACAATTTGACTACAATACAAAGCATTTGAAAATAACTGCAATTTGTACTTATTTTATTCTTCGAAGTAATTTTACTACGTCAGCATTTAATTCTACTAAATTTTGTATTTATTTAATTTTGATCAATTGCAAAAATTGATAAATCGAAAAACAAACAACAATTTATTTTGTTAATTTTCACAAAATACTACATCGGTATTTATTTCTACTGCATTCTGTATATATTTTGAAATATAAAATATTATTTATTTTCTTAAATAAATTATATAACTAGTATGTTTTGTGAACAATGGACGCATAACTCAATTTGCAATAGTTTTCATCATTTGTTGTTACTTAAAGTGACGATTTTCACATGTAGCAAATATAAATAATATGTAAAAATATAAAGAATATTTGCGTTTTTTTTTAGTTGCTATGTACCAAATTTGTCTACAATACAAAGCAATTGAAAATAACTACAATTTGTACTTATTTTGTTCTTCAAAGTAATTTTACTAGGTCTGCATTTATTTCGACTACATTCTGTATTTATTTAATTTTGATAAATTGCAAAAATTAAATAAATTGAAAACAAACAACAATTTATTTTGTTAAATTTTTACAAAATACTACAACTGTATTTATTTCTACTGCATACTGTATATATTTTAAAATATAAAATATTATTTATTCTCTTAAATAAATTATATAACTAGTATGTTTTGTGAACAATGGACGCATAACTCAATTTGCAATCTTTTTCATCATTTGTTGTGACTTAAAGTGACGATTTTCACATGTAGCAAATATGAATAATATGCAACAATATAAATAATTTTGCTTGCGTTTACTTGTATTTAATTTGTAATATCACATCTATGTAACTTCACACTTCTACATATTGTAGAAAACAAAAATTCTAATACATTGGTTAGTAAAATCAAGTTTAATAAAGACAATGTACTTAAAATGTAAAAAATGTAGTAAAACTAACATTTTTTCAGAACAACCAACCAAATTTTGAAAGAAATGTTAAATTGACTACTTTTCTCTTTTTTATATTTTTAAAAAGCTTCATGAAATATTTTAAAATAATGAGGCCAATCGATAGGTGCTTTAAAAACAAACAATTAATGCCTTTAGACTACTATTTTATTTTATACCAATAAAAAGTTATTTCAAAAAAACGAAAAGATTCGCCCTTTTGGTATGACAAGATTTTTAAATTTGCTCTTTTGGTTTGGTTAGAAATATCCACACCATTTTGGCAGAGTATACTTGAGGAAAAACTACATTCAAAACTGTAAAAAAAAACGCAAATATCAAAAATTAATAATTCGCCCCTTTGGTATGATAGTCACTATCATACCGTCGTTGTAGAACGAAAAGACACCAAATACATTTTCAAAATGCCAAATATTCATTTACAAAAGTCTTTATATATCAGTCAATTTATAATCGATGATCTCAAATTTTTTACCACATAAAAAGAAAATGTAAATCTATCAATTGATATTTCAACTTTAAAAATGCATCAATTACTTTTTATAATATTAATTAACAAACTCGAAATTTAAGTTTTTCATAAAAATGTATTTGGTGACTTTTCGTTCTACAACGTCGATATGAGGTTCTGTTACATTTTAGTTTATTTTAGCATTTGTGCTTTAAACCAAGAATTATACTCTATGGAGTTTTTCTATGTCATTGACTTTTGCTACCTTTTATTACTGAAAATTTCCGCTATTAATTGAAATAATTAATTTGAAAAACAGTTTGTTTTCTGTTTTATCTTTAATATTTAATTTAAAAATGTATTGTCAAATTTCCAAAATAAGCAGGTCTAATTTGTCTTTAAATATAATATAATTTTGTGTTTTTTTTTATTTAATTTGTTCATCAAATTTAATATATTTTCTGCTTGACTGCACAACATTTTACAACGCATCGCACCATGTTGTACGCTGAAAGCCGTGCACTTGGTGCCCTCCGTGATGTTTGACAATTACATGAAATTGCAAATGAAGTGAAATTCAATTATCCTGTAAAACAATTTGTTTTGTTTGCATCGGCGCTATTTTGTCGACGAATACATTCAGTGTTGAACATTTATTTGGTTTACTTAATTTATTTTTATGCACAATTTTAACATATATTAAATGAGAAGCAATTGTAATGGGAAAATGTCTTCAATTTAAAGAGGTAATACTATTTTAAAATGATATATAATATAGAACAGATTATTACAAATAATCACTTAATTTTTAATGTTCTTAAAAAGTCAAATTTTAATCATAAATTTTACAAATTTTATATTCAAATTTAAAACTTTTTATATCATTAGCATTATTAGCATTTACTGAGATTCCGATTGGGATATTCGATGTGATAATGTTGATTGATTTCTAAAATCTTGAAATCAGATAAAATAAATGCTCATGTACACACAGAAAAAAATTCCTCATTGACCATTAAAATTGGTCAATAGGACAATTATTGATTTAATAGTATACAAAAAATAAATCTTTTCATATAAACTCAATCGCAATGTCATGGTATTTTCTAGGTATTAAATGGTATTTTCCGATTAAAATAATAATTTATCCTATTGAATATTTTTAATAGTAAAAAACTATTATTTATATAGTATTTTTTTCTGGGTGTATGTAATAAAACCACATCATGTCTTTAATATAACCAATAATGCTTTTCAATTTTAGTTATGCGAAGACAACCATATTCATCACCTTTATTAAGTCCTTGAAATGCATTTGATATAATGGGAAGGATATTTTATTATGGCACGTTCCATGATAGCATTTACACAGTCTATTTAATGATTTATTTAACGTGGCATTGATAATCATTACAATGGGGATAACAATTCAAATATGTGTGTTATTTATTTGAACTAATTAAAGATATTGTGATTTAAAATGCTTATAGTATTTACTATTTAAAATACAATCAAAGTTTCATAATTTCCATTCAACTAGCATTATTTAAATATTTGAATATTTAGCACTTTACTGACATTAGACTACCATTGATTGAAAGTTATATTTTAATAAGTATTTTGTCTATTTTAGTTAACCCGACTATTTACATTTTCAACCAGAGCCGACCATGAACTAGACTTAATAAGGAATGTTTTTTGTTTCAACAAAATTAAAAAGTCGGGAATAACAACCGGTACAGGAAATTTCGAATTATTATACCCATTATTTTTTAAGAGTGTAACGAACCTTTTTGGACTATGCCGAGGTATCACTCGTCGGATCTATGGGTTTGTTGCAAAAAATCACGGTAGGCCGTAATCCGTAACCGGACTGTACTGCTCGAATTCAGTATACTCACAATTCTGCTCTTGATTCCTACAGTAGGGCGTAACTCCGCTCTTGGATCCTACTATGCCTGGTATCCTACAGTAGGGTGTCTTGACCAGCGGTCAGAGTTACAGCCTACTCTCTGCCTGTCTACAATGTGGTGTCTTGACCAGCGGTCAGACTCAACTGCCCATTCGTTGCGACTTACCCTGATCAGTTCCAAGTACCTTGATCCGCGACCAGAGGTGAACTGCCAACTGCGACTACTGCTATTGCGACTGCTATGATCAGTGGACACCAACCAACTGAGTCGTTGCTGTTGTCGTCGTTCTAACGAAACCTTGCTCGGCAAATTTGAACATATCAGCTGTTCGGCCATTTGCAATTTTCGAACTTTAATCGGTCAGGGTAGCGGTGTTGCATGCAGTGTGACCAGAAGCTTTATAAGAAAATATTCTTTTACTACCAAAAAATTGAATATAAATATTCCACTTTGAAATTTTATATTCCACTTTTATATTCCATTTTCATAATAAATGAATTCATATAAATATTTTTGTTAGCCAGGTTTATGTAATATTTTTCAAATAAAATGAATATATAAAAATTATATATTTCCCTGGTCAATTTATAATTTTTATATATTTTATAATTGATAATAATTTAATAATTAAAATTTTGTACCTTACTATTTTTGTTTTTCAGTTCTATAGAATTTTATGTGATATATTTCAAATTTTCGATTTTTTTATGATTTTGAAATTAAACTTCACAAATCCTTATAAAAATTAGAGACTGATCGTACCTTTAAGTATTTGTATCATGGTATATTTGAAATTATCAAAAATATGCAAAGTGAATAACAAACCAGTTGGGAAGGTTAGATCACATGGGAAATTTTAAAGTAGGTGTAATTATGATAGTTAGGATTATCAAAATTATAGTCGGTCTAAGCCGAATTTCGATTTTTTTTTTGTGAACCACAAGTCTTTTCGCCGGAAAACATTATTATCATGTATTTGAGCATGATATCAATATATATTTCACCAAAAAAGTTTACTTAAGCACGTATACATAAAAATTGATCTTTATATGTACATTTTATATGAGTTATTTGAACATAAGTGGTCGGATCATAGGGTACAATGGACCGATCTCGCCATACAGCGTAGGTATATTAGTAATCTAAGTTATGAGTTTCATTTATCTAGCTCTTCAATTTTAAAAGTAGTAGGGATTTCAACAGACAGACAGACGGACAGACAGACGGACATCGCTAAATCGACTCAGGAGGTCATGCTGATCAAGAATATATATACTTTTCCATACCGGAGATGCTTCCTTCTGGGTGTTACAAACGGCGTACCAAACTGAATAACCCTTTCACTCTTAGTGTAGGCTATAAAAATATAACTCGCGCCACAAACAACAGAATTAGTACAAAAAATAACGCCTAACTTTATTATGTGAGAAATAACTAAATTAATTATAAAATGAAGAGTAAATACAATTAAAAAAAAGAATATATTTGAACAAAAATATTCTTCTTTAAAAATATATATATTCACTTTTATATTCGAATATTTTATCAAAAAAATATATTCTTTTCAGTTTGAAAATATTCCACTAGTGGAATATTATATTTCACTCTGGTCACACAGGTTGCATGCGGCCTAGTACTATTTTGTAAAAAGAAGTAGTTCATCTTCGAATCCCAATATACGGCATTTCATTTACTCGGAGTAGTTATTATGCTTCTGATAACTAAAATATATTATATTATTAAAATAATAGTAAAGAAAAATAAATGTTATTTAATAAAAAAAATGCGTTGGATATCGAAAATGAAATGATGAAAATGACCGCCTATTTTCGTCCTCACGAGAGGTATCAACTAACATATTTCGGTCAAGTCAAACATAAAATATGATACGAATTAGAATGACCTATATACATACAATTGGCTAAAAAAGCAGAGATAACTCACGGTACACTAAGAAAGATCATATTCATATTTAAGCATAACCCCGCTGTCAGACAGAAATCCAAATGTAGTAGTCCGAAAGGATCTGGTATGTAAATTTCTTACTCCCGAAAACTTTAATTGAACAAGTTGACAAACCATAAACTCAGATTTGTTATGAAAAACGAAACACACGTTAAATTTGAGTAGAAAAATTTAACAGGTCGTCAAGTATTGTTTCATGGATATTGGAAAATATTTGTTTACGCAAATTACGAAACTATAATTATGGAAAAGTATGGTTAGAAAATTTTAAGTTTCATATATTCTATTGGTACACCCAGAAAAAAATACTATATAAATAATAGATTTTTACTATTAAAAATAGTCAATAGGTTTAATTATTATTTTAATCGGAAAATACCATTAAATACCAGAAAATACCATGACATTGCCCTTGAGTTTATATGAAATGATTTATTTTTTGTATACTATTTAATCAATAATTGTCTTATTGACCAATTTTAATGGGATTTGAGGGAATTTTTTTCTGGGTGTAGCTACTTCTAATAGAAATTGAACTAGATTACTGATTGAGAACTGATTTTTGGTATTTTGACTTGTCGGAAATCGCAGCTGTTCCATTACGGACATTAACTATCTGCACCCAGAAAAATATACTATATAAATAATAGTTTTTTACTATTAAAAATAGTCAGTAGGATAAATTATTATTTTAATCGGGAAATACCATTAAATACCAGAAAATACCATGACATTGACATTGAGTTTATATGAAAAGATTTATTTTTTGTATACTATTAAATCAATAATTGTCCTATTGACCAATTTTAATGGGATTTGAGAGAATTTTTTTTCTGGGTGTGGTCATGATGTCTGCCCAATCTCAAATTTGGCAGTTGAACGATAATGATCAAAACGATCATTAAATGGATAACAATTTCGTTTATAGTTTGAATTACTGATGAAAACCTTTAAAAATAAAATTATAATATATATATATATATATATATATATATATATATATATATATATATATATATATATATATATATATTCTATTTTAGGCATTAAACTATAAATCACTAGTAAACGGAGACATGCCCGGTATAGAAAACTGTTTATTCTTAAACGGCGTGACTTCCAAAGTCAAATTAGCGACGTTCGTTTTTTCTGTCTGTCTGTCTGTCTGTGGAAATCGTAACTGCAGGAGAACGGAAAGAACTAAATTATTAGAACTTCTAAGTTAGATTACGTATATACCTACGGTTGATTGGTATTGAATAAGGGCGTGAGAGATCGATCTATAGTATATGTGCCATCCATGTTTGAACATATACCTCATATAGCTCTAAATCTATGGAAAACCTTTTCGGAAGAAGTGAACTTGTAAATTTCATAAAATTAATATTTCTCTGGTACTCCGAGTTGTGGTAATCTTAAAAAAATAAATAAAAATTCGGTATACCTATCTATACTAACATGTGCATACTCAAATGAGAGGAATATGTCTAAGGATGAAAAGTTTGCTAATTGTTTTCATGATTCGTAAATCGTGGTGAACTCTGGATCACTTTATACGGTAACTGTGCCTTATTTGATTTTTTCAAATATTATGACATACCTTAAAAATTCTAACTAATGTACACCACCTAGAGACAGTTTGACTCTACTTCAAAATTTCTCATGTGAACTAGCCATCCCCACTGGTTTATGAGAAAACTTAATGATTTTATGTAAGGGCTGTGCGATTAATCGAATCCTGATTAATTGATTAATCGATTAGTCAGAAATCGTGATTAACTGATTAATAAATGCTTTAGTTAATCAAAAAGACTTATTCATAAATTAATCAATTAATCAGAAATTGATTAATCAAACAATATTAGTTCTATTTTATATACGTTTATAAACTTTTTTGAATTGATAAATTAAATGATATTTTTTAGATAGTTAAAATGTTACTTACCTATCTCGCACACTCACCAGACAAAATGTACATAAATGTTTCGCGAACTGAGGCATACCAATCAGATTCGAAAATTAAGTTCAAGGTTCCCAAGGAACTCATTGTCAAGGAGCATGGAGTAGGTATAGAATTAAATGAACAAACACTGTGGTCACATGTGTAAATACACACGCACACTTACAAAAATACTCTCCCTTACTCAGTCACACCCACCCCTCTCACACTCGCACAGATCTTCAATTAACAATGACTCAATGACACGTTCAACTAATGTTTGTGGACTTTTGTGTGTGTGTGTGTTTACGTGTGCATGCGTGTGAGCGCACGTGTGTGTGCGCCGCTCTGTGCATAAGAGTCATAATTGATCAAATTGATTTTATGCTCTTGTGGCTGAGCATTAACCCTTCAACGGTACTTCAAGTGGCTGCATTAACAGTAGACAAGTGTTTTTGTTGCTGCTGATGCTGTCATTGTTGTCCTGCTCTGGCGTATACAATATACAACCAGGAATACTTCAGGTGATGAAACCATTATGTGGCTACTATTAAACAAAACAATATGGCACTTCAATTGAAAGATAAATGGTATTTACAAAAATTGGCATGTAGAAATTAAATTTGACTAAATAAAAATTATTTTTCATTTATTCACTAAAGAAAAAATCAAATTTTCTCAAAAAAAATAATTTTTAATAGAAACAATTTAAATTCCTCAATATATTCAAATTTCTCTAAAAACTGTAATTTTGATTTTAAATATATTTTCTTTTTTATATATTTTTTTATTTTTGTAAACTAAAATTTAATTATTTAAAAAAAAAAGTTTCATGAAAATTCAAATTTTTATTATTATAAAATTCAAATTTCTGAAAAATAAACATGTTAGAGATTCCCTGGTTACTTTGTTGTTTGCCAAAATATTGTCTCATTTTGGACGCACACACACCACAAATAAGCATTAAAAATAATTAGTGCGTGAAAAGTACTAATTCGCATACCTTTTGAGGTGAATTTGAAGACGCATGTAAATAACGTATTTTCCTCTTGAATTTGTCACTGGGAATAAGGTGCGCAGAAGCCAATGTAAACATTTGTTTAAAATTAAGCCAATGTCAAAAGATGTAGCTGCTGATGAAGATGGTGATGATGCAAACGAATAGAACATCGAAATGAATGAAAAAAATACATCGTAAAACCAGCATTGAAAAAGTCAACACATTTCCGTGCGCAGTTCTTAGCCAACGGTAAAATAAACGTTGGGACTTTTGGAAATTTTCTAGTTTCCACAACAATGAAAAATCAACAGAATTAAACAAAATAAACAACTTAAATGTGCACATTTTTATTAAAACTACGATAACCGTAGTGCATAGTGGTGAACATTGAAGAAAAATTTAAAATTTAAATAAGATTTTGAAAAAGTCCACGGAGTGAAATCAACTTCTAAAACATGCATACAATGTACATAATTCCGTTTTTTGATACCAAAGCATATCAAGAATAATTGCTCTTAGTTACTTTTTTGATATCTAAAACATAATATGTGCATGTCAAGAATATTTGCTCTTAGTTGTTTTAATATATTGACAGACAGACACACGAACAAAGAGATTGAGATTACAGGCGGAGATTGAAAAACAAAAAATACTACACACAAAGCAATAATATTTCATACAAAGCAAGAATATTTCATGCAAAGAAATACCGAAAAAACAATAGTAATATCCAGTGTTCTTTAAATTTTACAAAGAAAACAGCAACCACATTTTTCAGAGATATTAACCTCTGAATTAAAAATAATAATTGCTCTTAGTTGCCTTTTTGATACCTAAGAACAAAATATCTGCATATCAAGAATAATTGCTCTTAGTTACTTTCAACATATCGAAAGGCAGACAGACGCACGAACGAACAGCTGGCAATGACAGACGAACATCGCAAAACGAAGCATACGAGCGAACACTAGAGACAAAGCAACATCAAAAAAACAATAGTTATAAGAACTCGTGTTCTTTAAATTTGACCACATGTTTGACGCCTAAGATATTAACCTCTGCATTATCAAGAATAATTACACTTAGTTATTTTTTAGACAACTAATGGATCTGTTTCTTAATGTTTTTTTTAAATCATTTAAAAACATATTCAATTTCGTTCCACTGTTCTGCATGGCGTGTGCCCGAAATATTTGGCAATACGGACGCGCGTTAATCCCTTGACATATTATTAAAACAAAAATCCAGTTGTAGATAATCTGCAGCATCCGGTGTATGAAGTGTGAGACACGAAACGATATGGGCCATGTAGCGGTAGGCCGTTGCCCGGGGTCATGCGGTTTTGACTTAAGTATGGCAACGAACGGCGGTTATGTTAATGTGAAAGTGGAAGTTTTTGCTAATTGCAGCATGTTCGCTAATTAGGTGGGCTTACAAGAGGCATATAACTTTTCAGTAAAACAAAATGACTGCTATAAGATAAAAGGTTGACAAACATAAAAGCAAAGAGACAATACACAAAGTATGCACAAATTTAATAAAACTTAATAGGTATTCCTCATTCTTTATCAAGAACAATACAATTATGTTTGAATGTAAATAAATTTAATTTTTATGGATTACCAAAATGTAAATAATACCAAGTATATATGGGAAAAATAGTTCTAAATGCAATTAAGACATTAAAATTAAAAAATGTCTCTATAAGCCTAGAATGGAAAGTTCGAGTATGGAACATCGGACTGTGCAATACCGTATACCTTGGTGTGGATATTAATGTGGGATAATTAGTTGTTGTGCTATGTAATTGTCGGGTTATAAGTTATAAATATATTTATATAATAGACATCTGCACAAATGCATCTGCTCAAATGAAACCCACTTCAAGTCATACATTTTATTTCAAAACATTTACTGTCGCCGACTCTCTGCTTGAAAATCAAATGAATGTATTGCTCACAATAACAAAGCACAAGTACTGTCAAAACAAAACACAAACAAGACGTAGTTGTAGTGAAGAGGTCGATAATGATGTGCAATAAAAAGCAAATACTGAAATCAACTGTTTGTGATATTGAGTACTCAGTGCATTTTATATTTTTATCATTCTTACTCTAAGAAATGTTATTAATATTCCGACCTTCGATCGAATACCAATCGAATTTCATATAAAATCCAATACAAAACCAATACAAACGGTTTTGTATTGGTTGTCTCAGAACAAAAATTTGTTTTTTCAATGAATTCAATCCGTTTGTTTTGATTTCAAAAATTTGAATTCGTTTAAAAACCACATATTTTGTATTATGACATCGAATTCAAAACTGTTTGTTTACAAATTTTATATGAAATTAGATTGGAATTTATTCTAAAGCCGAAACATGGCCCATAGAAAAAAATTCAAAAGGTATATGAAAATCATATGAACTTTAAATATATTTTTTTACAATTTTTTTGAAAAAAAAATTGTTTGTTGTAATTTTTATAAAAACGTAAATACCGAAAACTACATTACTGCTGTGTTGTTGTTTTCAATGTTCGTCTTCGCCCTCGTTACTCGTTGCGCTCACACGCTGCACTCACTGTAGTCGTTCCATGTTCAGCAACATTATTGTCAACATTGAATGTTTAAAAAAAAAAAAACTGTTTTGACACTACTTGACACCAATGAATCAAATACTGCAGTGAAATTTAGTTACTGGAGAAACTGCACTATAACACTGTCGACTTTCATTGCAAAATGCACTAAATACTGTAGAGTGCAGTGGTGCATATTTTGTAGAGAGAACTTCAAATACATTTGTGCAGATGTCTTCAATTACATTTGTGTAAATTGTATGGAAGTTGGAAGGTCCGCATTCGTCTTAAGTAGGAAACGAAATATACTTATACGATTTGCGAATAAGTATTTTTTTTTTAGTTCTTTATAGTATATAAAACACTTTCTTCGAATTGTGCTCTCACAAAAAATGTTCATAAAATGCTGAAGAAACCCACTTCAAGACATTAATTTTGTTTCAAAACATTTACTGTCGCCAAATTTATGTTTTAAAATCAAATGAATGTGTTGTTCACAATAACAAAGCGCAAGTAGTGTCAAAACAAAGCACAAACAGGAGTTCTAGTGAAGAAGTCGATAATGATGTGCAATATAAATTCAAATACTGAAATGAACTGCTTGTGATATTGAGTACTCAGTGCATTTTACAATTTGTATAATTCTTATTCTAAGAAATTTTATTAATATTGAAATATAGATAAAATTTAAAAGGTCACGTTCCGGTTTACGATCGAATACCAATCGAAAGCCGTTCAAATTTTATATTTAACAATTTTTTTTTTTTTAAATAATGCTTGTTGTTTTTTTTTTATAAACACATAAATACCCAGAAATTCATGTCGAACGTCGGACGGCAGATTTGTTGTTTTCAATGTTTGTCTTCTCCCGCGTTACTCGATGCGCTCACTCCCTGCACTCACTGTAGTCGTTGCATATTCAGCAATGTCAACATTGAATGTTTTGAAAAAAAAAAATGTCTTGACACTACTTGACACCAATGGAACATATACTGCAAGTGTAGTCACTGTAAGGACTTCACTATAATACTGTCGACTGTCATTGCAAAATGCATTAAATACTCTCGAGTGCAGTAGTGCATATTTTGCAAAAGAAACTGCAAATACATTTGTGCAGATAAGTAAGTAAGTTGTATGGAAGGTGGGAATGTCCGTATTCCCCTTGAGTTGGAAAATTTTAAACACTCAAATGCACACGATAAATGTGCATAATTTGCTACCCGTCCCGGAAATATAGCGTAAATCTTGATTTAAAATATCAAAAATCTTATTAACCTGATTATGTACTCATCTGACTTTCAATAGTCTTTGAGTTTGTCGAAAATGTTCCCCAAAATATTTTAGAAAAATTACAGAAATGTTGTCTTCACCTATATCCTTCTCATTCAATTTTACTTCAGTTCTAGATTCTGTTATTCATTCGTATACCTCAATTAAACTCAAATTTACTTAAGAAATATTAGAAAATTTTAAAAATACTGAATGTCTTAAACAATATTAACTTAAGTAATTAATGTTGAAATCAATACCGAGTGCTCATTTGAGATAGTGTAACACGTATCCATTGACAAATATTAACTATGCAAAATATTAGATAACTACAACAAATATTTAATTTGCAACAACAATAATATAATTTACAACAACTACAATATACTCTACAACAAAAATAAAAACAATTTTCTGTACAACAACTATATGCTCTACAACAATTCAATATTAAAGGTTAATTCCGAATATCTTGACCTTTGATCTAATGCAGCGGATAATGTAAATAATCAATGCACTATATTTACTGTAATCCAAGGACTCAAGCATCAGATGCATATAAATTCATTTGCATCTGTGATTGTCTATCTGTCTGTGGGTTTGTGTGAAAATGTCTTTCTGACTTAAGCCCGAGGTTAAAGATGGAAATTATATTTAACTGAAAGCAATATTCAGTAGTCTGACTGTCTGCTCATCATCTGCATTATGCGAATAATGAAGATTAATATATAAATCAATTGACATTTGTTGACATTTAGTTATTATTACTATTATTCTTATCATAACGTAGTGGTGAACGAAGCAAATCTTTCATAATTAATTAATACAGTAATAATGTAATTAGATTTTGGCATTGGTGTTGTTTTATTGAAGGGATATTTTAAATTAGTAGGTGGTAGTGGGTGCATAATTGCTGGCGTTTAATCTAAAATTCACTGAATTATAAAGTAGTTGAAGTGTTGAATTTATTTTAGTTAAAAATTCGTAGAACTTTATGAAGCGATTATTAAGTGAAAGCGGCTGTATGAAATTTGCTTATAAAATATAATTTAATTAATTAGAAATATATTGAATAGATTATAAAATAATAAATGAAATGAAGCACTACACAATAAAATGGGAAATGAAAAATTTGCGCAGTTAATGTCAGTATTTTTGTATTATTTAGTATGACCCCGCTGATTCCGAAAATGAGATTTAAAAATTTATATTACATGATATTGGCTAATGAATTTTTTACCGTTATTTCAAAAAGGTGGTCACAAATAATTGTGAATATCTCGCGATTTGTATAACTAATGAAATCGAGTGTTTTAGCGAAAGAAATTATACCTAAATTATTTCATTTTTAAATTAAAACACTATTTTAGAAGAACTCGTTAAAAGCACTCAAAGAAATTAATTTTTTTTTCGACAAAAATTTAAAAAATTTGATAAACTGGAAATATGCAAAAAAGCGCAGAATTTATAAAGGGTTTTTCAATAAGAGCGCTACAAAAGATTTTTTCATGGGTATTAAAGGGGTTTTCAACAGGGACGCTACAAAAGTAGAGTGACAGGGACAGCAAACGACGCCATATTTCTTGCCGCTATTTTGACATTTCTCTTCAGTAAGGTTTGCCATTTCATGATGAAAAGATATACGAGCCAACAACGAGTCGAAATCATTAAAATTTACAACCGAAATTCGAATTCGTATATCATTCCATCATGAAATGTCAAACCTTACTGAAGAGAAATGTCAAAAGAGCAGCAAGAAATATGGCGTCATTCCTGTCGCTCTACTTTTGTAGCGTTCCTGTTGAAAAACCCTTTAATATTCGAAAAATATTTTTTAATTTGTCGCAGAAAATGAGATATCAATTTGACAACTGCACAAATGTATTTAAAACACACATCAAGACATTCATTTTATTTCAAGACATGTACTGTCGCCGACTCTATGCTTGAAAATCAAATGAATGTGTTGCTCACAAGAACAAAGCACAAGTAGTATCAAAACAAAATACAAACAAAACGTAGTTGTAGTGAAGAGATCTATAATGATGTGCAATAAAAATTGAAATACTGAAATGAACTGCTTATGAAACTGAGTACTCGTTGCGTTTTACATTTTTTTAACATTCTTACTATAATGAATTTTCATTAATATTGAAATATAGAAAAAATTCAAAAGGTATATGAAAATCATATAATATTTTGTATTAATTTTTTTTTATATATCGAACAATATTTTTTTAATTGTTTTTTGTTGGATATATTGCTATTCAACCAATGCGTTGTTTTTTTAATACACATTTTATTTTTAATATGTTTTTTTTTGAAAAAATAATATTTGTTGTATTTTTTATAAAATCATAAATACCGAAAACAATATTACTGCCTTCGAACGCCGAGCGGCAGATTTGTAGTTATTTTCAATGTTCGTCTTCTCACTCGTAACACGTTGCGCTTACACACTGCACTCACTGTACTTGTTGAATTTTCAGCGAAAGTAGTGTCATTTGGTTTTGGTTTTCAAAACGTTGAATGTCTTGAAAAAACAATGTCTTGGCACTACTTGACATCAATGGAACAAATACTGCAGTGAAGTCGCTATACTGGCATTTCAAAATGTACTCAATATTGTAGAGTGCAGTAATGCATGTTTTGCAGAGGGAACTTCAAATATATTTGTGCAGATAACTAATATCAGTAAAAAATTTATACATTTTTAGACTGAAAAAATGATGTGAAAGCATTACACCATACGATACAATTCAACTTTTAGCTGCACACAAGAACAAATCCTATAGTAGTACGATACAAAATAAATAACACGTATTTTCCGGCAGATTTGTCACTGCACTCACTGTACTTGTTGAATTTTTAGCGAAAGTAGTGCCATTTGGTTTTGTTTTTCAAAACACTGAATGTCTTAAAAATTTTTTTCTTGACACTACTTGACATTAATGAAACAAATACTGCAGTGAAGTGAAGTCGTTAGAGTGATTTTACTATAATACTGTCGACTCCCATTGCAAAATGCAATCAATACAATAGAGTGCAGTAGTGCATATTTTGCAGAGGGGACTTCAAATACATTTGTGCAGTTGTCTAATATTAATTAAAAATTGTATAGAATTTAAGGCTGAAAAATGATGTGAAAGCATTACACAATACGACAAAAATCAATTTTTAGCTGCACACAAGAAAAAATCATATTTATTTATTTATTTTTATTTTATTTTATTTTATTTTATTTTATTTTATTTATTTGTTTATTTATTTATTTATTTATTTATTTATTTTTTTTATTTATTTATCATAAGAAATCCTAACGCTAAAAGATTATAATCTTAGTCGGTACATACGATAATAAATTAAATACAGGTATTTTTCGGCAGATTTGTTGTTGTTTTCAGTGTTCATCTTCTCACTCGGTATAAGTTGCGCTTACACACTGCACTACTGTACTTATTGAATTTTCAAAAGTAGTGCCATTTGGTTTTGTTTTTCGTAAACATTGAATGTCTTGACACTACTTGACATCAATGTAACAAAAACTGCAGTGAAGTCGCTGAAGAGACTTTACTATAATACTGTCGACGTTTGCGATGCTTATTTGAATTTTTGCCGGAGCAAGTATCATCAAATTTTGAATTGAATTGATTTTTAAAATATCTCATAGTAGTATTTCAAAGGGAATAACCATTAAATAAATTGATATTGGAAAGACGTTTTCATATTTATGCTCAGAGTGATATCAGCTATTAATAAATGCCACAATTGCATTTAAAATGAAAATAAAAACTATGAACGAATTAATCTAATTTAATTTTCACTAATTTTAAAATGATCCATTACCGGTCGATTTTAAATTGTACAAAATACTGTCAGACGGTGGTATAATTTAAGGTAAACAAATTAATAATAACGTGTTTCAAATTTTTCAGTGCCAAATTTTTGTGATTGAAATATAGTCCAAAATTGACATCCCTGGTTCGCAATCATCGTCATCAATAATTGGTATTCATTTCTGCAAATCAATACTTGAAAATTTTCAAATGAAGTTGATGAGTTTTATTCTTGCAACGACATTTTATACACACGAAAATGTCCCAAGCCATAAAAGAAGTTTAGAACGTTGAGTATTTTTCTTATATTTATTTTTTTTATTTTGAATTCAATAAAGAGAAGACACTTCAAGAATATTTTATTTCCACGTATTCATTACAGTAAATATAATTCAATAAACCGCACGCACAAACACACTCAAGTGCATAAAAGTGCGGCACACACAAGCGCTCTTGTGTACACCGCCTACACCACCCAAAAAAAAAAGAGGTTAACACACACTAAGGAAAAAGAAAGAAAAACCTACACATTCAGACAACATATAACGCAGAAATGTCAAAATAAAACTGCGTATAAACCTGTAATCATATTAAAAATGGCAGTAGCAGCAGCAGTCACCGACGCCGACGCCATGTTTGTTACACGCACAAAATGTTAAGTGAATGTGTAACGTAACGTTTCACAAATTGTCACATCAAAAGCACTTCGACTACCACACACATCACATATCCGAAGCACTCCGCACCATACCACGACTCAAGACAGCCTGCCATGGCAGCGGCATTTGAAATAAAAGTGTTAAAGTGCTCAAGAGGCCAACCAAAAGTCATCGTTTGGCATAAAAAACAGTTATGAAAAGCAGCTGCGACATTTTTATTGTTTTCGCTGCGACTCACAGTCGTTTTATGTCATTTTATGGCAAGCGCTCTATATGTTTCTAAGTAGTTTTTCGAGATTATGGAATGGTTTAACGTTTAATGGCTTCACCTTTAATGTATCGAATAATCGCGAATGTGGGGGTAAAGTTACTTCGAATCTTAATCTAACAAATATTAGATACAGATAGCGTAGATCAATTTTGTATGTATTTTAATATAATTTTTTTTTTCTAAAAACTCTAAACAAACTTCCCAGTCTGCCATTCGTATCGATTTCGCTTCGAGGCTGCTTCGAGATGTCGAGGAATTCATTCGATCTCGATTACGATTTCATATCTATATTATAGAACAATTCGTTTTACGATCAGTATTCATCATATTGATGAAGAATTTTTTCGTGTGTTTATTTGAAACGAGAAAAAACCAGTTGGGAAGGTTAGATCACATGGGAAATTTTAAAGTAGGTGTAATTATGATAGTTAGGATTATCAAAATTATAGTCGGTCTAAGCCGACTATAAATACCCTACACATATGTGTGGTTACCATTCAAAGTGGTATATAGGTCACCAGTGTATTCGAATCCTGAAAATAACTACAAACATTCAATCGCTGAAGAATTTCCATTAATTTGATACCCATATTTACATATGGGTAGGTGTACCGAATTTCGATTTTTTTTTTGTGAACCACAAGTCTTTTCGCCGGAAAACATTATTATCATGTATTTGAGCATGATGTCAATATATATTTGACCAAAAAAGTTTACCTAAGCACGTATACAGTAAAATTAATCTGTAGATGTAAATTTTATAAAAGTTATTTGAACATAAGTTGTCGGTTCTCAGGTCACAATAGACCGATCATGCCAATTTTCTTGTTCAGACAGCTTAGATATATAAGTAATCTAAATCTAAAGTTTAATTGCTCTAGCTCTTCTACTTTTGCCGTAATCGTGATTTCAACAGACCGACAGAAGGACAGACGGACAGACAGACAGACAGACAGACAGACAGACAGACAGACAGACGGACATCGCTAAATCGACTCAGGAGGTCATGCTGATTAAGAATATATATACTTTTCCATACCGGAGATGCTTCCTTCTGGGTGTTACAAACGGCGTACCAAACTGAATATACCCTTTCACTCTTAGTGTAGGGTTTAAAAACGATTTTGGATCTGGAGTTTGTAACAAAAGCTGGTTGTTTTGTATCGATTTCTTAAATGTGTCGGGAATTCCTTGTAAGATTACACAATATTTAGCACCCTGCTACACATGCCAACAATTTCTATTTTTTTTTTATTTTAATGTGGGATAAAAAAATAGAGCCACAGCACTCAGACAGGGTTATATCCATTGTGCTGTGACCCAGTTCCCTGGTTTTTAATGATACTTCTTAGATTCATTATTGAATCTAAGAAGGCTATTGTGCGATAGAGAGTGAAGCTGATCCTCTCTCATCAAGTCTGTGCCAAAGATCTGCCTTCTTATTTTAGAAAATGCTGGACAGTCACAGAGATAGTGCTCTGTGGTGCCAGTTTCTTCGTAGCAGGCAGAACATAAGGCGCTTTCGGCCAGGTCGATTGCGTTCATGTGTTTTTCACATGCGTTGTGTCCCGTTAGAAGTCCCGTCAGTTTTCTGCACTCCTTTCTACTTAAGGAAAGTAGAAACGAGGCATATCTTTTGGTTATCGTCGGTGTCATGAGCTTGGAGAATCTGCATTTCGTCTCATTCAGCCATCTGCTCTTGTGTGCGGTGGCGACCCAAGAGCTGATGACGAATTTCCCCGTAGATGCAGGTAGTCCATGCACAGGTTCTGGTCCAAATGGATTATCCACCTCGTTTTAGTCTCCAGCAGCCTTTCATGGCTTCGCCTCTGATGAAGATGTCAAGTGGTGGTAGGTTTAAGATTGCATTCAGTGCTGGACCAGGTGTAGTGGGAAAGGCACCCGTAACACCCAGACACACAGTTCTCTGAATCTTGGCAAGACTAGTTGTCACGCATTTTCGCGACAGCTTGTTCCACCAGACTACCGATGCATATGATATCATCGGTCTTATCATTGCCGTGTAAATCCATAAGGTTTTGCTCGGCGATAGTCCCCATGTCTTCCCAAAAATTCCTCTGCATTGCCAGAAGGCATTCAATGCTCGCGAAATTTTATTTTCAACATGTTTTGTCCAAAGTAGTTTACTATCTAGAGTTAAGCCCAGATATTTTACTTCGTTAGACAGAGGAATAGTGACACCCTTAAGTACTGGTAGAGATAATCCTGTCATTATTCTTTTCCTAGTGAAGAGAACAATCCCTGTTTTGTGAGGGTTGACGGAAAGTCCGTTTGCAGTACACCAGCTGTCAATTCGGTTCAACGAGTTTTGTGTTTTAACACAGACCTCATTGAGGGAAAAGCCTGTGGCAAGAATGGCAACATCATCTGCATAGGCCTGGGAATAGACACCTGGTCCATCGAGATCGTTGACTAGAGAGTCAACCAGCATACACCAGAGCAGGGGGGAGAGAACGCCTCCTTGAGGACAACCTCTATTCACCCCTGCCATAATATACTGACCGCACTCCGCCTCCGAAGTGATGGTCCTAAACATTAGCATTGACCTTAGCCATTTGACCAATGTTTCATCTATTCCATGCCTTCTAGCTGCGTCACACATTCCATCAAAAGTCGCATTATCAAAAGCACCCTCGATGTCAACAAATATGCCCATCACGTACATCATCCTCTGAAAAGCATGCTCGATCCGGCCAACCAGATGTTGCAATGCTGTTTCACAGGATTTTCCACGTTGGTAGGCATGTTGTCTTGATGATAGTGGGTACCTTGACAGCGATGTTTTTCTGATGTGCAGCTCAACTAGTCTTTCTAGACACTTTAGTATGAAGGACATCATACTAATCATCAATTTCTATACATTTGTGTGTGTTTCCAGAAGTATTTCTGTATTACATTTGAAAACTGGCAGAAATATTGGCTCGGGATTAAAGTGAATTCTTAAAAAAAAGAACTATAAGTACAATTGCAATCAGACAATAAAATTATGTTGCGAAAATCAATTCCCAGTCAGCCATTCGTTTCGATATCGCTACGAGATCAATGCGAGAGGAAGGAGAATTTCATATGATATCGGACAATTTTTCATAGCTATATCAGCACCGAGCCGAGCTCGGCTACCGAGAGGTAGCGCGGTATAGAAAAATGTTTCTATGAAAAGATGTTGTTAGCCCCAGTCCAGACTTGAACCGGGGACCTTTCGGCTCGCAGTCCAACGCACTAACCACTGAGCTACCGCGGCTCATTAAATGATATATTAAAGCAATATTCAATATAATGAATCATCGTATTGATGAATTTATTCCTAATATTTATAAATATAATATTCAATATGATGAATATTGTTGAACTAATATTTTTTCCAAAAAAAAAAAAATGTTTTTAGAAAATAATTTGTAAACAAAGTATTGTAAAAATTTTATTTAAAAATTATTCAAATTTTTTTTCGTTAAAACTTTTTTTTCGAAAAAAAAAAATTGTCTGAAAAAAAATATTTTTTTCGAAAAAAAAAATATAGAATTTTTTTGTTTTTATATATTTTTTATAAATATTTAAAAAAATAAATATTTTTTTTTTCGAAAAAAATATTTTTTTCCGGACAATTTTTTGTTTTTTCGCTCGTGAACTTTTTTTTGGAATATCTACTAAGATCCACAGCACTCAGATAGACTATATCCATTGTACTGTGAAATCTATTCCCTACAATTTTGTGGTTAATATCACCACGAGCGCCCATGCCCAAGTCGGGATTCGAACCCGAGACCTTCAGAATGCAAGTCCAGCGCGCTACCTCTGGACTGCTGAGGCCGGCTATGAAACGTTAAAACATTTTTTACGAAAAAAAAATCCGGAAAAAATCTTTTTTACGAAAAAAAAAATTTAGATTTTTTTTTTATTAATTTTTTATTAATATATAAAAAAATATATATATATATTAAAAAACATTTTACTAATTTATGCATGTCGTTCAAGCATTATATAAGAAATAACATACAAGAACTACTTGAGAACTGAGAAAAACGACAAAAAATGAAAGAACAAAATATTTTGATTAAAATTTGGTTTAATAAACAGGGTTCTTTAATATGAAAAACATATACGTTGAACGTATTCTTCACATACAGTTCATCATATTGAAGAACACTATTTCGACAGTTACCAAACGTTCTTCATATTAATGATAGCATTCATAACATTGATGGCGTTAGTCATTAATATTATGAATGGTGCTTCAAAGCAATGATCCTGAGTTGAAGATGATGAAGATGTCGTCAATGTGATGCACCTTTTTTTCTGTGTGTAATTCGAGAATGCTTCGCTAACTGGTTTCGTTCATCAATTAGAAAATTCCATTTTTATTTTTTTATTATTCCATTTCTTTATTGATTTTCATATTTTAAACTATAATATCATTCAATATAAATTAATATAATTTTAAATCTATTCTCAATTTATTCAGCCATTCGATATTTGTCATGAGCTCCATTGAATACATTTTCAACACAATTTAATTCATCAATATAACATTATTAAATGTATTATTTATTTTAAATCAACAGAGTTTTTTTTAATAATCATTTCTCACAATGAACTTTTAGTATTTTCTATGTGATTCATGGCACCGACACGTTCATCAGTTGCAGAGTCACAATCACGACTTTGTGCTGTCGTGATATAGTTATAATCAAGGTATTTATGAGCAGCCCCACTGCGTTTACACCAAATCGCGTAAGTTCACGCATTATTTGTGCTGCCATAAGATAAATAAAAGAAAAAAATAATAGAAAAATTCCTGCAAAAATGTAGAGAAAAAACCATTAAATATACACGAAACACATTAACAAAAAAAATATATAGAAATAGAAATAAGCAAGGACAGCAAATATTTCCTCAAAAGAAAATCTAACAAACTGAAAACTGAAATCGAAAAGAAAAATAATATAAAAATGTGGAATGGAAGTTGCAGCATCATGGAAAAATTATTGAGCTTTTAATGGTGAAGCAATAGCAGTGGGAAAATAATAATAAAAATAAATATTGTAATAAAATAGAAGCAAGTGCAAAATATTAATACAAATCAGGAAAATACAAAAGCCACAATATAATGAGTTTTTCAAAGATTTAGAAATAAAACTAATATCATAAATCTTACTTATTGTCATGATATATTTTAAAATATGACAAGTTTTGGAAATCTTGGACAATCTGTGGTAATCTTTTATATTCTTTGATAATATTTTATAATTTTGAGTAGTATCTATGATAATCTTTGATTATATTTGTTAATCTTGGATAATCTATGATAATCTTTGATAACCTTTGATAATGTATGTTAATCTTTGATAATCTTTGATAATCTTTGATAATCTTTGATAATCTTTGATATTCTTTGATAATCTTTGATAATCTTTGATAATCTTTGATAATCTTTCATAATCTTTGATAATCTTTGATAATCTTTGATAATCTTTGATAATCTTTGATAATCTTTGATAATCTTTGATAATCATTGTTAATCATTGATAATCTTTGATAATATTTGATAATCTTTGATAATCTTTGATAATCTTTGATAATCTTTGGTAATATTTGATAATATTTGATAATATTTGATAATCTTTGATAATATTTGATAATATTTGATAATATTTGATTATCTTTGATAATCTTTGATAATCTTTGATAATCTTTGATAACCTTTGATAAATTTTGATAATCTTTGATAATATTTGATAATCTTTGATTATCTTTGATAATATTTGATAACCTTCGATAATCTTTGATAATCTTTGATAATCTTTGATAACCTTTGATAATCTTTGATAATCTTTGATAATCTTTGAAAATCTTTAATAATCTTTGATATTCTTTGATAATCTTAGATAATCTTTGATAATCCTTGGTAATCTTTGATAATCTTTGATAATCTTTATAATCTTTGATAATCTATGATATTCTTTGATAATCTTTGATAATCCTTAATAATCTTTGATAATCTTTGATAGTATTTGATAATCTTTGATAATCTTTGATAATCTTTGATAATCTTTGATAATCTTTGATAATCTTTGATAATCTTTGACAATCTCTGATAATCTTTGATAATTTTTGATAATTTTTGATAATCTTTGATAATCTTTGATAATCTTTGATATTCTTTTAATAATATTTGATAATCTTTGATAGTATTTGATAATCTTTGAAAATCTTTAATACTATTTGATAATCTTTGAAAATCTTTGATAATCTTTTATAATCTTTAATAATATTTGATAATCTTTGATAATATTTGATTATCTTTGATAATATTTGGTAATCTTTGATAATCTTTGATAATCTTTGATAATCTTTGATGATCTTTGATAATCTTTGATAATCTTTGATAATCTTTGATAATATTTGATAATCTTTGATAATATTTGATATTATTTTATAAGATTTAAAAGATATATAAAATATTTCAAACTTTTTGATAATTTTAAAAAATTTATAATAAATTGAGAATGTCCTTAATGTATTATATCAAACTTTTTAGTTTTGTTTATATTTATAATGCGTTTATCTAATTTACCTTAATGTGCCCAATGTGCTGCCTAGAAATTTGGCACAAAAACACAGCCGGCCAATTGAAAAGGCCCTCCCCGAGGACCTTGAAATTCGAGCATTCAGTTATTTGCAAAGTTTTTCAATAAACCTAAATTATTTAATTAATCTTCAGGGGCAGCAGCAAAAAATAATATAAATAAATAAAGAAAAAATCAAAAAAAAAAAGGATCACAAATAAAATCACAACTACAGCGCAACTGGAAACACACAAAAACTATTAGGACTTTGGGGGGCCAGCATTTGTATGGTTTTATGACAACAACAAATGCGTTTGCTGCGCATTGTTGTTGTTGGCCATCCATCCCGCTCATTCATACATTTAATTTGCTTTGTTATCCTCCGAGTCCTGCGACTCTGAGCAATTTTTATTATTGTCGAGTCGCACACAAATCAGAGCAATTTATGTTGCGTAGATGAGGCAATAATATTAGCAGGATCTGTGGATTTGTGGCAACCGAATGCGAGGTAAGGCCGCACAGTTTTGCAAGGACGCAACGAACGACGAACGCACAGGACCGCCAGGATAAATAAAACACTGGGTACAGCCAACCGTACTTTGTAAAAATTATGCTCTGGAGTATTGTCAAATTGCTGAGGAGGCAAATGTACAACAGGATGTAAAGGAAACAGATGTCCTTAGTGCGGCATAGGCTGTAGCTAGGTACTCGGCATAAGAGACACAAATGTCAAAAAGTAGCATCTTATCAAATTCCAAAAAAAAATAAAAAATATCAGCAGGCGAAACCAAGAGATTTATTTGCGGTCATTTGCGGATTATGTGGAAGGCTTTCAAAACAAACAAAAGCTCATAAATATTTTATGTATTACAATATTGAGATATTGTAAATAATGACGGAAGTTACGTCATTCCTCTTAAAATACAGAAAAATAATTTATGAATTTACCTTGAGAAATAATTGAACTTATCTTACAACTGTCAGTCTGTGCCAATTCACAAATGTTCTTTTAGTTTAATTAGTAATTATAAATTAAATTCACACATGATATGTACTACCTAAATATAAAATATTATTTGCACAAAACCTATAATGTATGCCTTACATAAATTGAGTTATTCAATTTATTGATAAAACAAATATAGTATTCAAATTTAATTAGACTCCCTCTATTAGGCATTTCATTGAATTGTGTATTTGGTTTAATTAATTTATATTATTACTACTATCTAATACAATAACAATAATTATATTTTGTTTTGTTACAGACAGAGAGAATCCTATTAAATTAATGGGTTTTTAAAAATAAAACAAATATTTTTAATATTTAAATTGGTTAATAGTATGCATATCATTAGTACAATAATATTTAAACAGTAACTAAAATGGTTTGTTTGTGCGATAAATTGTATAATGTACACTGTTAAATATAATTGCAACCCCTAAAAGTATTAATTAAATCGAACATATTGACCCCATAATAGTTCGTTTTTTAGTTTTTTTTTTATTTGGGTAAAAAAATAAGATATGCAAAATGATTTTGAATTTCAACAACGGGAATTAGTGTCGTAATATTATTTCATATTTTTTATTTGTAAAATACACTAATAGTTCTTAAAATATACGAAACAATTTTATTTTCCTACGATTCGTATATACAGGATTCAAAAGGGACGCTACAAAAGTAGAGCGACAGGGACAGCAAACGACGCCATATTTCTTGCCGCTCTTTTAACATTTCTCTTCAGTAAGGTTTGCCATTTCATGATGGAAAGATATACGAGCCAACAAAGAGTCGAAATTATTAAAATTTACTACCGAAATTCGGAGTCAGTGGCCTCAACGTTAAGAGCGCTACGTCCAATTTATGGTCGTCATAATCGTCCTAGCAGATCAACAATTGAGCGTCTAGTGGAAAAATTTGAATCCACAGGCACAGCACAAAATGTTCCCATGCCAGTGAGACTAAGAAGTGCCCGTAGTGTCGAAAATATTGCTGCCGCTGAGGCTTCAGTTGAAGAAAGCCCAAATGTGTCTCTCACACGTCGTTCTCAAGCGTTGAGCATCTCTGTGACGTTCTTGTGGCGAATTTTGCGAAGAGATCTTGGCCTACATCCTTACAAAATCAAATTGACGCAAGAACTGAAGCCGCTTGACCACCCGCAGCGTCGTATGTTCGTGAATTGGGCTGAGCAACAACTTGAAAATGATTCGGATTTTCATCGAAAAATCATCTTCAGCGATGAGGCTCATTTCTGGCTGAATGGCTTCGTCAATAAACAAAATATGCGTTATTGGTCAGACAGCAATCCACACGTACTCCATGAGTCATCATTGCATCCCGAAAAAATTACGGTTTGGTGCGGTTTATGGGCCGGCGGCGTCATTGGGCCGTACTTCTTCCGTGATGATCAAGACCGGCACGTTACTGTGAATGGGAATCACTACCGTTCAATGATAACCGAATATTTTTAGCCCCAATTGGATGATATGGAATTGGAGGACATGTGGTTCCAACAGAACGGCGCCACAAGCCACACAGCGAATGCCACAATCAATTTATTGGAAACCAAGTTTGGAGAACGTGTTATGTCACGAAATGGTCCAGTCGATTGGCCGCCTCGGTCGTGCGATTTGACGCCGTTAGACTATTTCCTGTGGGGCTACGTCAAGTCTATGGTCTATGCCAACAAGCCAGCGACGATTGATGAACTTTGTACGAATATCGAACTTGAAATTGCAGCAGTAACGACCGATTTATGCTTGAAAACCGTAAAAAATTGGGTTCAGCGTCTGGACTTCTGCCAGCGTGCCCGTGGTGGCCATGCAAAAGAAATCGAGTTCCATACATAATGGCATCGAACGTACTTTTACAGGAATAAAGAATTTCATTGATATCCAAAACCGTTTTTGTTTTATTTAAAAAACTTGTGTAGCGCTCTTATTGAAAAACCCTTTATTACGAGTCAATATTCGTAAAAGTCAAATAACAACAAAATTACATATATTTCATTTAAATTACGAAACTTTCCTTATATTTTTTTTTGTATAAAAATATTTTTACGAAAGTATAACATAGTTTATGTATATGAGCATAATATTATATGAATAAATTACTAAACTTTCGTAATTTTTGAAACATTATGTAGAGTTTTACGAAGCATTTGTGTTTACGCAAAAAGGCGTATTTTCCAAAATTCAAAATTAATTAAAAATGCAGAAATGTATGGTTTTTCTTATCTATTTATTTGAGCAAATAAATTTTCTACTTAGGGACAAACCAAAGTGTTTGCCATATAAATTTAGGAAATGTATAAAAATACAAAATATGATTGGAAATCAAAGAAAGGAAATCCAATATATATAATAAGATATAGTATTAATTTATTATGCGAGAACGTAGTTCTTACTTTGATGTTCTTCCTTCGGTGGGTGGCAGCAAAGAGACCGAGCACTGCGCTATTGCAGCCCCGAGAACCTCAAAGAAGGAGGGTTGAAAGGAAGTGATGAAATTCACCACTTGACGTTTGACATGTCACGAAATGTACTAAATTAATAATACAGTGTTTACACTGCATGCGGTTTTGCGTAAACAATTTGTATTTTTTACGAACAATTCGAAATACGTTTGCGTAAAATAGCAACTCGGAGCTGCATTGTATGTTAATTGGTATTCGCGTCGCAAGCATTAATTATAAAATACAAAAGTTTTAATTTGTGTTTTGTGTGATAATTTCTGTGTTTGATAAAACCGTTCATTAAATGACATATTGATGAATAAATTCATTATGTATATGAAATTATTCGAACTATCGAACATTATAGTGAAGAACGAAATATTCAATACAATGAATTGAAATCGTCATATTGATGAATTTGTTCATAATATTTATGAATAAAATATTTTTTTACAAATTTTTAAATGTGTGTTTTCATTGGATTGTGGTCAACACTTAAGTTTTTTCTTTGCTAAATCAAATAAATAATGCATATAACACAATTTCACTAAAATTAAAACTATCATTGCTTAAATTACGTTCCACACTTTACCCCAGAATGTGTTTCCCACTTTACCCCAATATCGCTATTTATTAATAACTTAGCACCATTTAAGCAATGTTAAATTATTTACAAAGCCCGTTTTTATTTAAAAAAAAATATACAACATACGATCATTTTAAATATTCTTACCACTTTTTGTTAGCAAAAAACAGCACTCTAAAAAACTTTCAAATACGAATTTTTTCACTTGTTCTCGAAATGCAAGGAAAAAGTATAAATGTGATAATGACCAGGTCTAACAATTATATGGACGAAAAACCTGAAAAATATGTATGGATTATGAACTGAAAAACTCGATAAATATGGATCAAAAAAAAATTTTCAATTGAAAAATAAAATTCTACTGAAATAAAAATAGATTTAAATTTTTTTTTCTAAGGTTGAAATACAGGTCGAAAAATTATTCATGATGGGGTTGATTGAATCATATTTTCGTTCGATGTCAAACAGGTCAATATGACTTTGGTTTTTCTTTACGACCAACATTATTTGCTACATATCACAAACTATTGTGTTCTGTAGTGGTATCCAGATATAGTTTCCTGCAGTCAGATGAAATGGTCAAAATTGTAATTAAAAAAAAGTGTTGTTGTAAAAATTTTATTTTAAAAAAAACTAAAAAAAAAAATTTTGAAAAAAAATAATCCGAAAAAAAAACTAAAAATATTTTTTCAAAAATAAAAAATAAAATTTCCAAAAAAAATTTTTTTGTTTGAATAAAAAAAAAAGGTTTTATCAGAAATATGGATTAATATGGATTTATTCCAATATATGGATTTTTACCGAAAAATTCTTATAATAGCTGCGTATTTGTCATAATTTAAATTTGAGCCGGAACAAAATTTATACGCAAAACAAAAACAAATTTGAGCTAGATAGATTTATCGAGCTCAAATTGTTTTTGTTTTGCGTACAAAATTTGTTACGGCTCAAATTTAAATTATGACAAAAACACAGCTAATATGTATTTAAATATTGAATATGTAAATCCATATAAAACCGAAACAAAGTGAAAAAACATGTCAAATACCCATGTCCCACATTACCCAAGGTTTCCCTACACAAAAAAAGTTGTTGTAAAAAAATATTCTAAAAAAGTTTTCTGAAAAATATTATTTAAAAAAAAAGAATATGACAAAAAAATTAAAAAAAAAATGTTTTCTAGGTATATATTTTATAGAAAAATTATTTTTAAACATAAAGGGTTTTTTTAATAAGACAAATATAAAAAAACAAAATAAAACAAAAACGGTTTTGGATATCAATGAAATTCATTATTCCTGTAAAAGTACGTTCGATGCCATTATGTATGGAACTCGATTTCTTTTGCATGGCCACCACGGGCACGCTGGCAGAAGTCCAGACGCTGAACCCAATTTTCGACGGTTTTCAAGCATAAATCGGCCGATACTGCTGCAATTTCACGTTCGATATTCGTACGAAGTTCATCAATCGTCGCTGGCTTCTTGGCATAGACCATAGACTTGACGTAGCCCCACAGGAAATAGTCTAACGGCATCAAATCGCACGACCGAGGCGGCCAATCGACTGGACCATTTCGTGAGATAACACGTTCTCCACACTTGGTTTGCAATAAATTGATTGTGGCATTCGCTGTGTGGCTTGTGGCGCCGTCCTGTTGGAACCACATGTCCTCCAAGTCCATATCATCCAATTGGGGCCAAAAATATTCGGTTATCATTGAACGGTAGCGATTCCCATTCACAGTAACGTGCCGGCCTTGATCATCACGGAAGACGTACGGCCCAATGACGCCGCCGGCCCATAAACCGCAACAAACCTTAACTTTTTCGGGAGTACGTGACTCATGGAGTACGTGTGGATTGCTGTCTGACCAATAACGCATATTTTGTTTATTGACGAAGCCATTCAGCCAGAAATGAGCCGCTTCGCTGAAGATGATTTCTCGATGAAAATCCGAATCATTTTCAAGTTGTTGCTCAGCCGAATTCACGAACATACGACGCTGCGGGTGGTCAAGCGGGTACAGTTCTTGCGTCAATTTGATTTTGTAAGGATGTAGGGCAAGATCTTTTCGCAAAATTCGCCACAGAGATGCTCAACGCTTGAGAACGACGTGTGAGAGACACATTTGGACTTTCTTCAACTGAAACCTCAGCGGTAGCAATATTCTCGACACTACGGGCACTTATTTATCTCACTGGCACGGGAACATTTTGTACTGTGCCTGTGGATTCAAATTTTTCCACTAGACGCTCAATTGTTGATCTGCTAGGACGATTATGACGACCATAAATTGGACGTAGCACTCTTAACGTTGAGGCCACTGACTCCGAATTTCGGTAGTAAATTTTAATAATTTTGACTCGTTGTTGGCTCGTATATCATTCCATCATGTAATGGCAAACCTTACTAAAGAGAAATGTCAAAAGAGCGGCAAGAAATATGGCGTCGTTTGCTGTCCCTGTCGCTCTACTTTTGTAGCGTCCCTATTGAAAAACCCTTTATTACAAAACTTTTTACTTATGCATGTGGGGCAAGCATAAGATATAATAATAACAAAAACCACTTAAGAACTTTAAATATGACAAAAAATGTACGAACAAATAAATAATTTGTTTGAAATTTGGTTTAATGAACACAATTCTATATATTTTGTGTTCATTAATGTGATAATGGTAGTCATCGCATACACTTCTCAAATTGAAGAACACTTTTTCAGTCATTCATAAAATTGATAATAAATTGATAACGTTGATGGTTTGACGTGATGAATATTATGAATTGTTCTTCAATACAATGAATTCAATGAAGAGCAAAACTTATCAATATGAAGAGGGTTTGGCGTGATGAATATTATGAATTGTTCTTCAATACAATGAATTTAATGAAGAACAAAAGTTATCAATATGAAGAGGATTTTTTTCTGAATTCGTGTGTATTGATGAATGAAAATATTATTTTCCAGTAACTAAAAATGTTGAAAATCGAATATAAAAATGATGTAAATTTAAATTTTAATTAAATAGTTTTCCCATGCATGTGGCTGAAGTAGACATGGCTTTGTGAGTGTTGTGAGTTGAAACAGTACACGCTGCAAAAAAAATGGCTCTCCCAAACATAATTTTGCAGGCATTACATATATCTTTGGAGCTTTATGCAAACATAAGTATTATTTCATTTTCAAACATTACTATAATAACAGCCAAACATATTTTTGTTTTAGTTCAAACATATTTTTGTTCAGAATGAATAATTTTCGGCGTTCTTGCAAACATATATATGTTTGAATATGAAAAACATTTTATTTACATGTAAACATATTTATGTTTACATTTAATTTTAATGTAAAAATGGTAAATTTGGTGCTAATATCTTCATTACACAATATTCGTTTTTTTCCCTTTTTTTAAATTACATTTTTTTTTAATTTATATATTACGTTATAATTACATTCGAGCATATTCAAACAAATCTTTTCTATCCGTGTATAACTGAAAATGAATTGATGGATTTTAAGCCGGCTTGAAAGCGATTACACCGATAGCATTCGAAGGTACTTTAGAAAAGTATCAGAATTGAGTTTTAAGGGCAACACAGAAGAAGGCGATTGAAAACTGCTACTTGGAACTTAATTTAATGCAACAATTTAAAGTAAAATGTTTTTTTGTTTTTATTAAAATTATTAAAATAAAGGTTGTTAATTATGCAACAAGGAGACAAACATTTTTTCTATTTAATCATGACCATAGCTTAATTTATGCGCAACAATTTGCACAAAGAAAAAATATTTTAAACAAATCACTCAAATTCGCAATAAAAGCCTACAGAAAATAAATAAAAATAGAAGTATACAAAAAAAGTACAAAATTGGCAAAAAATAAAATTTGCAAAATGAAAAATTTGATTAAATTAAATTCATATTTTTGGTAATCATTTTTGCATTTTAAAAATGCATTGTAGTACTTTCAGCTTTTGCCCGCTCTCGCAACTGTAAATTTTGTATATCTGATTTGTATCCTTTTGTTTGTTTGGATGTGTGCGTGTCTGTGTCTGTGTTCGTGTAAATGTATGACTTTATCTCGTGGGCCACGTTCACGTCAAAGCAGCCGACGCAACGTAAAATTTATCGCATATTTAATGTAATGCTCGGTTACAAAATAATCACTTTGCTGCAGGATCAAGGCGCAGCAGACAGGACCAAGCAGCCAGGACCAAGCAGCCAGAACCAGGACAGCCTTTAAAAACATTTCGAGCGCATTATTTATGTGCGATTTCACTGGAATGCGTGACGAGAACATGGCGATGAAAATGAAGCAGAATAAATAAGGCACAGAAATAAATAAAGATGGAAAAAAAGACTTGAAGAGGGAAAGTCATCAGTTGCAACTAAAGTTCAGTGTGTGAATCAACAAAAAAAAAATGGTGAAATTAATTAAAAACTTAATTAAATATACAAAACATCAAGAAAATCATTAAAATGTCGATTGATGGCACAGAAATTATAAAATTTCGTCATCCATTTGATATACCCTGTTGCTGTTATACGACATATTATTTTTCGGTCCGAAAGTCTCTCTGTTCTTTTGTTAAGGATTACAGGAAAACCCAAAAAGCTAGATCATTCGAATTCAGAATTGCATACAAAGATTTATAATATTTTAACCGGCGATCCATACACTTTTGTAAATATAACTCAAATATAACACTAAAATTTACGAGAATATTTCACTTCAAACCAACTATAAATATTAGGAATGCGGTCCTAATTAAACCTAATTAAACCTTAGGACCACTGTTGGTTTAATGAGGATTGCAGGATTGCAGTCAGGTCGAAAGAGGAAGTCTTTCAGAATTGGCGTTCTAACAAGAATGTCGATACAGAAAGACTTCGCATACAGGCTAGGAATCGCTGCAATGCCGTGATCTCGCGCGAAAAGTTTCTTCACGAACAAAACGCGCGTAAAAAGGTCCTACTCTACCACAGAGGTAGTAAACATTTCTGGTCATTCGTAAAAAGGGTGAAGAATCAGACGACATCGTCTACTCCAACTGTTAGTATGAATGGCCTGACCTTCATCGACCCGGTGAATAAAGCTAATCTCTTGGCAGAATTATTTGCAAATAATTCAACGCTTCCTGATAGTAATCAACCATTTCCCGTCGTCGAGGTTTTAGCAAACCTCAACATTAACAAAGCCTCTGGGACAGATGGCATATCTGCCCATGTGTTGAAAAACTGCGCGTCAACGCTGGCTTGTCCATTACGTAATCTTTGTAACATCTTCTACACGACAGGAGTTTTTCCATCTTGTTGGAAGGTTGCCAATGTCCAGCCAGTTCCGAAAAAGGGCGAGGCTACGAACCCTGCCAATTACCGACCCATTGCAATATGCTCTGCACTCTCCAAGGTAATGAAGAGCGTAATTAACTTCCACCTTGTGAACTATCTTGAGCACAACGAATTGCTCAGTGACCGTCAGTATGGTTTCCGTAGGGCCAGATCCACAGGTGACTTGATGGCGGTCCTCTCCGAAAAGTGGAATAATTGTGTTCACCTTTTCGGGAAGGCTGTTGCTCTTGATATTTCCAAGGCTTTTGATCGCGTGTGACATAAAGCCCTCGTTTCAAAACTAATTGCATTTGGTGTCGGTGTACCATTTACTCGATGGATATCGAGTTTTCTCCAGGGTCGTTCAATACGAGTTGCGATGGATGGTGTTTTTTCAGAACAACATTTCATCAATTCTGGAGTTCCGCAGGGTTCCGTCCTATCCCCGTCCCTATTTCTGGTATTTATCAATGACCTTCTGTCATTGACCCAGAACCCAATTCACTCCTTTGCAGATGACAGTAACATTTGTCGTTCATACTCGTTCAACAAGCGCCCAAATTCTTTGGAGATTGAGAGTAAAAGACGCACTATGAATGACACACTCAACAATGACCTTAAATCAATCTCCGAGTGGGGTGTTGTAAATAGAGTAGATTTTAATGCAAGCAAAACCCAATATTGTCTGTTATCTCACAAAAGAATGGATTCACCCCTCCCTCCCCTAAATATGGGTGCTCTGGATATTGCGCAGTCAGCTGCTCTTGACGTCCTGGACATAGCAATTCAATGTGATCTACGTTGGAATGATCACTTATTAAATGTGTCGAAAGAAGCGGCCAAGTGCCTCGGTTTTTTAAAACGGTGTAAAACATACTTCACTCCTGCTGACTTACGAACTGTCTGCACTACCTTTATTCGGCCTAAAATGGAATTCAATTCACACATTTGGGCAGGGGCTTCAAAATCCTCCTTGAAGTTCCTGGACCGAATCCAATAACGTGCGATATATTTAATAGGGGATGCAAATATTTCATCGTCTATTGGTTCTCTTGAGCACGGAAGGACCGTTAGGTGTGTAAGCCTGTTTTATAGGTATTAAACGGCAAGTGTTCGAGGGAAATACATGGCCTGATTCCACCAGGTCGTGTGTTCTCTCGTTCTACTCGGGCATCAAACCAAGCCCACCCCTTCGTAGTCCACTCGCCTCCCAACAGAACCACGCATTATAGAGAGAATTCGTTCTTCAGTTGCACGATACGTTTGCGGAACAATCTCCTGCGTCCGTTTTTACCGACATTTTTGATATTTGCAAGTTCAAAACAAACATTCACCGACACTACTCTATCTTTCCCCCCTCCTTTTAAACTATCATCACTTCTTACGATCAACACTGTGCTTTGCATGAATAGGGGGATCCCCTGAGCGTTGGTTAATTTGCCGTTAAAGATATAAACTCTAATTTCAAAACTTAAGTTCCCTCAAGTTTTATCTGTACAACACTTTTTAATTTTTTTAAATCGATTAAATGGTTCCGAAAATACTGAATTTCAACCGATTTAAGAGCGTTACAACAGTGTGCGACGTACAGACCTCTGACTTATCTCCCAAGTCATAAATTTTGTAATATTTCACATATAAAATGCTTAAATTCAATGCCTTAAATTACATAAAACATCATTGAAAAATCTAATGATTTATAAATATTTAAAATACTTCAAATACTGTCATTGATTTTAAAGTGGTAGCCTTTAAAGTAATACCCAGAACGTGGTTGGCATTGACAGCGCAGGTATTTAGAATTTAGAGTCCTCGTGATGAATGTTCCTACGCCACAACATTGCGTTGTCAGGACATTCAATTGTGTGGAAATCAATTTATTTTTTGGCTAAAAAATATAACAGAATCCAACAAATAAAGGCTCACAATATACAGCAACAGCAAACCAGAACAACAAAAATGTTACCGATATTGCAACGTTGAAAAATTTGAATAATCCTGGTAAACAAATTGAATTACAAATGGCGGACAAATGGAAAACCATTTCTGAGGGATTGTACACATTTCTACGCTATTTCGTTTTGATTATTCTTTTTCATTTGTGAATAGTAAACATATTTGACATTTTACAATTTATTTTATATATTTTAGAATAAAAATAACATTTAAATTGCTTGATTTTCAAAGTAACCGCCAATCATTGAGAGTTTGAAGAAAATGATTAAATATTGGTACTCAAGAATAATCATCAACCGATAATGGTTAATCGATAGCACATTAATTATGTACGCAAAAACAACAGCATCTGTCATTCGCACGGAATGTCACGGTTGTTGCAGTACTTCGATGCTTCATTTGGCACTTCACTAATCATTAATCAATGAAGTGTTTTTAGAACACTACTTGGTGAAATGTCGTACTTCATTTAAATTATTGTCTGAATTATGTCGTTGATACTTGAATTCTTTAAATTCTTTAAATTCTTTAAATTCTTTAAATTCTTTAAATTCTTTAAATTCTTTAAATTCTTTAAATTCTTTAAATTCTTTAAATTATTTAAATTATTTATATTCTTTAAATTCTTTAAATTCTTTAAATTCTTTAAATTCTTTAAATTCTTTAAATTCTTTAAATTCTTTAAATTTCTTAAATTCTTTAAATTCTTTAAATTCTTTAAATTCTTTAAATTCTTTAAATTCTTTAAATTCTTTAAATTCTTTAAATTCTTTAAATTCTTTAAATTCTTTAAATTCTTTAAATTATTTAAATTCTTTAAATTCTTTAAATTATTTAAATTCTTTAAATTATTTAAATTCTTTAAATTCTTTAAATTCTTTAAATTCTTTAAATTCTTTAAATTCTTTAAATTCTTTAAATTCTTTAAATTCTTTAAATTCTTTAAATTCTTTAAATTCTTTAAATTCTTTAAATTCTTTAAATTCTTTAAATTCTTTAAATTATTTAAATTCTTTAAATTCTTTAAATTCTTTAAATTCTTTAAATTCTTTAAATTCTTTAAATTCTTTAAATTCTTTAAATTCTTTAAATTATTTAAATTCTTTAAATTCTTTAAATTCTTTAAATTCTTTAAATTCTTTAAATTCTTTAAATTCTTTAAATTCTTTAAATTCTTTAAATTCTTTAACTTCTTTAAATTCTTTAAATTCTTTAAATTCTTTAAATTCTTTAAATTCTTTAAATTCTTTAAATTCTTTAAATTCTTTAAATTCTTTAAATTCTTTAAATTCTTTAAATTCTTTAAATTCTTTAAATTTTTGAAATTCTTTAAATTATTTAAATTCTTTAAATTCTTTAAATTCTTCGAATTCTTTAAATTCTTTAAATTCTTTATATTCTTTATATTCTTTAAATTCTTTAAATTCTTTAAATTCTTTAAATTCTTTAAATTCTTTAAATTCTTTAAATTCTTTAAATTCTTTAAATTCTTTAAATTCTTTAAATTCTTTAAATTCTTTAAATTCTTTAAATTCTTTAAATTCTTAAAATCCTTTAAATTCTTTAAATTGTTTAAATTCCGTAAATTCTTTAAATTCTTTAAATGCTTTAAATTCTTTAAATTCTTTAAATTCTTTAAATTCTTTAAATTCTTTAAATTCTTTAAATTCTTTAAATTCTTTAAATTCTTTAAATTCTTTAAATTCTTTAAATTCTTTAAATTCTTTAAATTTTTTAAATTCTTTAAATTCTTTAAATTCTTTAAATTCTTTAAATTCTTTAAATTCTTTAAATTCTTTAAATTCTTTAAATTCTTTAAATTCTTTAAATTCTTTAAATTCTTTAAATTCTTTAAATTCTTTAAATTCTTTAAATTCTTTAAATTCTTTAAATTCTTTAAATTCTTTAAATTCTTTAAATTCTTTAATTTCTTTAATTTCTTTAAATTCTTTAAATTCTTTAAATTCTTTAAATTCTTTAAATTCTTTAAATTCTTTAAATTCTTTAAATTCTTTAAATTCTTTAAATTCTTTAAATTCTTTAAATTCTTTAAATTCTTTAAATTCTTTAAATTCTTTAAATTCTTTAAATTCTTTAAATTCTTTAAATTCTTTAAATTCTTTAAATTCTTTAAATTCTTTAAATTCTTTAAATTCTTTAAGTTCTTTAAATTCTTTAAATTCTTTAAATTCTTTAAATTCTTTAAATTCTTTAAATTCTTTAAATTCTTTAAATTCTTTAAATTCTTTAAATTCTTTAAATTCTTTAAATTCTTTAAATTCTTTAAATTCTTTAAATTCTTTAAATTCTTTAAATTCTTTAAATTCTTTAAATTCTTTAAATTCTTTAAATTCTTTAAATTCTTTAAATTCTTTAAATTCTTTAAATGCTTTAAATTCTTTAAATTCTTTAAATTCTTTAAATTCTTTAAATTCTTTAAATGCTTTAAATTCTTTAAATTCTTTAAATTCTTTAAATTCTTTAAATTCTTTAAATTCTTTAAATTCTTTAAATTCTTTAAATTCTTTAAATTCTTTAAATTCTTTAAATTCTTTAAATTCTTTAAATTCTTTAAATTCTTTAAATTCTTTAAATTCTTTAAATTCTTTAAATTTTTTAAATTCTTTAAATTCTTTAAATTCTTTAAATTCTTTAAAGTCTTTAAATTCTTTAAATTCTTTAAATTCTTAAAATTCTTAAAATTCTTAAAATTCTTTAAATTCTTTAAATTCTTTAAATTCTTTAAATTCTTTAAATTCTTTAAATTCTTTAATTTCTTTAAATTCTTTAAATTCTTTAAATTCTTTAAATTCTTGTAATTCTTTAAATTCTTTAAATTCTTTAAATTCTTTAAATTCTTTAAATTCTTTAAATTCTTTAAATTCTTTAAATTCTTTAAATTCTTTAAATTCTTTAAATTCTTTAAGTTCTTTAAATTCTTTAAATTCTTTAAATTCTTTAAATTCTTTAAATTCTTTAAATTCTTTAAATTCTTTAAATTCTTTAAATTCTTTAAATTCTTTAAATTCTTAAAATTCTTAAAATTCTTTAAATTCTTAAAATTCTTTAAATTCTTAAAATTCTTTAAATTCTTAAAATTCTTTAAATTCTTTAAATTCTTTATATTCTCTAATTTTATTTAATTTCGTAACAGCCTTTTTATTATCTTAAGTCCTCTTTTAAATTCATTCAATTCACTAACCTTCCACTATAATCCGATGTATTTTTCTGCTCAATGAACTACTTAGAAAAGTGATGCTCAACAACTTCTAATTTGCGCAGGGTGTCGAATTCAACACTGTCCATCGCAGCTTCGTGTGTGGCCCCATGTTGTGGTCACAGTCCGCAAATGTCAGTGAGTTCTACGCGTTGTCGCAACTCTCGTCGTTAAACATGCATGCATTGTATTCGTTGGATAAACTATGAATAAAACGTTGAATTATTTATAAGTTTCAGTGACTAAACTGAAGTAAATAAACCAAACAACCAACCGACAAACCAACGACCATGGATTCACGCAACCAATGAAAACTACATACAACAAAAAAAAAGTGTGACGGACACAATGCCATACCAGAGGATCGAGGACCGAGAACCGAGAACGACCTCCAACCAATTGAACTTCATCGGTTTAATGTCTGTGCTCAGCCACATGGTTAGCGGTATCTTTAAGGCTATAACAGGCTTTTAAACAGATGAAAACACGTCAATACGCAGCAGCGATATTCTCCGCCACTATTGCTGCTGTGGCTCAAACGGTTCATGTTGTGTTTTGCCTTCGGTTTGTGGCTGTGTAAACTTTTTACCAATGCAAAGTAAGTGTGTGCCTGTGTAGGTTATGTTGAGCCTTAACCTAACATAACCGAGACCATTATAGACATTGTTATTTTATGCTTATTTGCATAAATACATATGAATGAATAAGTCCATGTCGTGTGGTCATGTGATGCTGCTGGATATGGATAGATGGATGTATGGCGAGGCCACGGCAATGGCAACCCAACAAACCACATGTGCGATTGTTTTATAGTGGTTTTATTTAGTCAGATAATAGGGAAAGTGCAGTATCTTTTTGTTTTACAATCATCAAATTACATTTTATAAAACGTACAAACTTTTCTTATTTCTTTCAGGGCTCTGCATTGCTATCGAAATTTAAGGGCCTTTACAACACCCTTTAATAAATAAAAAAAGACAGTGCCTTACACAACTAGTTTTCCCAAAAAGTACAAACGCAATTTATCTATCAATTGTCAAGACTAATTACAATATGGCCATAAATACTTTTATTCCCATAGGTTTTTTAGGTATTTCAATCTAAACTCGAAAAATATGGAATTTTTTTAGACTATTTTGGACGTTTTTTTAGCATGGTAATTCTAATGATACATAAAAAAATGATTTACGGTTATGCAGAGCATAGTTTAAACTAGAGATGGGCGCGGGCCTGTGATTGATGGCACGTACACGCACGGGCACGCCGATAGGTGACACGCACGAGCACGAGCGCGACGAGTAAAATTACACGAGAAGCACGATAAAACACGGGGTTTTAAAAGACACGAAGAAACACGGAAAAACAACACAAAACACGGAAAAAACACGACAAAACACGACAAAACACGGAAAAACATGAAAAAGCAAGCAAAACGTGAACAATAATACCGGAACCGTTTAGATTTTTGGAACCAGAATCGTTATTAAAAATGTGTTAAACGGGAACTGAAATCGAAACATATATATTTATTTCTAGTTGGAATCTGTACCGCCATTTAAAAAATATCAGAACCAGAACCGAAACAGATATTATAGTCCCTGTCAATGAACGCAAAGAACCGGAATCGGAACCGTTATAAAAAATGTATGGAACCGGAATCGAAATCCATTTTATGTGTTGGTTGAAAGCGGAATCGAAACCACAATTTAAAAAATCTTCGAACCCGAATCGGAACCGATGTTCCAATGGGTTTTAGTCCCTGTAATAAATAATTCAAAAATTAAGTTAAGTTTGATACTGTTTTATACTCTTAAATCCATAAGTAAAACTAAAACAACAGATTTTAAAGAAAAGACTAATGCCCGATTTACATTGTATCTTCTGTGAGTCTCACTGTATCTCCTAGGGTTGCATATTTTTAAATTTTCATATAAAAATAGCATTTTTTTGAAAAAATGCAACCCTAGGAGATACAGTGAGACTAACAGAAGATACAATGTAAATCGGGCATAAAATATCACAAAATTTGTATTTTCTAAAGCTGGAAGAGTTTTTTTTAAATTGGGGTAGAATATATAAAAAAAAATCTTTAATGGGCGCGTGGCTGATTTTGGAGACACGCACGGGCACGACAGCAACTAGCACGCACGGAGATTTGCACGCATACACTCAGATTTTCGGGCATGACACGAAAAAAGCACGGCACGCGCCCATCTCTAGTTTAAACTAACTATGAAAATGACTAACTTTTTTGTATCGGTTCTCATTTTTATAATATGCTCTATCAAAACAGATTCTGTCAAAAACGGATATAATTTAAAATGCTTGTATATTTTACATATGAATTACAGAAAAATGGCCGTGTTGAGTAGTGTAATAGAAAGTTTTTTCGATGAGCTCCTTAGTAGAGATCCGGTATCTAATTGACTTAATGATCAGGTCCAAGATTTATTGAGGCGGTTTTGAAGAAACAATAAAAAATTGAAAATATAACACGGGAAACATCATACATCAGAGATTTTTCTGTGATGACGTCATGATAACATCAAATAATTCGTATAGATGAACTCTGTGTGGATTCGAACTCATGTCGCCAGAAACACCGGTAGTTGGTAGTAAAGCACACAAGTACTGGGCTACTGAATCACACAACCATCATTCGTATTATTTGTATTTTAGCTTTTTATATTTTTAGAATATACTTTTTTGCAACACTTATGAGTGGTACTGAAGACCAGTAGAGTTTTAAAATCAAGAGTTTTAAAATCAAAAAAACACCCCAAAAAATTCCCTCAAATCCCATTAAAATTGGACATTAGGACAATTATTGATTTTATAGAATACAACAAATAATTATTTTCATATAAACTCAATGACAAATGTCATTTATATTTTTCTAGTATTTAATGGTATTTTCCTATTAAAAAAATAATTTATCCTATTGACTATATAATATTTTTTTCGTTTTATACCCTACACTAAGAGTGAAAGGGTATATTCAGTTTGGTACGCCGTTTGTAACACCCTGAAAAAAGCATCTCCGATATGGAAAAGTATATATATTCTTGATCAGCATGACCTCCTGAGTCGATTTAGCGATGTCCGTCTGTCCGTCTGTATGTCCGTCTGTCAGTCTGTATGTCTGCCTGTCTGTCTGTCCGTCTGTTTAAATCACGATTACATAAAAAGTAGAAGAGCTGGAGCAATGAAACTTTAGATTTAGATTACTTATATATCTAAGCTGTCTAAACAAGAAAATTGGCATGATCGGTCTATTGTGACCTGAGAACCGATTACTTATGTTCAAATACCTCATATAAAATTTACATCTACAAATCAATTTTACTGTATACGTGCTTAGGTAAACTTTTTTGGTCAAATATATATTGACTCATGCTCAAATACATGAAAATAATGTTTTCCAACGAAACGACTTGTGGTTCCCAAAAAAAAATCCAAATTCGGTACACCTACCCATTTATAAATATGGGCATCAAATGAATGGAAATTCTTCAGCGATTGAAAGTTTGTAGTTATTTTCCGAATTTGTATACCCTGGTGACCTATATACCACTCTGAATGGTAACCACATATATGTGTAGGGTATTTATAGCCGGCTTAGACCGACTATACTTTTGATAATCCTAATTATCATAACAACACCAAATTTAAAATTTCCCATGTGATCTAACCTTCCCAACTGGTTCTGTTTAGTATTTTTTTCTTGTTGTAGGACATTTTGTTCAGCATTTGATCTGGCCTGCCATAATGGGGTAAATTTCGATTAATCTTGAAATGTATATCTTCCATTTAGTCTATCAATTCACTTCTACACTGTAAAGTAAGATTTTGAGATTTTATTTTATTTTAACCCATATTGTTTGTTGGGTTATACTGTAACTTTTTGGCTTGTTTACTTGTTGAAACGCCATCCTCGAACGGTTACCATCATTTCAATTACCATTTTAATGAGCATTTTATTGTGTATCTGATCAGATACGCAAGACACACACGTGTCCTTTTTTTTATTGCTGTTCTAAATGATCTTTTAGTATTGATAAACATGATTCTAATGAACTTCAAGTTAGATAATATACATGAAATCTTAAAATATTCCAACTAAAATGTTTTTTAGAACAGTCAAAATATTTAGTTGATTTTGAAAAAAGTACTTCATAGCTGAGACATAGCTTGTAGCCGCGGTAGCTCAGTGGTTAGTGCGTTGGACTGCGAGCCGAAAAGTCCCCGGTTCAAGCCTGGACTGGGGCTAACAACATCTTTTCATAGAAACATTTTTCTATGCCGCGCTACCTCTCGGCAGTAAATGGCAAACCTACGAGAGTAAAACATTGCCTATAAAACGCTCTCACCCGCCGTTCGGATTCGGCAATAAACTGTAGGTCCCACCACTTTGAGTACAGCTCACAGCACAAAATGGTGAGAGAGCTCGGCCGAAGTTCTATGCAGGACTGTAGCGCCAAACTATTATTATTATTAGCTGAGACATCACTTAGTATTGTTACGAAAATTCAGTCAACGGAAAACTGTTCTACGAGTTCGTATCGCTGGATTGTGTACAAAATAAAAATTCACTAATGTTTGGTTTAAATTTCAAGAATGAATTTTATTAATGCACTTTAATAAACAAATTTACTAATAACAAATTCTAACAACTGCTGCATGTCCACTATTTAACTTGACATTGTTCTCACACGAGACGTACTCAACCACTTTCCAATTACTACTGAAGTGCTGTGCCTCAGATGCGGCGCCCTTATATACTGCATGCTTCAGTTCGACACATTTCGACATGTTTCGAGAACCTTCTACTCGTTGCGTGAATGACGCATGCTCATTCGCACTCATGTGTTTCAATGTGCTGATCTTCCATCTCTTTGTTGCACAATGCTTAGTGCGCTGATTGATCTTCCGTCTATTTCTAACACATTGCTTAGTGCGCTGAATTGTCTTGCGTCTCATTTATTATTGTTGATTGCTTGTACTGTGAACCGAATTACCTCTTTTCGAAACAGTATGAATGTGAAAATGGTTGTCCGACACACAAATTCATAGAATGATCCCTCGTTTCACTAACATTTTGATTTTTTTATTTTGTCCCTGGAACTATTGGGTATTGCTACCAACCCTCTGGATCGAACGAAACTCTGGAACTTGCCTTAAGTGTACTTTTTTCAATTTTCCCTTCAAACAAACCCACTTGATTTATTAATTTCTAAACAGCTGATAACCTTGAAGTGGTAAAATTAATGGAATGTTTAATTTTAAAATTTCAATTGTCGATTGTTTTCTGCGTTATCGAAACCCTATACAAAATACTGCCTATGAGAGACATTAACGGGAAACAGAGTCATATGCAGGAAGTCGCAACGTTACAATGATTTATGTATTGCGGCATGCAATGTATGTTTTCTCATTACATTGTAATGTGTTTGTAATCTATGCATAAAAAACATATACCAAACAAAGTAGGGAAATGGAACACAACGTGTAATGTTATAGAACGTCAATGATAAATGGCAGAGAATTTTTTTATTATTTTTTTCAACAACGATGTAAAAAGTTTTTTTCCTCTCTGTTTTTTTTTTGATACTTATGTGATTGTTACTGCTCTTGTTTTTAACATAAAATAACATGTTAATGTCCTTTTATAGGCTCATGATAAATTATAACAACATGATTTTGTCATATTCATGTGGCTGACTCTATGGGTTGTTGTTCATGTTGTTGCAGTTCAGATCAATGAGATTTACGATGAAGTCAAAATGAATGATGAACGATGCCGCGTATTATACTTAAATTTTATATTAAATATAGAAAAAATTGCTACGCCCATGAACAATATTTTAGCTATATGGGGCAATATATTTAAAGAGGCTTTGCATAAAAACATTATATATGAGACTCACTTAAAAAGTGATTTTAATTGCGCATCAAATGGGATTTATGCAGTAAATCAGCTATTACTATCAACAACATAAATCGTTGAATGATGATTTTTGATTTTTTTTCGCTTACTTTTACCATTATCATAAAGATAGGCCTAATTGAAAAGTTGCTCTCTGTGTGACTCTACTATCATTAATTTTCAAGAATTCCTTTACCCCCTGCCGCTGTTTTTTTTGTACTTCTTCTTATTATACTTATCGGCAGTAACGTTTTAGCAGCGCACAAAATTAATGGTTGTGCGTGGTCGCTTTTTTAACATCTACTACCCCACTTTGTTGCCATAAAAACTTATCTGCTTCACAATTATTCTCGAATATTTTTTATGCGCTCCCTCCCCATTCCTTTGTATTTTGGTATTCCTTTATTTGTCCGTTACACTTTGCACATCATGACTAAAAAAAAAAGCCATTCCATCCCATTACAATTCCTACGTTTCCGGTCAATATTTTTGTATAGTCTTTCCTTTCTTGGCTGTGCTTTATATTTTTTATTTTTTGGTTCTCTGTACCCTTATCTCATTGCATATTTAGCAGCAATTTGAATGCTCTAAGTGTTCGTCGTCCAAAATGCGTTTCCCAAAATAGCTGCTGCAACTTGAACCATTTAGGTCCTTCTGTGATTACAAATTAGCACAATTATAAATTCTTAAAGATAATTGTTGTATTTTATAATTCAAAGAGCGTACTAAATTCGATTATATACGGAAAGTTCTGAAATTCTCAAAAATGGTATAAGATTTAGAATATACATTATTCATAAAGCTAAACAAAAAACGTCCTTTTAATTGCATGCTTAATTTAGACATATATTAAGCTCTACATAAAAAAAAGATTATTTGGTATATGGACATTAGGGCCTTGACTGACAATGGCTTTTCGTGATTTCAAATCGAGAAAAGGTCAATCCCCAAAAATGCTCTATTGGATCAGCAAATTGATGTAGTGAATTTTCAGCGAAATCCGAATATGGTAAATGGACTTTTAAAATTTGAATTAAAATGGTGTCTACGATTTCCTTAAAATTTGAAATTTATACCCTTTAGACCCAGGAGCAGGTCACTATATACTTTTCGTAGACCATTTGAATTTATACATAAATATTATGAATTTTTTCACCAACTACCAGATTCATCATATTGATATCCGTTCATTAAATACCATATTAATGAATGCATTCATTATATGTATGAACAAAATATTAAATACAATGAATTTCAATTGTCATATTGATGAATTTGTTCATAATATTTTTTCAAAAAAAAAAAAGCTTATAAAATAATTCGAAAAAAAGTGTAAAGATTTAATTTAAAAAATAAAAGTAAAAAAGTTATCCGAAAAAAAATATTCGGACAAAAAAAAATATTCCAAAAAAAAAAAAATTCAAAAAAAAAATTTAAAAAAAAAAGAAATTGTGGAAAAAACAAATTTTTCTAAAAAAAAATTTCGAACAAAAAATTTTCGAAAAAAAAATTTTTTTCGAAAAAATTTTCGAAAAAAAAATTTTTTTCGAAAAAAAAATCGAAAAAAATATTTTTTATAAATATTACTTTTTATTAATAAAAAGTTGTAATTATAAATAAATATATTATAAAACATTTTACTAATTTATGCATGTCGAGCAAGCATTATGTAAGAAATAACATACAAGAACTACTTGTGAACTGAGAACTACGGAAAAAAATTAAAGAAAAAAATATTTTGATAGAAATTTGGTTTAATGAACAGCGTTCATCAATATGAAGAACATATATGTTGTATTTTATGTTTTTGTTCATTAATATGATGAAACGTATTCTTCACATACAGTTCATTATAATGAAAATCACTTTTTCGACAGTTACCAAATTTATGATAGAATTCATAACATTGATGGCGTTAGTCATTAATATTATGAATGGTTCTTCAATACAATGAATTATGGTTTGAAGAACGGAATTCATCAATATGATGTACATTTTTTGTCTGTGCTCAGAATCATAGCAAAACCGCTGTACGTATTTTCCGAAAAATGTTCATTACTATGCTATAAGGTCAATGTATCGTAAGCTCATAAATAAATCAGATTGGACAAAGGGGACTGGCACCTCCCATACAACTCAACAATTCAAAACGCTGTATTTAAGCATTAATGTTACTGATTTCAATGAAACTTAAAATTTGGATGTTTCTAACTTGACTGTGGTGAGTACCACACAAAACTCATTAACTCAAAATTCACCACATCATAAGAAAATATCAAAACTTTGCTGGAAATTCCTTAACAATAGATTATATATCCTAATTATACAGGAGATGATCACTACCCAGTAGGAAATGGCATCATTGACCGCAAAGTCATCAATTTTATGTATGCCTCGGAGCGATACAGCAAAACCTCAAAATGTATTTTTCTGAAAATCTGCATTAATATACTTAAGGTCCCAGGAATATCCTAAAACATAAATACACCATATTAGGCAAAGGGGTGTGGCATCTTCCATACAACTCAACATTTAAAAAACCTCTATTTAAGCACTAATGTTAGCGATTTCAACGAAACTTAAAATTTAAATGTTATTCATCTGACCACAACTCATCGCATCAAACTAACCACTCTAAAAGTCACCAAATTAAAGTTCAACACACCAAAACTAAATATCAAAACTCTGCACGGATTGCCTTAAAATTTGGAATATATATTCTACTGACACAGGAGAAGGTCACAAGCTTCTTTTATCACACCTACTATTACGTTCGTTTTAAATTTTATTGTATGTTTCAGATATGCAGCAAACCTGCTGAATGAGTTTTCTGAAAGTTTGCATTACTTTATCGTCGCTGTAGAAGTAGAAGTAAAAGTCGTCAAATACATTTTTATGAACCTCTTTAATTTCAACATTATTGGTAATTATTACAAAAAGTAATTGATATATTTTTAAAGTTGATATACCAATTGATAGATTCACATATTCTTATAATTTAGTATAAATATTGAGCTCATCGATCAAAAATTGAAAGATATATAAAGATTTTTGTAAATGAACAATTGGTATTTTGAAAATGTTCTACAATGACGATATGTTCCGAGGAATATCGTAAAACATAAACATACCAGATTCTACAATGAAGAGTGGTCCGTCCATATAACCAAAAAATTTAAAAGCTATATCTAAGCGATTTAAATGAAACTCCAAAGTTAAAAGTTAATCACCTGACCAAAACTCCACATATCAAACTCACCACACAAAAATTCAACAAATTAAAACTCAACACAGCTAAACCTTATAACAATTAGACAACGGAAAATAAATATAAAAATATTTTTTATAGTTATATAATTTAGAAATTCTTATCTACGTGTCCAGCTAGTTTATTCATTAATTAATAAAAATCAAGTTGAATAGCATTAAATAAAATCATGGTCATTTAATATTTTCCCGCTGGGTAGTAATTCGCCTGTCGTTCTCTACCCCGCACAATAACTATGCACCATATTGCTATGTGTATTGCTCTGGTTGCTTTCATTGTTATTGTCAGTTGTCATTGCTCTTGTTGACCGAATGCTGCGGTTCATAAAGCAATCGTGCTCGGCATATTTAGAGACACAGAGAGCGAGAGCTGTGTTTAATGTGCACTCGAACCGGCAAGCGGAAATGATTAAAGCTTAACACAGCGCACACAGAGTTGCATGTGTTGCGCTACTTTTGAAAGTGGCGCGAACTCGCGTTGTCACACTGTGACGCGTCGAGCATAATTAAAAGATTGTTTGCAGTTGACTCCACAGAGGTTCCTGTTTGTGTAGTTTTATGTGACGGAAGTGAGTCCACCGTGGCGACTCTGTCTGACGAAGTGCGTGTGACTGCGTGTTAATACCAGTGCAACATGTTGCTCCATTTCGCTGTCAACTGAGATCAATTAAAGCGAGTTCATCTGAGTTATGGCATAAAATATTAAAGATTTAGTTGGTGACGTCATAGGTATTGTAAATGGAGCAGAAAGTTTTGTTAATGATGTAGTGCCGCTGAGTATGGTGTAAAGGATGAGTGTAAAGGATGGTGTATTGGTCACTGTGCTAAAATTTTGCAGTGGATAGTGTAGTGGATGTTGAAGTGGAGGATGTAGTGAATGGTGATTAAATGGTGCAGTGAATGGTGTAGTTTAAGGTGTATTTAACGATGTAGATGGCATAATAAATGGATTGGTGGATAGTGTAGGGTATGCTGTAGTGGATGCTATAGTGAATGCTATAAAGGATGTTGAAGTGAATGGTGTAACTGATGGTATACGGAATGGTGAAGTGGATGAGATGTTGTTGGAAGAGCATGGATTGGTGTAGTGCAATATAAGTTGTTGGTGTATTGGAATGTTACATCACCACTTAATGTTGTATAATGGTAAATATGTCGATTAGATGTTGTAGTTGATGGCGTAGTGGGTATAGTGAATGTTGTAGTAGTTGATGTACTGAATGGTGAATGAAATGGTGTATTGTGAAGTGGATGATCTAGTTTATGATGTAATGATCGCTGTAGTGGATTGTAAAATAATTGATGTAGTGAATGTTGTAGTGGGTGATAAATATGTCGATTAGATGGTGTAGTAAATAGTGTATGGTGTGGTAGATGATTTAGGTTAATGTGTAATGATCGCTATAGTGGATGGTAAATGGTGTAGTGAATGTTGTAGTTGATGGTGTAATTGCTGGCGCAGTAGGTATTATGAGGTAGTACAATAATATCCTAGTAAGGTAGACAAGTCTTTACAGAAACTGATATATTTAATCTGAGATATAAACTTAAGCAAATAATATTACGGATAAAAATTAGTCGATAATAACACTAGACAACACATGGAGACCTTTTTAGTTATCCACGATCTTAGTATGATTTTCCGATGGATTTCAAGATTCTTATCACTACCTCATACTTAGATTTTTCAGATTGCCTCAGGTCTTTGAGTTATTACGTAAGTATACAAATATATGTAAATGTTCGTGTTTTTCTACATATTTTCGACTTTTAAATTTTACAGATTTGAGTTATCGATCCAATTTTTTTTATATACCCTTGAGAATACTTCAGCTAATATTTTGAAATAAACTACATGAAATTTGTATTTATCTGAGCGAAGTTATGACCAGTCAAACACAAAAAATATTGATTTTAAGGTGAACCTATTATTTATTGCATACAATATTAAGTTTTTACAATTCAATAAAATTATATATTATATGTGAAACTAGATCTATAATTCTTTGATTCATCTTACTTTGTTTTTGCAAATCACTCTTTACGTCTTCAGATTAAATACAAATTCACGATTATGATTTTTGATTTAAATTTCTTATGTGGTGCTCCTTTTAATCAATAAATTTTTTCAATTAGTCCTAGAGATTTCAACAAAACCTTGAACCAGTAGAATTTAGCTTTGCATAAATGTATTAATTTCCATGGGTGTACCTTAGTACCCTACAATGGAGTCAAATAAATAATAAAAAAATAAATAAATAAATAAATAAATAAAATAAATAAAATATTTTTCTGCTTATGTTCATATCGAACAAAAATGGGTACATTTTTCAAAAGAATTTGTGAATTTTACTTTAAGCTGAGAACTTAAAGAGTGACAAAGTAGGAGGAAGTATAGAATTGAAGATCAAGTCTGATATAAGATATGCACATTTATTTAATTATGACAATCATAAATGTTATGCTAAAAATAATAGGTACACATTAAAATTCATATTTTTTTGCGTTTGACCGGTCATAACTGTAGTCAGATCAATCCGAATATCATGTGGTTTATTTAAAAATATTCGCTGAAGTATTCTGAAAGGAATACAAGAGAAATGGAATACAAGAGAAGTGTGAAAACTCAAATCTGTAACAAGTTATAGACCAAAATATGCAGAAAAACACGAGAATTGTCATGTATTTGTTTTACGTAATAACTTAAAAACTAGAGGCAATCTCAAAAAACTGAGTATGGGTTAGTGATTAGAATCTTGACGTTCATCGGAAAATCATACTTAGATCGCGGATATTTTTTTTTTGTTGTGCTGTGTAACTTGCTATAATTTTATTTTGTATTAAAAAAAAAAAATAATAAATAATTTGAAAATGTTGACTAATTTTTTATAGAAATTTGGTTATTTTGTAAAAATTTGAATTTTTTTGTTTTTAGTCAAAATTTCATTTTGTAGTTATAATTTGAATTTATTTAGAATTGTTTGTCATTATGAATTTCTGTTCGTTTTCAATTTGTTAAATTAGATTTTTATTTATAGTCAAAATTTAAAATTTTTGGTAAAATTTGTAATTTTTGTGAATATTATAATTTTGTTTATAAATATTTAAATGTTTGTGAAAATTTTGAATTTTTTTGTAATAATTTTGATGTTTTTTTTAAAATGTTTAATATTTTATGCAAATTTTAATTTTTAATGAACATTTATTTTAGTTAGCTTATACAATATTTCTATAATTATTTGCATTATGTTTTACAAAAATTTTTATATTCAAATATTTTGTAACGCTTGCTTTTTGAATTTTAAATATCAGTTAAACTCTCCCAAGTTTGAATTTGAGATATATGCGAATTAACAAAGATAATAAACATCAACTGCATGCATGCTCTCATTAAGTGTGCTCTTCTGCTGTTGCCGATATTCATGTTTTATAACAAAAACAATGCGGTGAGAAATGATTTGTTTTGCATGCGCGCTTCACTCATCTCTTCAACTCTTTTGCATGGTCAGTTTAGTGCGTGTAATTGTCGCAAGTGGTTGTCAAAAACATGGATAAGTTTTGTGATTTAAGAAAAGAGTTTTATAATAATAAAAAGCGTAATATAATCATAGTGTTAATTATAGTGTTTTATAAATGATGTATAATTGTTCGTAAATGCCAATTAAGTGTAATAAATGTGTTGAAAATTAAGAAAATGCAAAGCTAGAATCTAAAAGAGAAAGGCGAAGTCAATTTTTATTTCTTGTGTTTAAATACATGTGGCAGTGTGTCGAGGGCTGGCATAAAATGTTCGTAAGTATTAAATCAAACACCAAGTATTAAAAGAAATGTAATCACAACTATGTTTTGATTACTTAAGCTATAGCTATACAGCCATATATGGCTGAAATAAAATAAAAAATGTTTAATTTAATTTTAATATAATAATAATAGTTTGGCGCTACAGTCCTGTACAGAACTTCGGCCGAGCTCTCTCACCATTTTGAGCTGTGCGTGTTATATTTGTAGTCAAAGTGGTGGGACCTACAGTTTATTGCCGAATCCGAACGGCTGGTGAGAGCTTTTCATAGGCAATGGTTTTACTCTCGTAGGTTTGCCATTTACTGACGAGAGGTAGCGCGGTATAGAAAAATGTTTCTATGAAAAGATGTTGTTAGCCCCAGTCCAGGCTTGAGCTGGGGACCTTTCGACTCGCAGTCCAACGCACTAACCACTGAGCTACCGCGGCTACGGCTAATTTTAAAATAAACATTACAAAAAATAATTGTTTAAACATGTTTTAATTGTAAGTAACAAACAAAAAAAAATTACCTCAGTTTACTTTCGTTTTGTTTAGCGTACAAATGACCCTGCATAACTCCAAAGTAACGTTCAATGTAGTTGAAATTGAAATCATACTTGCAATGGACAGAATATTTTTTTAGTGGAATTTGTATATTTTCATATTTAAACTTTCCCCATAACAAAACTAAATTGATAAAGTGGTTTTAGTTTTCGACAGTAACAGAGTAACGTTTTGCCAATGCCGTAAAAAAAAAAAAAAAAAAAAATATATATATATATATATATATATATATATATATTATATATATATATATATATATATATATATATATATATATATATATATATATATATATATATTTTGTATATCCTACACATCAAGTGTACACTTACTTTGTTCCTCTATTTTTAACAATAAAAAAATACGTGTTAGATATCGTCGTTATACATCAAATACATTTTAATGCCAAATATTCATTTACAAAAATCTTTATATATCTGTCAATGTTTAATCGATGATCTCAATTTGTTTTACCAATGATAAGAAAATGTAAATTTATCAATTGATATTTCAAATTTTAAAATGCATCAATTACTTTTTATTATATTAATTAACAAACTAGCGTCGGTAGCTCGTCTTGTTAGTGCGTTGGGGATTATGAGCGAAAAGTCGCTCGCCGAAGATCTGCGGTTCGATCCCCTGCGACTGCCAACTTCTTTTTCATAGAAAACTTTTTCTATGCGACGCTACCCCTCGGAATTAAATGGCAAACCTACGAGAGTAAAACATTGCCTATGAAAAGCTCTCACTCGCCGTTCGGATTCGGCAATAAACTGCAGGTCCCACCAATTTGAGTACAGAGAGCTCGGTCGAAGTTCTATACAGGACTTTAGCGCCAAACTATTATTATATTATTAATTAACAAACTCGAAATTTAAGTTTTCCATAAAAATGTATTTGGTGACTTTTTCATCTAAAACGAGAATATGGAAATTATATATTTAAAGTATTGTTGATTCCTTAGAATTCCAAGTCAATTTCTTTGAACTTTTTAAATGTCTTATCGTAAAGAGAATGCACTAATATTATCTATTGCAAAATTTAACAATTAAAGCATTTTTACTTTTTATCCGAACGATTTATCGCAAAGTAACGTAAAAATTTTTGTGTAACGTAACAGTTCAAAAATGTTTGCTTCTACAGAACAAAAAAATCGTCGTTAATAAAAAAAATGTATTTTTTTCATACGAAAGCTTACAATTTATGCACTCCACGTTGAATATAGTCCACAAGAAAAATTACTTTTTCCGCAATGTAAGGAAACTTAAAATCTACGTCCAAATAAAGTAACGTAACAGTGCATTCTGAAAACATTAATAATTCCTAAGTACCAAGGTATACAATAGACTGATGCAAATTTGTATGAAAAATTTAGAACTATGTGTTTGGCAAGCCATGAAACTTTAACGGTTAACTAAAAATTAATAATTTTAATAATCATAATTTTAGTAAATAATTTAAATTTAAGTACAAAAGAACATCTAGTGATATATTTTTATACTTTAAGCAATAATAGTTTAATTGAAAATGGTCGTTAAAAATATTCTTTAAGCTCTTTGCGCAACATCACATGATCATCTTTTTTTGGCTTTTAAAGTCTTGTTCTTAGTTCTAGAGGTCCTAGTTTCACAAAGTCGACGAGGAGCGAAACATTTTAACATTTTAGTATTTGGAATCAGTCTAGTATACAACATATCTTATATAAATAGAAATTTATACAACTTTTAGATTGAATAAAAAATATTAAAACTAATTTAATGCTTTTTCCGAGAAATTTATGTTGAAATATGCGTATGAATGTAAAGAAGCAGTCTTCGTTTTGGTCCATATGCACATTAACTGTAGGGTATTTTAATAATCTTACATAGACTAGACTTTGAATATCCTAATGCAAAATAGCACCAACTATAAAAATTTCAATGCAAACCAAATTTCCCACGTGCTTTCATTTTACTTACTGTTTTTTTTTTATGCAATTCCAAATTGAAATATTTACAAATAACTAAATTTTTCCATTTTTATTTTTAGCATAACAAAAACATAATTGCTGTGAATTTCTAGAAGTGCTACTAAATATGTTTCACATATTCTGCAACAAAAACCTTACCTCTTTTTGCTAGAGTCCACATAAAACAGCAAGATATTTTGCTAAAATATGGTGTCAGTGCTGCCATACTTTGGCATGTAATACATTGAAGCATGGGGCAGCAGACATTGCCACAATAACCGAGAGAGTGCCAACAAAGTTCGCAAAAGCCACGATTTTCGTAGGAAGGAAAAACCTCATTTAAAACAAAAGCAACAGCAATAAAGTAAGTACAAAAACTACTACATAAAATTGTAATATAAATTATCAGAAAAAATAAAAACAACAAGTAAAAATAAACAAAAAAAAAAGAAAAATGTAAAAATTCAAAAAAAAAAAAGAAAAGTATTTCTCTGCAGCATACGTAAAGTACAAACGTATCCAATAAAGTTGTTGAGGTTTTTGTTGCCACGTTACTTCGTGTGGGTTTGTTGATATTTAGTTGTTGTTTTTGTGGCTTAAAGAAGCTGCCATGATATACATATCTATCTATGGGTTAAACAAAAAGTTCGACTCTCGTAGAATCAACAACTGCTTTGCTGTTGGGTGGTAAGGCATGGCAAAGTGTCGAGACAAGTAAACGTAATTTATTGCATCTTAAGGACTAAAAATAGACACACACTATAAATGTGGTTGTTGTCTTATTCAAATGCATCCGAAGTCATTTCATTTCATTCAGAGAAATAAATACAAAAAAAAAAATGATGGTAACACAAATAAACACTTGATGTCACGATAAATAAACTAAGAGTCTATATAAGTGCAAATGTAAAACGGTACATTGTGGCAACTCTGGCAACAACATAAAATATTGATATCGTTAAAACGATGTGACAATTGTTGCCAAAGTTTTTAGACAACATTTGCAGTGATACCAAACAGTTCTTCCGATGAAAAATTATATCAACAGGCAATTAAGTATATTATAGATATGGTATTATATTGGAAATATTTATAACAGGTACCTAAAGGGTTTTTCAATAACAGCGCTACAAAAGTTTTTTCAAGGGTTCTTCAACAGGGACGCTACAAAAGTAGAGCGACAGGGACAGCAAACGACGCCATATTTCTTGCCGCTCTTTTGACATTTCTCTTCAGTGAGGTTTGCCATTTCATGATGGAAAGATATACGAGCCAACAACGAGTCGAAATTATTAAAATTTACTACTGAAATTCGAATTCGTATATCTTTCCATCATGAAATGGCAAACCTTACTGAAGAGAAATGTCAAAAGAGCGGCAAGAAATATGGCGTCGTTTGCTGTCCCTGTCGCTCTACTTTTGTAGCGTCCCTTTTGAAAAACCCTTTACATTGAGTATTATTTTCTATATTTTATGTGCACATTACCCAGGTTTTCTGTGGGCAATGGTTTGTAAAAGTATTCTAGGTCATCATTAACTGAAGAGCAATGTCCGTTCATCTTTCTGTTGAAATTACGATTTCATGAATTTTTCTAACTGGCGCCCGTTCATTGAAGGATTTTGTAGTGACGAGGCAATTTTTAAAAAATCACTATCAACATCTAAATTATAGCTCTTTACTTAATATATTGCCTAGAAGTCGCACGGTCCAGTCGGTATAAATTGTGTTTTTTTTGTACAAACAATAAAAAAAAAACATAATTTTCAACATTCATTGAGTGACAGATCGTACAGATGTTTCAGAGTCCCTTGATCAGCGATCTTTCTCTGCAATTTCCACATATCAAGTCTTCTTAGTTTTTATTTTCCATGGAACATCCCAGCAGGAAATCTCAGCAATGATTACTCAACGATTCCCCTATGTCAGTTCAATAACATCGATGAACGATAGCATTTTTTACAAATTCGTCCCTCAAATTGGGCCTGTAAATAATATGGCATGGCGACATGGAACACAAAATTTCAGTTTAACGCGTAAATGCTGCCCCCTAGACGTATGTTGTATGCATTTCACATTGTATTTCACAATGTAAATGCTGCATACTATTGGAGGAATGTCACGTGAATGGTATTTTTCAACAATAACGTAATCAATAATATTTCATCAATGACGGATTTTCACATGTCATTGATATATGTATATATGGTGTATGACATCTTTAATGCAATGTCCTTTATGAAATTGTTGTAGTCATATTTGATGACAAATTTTTCAATGTCCTAGATTCATCATTGATAACCTCGTCGTTAATGATGTCATTTCCTACTGGAATAATAAGAATTATATGCATTGACAAAATAACTTAAAGCAAAAACTGCATGAACTGTATGAATAAAATCATATAGGTATTTAATGAATGCATTCATCAATATGTCAATTAATGAACAGTGGTATCAATATGATGAATCTGGTAGTTGGTAGAAAAATTCCTAATATTTATGAATAAATTCATCATATTGATGAATTCTTCCTGATTTTTCTGTCTATCCACAAAATAAATATGGAAATCAGCCTTTCAAATTCCACAATACAAGTTTATTTGCTTCAGAGACACAGCACAGAACAAAAAAATTCATCAATATGATGAATTTATTCATAAATATTATGAATTTTTTCAGCAACTACCAGATTCATCAGAATGATACCACCGTTCATTAAATGATATATTGATTGATGTATTCTTTATATATATAAACTTGTTCATACCATTGCACATCATAGTGAAGAACGAAATCTATCTATATATATAAAACTCTTGGTCCGTCTGTCAGTCTGTCTGTTTGTTCCAGCATCACGTCTAAACCACTTAACCAATTAAACTGAAATTTTGCACCAGGATACTATGGAGTCCGGAGGGTGTCATAGGCTATATATGGGCGGGACTGGACAAAAAGGCGTGGCACCTCCCATACAACCTAAACTTTCAAAACGACATAACTCGGCACATACACAAGTTAAGAAGTTGAAACAAAAAAACTCTAATACAAAAAAACTCACCACACTAAAATTCTCCACACAAAAACTCACCACACTAAAATTCACCACACTAAAATTCACTACGTTGAAACTCACCACACTAAAATTCACCATACTCAAATTCACCATATTAAATCTCACCACAACAAAATTCACCACACTAATACTTTTACTGGGAAAAACTATACCGGGAAGAATTCTACGGGGAAGCATAGTCTGAAAAAAGTTTTTTTTTAGCGGAGAATTAGTTTGGTTTTGGTTACTACATCTATAAAACCAATAAACAAAAGTCAACAGCGATGCACGGGTCCCTGATATAAATAATAAACATGTTCTTTATATTAATAAAATTGCTCCATGTCCTTGCATTCACAAAATCTTTGCACGAATCGTGTACGGGTCCAGCTAGTATTCAATACAATGAATGATTTTGATTAGTCATATTGATGAATATTGTTGAACTAATATTTTTTTTTTTTCTAAATTTTTTTTTTTTTTTTTGAAATAACAGAAAAAAAAATTATCCGAAAAAATATTTTATTTTCAAAAAAAATAAATTGCGGAATAAAAAAATTTCGAAAAAATAAATTATCCAAAAAAAACTTTTTAACGACAAATTTTTTTTTGTCAAAATTTTTTCTTTTAAAGTAATTGAACAAAAAAGTTCTATTTTTCAAAAAAATAATTTTCGAAAAAAATATTAGTTCGACAAAATTGTTTTTTTTTTTTTTATTTTATTTAAAAAATAAAAGACAAAATTTATAAAAATATTATAATTTAGAAAAAAAAAATGTGAATTTAATATATTTTATAAATATTAGTTTTTATTAATAAAAAGTTATAATTATAAATAAATATATTATAAAACATTTTACTAATTTATGCATGTCGAGCAAGCATTATATTAAAAAAATACACAAGAACTACTTGAGAACTGAGAAGTACGGCAAAAAATGAACGAAAAATAAATATTGTGATAGAAATTTGGTTTAATGAATATCGTTCTTCAATATGATGAACATATATGTTGTATTTTATATTTTGGTTCATTAATATGATGAAACGTATTCTTCACATACAATTCATCATATTGAAGAACACTTTTTCGACAGTTACCAAGCGTTCTTCATATTTATGATCACATTCATAACATTGATGGCCTTAGTCATTAATATTATAAATGGCTCTTCAATACAATGAATCATGGTTCGAAGAAGAACGGAATTCATCAATATGATGTACATTTTTTTCTGTGAGTGATTAGTGCGTTGAAATACAAGCCGAAAGTTCCCGTTGATTCGGTTCTAATCGCGAACTGTCTACATATTAAAGTTTTTAAGTTTGTCTTTTCTAAGCAGACAATGGCAAACCTATGAGAGCTTTTCAAACCAATAATTATTGGTTTGATAAGCCCTCTAAAAATCAAAGAACTCGGCCTATAAGCTGAATCATGCGTTAATTTATGGGAAAATTTACGAAATATATGATTACCACAATAATAATTTATCTCACAAAGAACCTTTTTAATAAAATACACCTTGATATATTGTTATACAATTTTTTAGTTTTATTTTATTCTTAATTAAATTTATCATTTAACTAAATATGTTGTTTATTATTTTCTTTTTCTTTAAATAAATGTAACAGCTTTAGATTTTATGTATTTTTATTTGTATTAGTTTTATACAGGTTTTTTTTATTATTATTATTATTTCGTTTTCATACGATATAAATGATAATATTATAAATTTCTGTAAACTATACAGACCACAATCGATTTATAGTTATCATTTTATTTTTCAGTAAATCGTAGTTAAATGGATAAATATTATTTGCTTAAAAACAAAAAGAATTACATTCAGAAATTTATGCTTGAAGTTATTTGGATAGTTCTAATACTATTTAATCCGTTAATACTATCAAAAAACACGTATATATTTAGATCAAGTAGTTGCGCTTTATTTTTTCCTTAGAGTTTCTGAGTTATAGAATGTGAATAATTGAAAATATGAACTTAATGCTGACTTTTATACTGTATGAGAATAAGTTGAGTATTATTATATATAATTTAATAGGATCGTTGTTATATAAGAAAATATGTAATCTTATTTTTCCCATATAAAATGCCTATTTTGTGTAATGGTTTCTAGTTGATTAAATGAGAAGGAGAATAGCCTACTTTAGTTTATGTTTGAATTCTACAAAAAAAAAAAAAAATTTAATGTTAAAGTCGTTCTCAAGTCATTCTCAAGTAATATACAAGTCACTATTTAGAAATAATCTAAAAATCATAAGTTTTCAAAAATGACATTAAAATTTTTCGATTTTTTGTTATTAAGTAAGTTTCAAGAATGTTCCCATTGCTCTATGATAAAAATCAACTGAATGTTTTTCGGAAATTATTAAAAAAAAAAAAATTGTTCATTGATTTGAGAATTATGAACATTTAACAACATTGTATTTATTTTGTAATTTAAACTGTTTTCATCAATTTTAAACATCTTAACACTTAGTACATGTATTTTTTAACTTAACAGTATTAACAATGATTATTTTTGTTTTTTGTTTCTTTTTGTATTTCAATGAATGAATACATTTTATACTTATAATATATACTATATTATGCAAATATTTAAAGAAATCCATTTTTCACTTATTATCGCTAAGAATTATTACTATGTTATTGTTATAAAGCAAATATTTTAATTTTATTAGATAAATATATTAATTCTTTTGAACATTTCCACTTATTAGCTAAAACTCTGAAGACTTAATATTTTAATAGTTGAACCACGTATGACACTTATTTTCTTATGTTATTCTCAATATTTTTTTTTAATATATATTTATAAACATTGTATAACATTTAAGTAATTTACATTTAGAATAACTTTTAACATTTAGTCTATTAGATGATTTAAAACTTTTTACAACGTAATCAATATTTTTCTCATGAGTTTCATATTAAATTCTTAAATTTTGACTATGAATTTGATTTTAGTTTTAAGTATTATTGTATTTTGGTTCTAAAATAAAGTATTTTTGTTGCTTATATTCTATGATTTTGCTTGACTATTCGAAGGCTGTTCGAATACGTTAGGTTGGCCCACTTTTTGTAAACCTTTATTTTAATATTTTAACTAAACACTTTCCATATATTTACAGCCTTCTTTAAATTAAAAATTATTTAGTTTTAAACTAAGTATTTACAATATTTCAATGTGATTTTTTCTTTTTTTTTACAAAAATATAAAATTCTGAACTTATTTATTTTCTGAAGAAATACTTAACATTGGCCTTTGTTGGTTGTTGAAAATCTGTAAGAAAAGAAACAAAGATTTATTAATATTTATTTCTTAAAAATTAATTAGTATTTTTAAGAATTTCTCATTTTTACAATTTTAATTGCTCCATTTCTACAACTTTTATTTTGCCAATTATGCTGTAAATCACATCATAATCATATCGAACCCTTGACAGACACTTTTAAACTCTTCATTATCGAGGGGCATTTTCTTGTGAAAAAGTTTTACGTTTTATTTTTTATTTTTTTGCAATGCGACTGTGTGAAAATGACATATTTCAACATTTCTGCGAAATGACGAACGTCGATTATCCATTACAAATAGAGTGAAAGGGCATTACAGCATGAGGAGAGCGAGAAAAGCCGCAATAGTAGCTAAAGATACTTTTGAAAAAGTTAACAGAATTAATAACACCCAATAAAAATAATAAAAAAATAAATATGGTGTTTGAAAATAGGAAAAATTCAACTACTTCATAAAAGCAATACGTGGCAAATAAGAATTTTGTAAATAAAATAAATTTATCTTCAGATGAGTAGATGAATTCCACGCAAAAAATTGCATCAATATGATGAACTTATTCATAAATATGATGAATTTTTCGCTAACGACCAGATTCATTATATTGATACCACCGTTCATTAAATGACATATTGATGAATGCATGCATTATATATACGAACTTGTTCATACTATCGAACCTCATAGTGAAGAATGAAATATTCAATACAATGAATTTGAATCGTCATATTGATGAATATAATCATAATATCTATGAATAATTTATATTTTTTATTGTAAATTGTTCATAATATTTATGAATATAATATTCAATATGATGAATATTGTTGAACTAATATATTTTTTTTAATTAAATGATGAACATTTTTTTTTTTAAATTTTTCAATTTTTTTACAATTTTTTCTTAAAAAAAATGTTGTTGGAAATAAATTTTATAAAAAAGTCCGATATATTTTTTTTGAAAAAATAATTTTGTCCAAAAACATTTTTTTTTCGAAAAAAAAATTAAGAGTTATTATAAATAAATAAATATTATACAAATCATTTTACAACATTTATGCATGTCGAGCACGCGTTATATAAGAAATATCATACAAGAACTACTTGAGAGCTGAGAAGTATTGCTAAGAATGAACGAAAAATAAATGTTTTGATTAAAATTTGGTGTGGTGAACAACATTCTTCAATATGATGTACATGTATGTTGAATTTTATGTACTTGTTCATTAATATGATGCAACGTCTTCTTAACATAAAGTTCATCATATTGAAGAACCCTTTTTCAATAGTTACTAAGCGTCCATCATATTTATGATCGCATTCATAACATTGATGTCATTAGCTAGTACTAATATGAATGGGTTATCAATGTAATGAATCATGGTTTGAAGAACGGAATTCATCAATATGAAGTTAATTTTTTTAGTGCAATTCTGTGCAGAATAAAATTAAATATAAATTCCATGGCTAATGAATTTGTAACCGTTTGTCTTTTTTTATATATTTTACTTAAATATGTTATTTTAATTTATGATGAATTTTACTTCATATTAGCAGTCTATTTATACCCTACAACTATGAGGTACAGGGTATATTAACTTTGTGCATATATTGTAATGTGCCTTAGGAGGCGTGTCCGGTATGGAAAAGTATATATATTCTTGATCAGTATCACTACCCGAGTCCGTTTAGCCATGTCCGTCTCTCTGTCTGTCTGTCTGTCAATCCGCCTTGCTGTCTTGCTGTCCGAAGTTTTTTATACTTTTATATAAATTTTTTAATTTATGGGGATATAAGACGTAAATTTCTGATATATGAATAATATTCTGAGGGTGGGGAGGTTCAGCATAATTAAAAACTTTAAAATTAAGGTATGCAATTAAATATCCCACATTAATATCCCCACCAAAGGTGTAGGGTATTCCATAGTAGGGCCCGACCGACTATAAAAATCCGCCCCATGTGACCGAACTTACCTAACTTTCCCAACTCGTTTTCGTATGAGGTCATAATTATTTCGTAAGGTACGAAAGAAGTTCGTGCCCGACATACTTCTTCTGGTTGAATTCTACCTTGTAAAGATTTCTGCTTTAAAATTTGGCGCAGTACAAATTTAAATAACGTGAAAGCGAAGTCTAGAACTGGAAGTTGAGCACTCGGGCAAATCTTGGCATGAAATAAAAACAATGGTTAAAAATCGTACGGGGTGGAAATGTTTTTTTGAGGCCCTATGTTCCCCTAGGAAATCAAGGACCAAATGATAATGATGATCTCAGGTGAAGTTAAAATTTTGCTTTTCCATGGCCATGATTGGCCATGATTGTAGTTTTGTTTTTTGGTTAACCAATTACATAATTCATATAACACAATATTGTCACTCAAAATTACAACAACATTGCTTAAATTACGTTTTCCACTTAACTACAGAAAGGGTTTCCCACTTTAGCCCAATATCGCATTTTGATCATAACTTAGCACCATTTAAGCAATGTTAAATCATTTTGATCATTTTAAACATATCTTCCTTATTTAAAAACCAAAAAAAAAACTCATACTTTTTGATACCAAAGAACACCATTCTAAAAAATATTTCAAAAGCATTTTTTTCTCTTGTCCTCGAAATGCAATAAAAGGGTATTAAATTGATTATAACCACTTGACAATTCTTTTTATATTTCAAAGGGTAAAAACATTTCCAAAAATTACAATTTCCCACATTACTCCATGTCCCACTTTACCCAAGGTTCCCCTACTTTCATGTAGAATATTCTTTCTTAGACAAATCTTTTCCGAGTCAATTCATTCTCCTAAACTATTATTTTCTCAGGGTACGAAAAAAATTCAGCAATTTATCCAAGACCAAGTAAATATCTATATATATAAAACTCTTGGTCCGTCAGTCTGTCTGTCTGTCTGTCTGTCTGTCTGTCTGTCTGTCTGTTTGTTCCAGCATCACGACTAAACCGCTGAACCGATTTAACTGAAATTTTGCACCAGGATACTATAGAGTCCGGAGGGTGTCATAGGCTATATATGGGCGGGATTGGACAAAGGGGCTTGGCACCTCCCATACAACCTAAACTTTCAAAATGATATAACTCGGCACTTTCACCAGCTACGAACATAAAACAAAAAACTCAAAAACAAAAAAAAAATTAAAAGCAAAAACACAAAATCAAAAGCAAAAATCAAACACAAAAACAAAAGTAAAAGTGCAGAACTTAAGCAATAACTCAAAAACAACAGAAAAATGGAAAACAAAATCAACTACACTAAAATTCACCACACAAAAATTCTCCGCACTAAAACTCATCACACTAAAATTCACCACACTTAAACTCACCACACTAAAACTCACAACACTAAAACTCACCACACTAAAACTCACCACATTAAAACTCACCACACCAAAATTCACCACACTAAAAATCACCACAATAAAACTCACTACACTCAAATTCACCACACTCAAATTCACCCACTTAAACTGACCGCACTAAAATTCACCAAACTAAAACTCACCACATTAAAACTCACCACACTAAAATTCACCACACTAAAACTCACCACACCAAAATTCACCACACTAAAATTCACCACACTAAAACACACCACAATAAAACTTCTACTGGTAAAAGCTCTACGGGGAAGAATTCTACGGGGAAGCACAGTCTGAGAGAGAATTGTATATGAGAAAAGTTGTTTTAGCGGAGAATTAGTTTGGTTTTGGTTACTACATTTATAGAACCAATAAAAAAATGTCCACAGCGAAGCATGGGTCCCTGATATTAATAATAAAAATGTTATTTATATTAATAAAATTGCTCCATAACATTGCATTCACAAAATCTTTGCACGAGTCGTGTACGGGTCCAGCTAGTTTTCTAATATAACTCTATATTGTGAAATATCTTCCTCGAGAAAACTCCCCGTAGTCTATTCCTCCGCAGACAAATAATATTCAAAGCAATTTTTCGTTAGGTGGGTTAAATTCCATTAATATTTTTGTTTCCTATAACATTTTCGCGTGGAGAATCATTTCATTTAGACTATTATTCCTCAGAAAAAGACAAATGCTTTTCAATTCATCAGAAGTAAATGCAACTCTAAAACAATTTTCCCGAAGACAATACTTTTACATGGACTCTTTTTCAACATACAAATCTTCTCTGACACAATTTCTCCTCCGAAATTCTTCCTTGATATTATTTTCCACCCAGACAATTCTCTCTTGTATAATATTCTTCATCAGATAAATCCTTATCCTAAGTTAGCTAAACTATTAAAAAAATGTTTCCCAATACAATTTTCCCGAAGACAACACATAAGTATTTTCTTCCTAAGACAAATCTTCGCTGAGATAATTTTACTTCCCCGAGAATTTCTGAAAAAGATTTTTCGTAAGATAATTTTTTTTCGGATAATAAATTTTTCTATAAAATGAATTCATTAATTCAGCGATAATAATTCTTTTATTTCTATTCTGTTCTATTAGTTTTTCTTTTATTAGAAATGTTTTCTGAACATTAGATGCGTTCCCGTGGTTTTTGATCTCGAGCCGTAGATCATTTTCATATACAAAACAAAAACAAAGTATTAGAACCAGGTTCGTTTTTGGCTCAATTACTTATCTGGTACTGTACTTATCAAAAGTAAATTTGTTTGTGGTGATGTTATGTTATTGTGAATAGCACTTAAAAAGAAGAAGAATTTGTGTGAAAAAGAAAGGGCAGATGAAATCTAAAATAGAACCGATGGCGTTCCCTTGGAACTGAACTGGTTCAAGTACCAGGGGAACGCAGATATTATTTCAATTTGCTGCAATATTCACTATTAAAATATTAATGAAATAAAATTTAAATATTATATTTTATTTAAATATTTAATTGATCATGCACAATAAAACATAATCTTTAATTGATAATGCACAAAAAGTACACCCAGAAAAAAATTACCTCAAATCCCATTAAAACTGGTCAATAGGACAATTATTGATTTAATGGTATACAAAAAATAAATATTTTCATATAAACTCAATGGCAATGTCATGGTATGTTCTAGTATTTAATGGTATTTCCGATTAAAATAATAATTTATCCTATTGACTATTTTTAATAGTAAAAACTATTATTTATATAGTATTTTTTTCTGGGTGTAGAGTGTTTTAATTAAACAAGTTCAAATTCGCTAAATAAATCATTTTTAAGAATATTTGTACATACTGCATATCAAAAAAAAAAAAAAAATAACAATAGCTATAAATAATAAAATAAAATAACAAAAAACTGATGTTAAAACTTTCATCGATTGCAAAGGAACTTTAAATTCGTTTGTAAAATATTTCAAGCATGCAACGAAACTCAACGTCTACATCCGTATCCGGTTAACGAAAGCGAATAAAGGACAAACATAAACTAAATGAAAATCAACAACAGCAGCAACAAAACTGTAAAATAAAATCTGCATAACTTTCAAGAGAATACTGCCTTTGTTCTTGTTGCATTCTTTTGTTTTAATTAATTTTTTTGGATTTTATTTTATCTTGTATATCAAAGCTAACATTTTTTATGTTTAAAATCGGTATTGTAATTTATTTTCTCTACGTATTTTTTGTCGGTTTGTAATATTAAACTATAAACTGAATTAATATATAAAATCTAGTCTTATTTGAAAATAAATTCTTTGAATCTGCTTCTGTCGCATCCTCTTTTGTCAATCTTATTCTTTCTTCGTGTACGCTTTTTAACTTTTAATTTTCATCAACTTTGCACTTATCACAACTTAGTGCCCGACAAAATTACAATTTTTACAGAGAATGTCCAGAAAATCAACAGATATAGAAGTAAATACAAAAACACCTCAATGTTCTGTCTGTTGAATGTGAAAATTTTGAGCTCGTTTCACAGTTCGAGAATTTCCAATTATGTTTTTCTTGCTTCTTTTTGTTTTGCTTTACCGTCGTGCGGGTTTATTCCGTTGTAGCGCCATCTATGATGTGCACTATTTCGTATTCTTCTAGTATCGTTCGTTGCTTTGTATTATTGTGGATCATTTTTTCTCACTTTTATGCAATTGTCAGAACAATCTAACGGTACAGCACATAGACAAATAAAACAAAAATTCTTATTTTTCAACGAAAAATTGCTTTTCTAATGAAAAAGAAAACAATGCGAGATTTTTAATACCATAATACTCTGAGAAATACAATTTGATTGAAATACAATACAAAAAATCTATTGTCAGTGATTTGTAATTTGAATGATGTTTTACTTATAATGTTTATTTTGAAGTATTTGTCAAAAACAATGTGTGTATAAAAATATAAGTCCGTGAAGTTAAATTCGTCGCGAACTTAGCGGATACACAAACCATATAAATTAAACAGTGCTCTGTTAAGATACTGTTAACCATGGTGATGGTGCTCTTTAAGTCAAAATTCCCGAACTCTGAAATACCTGCTGGTATCAAAATCAGTATCATTAAAAAGGTAATTGAATTACCTTTAAAACGTATTATGATTCGTTAACGCACTATAAAAACTGTAGAACCAGTGACTAATTAAGTGACTTTTCAGCGTTCGGGAATTTTGACCTAAAATTCAAGGTCACATGTCAAACTTTACTTATATGGTCACTGGTTCCACAGTTTTCATAGTGCGTTAACGAGTCATAATACGTTTTGAAGGTAATTCAATTACATATTTAATGATACCAATTTTGATACCGACCGGTATTTCAGAGTTCGGGAATTTTGACTTAAAGGGTACACATACGACTGAAAAGTCACTTAATTAGTCACTGGTTCCACAGTTTTCATAGTGCGTTAACGAATCATAATACGTTTTAAAGGTAATTCAATTACCTTTTTAATGATACTGATTTTGATACCAGCAGGTATTTCAGAGTTCGGGAATTTTGACCTAAAGAGCACCATCACCATGGTTAACAGTATCTTAACAGAGCACTGTTAAATTTATATGGTTTGTGTATCCGCTAAGTTCGCGACGAATTTAACTTCACGGACTTTAAAAATATGGACTTTACTCTATGACAAAACATTTCTCTGGTTATTAAAAAGACTTGCCTTACGAACAATTTCTCCTCAATACTCGACAATGTTCGGCAATTCTTACCACAGACAATGCTTTTCCGGACAATTTTTATCCATTACAAAAATTGTCGTACACATGAAACACCCTGTTTTTGAAATGAGGTTAAAAATACTATTATTATGGCAACCGAAATACATTTGTTGTAATTAAAATGTACATATCTTTTTTACTATAACTAAAATATCAGTTCGCGTTATTGCAGTTTCCTTTCCTTAAAAATGGTCAATTTGTTCCAAGAACCGAGTACGTAGTTACATTAACAAAAAAATTACATTAATAGTGAATTAAAACAAAAAACATTTCCGCCGGTATAATGTGAAATTTACCCGTTAAAAAACCTAATTCCATGGTATTTTATAAAAGCGCAGTCTGCCCAAAAAGTAATAGGCACAAACCTATACTCACTGACTTGGAGGTTGCCACAACTGAATTAAGATTTTGTTGTAATTATTCAATCGGTTGTCCCTACGTGTCTGACCGTCGCATACCATAGAATACCAGCGACTTCAATTTAAAAAATATAAATTTTAAAATTCTTATTTTTAGTAGTAGTTGTAACAACAGCTAAAAATGGCATAAATAGTGAATTAGTAATTAGTAATAACGTAAATTAGTAATAACGTGAAATTCACCCGAATATAAGCCCAAAAATAAGAACATGATATTTGATAAAAACGCTGTCTGTGCAAAAATTACTTGCCACATACTCATACTCACTGACATGGAGGTTGCCACAACCAAATTCTTCAGCAGTTATAACGTGAAATTTACCCGTTTAAAAATATAAGTCCATAATATTTGATAAAAACGCAGTCTGCGCCAAGCGTAGTTGGCCCATAATATTTGATAAAAACGCAGTCTGCGCCAAGCGTAGTTGCCACAAACTAATACTCACTGACTTGGAGGTTGATACAATCGAAAAATTCCGCCAATTTAACGTGAAATTCAGCCGTTTAAAAATATAAGACCATATTTTTTTATAAAAACGCAGTCTGCGCAAACTGATAGTTGTCACAAACTGATACTCACTGACTTGGTGGCTGCCACAACCAAAGACATCCGCTGTTAAAACGTGAAATTCACAATATTAAAAATATAAGACCATGATATATTAAAAAACGCAGTCTGCGCGAAGAGTAGTTGCCATAAACTCATACTCACTGACTTGGACGTTGCCATAACCAAAAGCTTCAGCAGTTATAACGTGAAATTCACCCGTTTAAAAAAATAAGTCAATAATATTTGATAAAAACGCAGTCTGCGCAAAGAGTTGATGCCAGAAACTAATACTCACTGATTTGGAGTTTGATACAACCGAAAACTTCCGTCGTTATAACGTGAAATTCACCCGTTAGAAAATATAAGACCACGATATTTGATAAAAATGCAGTCTGCGCAAAGAGTAGTTACCACAAACTAATACTCACTGACTTGGAGGTTGATATAACCGAAAACTTCCATTATAACGTGAAATTCACCCGTTTAAAAATATAAGACATAATATTTTATAAAAATGCAGTCTGCGCAAAGAGTAGTTGCCACAAACTCATACTCACTTAATTGGAGGTTGATATAACCGAAAACTTCCGTCTTTATAACGTGAAATTCACCCGTTAAAAAATATAAGACCACGATATTTGATTAAAAAGCAGTCTGCGCAAAGAGTAGTTGCCACAAACTCATACTCACTGAATTGGAGGCTGCCACAACCAAATTAAAAGGTTGATGCTAATTTCTACTACGAGTCGAACTATCGCTTATACCAGCGATGTAAAGCAGCGATTCAACTACTTTTTTTTTTTGAATTTTTTTTTTCGGACAAATTTTTTTTTCGGACAATTTTTTTTTTCGAAACAATTTTTTTTTGTCCGAACATTTTTTTTCGAATATTTTTTTTTATATTTTTTACTGTTTTTTTTTTAATAAAAAAATTTACAACGCTTTTTTTCGAATTATTTTGTAAAAAAAATTTTTTTTTTTTTTTGAAATTTATGAACAAATTCATCAATATGCGATTGAAATTCATTGTATTTAATATTTTGTTCATATATATAATGAATGCATTCATTAATATGTCATTTAATGAACGGTGCTGTCAATATTATGAATCTGGTAGTTGGTGAAAAAATTCATAATATTTATGAATAAATTGATAATATTTATGAATAAATTCATAATATTTATGAATAAATTCATAATATTTATGAATAAATTCATAATATTTATGAATAAATTCATCATATTGAAGAATTTTTTTTCTGTGTATAATCCATGAATTTTGAGACGTATTTACCATTCTGCACAAATTGGGTCAAAATGACCCAAATGGTGATTGATTGATAAAAACCACCATATTAGGTATTTCAAAATATTCCTTATTGAGTGTATAAAATATTTTTTTTTGTTTATTATTGTTTTTTATTCAAATGATTGAAGGTTTATGAAATTTAATGAAAAAAAAAATAATATGTATTTTTATGGCAATGAGTGGGTTAAGTTGACCCAATTTGAAAGAAGGGGTATGTTTGCAATTCATGCAGAAGGGTTTATCAATTTTTTTGGCATACTATTTTAGTAATCTCGACTAATTCGTGCCTTCTTTACTCATGTATTTCTTAAGAAAGCTGGCCAAATATTTACAAATTCCTCCTCGAGACAATACTTTTCAAGTCTCCAAATATCCAGATGAATTTAAATTAAAACTTTAAAATTGTATGATTCTAACCTTTTGCGTCACAAAATTTTACTATTTTTATATTGTAGCCAAATAAAATCTTTAATATTTTAAAACCTTTGATTTCCCCTGAGTGTTGAGCCACATACTACAGCATTTCTCTGCATTCTGTCATTCTGCAAATGAATACGTAATTTTACCTAACAGACTGCATGACCTACAGCCATTACCTTATTTTACCTTTTATGTACATAGAAAACAATGACTGTGCGCTGATTCTTACCTTTTCTGGTCCAGCCACGGTAACCACAGCAACGTGGCTGCCTTCAGATCTTCCCGCTGCGATAGTGCACCGGCCGATGACCACCGAACAGTATTCGCTTGAATGCCTGTCGAAACTCCGGGCTGAAAATCGTGTAGATAACGGGATTCAGCGTCGAGTTAAAGTAGCCGAGCCACAGGAAAAACGAGGAGATGGCATCGTTGATTTCGCAACTCTCGCAGAGCGGCAACAGCAGCGCCATCACAAAGAAGGGCAGCCAACAGACGACGAAGGCGCCCGTAATGATGGCCAGCGTTTTGGCCGCCTTGCGTTCGCGCTTCGCCTCGAGCGTCTCCTTTCGTTTGGTCACCTTCGACTGTGGATTCGGAATGCTGGAGAGTTGTTGATGAGACTGCTTTGCAAGCGGCACAGGCGTCACTTGGCTGGATGCATTGGCAGAGATCAGATTTGTGGTTGGCTGCTGATGTTGTAGGTGCATCGAGTAGTGTGGTTGTTGTTGTTGCTGGTGCTGCATGCTGGTCAGTGGACAGCTTGGATTTTGCGGCGTTTGTGGTGAAATTGCAGATATTGATGTGATTGTTGTTGCTGCCGAGGTGGTGGTTGCGCCGCCACCACCAGTTGCTACAGCAGCTGCAGCAACAACAACAACATGGTCATCGGGAGTAGCAGCAGCAGCAACGTTGACAGTTTTATCGTTCGATGTTGTTGTGGTCGATTGTGCCACTTGTTGTAGCTGTTGTTGCAGCTGGTGATCCGCCAGCACGTCGCCACTGTCACTGCTGGGTGTCTGCAACATGTTGGCAGCATTTGATATTGTTGTTGGCGGCATTTCAGATGTCGCTATCGCTAATGATGATGGCGAGTTGAGTGATTTATCAGTCGTTGTTGTTGTGTTAGTTGTTGCAGTTGTCATACCATCGGCGACTGTTGCTATTGTTGTTGTTGTTGCAGTTGTTACTGAAACTTGTGCGTTGCCATTGGCAACCGCAGAAATGGTTGAAGCAGTTGGTACTGAGTTTGAGTGCATTGGTTTTGGTTGCTGTTGCTGATGGTGTTCGTGAAGATGTTGCTGCAATTGATGCGTATTGTGCGCATTTTGATTATGTTCGATTTTGCTGGCTGGTGTTGTTGTGTGTTGCTGTTGCAGCTGCTGATTCGCCAATGCAACCAAATGGGAAACAGTTGATATTTGACTGGTGGAGGAGGTGGTAGGTGCCTGAAAAAAGAAAAAATTTAAAATATAAATTTCATTTTGTAAATTTATATTGTAATATTTAATTCAAGTATTTAGTATTTGGAAATCCCATATACCACTTTCAAATATGGTTTAAAAGAGATATGGAAATTCTTTTTATTTGATTAAATTCTCATTAACACCTTCTAATAATTACCACCTTAATGAGCATAAATCTTTTGTAATATTTTTAAATTTACGAACTCTTAAAATGTCCAATAAATTTCGTGGTTTATGAAATGGAAATAAAATTTATCAGTGTGCAAATAAATTTAAATTTCAAATCAATGCTGAGCAGCAATAACAAACAGACCGCAATACCAATACCATGGAGCACCGCAAATACAAATTACAATCATAAATTTCAATGCACATACCGCGTTAAATCATAAAAAAGAACAGAGGCCTAGTAATTCGAATATTTAGCTACCCAACCACAAAGCTACTTAAGTGGCACAATTTCACAAGTCATAAATTTGGTATCTAAAATGCGTGTAAATATTTACTTATTTATTGCAAATTTATACAAGGTACCATCAGGGACGGCGAGGGATGCTACTGGTACTTTCCTGATGCGCCCTTGGAATTTTGGCGTTATTTGTCCTAGATAAGTTTTGTTCATATTTTAGTCCACTTGAAGAATTTCCCAACATTCAAATTCTCAATACCTTCATTTTAAAGAATTCTCTTCAATTTCTTGCGATTCTTGTTCATTACACCAATGTTTTGAATTCTCAATATGTGATATAGTTATAATTCTCTTAATCTCTAGTAGAATTAATCATGTTATGGAAGACATGATAATGCCAGACCACGTTTCTCTTATAATTCTCTTATACATTTCTTATTTCCCGATCATAAGCCAATTTCTTTGAGGGATGCGTTCAATTAATTCAATACCGAATCCAGTTTTCTAAATGATTTCTTTATTTTTATGTTATTTCAAGTTTTTCATGTCTTTCAACTCTTTCAGCTCATTCAATTCATTCTACTCATTGAACTCATTGAACTCATTGAACTCATTGAACTCATTCAACTAATTCAACTCATTCAACTAATTCAACTAATTCAACTCATTCAACTCATTCAACTCATTCAACTCATTCAACTCATTCGACTCATTCAACTCATTCAACTCATTCAACTCATTCAACTGATTCAACTCATTCAACTCATTCAACTCATTCAACTCATTCAACTCATTCAATACATTCAATATATTCAACTCATTCAACTCTTTCAACTCTTTCAACTTTTTTAACGCTTTCGAATCTTTCAAGTTTTTCCAGTCTTTCAACTATTTCAAGACTTTGTAGTTTTTCATGTTTTTTATGTCTTTCAAGTCTTTCAGGTCTTTGTAGTTTAGCAGGTCTTCTAAGTCTTTCAAATATTTCAATTATTTCTAGTTTTTAAAATCTTTCAAAATCTTTAAGAGTTTCAAGTCTTTCCAGTCTTTCAAGTATTTTAAGTCATTCATGTTTTTCTACTCTTTTTAATCTTTAAAGTCTTTCAAGTCTTTCAGGTCATTGAAGTTTATCAAGTCTTTCAGGTCTTTCAAGGCTTTCGATTCTTTCAAATATTTCAAGAATTTCAAGTATTTTAATTCTTTTATGTTTTTCCAATCTTTCCATTATTTCCAGTCAATTAAGACTTTCAAACATTACAGGCCTTTTGTCGCCTTTCAAGTTTTTGTAGTCTTTCATTTATTTCAAGTATTTGAAGTATTGGAAGTATTTAAAGTCTTCCAAATCTTTAAAGTCTCTCCAGTCCAGTATTTCCAGTTTTTCAAGTCTTTTTAGTCTTTCAAGTATTTTAAGTTTTTCAAATCTTTTAAGTCGTTCAAATCATTGAAGTCTTTAAGATTTTCAAGTCTTTTAAATCTTTTCAGTCTTTTAAATATTTAAAGTCATTCAAGTCTTTCTAGTCATTCATGTCTTTGTAGTCTGTCAAAATTTTCAAGTTTTTCAGGTCTTTTAAGTCTTTCATGTCCTTCCAGTCTTTCCAGTCTTTCATGTATGTCAAGTCATTCAAGTCTTTCTAGTCTTTCTAGTCTATCTAGTCTTTCTAGTCTTTCTAGTCTTTCTAGTCTTTCTAGTCTTTCTAGTTTCACTAGTCTTTCTAGTTTTTCTAGTCTTTTTAGTCTTTCTAGTGTTTCTAGTCTTTCTAGTCTTTCTAGTGTTTCAAGTCTTTCAAGTTTTTCAAGTCTTTCAAGTCTTTCAAGTCCTTTAAGTCTTTCAAGTCTTTCATGTTTTCAAATCTTTTAAGTCTTTAAGATTTTCAAGTCTTTCCAGTCATTCAAGTATTTAAAGTCGTTCCAGTTTTTCTAGTCTTTCTAGTGTTTTCAAGTCTTTCAAGGCCTTCAAGTCTTTCAAGTCTTTGATGTTTTTCAAATCTTTCAAATCTTTTAAGTCTTTAAGATTTTCAAGTCTTTCCAGTCCTTCAAGTATTTAAAGTCATTCAAGGCTTTCTAGTCATTCAGGTGTTTGAAGTTTATCAAGTCTTTCAGTTCTTTCCAGTTTTTGAAGTCTTCCAAGTATTTCAAGTAATTCTAGTCTTTCAAGTTTTTTAAGTTATTCAAGTCTTTTAAGTCTTTTAGGTTTTTCGAGTATTTCATGTATTTCCAGTCTATCAAGTCATTCAAGCCTTTCAAGTCTTTCAAGTCTTTCAAGTATTTCAAGTCTTTCACGATTTTGTAGTTTTTAAAGTCTTTCCAGTCTTTCAAGTCTTTCGAATCTTTCAAGTATTTTAGTTTTTCAAGTCATTTTAGTCTTTAAAGTCTTTCCAGTATTTCAAGTTTTCTAATCGTATTCTATCATTTCTTTTCAAGACTTTTCAAGTATTCAAATTTTCTGAAGTCTTTCAAGTCTATCACGTCTTTCAGGTCTTAAAAGTCTTTCAACTCTTTTAGTCTTTCAGGTCTATCGAGTTTCTTATGTCTAGACTTCGAAGTCTTTCAATTCTTTAAAGTCTTTCAAGTCTATCAAGTGCTCCAGGGCGTTCAGGGGTTTCAAGTTTAACAAGCCTTTTAAGTAAGTCACATCTTTCAAGTCTTTCAAATCTTTTAAATACATCAAGTTTTTTAAGTCTTGAAAGACCAATCTATCCTGCTTTAAATAGTTTAATTACTTTAAATTGATGCAATTTCATAAAATCTTCAAATTCTTTAAAAGTTATGAAGTCAATCATTTTCGTTCTTTTAATTGCTGACATTCTGGTTTTTAATAAAATATTTATTATCAAATGTTTAAATTTTCCAATCACGGTACCCCCAGTCCCTGTATACATAACATAAAGAAACGCTGTTCATTCTTTCTTTCTTTCATTTATTTCATTTATTTATTTGTATTTAATATGCGTTTTGAATATAGTAGATATCTAAGAAATACGCTTCCAATAATATTTTATTAAATCGCTCGTTGTGGCGAAAATTATGAAGTCGGTGGGACGCCTTATAAAAGAACATCGTTGACGCCAAAGACAACAGACAGGCGAAAGAACAACGTTACGTAGTCAGTTATTTTGTAGGTTTTAAGCCTACACGATGCAGAAACAAAAGCAAACGGAAGCGGATATGGTAATAAAATAAATTTTGGTTATTTTTTTATTTGCCATTTCCAACATACCTTCCGTCTGCAGTCGAAATTGCAAAAAGGCGGTCCAGCGTAAAATTAAGCTAACGATGCACGCATTTTGGGCCCGTGAGGCGTAGGGGGTGTTGCTGGCTCCGTTTGTACATACGCGTCGGGTACTAAAGTGAGCTACCGCTTAAGCACTCGACTAATGCGAGGATAAAGAAGCGTGCCAAAAAATATTGCTACGAGCAACAAAAAACACGTAAAACGACGCAAAAAAAAGGTAAATTGATGCAGATAATAAATAAACAAGGGGCGTACGAAAAGTAAAAGAAAAATCACTGCGGCTGGAATAAAAAACAAAAGGAAAAAAAAAACCAAAATGAAAATGTTCGATCCTTTCAAAAAATATTCTGCATACCAATACACACACACACACATTTAAATTGAAGAATAAATATTTATTTTTGCAAGGTTACTCGGTCAGTTATCCGGGCGTATCCTCTGGGCCGGGTAATGGTACCAAATTTATTGAAGGGAAACGAAAGATGTCATAGTAGCGTTGAGAATGCAGCAATTGATAAACATATTATAGCAGCTCGATAAATAAATAATGTAGACATTGTAGACTTGAAATGAATCGACCGGAATGAAATTTAAACTCTAGTAAATATTTATGCAACAAAAGCTATTCTTTGAAACGTTGAAATAGTGCTTAGATATGTGGTAATATTCTGGGCATGTGTAGATTTTTTTATAATCTTACGAAAAGGTTTTAAGGGCCAACAGTGTTTTAAATTAGTATCAAATTATATCAAGTTTGATATATAGTAATATTTGTTGGCTTTTCGGTTTTTATTAAACCTATAGAAAAAGCATTTTGGCAAGTTGAAATGTTTCTCTAATAGGGGAATAATTTATTTTTTATTGTGTAGACATATACAATTCCCCGAGTAGAAATTTTGTTGAGCATAGAATAAGATATTATCCTGAAAATCTAATTTGAAATCAGATTAGGATTAGGTTTAGGAACTAGCGTTTGATTTAAAACGTGACACACTTTGAAATACCTATACTGATCTGGTATTCAGAATAGTAGGCATGATTAAATCATCATTCAATTTTATAATAATAAAATATATTTTCAAATATATTTTTTTTATATTTAAATGCCTTTCAATTGATATTTTAACATAATATAATACATATATTTTTTTTTTGTGTGGTAACCGTAGTGGAAATTTGATCGTGCTAATCTTATTTTGTAGCCGCGGTAGCTCAGTGGTTAGTGCGTTGGACTGCGAGCCGAAAGGTCCCCGGTTCAAGCCTGGACTGGGGCTAACAACATCTTTTATAGAAACATTTTTCTATGCCGCGCTAGCTCTCGTCAGTAATTGCAAACCTACGAGAGTAAAACCATTGCCTATGAAATGCTCTCACCTGCCGTTCGGATTCGGCAATAAACTGTAGGTCCCACCACTTTGAGTACATATATAACACGCACAGCTCAAAATGGTGAGAGAGCTCGGCCGAAGTTCTATACAGGACTGTAGCGCCAAACTATTATTATTATTATTATTAATCTTATTTTGTATCAGAGTGGAATCATTTAGAGCTAAATTTATACTTCTTTACCTTTTTTTGAAACCCCTCATAGCGGATGTTTTAATTTTAATTTTGAATCGGATTTAGATATTCCATTATCCGCGTCGAAATCAAAATTGGAAAATGAGGATCCTTGCGGAACAGAATTTTGACAGATTTTTCTATTGATCGACATATAATAGATATGATATATTACCAAAATTGTTAAAAAAATTACCATTTTACCATTGCAATTAATAATAACATACAAAATTATTCTTAAATGGTTATATTAGGGTAACCTGGGGTAAAGTGGGGCATGGTGTAATCTGGGAAATTTCAATTTGTGGACAATACAAACGCGGTTTGAAAATAATTTAACATTGCTTAAATGTTTTTTTTTGTTCAAAATGCAATATTGTGGTAAAAAAGGAAACATTTTCTTGGGTAAAGCGGGAAACGTAATTTAACTAAAAATGTAAGTTATAATTTTAATGAAAATATTGTGTTTAATGAATTATTTAATTAGTTTAATCGAGAAAAAACTTCAATCGTGGCCACAAACTAACTCAAAGTAACATTTTAATGTCAACCGAGATTAGATCTGAATGCAAAAGAAATTCGAGAAGCGAACATTAAACAGGGCAAAAAGAATATATTGGTAAATATTCTTCAACTCTTCAGAAGAACTAGTAACAATTTTGTACACCCCCCGACAAAATATTTGGCAGAGTCGACATATTTCAAAAAGACAAAGGCAGAGTTTGTATCAAAAGCTGTCTTTTTTTTCTAAAATATGCCGTAAATCTACCATTAAAATGCCATCAAATTTTACAACCTGCTATTCATTTTCCAAAATATTCTATTTATCTGTGCGTTTACCGGAAATATGCCAAATTTATTCCAGGAAATTCCTAACAATTTTGTCTCCCAGGGTCTAGGAAGCTTAGAAACATTTTATAGACATATTTAAAATATATACAAAGCAAAATATTCCGTGAATCTGCTCGAAAACAAAATTTCTGGCATTTTTCTGCAATATTTCGGGCATATTTCCGGAAAACGCACAGCTAAATGGAATATAGGTGTATAGCAGTTTGTAAAACTTGATGGCATTTTAATGGCATTCAGGCAATTTTTGAGGAATGGGGAGAAAACAGACAGCTTGTGTTACAAACTTTGCCTTTTGTCTGTTTTAAATATGTCGAATACATGTTTCAAAACATCTTCAAACCTGCCAAAAATTTTGTCAGGGGTACTATTAAAATTTAAAAAATGTGTACAACACGCTATACACTTTCCAAAATATTCCATTTATCTGTATGTTCCCGAAATATTTCAGAAAAATGCCAGAAATTTTGTCTCGGGCATTTTGAATGAATGAAATGCCGAAGAAATTATATTTTAACAATTCAGTGAACTGCAATATCTGCAAACGACCAGCATAGACTTGAAATTTGCGAACTTCGCAATGATCAACTATACATGTGTCCATTGCTACTCAGAATATTCTGAATATGAGTAAATGTAATATTTATTTATTCGTACTTTCTTAACATAACTACTGAGATCTTTATAAATTTAAATTTTTTGTCTTCTTAGTTTTTGTTGCATTATCAGTCCTTTTTTCATTGCCTTAAAATATTTTTTGTATCCTTAAAATATTTGACTTTGTTATGAAAAAAAGAAAACTTGAAAAAGAAAAAGTAGTATAGCATTTTGGTTAAAATTTTGAAGTTTCCCACTTTACCCTAACATTTTTCAATAGTACAAAATTGATCTGATTTGAAACATCGCTCAATTTCAATTGAAAGGCATATAAATGTTAGTTTGTTAATGAAAAAAGTTAGATCGTGAACCAGTATATGGAAAGAAAATCAAAACGTGTCCCACTTTACCCCAGGCTCCCTTACAACTACACAGAATAAAATGTACATCATATTGATGAATTCCGTTCTTCAAACCATAATTCATTGTATTGAGAAACCATACATAATTTTAATGATTAAGGCCATCAATGTTATGAATGCTATCATAAATATGAAGAACTCTTGGTAACTGTCGAAAAAGTGTTCTTCAATATGATGAAGGATACGTTTCATCATATAAAAGAACCAAAATATAAAATACAACATATATGGTCTTCATATTGAAGAACGCTGTGCATTAAACCAAATTTCTCTCAAAATATTTTTTGATCGAATTTTTCGTAACAATTTTTTTGTCGGATATTTTTTTTGATTTTTTTTTTTTTAATTTTTTTTTTTGTCGAAAATTTTGTTAATAGAAATAAAAAGGTTAAAAATTGATATATTCGCTATCATTATAAGTAATATAGAAACACACCAATTGTTTCAAATAGCTTGTAGTCCGAACAAAAAACTTTTAGTTTTGTCTATTCAAAACGTATTTAACTTCTGCGTAAACCGAATAAGTTGGTTAGACAATGGGTTAGTTGTCGCAACTAACTATTGTTCTGTTTGGATGTCAACCAATAAATACTGAGTAGGATACATTACAAATGAAAAATTCACAAATAACAAAACGCATTTTGTGGTCAAATAATATACTTTTTTATATTTTCTGTATGCTTTGTCTATTTTTATTTGCACTGGTTTCTTTAGTTGCCGTTGTGATTATTTTTATTTATCGATGTGAATTTTCTTTGTGCAAATATCATAGCATAACCTCGTAAATATTTGCAATTTGTGATTGTTTACTTAAAGAGATGTTTTTTTTAAACAAATAAAACTTTGATATGTGTTTTTCATATGCTTTAAAATAAACGTAAAAAATGCATAACTTGTTCAATTCATGTTTTTCTATAATTTCAACTTAAAATTCAATATTTTTCTGAGAATCTCTATCAAATAGTGCATCTTTTTATAAGTCAGAACATAAATATTTATGCGTATTGGTTTTCATTTAATGCATTACAAATTCAAATAATTCGCTTGTGTAATGCTGTCACAAAGGACTCGTAAATATCGAGAGTGCATTATTCTTGGAAATGCGTTGCTCTTATATAAACTGTTATTATACGTTTGACATTTGTGTACGCCAAATGTCAAAAAGTTTCATACGTGAATATTATAACCCCCTAGTCACACTTTAAGCAGTTTACTTATCAATGCAAATTCCAGTGAATAAACTCGAAATATCCAGGGTCGATGTTTTAATGGCCAAGTGAATAAACTCTCTACAGTATCTCAGCATGTTGTGCAGTTAACTAAAATAGAGATGACTACGATGCAACTACTTGTGATGTCGTTGCTCACATGCTGTACATCCTGCACGTAGTTTCTGTCATAGTTGTGGTCGCGTCGTCGTCGTCGTCGTCGTTAGTGGTCACTTGAAAGTCCTTTCAGTTGAGTTTGAAATTGTTATCGCGTTTGAATTTCTTTTACTTATTTTTAAAGTTTTTTATTTTTTTTGTTTATTCTTTGTGTGTGTGAAGAAGTCATGTATGTGGTTTCGAGAATATAAAAATCTAGTTAAAAATTCGTACAATGTCTGTATATAAATGAGAAAGTTAAATAGAGATAAAATGTAATGGCAAACTGTACTTTTAAAACTTGCTTTACACTTACTCTATTGAATTTAACACATCGGAAAATAGTAAATCAATATCAGAAAAATATATCATTCCAAAAACATACCACTACAAAACTTACTTCAACTGTCTTTCCTATTACTCTTACTTAAACCATTTCACTCTTGTCATATTTCATCCTATAACAAACATGTTTTCTTTGAACTTGATTTATGAGTTGAAATTCTTCTAGTGTTTTTTATGTATATACTGAAAAATCATCTTTTATTATTGAAAGAATTGTCCTACACCATAATAGAAATTGTTCTAGGGCCATGATCGGGTATTGAATTTTTTCCTACTCATAACCTGATTAGTACAAGGTGATAATAATCTGGCCATAATCATTACAATCGTAATTGGGTAAATTTCTATTGGGTATTTTTATTAGAGTGATGGACATTTGTAAGAAAATGTTGTCAATACTTTTTTTAGAATTTAACCAACGCTCACGGATTGCCCCTTTTTCGTGCAATGAACGGTGTTTATCGCATTAAAGGGGGAAAGATAGAGTAATGTACCAATATTAAACATGTCGGGAAAAACAGACGCAGCGAGATTGTTCCACAAACGTATCGTGCGACCGAAACAGGAATTCTCTCTGTGAGAACCGAGTCGACTACGTAGGGGTTGGCTGAGGGTGGGCCGAGTAGAATGAAAGAGTACACACGACCTGCTGGAATGAGGCCATGAATTTCCCTCGAACTCTTTACATTGTAATAGCTATAAAACAGTGTTATACACATTATGTGCCCAAAACTAAATTTCTGACATTTTTGAGGAATATTTCGATCATATTTTCGGCAAACACACAGATACATAGAATATTTTGGGAAATGTATAGCACGTTGCCAAATTTTGTGTAAATTTATTGAAAGATTCACTGCATATTTTATGAACTGGCAGAAAACAGACAGCTTATGATACAAACTCCGCCTTTGTCTGTTTTCAAATATGTCGAAAAAATGTTTCTAACCTGACTTGACCGTGCCAAAAATTTTGTCTGGGGTCCCAAGAAAAATTTTTGGCATTTTTATTAAATATTTCAGGCATATTTTCGGCAAACGCACAGATAAAGAGAAAATTTTGGGATGTGTATAGCAGGTTTTTGTGAAATTTTATTGCAAGATTCAACGCTTATTTTAGGAACTGTGTTTTCTATCAGCTTATACAGCAAAAAATGTACATCATATTGATGAATTACGCACTTCAAATCATGATTCATTGTATTGAAGAACATTCATCATATTTATGACTAACGACATCAATATTATGAATGCGATCATAAATATGATGAACACTTGGTAAACTGTCGAAAAAGTGTTCTTCACTGTATGTGAAGAATACGTTTCATCATATTAAAGAACCAAAATATATAATACAACATATATGTACTTCATATTGAAATACGCTGTTCATTTAACAAAATTTCAATCAAAATATTTATTTTTCGTTCATTTTTGCCGTACTTCTCAGTTCTCAAGTAGTTCTTGAATGTTATTCCTTATATAATGCTTGCTCGACAAGCATAAATTAGTAAAATGTTTTATAATATATTTATTTATTATTACAACTATTTATTAATAAGAAGTTATATATTAAAAATATATTTAAAAATAAAAATGTGTGAAAAAAAATGTTTTTGAAAAAAAAATCGTAATTTTATTTTATTTCGGAAAAATTAAATTTGTCGAAAAAATGTTTCTAAGCTGCCTCGCCCTGCCAACATTTTTTGTGAACAAAAATTTTTTTTCGTAAATTTTTTTCAAAAAAAGTTTTTTTTTCGACAATTTTTTTTTTCAAAAAATTTTGTTTTTCGAAATATGTCGAAAACATGTTTCTAAGCTGCCTTGATCTGCCAAAAATTTTGTCTGGGGGTATCTTCGGTGCTCAAGTGAAATAATAGTGTATGATACATTCAGATGCTGAATTTGGTCCGGATATTTGAAAGAGTATTTGGAAGCTGCTGCCAAAATGTGCGAACTGTACTCCTTTTGAGGACGGATATAGTAAGTGCTGTAGACACTGCGTAAGTGAGCAGGAGTGAGTATGTCTTGCAACGTTTCAGAAATCCGAGGAACTTGGTCGTTTTTTTCAACACTACAAATATAATGATCATTCCAACGGAGCTCACATTGAATTGATGTGACCAGAATATCGAGAGCAGATGACTGCGCAATATCCACAGCACTCATATTTAATGGAGCGAGGGGTGAATCCATTCTTTTGTGTCATGGTAGACTACATTGGGTCTTGCTCACATTAAAATTAATTCTATTGGCAAGAGCACGCTCTGAGATTGTTTTAAGGTAATTATTGAGAGTGTCATTCATGGTGCGCCGTTTCCTCTTAATCCCCAAAAAGTGTGGATGGTTGATGTGCGAATATCAATGGCAAATATTACTATCATCTGCAAAGCAGTTGATTAGGTACTGCGTTAATTACAGAAGGTCATTGATAAAGACCAGAAATAGAGACGGGGATAGGACGGAAACCTGCGGTACTCCAGAATTGATGGAATGTTGATCTGAACACCCGAAACGGTGAAAACAATTATTCCACTTTTCAGATAGAACCGCCATTAATTCATCCATGAATCTGGTCCTACGGAAATTATATTGCCGGTAACTGAGTAATTCGTTGTGCTACAAATAGATCATAAGGTGAACAAGATTTATTACGCTCTCCATTACCTAAGAGAGCGCATAGCATATTACAATGGGTCAGTAGGAGGTTCGTAACCTCTCTTTTCTACGAAACTGGTTGCTCCAATTAAATTTAGTAAGGTTATGAGGAATTATGAAAGTTACCGACAGTTAAAATCCGACGATAAATACCTTACACACAGAAAAAAATTAACATCATATTGATGAATTCGTTCTTCAAACAATGATTCATTGTATTGAAGAACCATTCATAATATTAATGAATAACGACATCAATGTTATGAATGCGATCATAAATATGATGAACACTTGATAACTGTCGAAAATAAAAAGTTATATTGATATAAAAATATATTTAAAAAAAAATTTGTTTCGAAAATTTTTTTTTTTCGAAAACATCCTTTTTTCCAAAATTTTTTTTTTAATATTTTTTTTTCGAAGAATTTTTTTTTTCGAAAAAATTTTTTTTTCTAAAAAAAAATATTTTCTCTTATTTTTAAAATAAAATTTTACAATAACACTTTTTTTTCGAACTATTTCTAAAAAATATGTTTTTTTTTTCAAATTCGTAAAAAAAATATTATATTCATAAATATTATGAACAAATACATCAATATGACAATTCAAATTCATTGTATTGAATATTTCATTTTTCACTATGATGTTCGATATACGAATAATTTCATATATATATATATATATATATATATATATATATATATATATATATATATATATATATAACGAATGTATTCATTAATATGTCATTTAATGAACGTTGATATGATGAATCTGTTAGTTGATGAAGAAATTCATAATATTAATGAATAAATTCATCATATTGATGAATTTTTTTTTCTGTGCATATATGTGATGAAGGGTACGGTTACTGTTTAAAGTGGTCCAGAGCTTCCCAGGTTTAACATATCGTTAAAATAACCACAAATTATATTAGATACACGAACCCAATAGAAATATTGTCAATCTAACCGCTTAATTTGGGCACTGGGTAGGTTTAGTAATGGGTTGGTTGTCGTAATAACACAGAGTAATGTATGCAACGCTATATACTGCTCCCAAAAGATTTGTTGTCATTTTAATACCAGTTATTGTTTAGCACATGGATTCGCAGCAATTGCAACGAAAATTTAGTTATGGAGCATGGATGCCATAGAGAGGTTGTTGCCTGGCATGTGCTGTTATTCAAATAATCAAAACAGCAGGCAGTCACAGAGCAGCTATTCAAATACCATACGAATGCGTAGCCATTGATAAGCCAAATAATACTAGAATAAGGTAGTAGAATAGTATATAATAGCATGAACAGAAATCAGTATTTTTGGTATAATCCTGCTGTGCGAACTTTCGAAGTTCTTTTATTTAACCGAAACAGTATAAATATTGAAGAGTTAATCTCACCAAGCTTAATACTAACAAACTGTTAAAACGTTTTATTTTTTAAGACTTTCATGCAAATACCGATTACATTGCAAGTGATTCAAATGGGGGGGGGGCAACCGTTCAAAGCAGTTGCACTTTATTCAACTTTGAACTTTTCCTAATCCACAAACTATAAGTTACAAACTATTAAACATAGGACTTACCTCCTCTGGATTGCTGAATATCGTTGTTACCTCGATGCCCGCACGACTTTTGCTATCGACATTGCTGCTGCTAAATTCAGTATCCTCGACGGTGTTGACCGTATTGGTGGAGTTACCCTCGACGAGGCCAAGTTTTGCACCCGATTTGGCATCCTTTTCACCCGAAAACTTGCCAATACGTAGTTTTAAACGTTTACGTTTCTTTTGCGATAAATCAGGCTACAGAGAAGAAAAGAAAGAAGGTATAAAAAACTAAATTAGCACGATAAAACTATATACACAGCCAGAAGAAAAAACATGTTTAATAAATAAATAGCAGCAGGTTCGAAACACGTAGCATGTGTATGAAAATCAACAGAGGCGAAAAAAAATAAAATAAAATAAAGCAGGACATTGAAAAAATAACAAATAAGCAGCACAAAGCGCAAAACCAGAACAAATTGAAAAGTACTTTTCAATGTAAAAACCCACTTAAGTCAACTCTTGATACAAAAAAAAATAATAAAAAATAAAAAAAAATAAAAACAGCTACAACAGAGTATGTCGACAGGTTTTATTTTTTTTTTTTTTTTTTTGGAACGGTTTTGGCAAAAGGCTTAAAATGCCGTTGCACAGCAACCCATTGCAAATGGAGAAAATGCTGAACGGTGCTGCTAAATTTCCGTTTGCTACTTTAATGGTCACTACTTTGGCCTGTTTAAAAATGTAAATTTCATCGAGAATTCCTTCTTTATGGTTAAATAATCCCCAATTTGTCCACAAATTCGTATTCTTAAGCAATGAGCTTATGTTTTTTTTTGTTGTTTCATTCTTTCGGACATTGGGTCCGTTAAGTGGTTTTTGTTGTATTTCACTTATGGAGCCAGAGGTTTTCTTTACTGTATTATTGCTGTTGTTGTTTTGCACAACTGAAATAATTGGAAAATACTTTTATTCGATAGAAAGCCAATGAGTAAATGTGAATCCTTTTATTTGACGTCTCTCGATGCATTCTTTTTATTCTATTCAATGGTACACTACTCCCTGAACCCTAAGTTGATTCTTATATCCGTTCGAACTTTGCTGGGTCGGTTGATCAGACTGAAGACAGACTGACCGTCTTTACTTTTCTGTATTTCTGTCTGTTTCTCTGCCTTTCTATCTGTCTGGTGCTGTAGTTCCCGTAAGTGGTTTAAAATTCGATTTGACAATTTGCGAAGCCAATGCCACCGCCATCTTCTAATGAGGGTACCTTTTAGTGCTTCAACCTCTTTCTCTGGTTGACTTTAATTCGAGCAGGTGACCCTTTTGTAAAATTCAACCAAATAGGATTAAATAAATGCTTGAGTTATGGTTAAGACTATTTGGTGGCAAATGCTGAAAAAACAGCAAAGATTTTTAGGTAGCGGTATTGAGATTAAAATAAATCAATGGATTATGTAAAAAAGAAAAAAGAAAAGTATGCTCTACTTATGCAAAGCAGAGGTCAAAAAGCCTTTCTTTGATGAATATTTTTGTTTTGAATATATTGATGGAATTATAGTAATTCATACAATAAAACCACATTATTTCAGATTTCAGAATGTTTATAGTAACAGAAATTTGCTTAATTCAAATATATAACAGGCCAAGGCCATATAGAAATATTTTTTATATGGAAACATTTTGAGCAAAGTTTGTGCCAAATTAATGGCTCGAATACACGATAGAGAAATTAGCTAGAGATAGAGAAAAATATCTATTGTAAAGCTACCTGCCTTGAAGCTCTATGTAGTGTTAAGACAACTCTATGAGATTTTTTGCTCTATTTTGCTCTATCTCTAGCTATTTTATCTATCGTGTAAACTCGCCTTAATAGTCGTTCCAAAACTTTAACGGGAGCTGCATTTAAAGTTTGAAAAAATTTGATTGAAATTCTATTCTATATACCCGAAATAATGGTGAAAAATTACAGATATTTTGACTGGAGAATGTCGATTTTTTTAAGTCTTTAAAAGGTATTTGGTATGTGGAATGATAGTTCAAAACTATTGTTAACTTTCAACCATAGATAAGGTTTCAATCCTATTTTGATTTCAGTTACGGCTTTTGGTTTTATAATGAAACGATTTCAGTGTTCCGATACCAAGTTAAGGGGTAGGTTTTTTATTACAGTAGAATTTTGTCTTTATATTCAAAGATAAATATACTTGAAATCCCCTTATTGACTCTCCTTCGTTTATTTTGATTGTGTGTTTCAGAGGGGGACCGAAAGGAAAACGTTTTTAAACTAATAATATTTATAGAGGGGGAGAATACTGAACAAAAGTAGAATTATGTATGGGATTTGGGTTTTTTTTCAAAATTCAAAATTGTGTTCGGACTCAAAGAAATCAATAGTGAATCTGATAAAGAAATTTAAACCGCTGTAACACGTAAACGGTGCGTTTTAGAGGGGTCAAACTTGGCTGTTGATTTTTGCTAATGTATGGGATTATGGAATTTTTTCAAAATTCGAAATTGTTTTTGGACTCGCAGATATAAATAGTGAATCTGAAAAAAAAATTTAAACCGCTGTAACTCGTAAACGGAGCGTTTTAGAGGGGTCAAATTTGGCGGTTGTTTTTTTTTGTTTGCTAATGTATGGGATTTTTTTCAAAATTCAAAATTGTGTTAGTAATATTGAATATGAAAAAAAAATTAAACCGCAGTAACTCGTAAACAGAGCGTTTTCAATTTGGTTAAACTTGGCGGTTGGTTTTTTGCTAATGCATCGGATAATGCGATTTTTTCAAAATTCAAAATTGTGTTAGGAATCGGGGAAATCAATAGTGAATTTGATTTTTTGGCAGTTGATTTTTTGTTAATGTATGTGAATGTTTTCAAAATTCGAAATTGTGTTAGGACTTAAATAAATCAATTGTGAATTTGAATAATGTGTGGGATTGTGGGAATTTTTTAAAAATCCAAAATTGTGTTAAGACTTGAAGATATCAATAGTGAATTTGAAAAAAAAAAATTTAACCTCTGTAACTTGTAAACGGAGCGTTATAGAGGGGTCAAATTTGGAGGTTGATTTGTTGATAATGTATGGGATTTTGTTCAAAATTCAAAATTGTGTTAGCAATAGTGAATATGAAAAAAAATTAAACCGTTGTAACTCGTAAACAGAGCGTTTTCAATTTGGTTAAACTTGGCGGTTGATTTTTTGCTAATGTATGGGATAATAAGATTTTTTCAAAATTCAAAATTGTGTTAGGACTCAAGGAAATCAATAGTGAATTTGATTTTTTGGCGGTTGATTTTTTGTTAATGTATGTGATTGTTTTCAAAATTCAAAGTTGTGCTAGGACTTAAAGAAATCAATAGTGAATTTGAACAAAATTTTAAACCGCTGTAATGCTCGTAACTTCAACGAGTAGATATCTATTAGTTTTCGTACCTAACAGATATCTCTTACCTATCCGGTGTTTTTGCTCCTTAACTATACGTTAACATTACGAAATTTCGCTTACACGATAGATAACTAAGCACCAGTAGATACCTATTCGTTGAAGTTATGGCCATAACTCGTTAACTTAACGTTTTAGAGTAGTCAAACTTGACGGTTGATTTTTATGCTAATGAATGGGATTATTGGATTTTTTTTTAAATTGTCTTAGGACTCAAAGAAATTAATAGTGAATCTGAAAAAGAAATTTGAACCGCTGTAACAGGTAAACGAAGCGTTTTAAGAGGGCGGTATTTGTGCGTAACTTGGCTGTTGATTTTTTTGCTAATGCATGGGATTTTTTTCAAAAATTAAAAATTGTGTTTAGTGCTTAAGGAAATCAATAGTTAATTAGAAAAAATAAAATTAAACCGCTGTAACTCGTAAACGGAGCGTTTTAGAGGTGTCAAACTTGGCGGTTGATTGTTTTGCTAATTTAACGTCCGGTAAAATGAACTTCGACAAATGTTAAAAAAAAAAAACAGAATGTACTTTCAAAAATAGGACGAAATATTAAAACATAGATCTGGTGCACTTAAAGAAAAATACCATAAAGTTAACTGTTTTCTATGCTATTAAATAAGACAATATGATAAAATACGGTAGCCAACACTATTTTTACCACGGACATCCCATACATCCATTCTATATTATTCGCTGATGCTGAGTTTAACTCATACACAGTTTTTTTTCTATTACTTTTTATTATTACGTAACGTTTTTAAGAAAATTGCAATAGTATTTTTAAGCCGTTCTCACACACCACTTAGAATAAAAAAATATAGTTCTATGGATAAATAGTTTAACAAAAAAACTTAAACGCAATTTTTCTTCGAATTATCTAGGCTTATTTGAATATACTAATGAATGCTAATATTCCAATACGTTTTTAAGATAATTGGATCCAAACTCCGACAATGTTGATTTTTTTTTTGAGAGTTTTTTTTTTAGCATTGAGGATTAAATGCTAAACTAAAAACTGATGTATGGTTATCTAGAGCCAAACTAACTATCAAAATTACTAACATTTTTCTAATTGATCCACTTATTAAAAAAATCCCCTTAGAACTTAATTTTGGTACTCATTTATATAAACAAATTTCATTAAAAATACTAATGCCCCTAATCTGAAAATATCATTACTTCATATCTAAAATATGCTTATTTTTATTGCGTACTCAGTTTTTTTCTAATTACGTAACGTTTTTGAGAAAAATTTCAGTAAAAAACGGCGGTTTTTTTGTAATGTATATGTGAAATATACAAACATTTAAAATTGAAACAGTTTTGGACGGAAATTGTTTTGATGGAGCATATTTTAAAAATGAGAACCGAAAGCAAACAGTTTGTAATTTTCAACGTTAATTTGAACAAAAATAGTCTAAAAAAATCAATATTTTTCGAGTTTAAATCTAAATATCTTAAAAACCTATCGGATAATAATGCTTATCGGTATATTGTAATTAGCCTGAACAATTGAAAGAAAAATTTTGTTTTCAGTTTTTTAGAAAACTGCTTATGTAAGGGACTATATTTTTTTAATTCTAAAAAGTGGCCTAAAAGGTCCTGAAAATTCGAGGGCTATTTTCTTAAAAACGTTTACGTAATAGAAAAAAAACTGAATTTGCAGTGAAAATCAGCAACCACGAATTATATAGAATTGATATATGAGATGTTCATGTCAAAAAAGTTTTCTCGTTTTGTTGAGTAGGTAGTGTTATTGTTTCAATCGATAAAGACGTAGTTGTTTTTGAGTTTATATGAAAATATTTATTTTCTGTATACTATTAAATCAATAAATGGGATTTTGTATGTTTTTCTGAATTTACTGTATTAAACAGGGATACAATAACAATCAACAAGTACTGAAAAAACGAAAAAAATTTGTTTGTGTAGAAACAGCTCAAATAACGATTCGAAATGGGTTGATGTAAAAAAATTAACAACAAAATAAAACTCTTCATTGAAAAGGAGAGCAAAAAACATCTTTGAAAAAAAAGAATAAATAGACATTTAGACATGTCCTTGTAAGGCCATTAATGACTTTCGTCAATCCTTCAAACACACACAAAATTCACATTAACGCGTAACTAATTAAGTACGCGTCGCCGCCGCGGCACCAGCACCACCGCAATACACAGACCATGTATTAAATATAATGGAAAAAGCTTATGGCTGAAGTATGTCCTTGATGTGCTTGATCAACGCTGCAATGGCTGAGGCAGCAGCCTCCCGTCCGCAGACATCATCATAATTGCGTAAACAGCAGCATTATGAGATGCGGCGGCTCATGAGGAGCAGCTAAAACACAGACAGATACATCAAACGGGACATGTATCACACACACACACACAAATACACACTCATACACGCATTGAGTACCCCTGCGAACACTTGATATCAATGACCACTCGAGCGACTCAACTAAGTGACATAAAACGCCTCATCTCATTCCGGGTAGCAGTCACGGCGCACAGCACTTGCTTGCCGTCGACACCACCGACGCGCCGTTGCCTAGTTTATCACTTTCTTTTCAATAAAAAAATATTATTAATAATATACTGCAATAATAATAAAAACGGCAAAAACAAAGAGATAGAGTAAGTAAAATGGAAGAAGGACAACGACAAAAAAAAGCTACAAAAATGTCAACACATAACATACGTCTTTCGGCAGCAAAAACAATAACATATTTTTTTTTTGTGCTACCACCAAACGCAACAAAAGAAAACACCAAAAACATATGATGATGATGGTTACCATTGTAGATATTTTTACGATGAGCCAAAGAAATAATGTCGGTCGGTGAAATAAAACACACACAGACACTTTCACAGTGATGTATAACAGAAAAACACAGAATTTTCGCAGACACTAATGTCTGGGTAGAGACCACTAGGAATGATAGGCATCATTAAACCTATTCTACTTTGTTTACATCAAAAGCATACCTACGAACACACAAAAAAATAATCGACGTAAATATAGCAACCGACATTAATTGCATTCATTAATCAATCCAGCAATGAAATTCACTAATTTAATTAAAACATTTGCTATTCTTCGTTATATAAGCAAATATGAATATTGGTACGTCAATGCAGCAAATAATTTAGTCGGCCCCATTTTTAGCAAATATAATTGCTGAAATTGTATCGCCTAATTAATTTGCTGCATTGACGTACAAATATTAGTAAACGGAATTGCTGATTTAACGAAGAATAGTTAATGTTTTCATTATATTAATGAATTTCATTGCTCGATTGATTAATGCATGTAATTAATATCAGTTGCTATATTTACGTCGATTATTTTTTCTCTGAAGAAATGAACTGATTGGAACGTGCCTGCTCTTTGGGTGATATTTATCTTCTACTTCTTTTTTATGAAACCAACTGGGTACTTAAAAACGTTGTTGTTTTAAAAAAGGGTTTAGTTGACAACTCAGAGGCAATACCGATCACATCTATCATTCCAAACTGGTGCAAGACCTGAGTACGTGATTGGTTTTTATACCCTACACCTATGAGGTACAGGGTATATTAACTTTGTGCATATATTGTAACGCCCCTTATGAGGCGTGTCCGGTATGGAAAAGTATATATATTCTTGATCAGCATCACTACCCGAGTCCGTTTAGCCATGTCCGTCTGTCTGTCTGTCTGTCCGTCTTGTTGTCTTGCTGTCCGAATACAGAATAACTTGAGAAATACTGATCAGAATGCGATAAAATTTAGTATTATTATATTTTAGCCAAAAGTAGGAACTGAGTTTGAAAATGAGCCAAATCGGTCAACAGACACACCCACCTCCCATACAAGTAACTTTTATATAACTTTTTAGGAACTCGAAAAGTATTCAAGATATAGGTATAAAATTTAAAACGTATTGTTATAGTTCATACAAATATGTGGTCCAAAAATGGGCGTGATCCGCTCTATGTTTCTATTTTTTTTATTAGTTTTTTTATACTTTTATATAATTTTTTTAATTTATGGGGATATAAGACGTAAATTTCTGATATGTGAATAATATTCTGATGGTGGGGAGGTTCAGCATAATTAAAATCTTTAAAATTAAGATATGCAATTAAATATTCCACATTAATATCCCCACCAAAGGTGTAGGGTATTCCATAGTCGGTCCCGACCGACTATAAAACTCCGCCCCATGTGACCGAACTTACCCATGTGACCTAACTTTCCCAATTCGTTTTTTTATGAAATTTATCGGAACTAGTTCAGCGTCTTTTACATCTAACTAATACTACTCAAAAAAAAACAACAAAAAAATTGCCGTGAATTTCCCATACATGAATTCCATATAATTCGTGGTTGCTGATTTTGACTGCATGCTCAGTTTTTTTGCATTACGTAACGTTGTTAAGAAAATTCCTATCTATATTCTAATCCCTTTTCAGCCACTTTTTATTATTAAATAAATACAGTTCCTTATAAAATTGGATTTCCAAAACATTGTAAACGCAATTTTTCTTTCAATTGCCAAGACTAATTACAATATACCGGAAAATACTATTATTAGGATCGGTTTTTATAAATATTTGAATTTAAAATCGCAAAATATTGATTGTTTTGTACCATTTTTTGGACGATTTTTTTTTGCATTTTGGATCTAATTATAAATAATAACATGATTTAGGGTTATTTAGTACATAGTTCAAGCTAACGACAAAAATTAAAAACTTTTTGGTATCGGCACACGTTTTTTAAATAAGCCCTATCAACTCAGTTTATGTTAAATTTTAAAATGCTTGTTTATTTTACATAAAAACTACTGAAAAATATCCGTTTTTAACTGAATTTTTCTTAAAAACACCACGTAGTAGGATAAAACTGAGTATGCATTAAGAATGAGCATTCTTTATATATTAGGTAATGATCTTTTGAGATTATGGACATTAGTATTTTTAGTGAAAATTGATTATATAAAAGAGTACCAAAATTAAGTTCTCCGGGAATTTTTAAAAAAAGTGGATTAAATAGAAAAATGTTCATAATTTTTATAGTTAATTTGGACTACGCTCTAGATACTAAAAATAATTTTTTTGTTAATTATTAAATACTAGCTGGACCCGTGCACGACTCGTGCTAAGATTTTGTGAATTCATATAAAGCGATTTTATTAATATAAAAAAACATTATTATTATTATTTTTTATATCAGGGGCTCGTGCTTCGCTGTGGAAGTTTTTATTGGTTTTATAAATGTAGTAACCAAATAATAATTCTCCGCCAAAACAACTTTTCTCAAAGACAATTCAGACAGTAGAATATTTCACCGTAGAATTTTTTCCAGTAGAAATCTTCGCCGTAAAATTCTTCTCCATAGAACGCTTTACCGTAGAACGCTCTTCCCGGTAGAACTCTTACCGGTAGAATTGTTCCCCGTAGAGTTTTTCCCAGTAGAAGTTTTAGTGTAGTTAGTTTTAATGTGGTGAGTTTTAGTGTGTTGAATTTTTAGTTTAGTGAATTTTTAGTGTGGTGAGTTTTAGTGTGGTGAGTTTTGGTGTGGTGAGTTTTAGTGTGGTGTGTTTTAGTGTGGTGAGTTTCGGTGTGGTGAGTTTTAGTGTGGTGAGTTTAAGTGTGGTGAATTTTGGTGTGGTGAGTTTTAGTATGGTGAATTTTTATTGTGGTGAGTTTTAGCGTGGTGAGTTTTATTGTGGTGAGTTTTAGTTTGGTGGGAGGTACCAAGCCCCTTTGTCCAATATAGCCTATGACACTCTCCGGACTCCATACTATCCTGTTGAAAAATTTCAGTTAAATCGGTTCAGCGGTTTAGACGTAATGCTGGAACAAACAAACAGACAGACCGACAGACTGACAGACGGACCAAGAGTTTTATATATATAGATGAAATAAAGTTTAGATTTAATTATCTTAAAAACATATTAGAATATTAGCATTCATTAATATATTAAAATTTGCCTAGGCAATTAAAAGAAAAATGAGTTTAAGTTTTTTTGTTAAACTAATTTTAACAGAACTATATTTTTTTAATTCTAAATTGTGGGTGAGAACGGATTAAAAATACTCTTGAAATTTTCTCAAAAACCTTACGTCATAGAAAAAATAGAAAATGTAGTCAAACTCAGCAACATCGAGTTATATAGAATTGATGTATGGGATGTTCATGGAGAAAATCGTGTTGGATAATAATAGTTTGGCACTGCAGTCCGAGCTCTCTCACCATTTTGAGGTGTGCGTGTTATATTTGTACTCAAAGTGGTGGGACCTACAGTTTATTGCCGAATCCGAACGGCGGGTGAGAGCTTTTCATAGGCAATGTTTTACTCTCGTAGGTTTGCCATTTACTGCCGAGAGGTAGCGCGGTGTAGAAAAATGTTTCTATGAAAAGATGTTGTTAGCCCCAGTCCAGGCTTGAACCGGGGACCTTTCGGCTCGCAGTCCAACGCACTAACCACTGAGCTATCGCGGCTACGATGGTTGGATAATGTCATTAAAATTTCTCCACTTACATTTTTTTCTTGTAACTGGTATTTTTACTATCGAAAAAGTCATATTTATTTCTATCAGTAAAAATGTATATATTTTTTTAATATCATTTATGAAAAATGACCGGCAATATTTTAAATTTTAAACCGCATTGAACAATTTTAAGGCTCGTTATAAAATGCAGTTTATATAAATTTTATTATTTTTTTAATTGTCCCTCAAGATATAGGTATTTTTGCATTTTTAACTGTATTAGATTTTTCTATATTTGAGACTTTGCCAAAAACATTTATAAAAATAAAGTGAATTTGCAATGTTTATCCTGTTGGGATATTTTCATCTGTCTACCACAATAAGTTTGCATGTTTTGTGTGTATAAAAACAAAAGAAAACAGACTACAAACAATTAACGTAAATTAAGAATACCACAAAAAGTCGGTAATTGAAAATTTATGAACTTTTTGTTTTTTTTTTTTACCAAACTTATTTTTTTTTAGCTTGTTATTATTTCCCATTCAAGGTTACGCAAATGTATTACATTTTTACTTAAATATGATTTTGTATATAAGATTATTGTATGAATGAAGTAAAATCAAATATTTATTTTACCATAATGTCAGAACAAATGGATTTCTATATGATAGTTATTGTTATACAAAGGATATTTGTGGAATTCTTATTAAGTAAAATAAGAAGGAAGTTTTATGGTACTTGAATAGTTAGTAGAAATGTTATTTTTAGTTCATTAATTCATAGGAAAATTCGCAACTTCTGCGAGGTATTTTTTTTTAATAACGAGACAGCCCGGTAGTTATTCCGGTTGGTATATTTCAGTTTTAGTTGAGTATAACAGAAATTCTTTTTATGCTTATGGGTCTGATTTTGAATGTAGATTTTGAATTTAGTATGTAGTACTTTTCCTTTAAATACTACAAGCTAATTATTTGAATTGTTCTATCGTTTTTTATATTACAAAGATATTGTCGAAAATGTATTACAGGAATTTAAAATGTATCTATTAAAGTAGACATGACCATTTCCAGAACATTTTAATCATGTACCCGATAGTATGGTAAAGGCAATAAAGCGTCGGTAGCTCGTCTGGTTTGTACGTTGGACTACGAGCCGAAAGGTCCCCAGTTCGATTCCCAGCGACTGCCAACAACTTTTTCTTAGAAAACTTTTTTCTATGCGACGCTACCTCTCGGCAGTAAATGGAAAACCTACGAGAGTAAAATATTTCCTATAAAAAGCCTCTCTCTATGATAATTCTACTGATTATATATCTATAACATGTAAACAACTGCCTTCAGACAGAATTTTATATTATTTTTATATATTTTTTAGATCATAACATACTTAGTATAATGAATTTATAATTAATATGCCGTCAATATTATTGCATAATTTAGAAAGAAATGTTTTAAAATTTCAACATAAAGAAATAATATTTATTTTATTTATACCACAAAAGAGTTAACTTTGTTGAAGCCTTAATTAGCCGAAGAGGTACATTGCATTTTACATCTGTCTCTTGACAGACTAATTAATATGTAGACTAATTATTAGATTGGCACACAGTAAGTCATGTACACACTTGTGAAAACTCACTTTATTCGCAGAAAGTTTTCACAACAAACGTACTTAAATCCTCACAGAAATCCGCATATACAAAAATATAATACAAAAGTTGGAATGTTTTAGTTAAATACAACAACAACAACTTGATAAACAACAACAGCACTTCAAAACTGAATTTATTAGCATAAGAGACAGGATATGTCATATATCCTTTGAGCAACTGATTCAGCAACTGAACTGACTCATGTTCAGTTTGCAAAGCAAATACGAAAAATATTTTTTCTGCACTGTTAAAAATGCAAAAATTGGTTCAAAATGACAGTAATGAATTATTTCAATTTAATGGTATTACAATGGAAGTCCTTTAAGGAAGTAAAAATTATAAAAAAATTGTATTTTCGGAATTTTTTTACGTAAATATTTTAGTGTATATTTTTTGAAAATAAAAATTATTTAAATAAAAATATCTTTTTGAAAAAACATTTTTTTTCGAACAATTTTTTTTTTATTTTTCAGAAATATTTTTTCGAAACATTTGTTTTCGAACAATTTTTTTTTTTATTTTTCAGAAATATTTTTTTTACGAAAAAAAATATGTGTCGGAGAAATTTTTCCAATATTGTACATTAAGAAAATCATATTGAACACTAAAAACAATAAATTGGATTTTAATGAATGAAATATTCAATATGATGAATCTAGTAGTTGGTCAAAATTCATAATATTTATAAATATCTCATCATATTATTGATTTTTTTCTGTTTTCTGCATACAACCATAATCACAATCAGTATGATGCACTTTAAATATGATCACCACAATCATGTACTTTCTCTGCGTGCAGACTCTAGGTACACAGAAAGAATTTCACCAAAAATTTCACCAACTGCCTGGATTCATCATATTGATGAATTCATTCATTGAATGAAAATCGTATTTTTTTAAATGTTTTCATTTTCAATATTTTTTTTAACATTACATATCAAACACAAATTTGTCTCCAATTACACATTTATTTATTTATTTATTTATTTATTTATTTATTTATTTATTTATTTATAATTTTCAAAGGATTTATAATATTTAATTGTTAATTATTCGAAGACTGCATTTGATCGTATTAATGAAAATAATGAAATGATGAATTTTGTTCTTCAACCCATATTAATTTAAATAACATAAATCCTATAAGAATTAGAAGTACGTAAATGTGTAAATGGAGACCAATTTTTGTTTGAAATTTGATGATATAAAAAATATTAAAAATGAGAAACACTGAAAAAATACGATTTTAGTTTAATGTATGAAATCATCAATATGATGAATACCGGTTGTTGGTGAAATTTGTTTATTATGTGTAATATTCAACCACAAACATGTAGAATACAGCAATGTTAATGCAAAATCCATGAAAACCTGATTTCATTGATATTCTAAAAAGTCGAAGTGGACCTGTTAATTACACAGAAAAAAAAAAATTACATCATATTGATGAATTCCGTTCTTTAAACCATGATTCATTGTATTGAAGAGTCATTCATAATATTAATGACTAACGCCATCAATGTTATGAATGCTATCATAAATATGAAGAACGCTTGGTAACTGTCGAAAAAGTGTTTTTCAATATGATGAACTGTATATGAAGAATACGTTTCATCATATTAATGAACCAAAATATAAAATAAAATATATTAGCTCTTCATATTGAAGAACTCTGTTCATTAAACCAAATTTGTATCAAAATGTTTTTTTTTCGTTCATTGTTTGCCGTACTTTTCAGTTCTCAAGTAGTTCTTGTGTGTTATTTCTTATATAATGCTTGCTCGACATGCATAAATTAGTAAAATGTTTTATAATATATTTATTATAATTACAACTTTTTATTAATAAAAAGTTATATTTATAAAAAAGATATTTTTGAAAAAAAAAAAAATTTTTTTGAAAAAAATGTTATTTCGAAAAACATTTTTTTCGGACAAATTTTTTTCGAAGAAATTTTTTTTCGAATAACATTTTTATTCGAACAATTTTTTTTTCGAAAAATTAATTTTTTCAAAAACATTTTTTTATTATCCGAATAATTTTTTTACTGTTACTTTTTATATAAAATTTTTACACAATTTTTTTTCGAATAATTATATAATTTTTTTTTTTTTGAAAAAATATTATGAACAAATTCATCAATATGACAATTCAAATTCATTATATTGAATGTTTGGTTCATATATATAATGAATACATTCATTAATATGTTATTTAATGAACGGTGGTATCAATATGATGAATCTGTTAGTTGGTGAAAAAATTCATAATATTTATGAATAAATTCATCATATTGAAGAATTCTGTTAGTTGGTGAAAAAATTCATAATATTTATGAATAAATCCATCATACTGAAGAATTTTGTGTATGCTTGTCGTATACATCTTCGAAGGTTTTCATATATGATTGTTGTACATTTTTGATTAATGAGACTAATACATGAATATTTAAAAAAAATATTCGTATTTCTATTAAATGTTATATTTATAATTCACAATATATAATTTACAATTTATAATTTACAATATATAAATTTAAAATAACACCATATTGATTCACTATATTAATAATTATAATCATTGAATTAAAATCCTATTTTTTAATGTTTTCCATTTCATTTTTTTTTTAAATTAATTTTCAAACATAAATTTGTTTCCATTTACACATTTATGTATTTATAATTCTTGTAGGACTTATGATATTTAAATAAATATGGTTTGATGAATAAAATCCATCAATATGATGTACAATTGTTCATTAATATGGTGAAATAGAGTCTTTGCATAATTAGCAATTAAATACCATACATCTTATGGTGTGGATATGGTCAAATTATTCTTTGAAATTTGATGTTTAAGTAAATATTGAAAAATATAAAATAAACGATTTTAACTCAATGAACGAAATCATAAATATAATGAATCCTGGTTGTTGGTAAACATTTTTTTCTGTGTTTATTACGTTTGTTTTTTTATTTAGTATAATTGCTCAGTAATTATATTTAACTATGCAAATATATATATATACTTTTTAATTGTTTAATTCTGTAAAATGTCTATTGATACTAAATAGTATTTTTTTATTGTTATTATTATCTTTATGGCATAGAATTAATGCCGGTAGCTACATTTTACATTTGCCATTGTTGATGTTTATATTGTGTGTTGGTTCTCAGGGCTTTTATTTAATTTACGAAGATAGAAGAGTTAATTACCCGCACACATAGAATACGTCGAGCTGCCAAAAACACGCATACTTTTACCCATCAAAATATACGATATGTGATTTTATGATGATATAGATAAATATGCACCCAGTAGGCTATATGATAGTTCAAACTTTGGAAATGTCAGCTAAATTGATAGGAAATGTCTGCTATCTTCCAGTCTGTCATGTCACAGAGTTCTTCGAAAGCTCGAATATTTCTATATAGGTTTAATTATATTTGTTTCTTGAATTCGTTTTTATATTTGAATATTTGTATATTGTAGAACATATATTATTGCTTCGGGGTTGTAGAACATGTGTTTCTTATTTTTTTCTGATCAAACCAAGTAACGACAGATCGACAACTACAACTCAGTTACTATGACCCATATAAAAACGTATAACGACTGATTTTGGTCGCTTATCGGATCTTCCAGCTACTTCGGAACTTATCAAAGTTTTTGCCATGTACCCAAGAAATGACCTTAATGCAGTTTCTGAATTAGTTATTATATGGCTATAGGTTTTAATGTATTTTAATAATGGTATTTTAAACAAACACATCCGACTATCAAAATCGACTTCAATAGCATCAGATGAACTCATTAGAGAATCGGAATGGGATATTTCCGATTACAAATTTTGAATTCATTTTACTTGATTCTTAAAACATAGAAAATTTCAGCACTTTCATTTTGAAATACAGAAAGGGGCATTAAATTGTCGCATGAAAATATCACGAAGGAATTCGAAAAGCAGGTTTCGGAAAGATCGCTCAAGAGCACGCAAATAATCTCAAAACTAGCTCTCGCAACAACAACTGCGCGCTCGCACTGTTTTATTTTTTTTTGCGGAACTCAATTTCTGTTGAGTCGCAAGCAAACACAACGAGCTGTTACACTAGCTGTTACACTCTGAGCACTACAACATTTCGAGCGCTCGATTGGCTCGCTGTTTTTGCAAATTCGGTTCAATTGCATACCTTATAATCTATATTTAGTAATAATATAATAATAATAATTTCTGTTGAGCCGCAAGCAAACAAGATGGCTCGGTCTACCGAGTTCAGAGCTGTTACACTAGCTCGCTACTCTGAGCACTAAAACATTTCGAGCGCTCTGTTCGCTCGCTCTTTTTGTAAATTCGGTTTAATTGCATACCTTATAATCTATATTTAGTAATACGTGTATAAAATTGAATAATAAACACGAATAAATGCAAAAATAACAAATAAACTGTTGCAAATCAAAAAATTTAAAGTGAGAGCAACTCCGAGTCGCTCGGAGTGCTTTACATTTCGAGCGCTTCATTCAACGGACGCTCGAGCAGCGAGTACAATGCTTCATGCTCATTTCGGTTGGACGATTGAAGTTCTGCTAGTTCGTGTTTCTCACTTAACAGCACCGAGTTAACGACTATTGCGCGGCTCGAACATATGAACACTGAAACATTGTTTATGTTACAAATACATACGAGCGAACTCTGTTTGCGAGCGCCCAATTCCGAAGCCTGTCAAAAACTTAGTAGAATTCTCCGACACATCAAATCTTTGTCGTATCAATATTGGAAATAGTAAAAGACTATGATATTTGTCTATATGACTAATCGTTTAAAACGCTTTTTTAAGTATTTGATATTTCGCCCGCTGGGTAAAATGTCTAAAACGTAATGTTGATTTTTATTGTTTATGTTGTGTTGTGGTTTTGACACACAAATTATATTAGCAAAGTTTTAATGTTAAAATGCGATTTTGTTGCTTGCACATATCGAGTGATTGTTGTTGTTTTCACGTTATAAGCATTTCACACACGCACGCACACGATATAACAGAGATAATTTATGTGACGTCGAACCCGCACCAAATTTCACATAAAACCACAAAAACACTCCGTCATTCATTCACTCCATCCAACCATTCATCCATCCAACCTACATCTGTTGTTACCTATATTAGGACCTTTTAGGAACATTTAGGTTTTGACAAGTTAATTACATACATTAGCGACTACAATGTTTTAACAATCAATTCATTTTTATGGCGCATATTGTGGCATATAATAGGCAACATAAATCCTATATGTGTGGCAGGATTTTAATGTAAACGCGAAATTGATGTGCGTAATACAATCCTTCAAAATAATTTGACGTTTTTATTTAATTTTAATACAATTATATTCATGATACTTAAAATATATTAAAAAAAAAGGTTTTATTTATTACTTTGGTTAGGTTTCAAAGTTTAAGTATTTAATGACAATTTTACATATCAAATACACTATAAATGAAGAGGTATAAACGTTGAAATTAAAGTCATAAAGGATGGGTGTTTAATAAGCTCTCAGAAAAAAGATAGATAAAAGTATCATTTTTAAGACTGATTTTTAGAGATCTCCGAAATATAATGCATAAAAGAGTCATACTTATAAGTTATTTTCGAGGCATCATAAATTAGGCTTCTAAAATAATCAAATTTTTCATTAGTTTTGACCATTAAAATGGGGACTCATAGTAATCTTCCTGTAATGAGTATTTTCGGAGCACTCCAAATAAAAGTTTTTAAAAGACTCTCATTACAAATACACCCAGAAAAAATTCCCTTAAATCCCATTAAAATTAGTCAAGAGGACAATTATTGATTTTATAGTATACAAAAAATATATTTTTTCATATAAAACTCAATGGTAATGTCATGGTATTTTCTAGTATTTAATAGAATTATCTGACTAAAATAATAATTTATCCTATTGACTATTTTTAATAGTAAACAACTATTATTTATGTAGTATTTTTTTCTGGGTGTAGACTCTTTATAAGATTATTATGAGCCCTCGGTTTTTTTGAAGTTTCAAATTTTATTGAATGTTCTATGAGTATTCAAAGTCACATAAATCTGTGCGTTTTTTTGCTCATAAAATCATGAAGAAAATCTTACTTTGATTTGAACTCATTTATAAGACTTTATGCGCTCAGAAAAAATACCATGCAATTAATACTATTTTTACTATTAAAATTATTCAATAGGATAAACTATTATTTCAATCGGTAAATTCCATTACATATTACCTACAAAAAAATATGAAATTATTTTTGAGTTTATATTCAAACCAAGGATTGAAACCTAAACGAATAACGGTTTCGGTTACGCACTCAGAAAAACATCATATTTAAATTGATCAATAGGACAGTTATTGATTTTATAGTATACAATAAATACATTTTTTCATATGAATGCAAAAACAATATAATGGTATTTAATAGTATGTTGTAGTATTTAAAGGTATTTACCCATTAACATAATAATTTATCCTATTAACTAATTTTAAAAGCAAAAAACTATTGATTTTATAGTATTTTTTTCCGAGTGAGGTTTCGGTTTTAAGTTCTTATAACGAAACGGTTTCGGTATACCGGTTTCATGTTGCGATTTCGGTTTTTGTATAAAATTTATTTTTTTTTCCATATTTTTCAAATGTTGCCCTATTCTAGCAGTTGTTGCACTGATAAATTTCAATAGAGTTTTTAGCACTCGTTTTGAATTCAATTTTTCACGCACACAAAGACAATTTTTAGGAATTAAATTTAAACGATTTATCACGCACTCACTTATGGTTAGAAACTCTTCCTTTTTTCAGGATTAAATATTTAATTTGGCACAATTATTATAGATTAATAAAATATTATTTAAAATACTAAAAACAGAAACATAATAAAAAAAATGACAGAATTAAGAGTCAATGTGAAATTATTCACAAACACATATTAGAAAATCAAAAATGATTTCCATGGCTAGTGCAAGTACCGAGTTTTTGGTGCAACAACTAAAAACTTGCCATGGACATCAACATAACATTGTTTATATGGTGCTAATTTATGTTCAAATTGTGATATTGGGGCAAAGTGGGAAACGTAATTTAAACAGTACTTGTTATTTTAGTGAAAGTATTGTGTTATATGAATTATTTAACAGATTTCGCCAAGAAAAAGTTTCAATCGTGACCACAAATCAACATTTTGACTTAACGAAAAAAAAAAATTTTTTTTTGTTCAAAATTTTTATTTAACGATCATTATGTTTTTCGAAAAAAAATTGTTTTTGAAATTTTTTTTTCGGAATTTTTTTTTTTTTCCATAAATTTTTTTTTTTCGAAATATTTTCTTTTTTCTCTGTTTTTTTTTTTAATTTTTTTTTTTTTTATTTGTATTTGTATTGAAAATTTCGTTCTTCACTATGATGTTCGATGAATAATGAATGCATTCATCAATACATCATTTAATGAACGGTGGTATCAATATGATGAATCTAGTAGTTGGCAGAAAATTTCATAATATATATGAATTAATTCATCATATTGATGATTTTATTATGATAAATAAAATATTAGTCCAACAATATTCATCATATTGAATATTATATTCATAAATATTATGAACAAATTATTGTATTGAAAATTTCGTTCTTCACTATGATGTTCGATGAATAATGAATGCATTCATCAATATATTATTTGATGAACGGTGGTATCAATATGATGAATCTGGTAGTTGGCAGAAAATTTAATAATATATATGAATTAATTCATCATATTGATGATTTTTTCAGTGTACAACAACCAATTTTTATTATGGAAACTCCATATAAAATAAAATATAAAATAAATTAAAAAAAAATAAAATATGTTTTTCTGTTTCTTTTTATACTTGTTTTTGAAACCCTTTTAAATCGGTATAAAATAGAAACCAGAATAGTTGGCGCGTGTCATTTACTCAGGCTTCGGAGCCAATTTTTGCTCTTTTCAAAGATCATTTATGATTAAAAATCTCATAAGTCATAACTTCTCATAACTCGTAACTTCTATACAGAAAAAAATCATCAAAAAATCAAAAAATCTTAATATTGATGAATTTTGTATTTCATAATATTGATAACTAAAAACATCAATGTTATGAATTCATTATCAATATGATGAATTCCCGAAAAACTGTTTTCAATATTATCTACAATATATTTGTGAATGTAAGTATGTATGTATGTATGTATGTTCCGAATAGGCGTCAAAACGGCTAAATCGAATTGAATAAAATGTTGACACAATATGTCTGTTTGGTCTGGGCAGAGTATATGCTATATCTCGGTAAGATTGGTGGACTGGGCGCCTCCCATGCATCCCAATAATTAAAAACACATTATATCAGCAATTAAGATGGCAAATTTAATGAAATTTTGGTCAGCGTTATATATATAACCATTCTAAACGGTCTCGCGGAATGTGGGCGGTATTGGACCACTGGACGTGGCACCCCCCTTAGAAGACACATTTTCCAGATGGTGTATGTCAACAGTTATTATAGTGATATCAAGATATTTCACACCAGGGTATCAACTACCCCAAAATTTTATAAACTCACCACACCGAAATTCACCACACCAAAATTCACCACAACAAAACTCACCACACCAAAACTCACCACCCTAAAATTCACCACACTACAACTCACCACACTAGAATTCACCACACCAAAATTCACTACACTAAAACTTCTACTGGGAAATACTCTACGGGAAAGATATATATAATAATAATGTTCTTTATATTAATAAAATCACTCCATATCCTTGCATTCACAAAATCTTGGCACGAGTCATGCACGGGTTCCGCTAGTGAACTGTATTTTTAAAATTTTTTATTGTTTTTTTTTTTTTGAAAAAAAAAATTTTTTTGAAACAATTTTTTTTTTGACAATTTTTTTGAATTTTTGACAAATTTTTAAATTCGTTACATTTCGTATTTATTCTGTATAAATAACGATTTAAGAATAATATCGAAATTAAATATTCGATGCGACAAACTTTATTTCTGTAAAGAAAACCAACATTTTAAATATAATGCAATAAAATTGATTATTTGATTCCATAATAACATTTAGAAAATCTATTAACATAAAACTAATTCTTTCTATATTAAACCAATGCAATTTTAAATTTTAATTATGTCTATACTACCCTAGACTATCCTAAATTATAATATTTGTTATAATATTTTCATTTATATTGCATTTCATATACACAAGCTGCAATGCAAACAACATTATTATCTTTTTTTTTTTTTGTTTGTTGGTACCCAGACAATATTCCGCGAATTGCGCAAAATAAAACTTTATTAAATTCTCTAGATATTAAAATTTCTCAAATATCCTTTTTATGCCAGTCGTTATGCTGGCCTTTTATAAGACAGCACAGACTAGAAAATAAATGGACGCAAATGCAAAAATAATGGGGTGAAATGGAAGGAGACGGTACGGTCTGCCATAATATGCGGTTCGGACGTAAAGTTAGAGCCACAAGTATTATTATTAAATAACCATTTATCTATAAACAATTATGTGCTATGCTAGAACTCTTAAAGCCAGTTTGAGATTTTTCTCTTATTTTTTCTTTTTATTAATTTGCTATGCTATTTATGGAACAACAAGTTACTGAGGGCCTTTATTCAAACAGTCAAAAAGTTTTGCAAACAGTTTACAAAATGAAGATATTTAATAGAGAATATTTAAAAAAAAAAATATTTATATTGATGGGTGTATGTATGCCGGCTAAACGAAACGTCGGGTGCAAAAATACCCTCGTCAAGATGAAAGCAATTTCAATTTGAAGCTATTTAGCAAGAGCAACAGCAATGCGCCAGCAGATCTGGGCTGACAGCAGCTGAGGAATATAAGCAAGGATAACACAAAATACTACTGAAAAATAAAACGAAAAAAAAATTCTATTATGTGTTGAATAGGGTTTTTGTCATCTTCTAAAGTTAAAGTCAAATGGTCATTTTCAATTTAAACAAAATAAAAGTAGTATCAGCACGTGGTACTCTTACTTTTCATCCATCAAACAAACATCTTAAACGTTATAGTCGCTCTAAATCTAAACCCCACTGATTCAACTTTTCAAATAAGTGAACTGAGTAAGTAGCAGCTGCTGCTTTTTATCGTAAACACCAACAAAATGCTAAAATTATAGCCGACGAACACCTGTAAGTGCTCTTAAGGGAGGGAAAAAAAATGGAAAAAGAAAGGATTGAGGAAAGTGCAATACTCAGCAGACTCAAAATACACTCAAACACTTGAAGACTGTTAGGCGATGGGCCAATTCTGTGATTGAATGTGCAAAAGCACAGAAAAAGAGAAAAAAAGTATATATAAAACATATAAGAAAAAAGCAAAATTACTATAGATACACAGAAAAAATGTACATCTTATTGATGAATTCCGTTCTTCAAACCATGATTCATGGTATTGAAGAACCATTCATAATATTAATGACTAACGCCATCAATGTTATGAATGCGGCTGTAGGGTATCAGCCCCTGGTAGCGAAAAACAAAAAAAAAATATATTCCAGTTCATTCTCTGAAGAATTCTGAAGGTAATATCAAAATTTCAAATAAAATGTAGAAACAAGCGCTTAAAACAGGCGATGCGAGCGTTTTTGCTATGTTTTTCCCAATGTGCAGCGAAGGAAAATCAAAGATCGAAAGGTTTGAAACGGCTAGTATTTGAAAAGCTAAGACTGAGAAATTTGCATTGAGACATCATTTAAAAATTAGGTTTTTGAAATTAAGCATGTTTTAAAAAGCATAGAGTAAGTGCTTTGTAATCGAAGCAGCATTTAAAAAGCAAAAAAAAACGAAGGTTTTCATACTCGAAAAAAATTCAAATTTAAAACCTTATAAGCAGGGACTAAAACCCTTTAAAATTTGTTTTTATTTCTATTTTTAAAACAGCGGTTCTGGTGCCAACAAAAAATATATATGTTTTCCGATTGTGGTTGCAGAAAATAAAACGATTCCGGTGTTTGATTTTACTTAGACCCACTGATATATTGGTTCTAGTTCTTGTTTCAAGATTTTTAAAAAAGCGGTTCTGATTCCGGCTCCAAACAAAACCAGTTGGGAAGGTTAGATCACATGTGAAATTTTAAAGTAGGTGTTATTATGATAGTTAGGATTATCAAAAGTATAGTCGGTCTAAGCCGTCTATAAATACCCTACACATATGTGTGGTTACCATTCAAAGTGATATATAGGTCACCAGGGTATACGAATCCTGAAAATATCTACAAACATTCAATCGCTGAAGAATTTCCATTCATTTGATACCCATATTTACAAATGGGTAGATGTACCGAATTTCGATTTTTTTTTGTGAACCACAAGTCGTTTCGCAGGAAAACATTATTTTCATGTATTTCAGCATGATGTCAATATATATTTGACCAAAAAAGTTTACCTAAGAACGTATATAGTAAAAATGATTTGTAGATGTAAATTTTATATGAGGTATTTGAATATAAGTAATCTGTTCTCAGGTCACAATAGACCGATCATGCTTGTGCAGACAGCTTAGATATATAAGTAATCTAAATCTAAAGTTTAATTGCTCTAGCTCTTTTACTTTTTCTGTAATCGTGATTTCAACAGACAGACAGAAGTACAGACGGACAGACAGACAGACGGACAGGCGGTCATCGCTAAATCGACTCAGGAGGTCATGCTGAACAAGAATATATATTTTCCATACCGGAGATGCTTTCTTCAGTGTGTTACAAACGGCGTACCAAACTGAATATACCCTTTCACTCTATATGGGTTCCGATTCCAGTTCAACGCATTTTTTTAATATCTGTTTCGGTTCCAAAAATTGAAACGGTACCGGTACCAGTTCCGGTTCTTTGCAGTCCCTGCTGAAATGAGCCATAAATAGCTTCCGAATTCTGAGACTCTGCTCATGCTTTAATGAAATAAAAAGACTACACATTTAACACACTTTTAACACTACTTAAAGATTCACATTAGGGAGTAGCGTCAACATAGCCATGGGGGACGGTCGTGTCGCCTAGACCTCCTACATTTTTACTCGTTCGTCGTCTGTCCGTCGTCTATTTAAATTATTTGTGTTAAAATTCGTGCAAAGTCCAGTGTCGTCTTTTAATAGTTGCAAAAAAAAATAATAAATATAAATAATAAATAAAAGCGCAAACAATAAACCAAACAAATTAAATCCACAAACACAACAACAACAATAAACCAAAACCGGTTTCGTCTGCCGTTGGCTGCTGAGTTGCTGCACTCGCTGCATTTTTTTTTTTATTTGCAATTGCCAACGCAAGGGGCTCTTCTATGCCCTCTGCCGCAATTGTATTTTGTTTTTCGTTATTCTTCCCTTCCCCATCCTACTCCCTGCTACGTGCGTGCACGGTTGATGCTGCACTGAGTGCGTAAGCTACGCTGTGGTTAAGGCATAACACTCGCCACTGCTTTGCTTGCGCTCTCATTTGTTTGTGTCAACTGCTGCACGTTTGTGGTATGTTTGATTGTTTTAAACTTGCCCAGTAGGAAAATGCCGCAAAAATTCCGCATAGATTTTTGCAACGTTCGTGGGCTGAGGGCGAATTTTTTCTCTGTATATGCGTATGTGTCCATCCATAGGCCTCAAATAATGGCACTATGTGAGACCCAGGTTCATGAGGGTACAGATCCACTGGATTTTCATGTGCCTGGTTATCACCTGTTGCCATTATTCTCTGCCCATAGGGGCCTTGCTCTATTTATTCGGAGTGACGTTGCGTATCAACTGCAGCAACAGCATAGTGTGTCGGATAGCGAATTTAATACAATTTGGGTTAAATTCAAAATCCAAACACACATCATGCACTTGTGCTTTCTTTATAGGAGTCCGAATCTAGATAGGGTTTCCACCTGTAATAAGCTGGATGCCTTATCTGATTCGATCTCAAATATATTGGAGCAATTTCCAGGCAGTGAAATTGTTGTTGCGGGCGATTTTAATGTGCACAACGCCACTTGGTTGAGCCACTCGGGTCTTCCAACACAGGAGGGTTGCTATGTTGAGCTGTTTGCAGAGTGCAATCAACTCACTCAATTGGTGAAGGAACCGACGTACCTTCCACGCGTCGGTGGGCAAAGCCCAAAAGTCCTAGACCTTTTTCTGACTTCACATCATGAAAAATATGATGTAAAAGTCCTTGCACCTCTTGGTAACTCCGACCACTGTACTGTTTCCGCTGAGTTTTCGTATTCTAGTTTACGCGCCTCTTCGATTAAAGCCCCGAAGAGGACTGTATGGCTTTACGAAAAAGCAAATTGGGTTGCGTTAAATGATTTTTTTCGTAACTTTAATTGGAAATTGTGTTTCGCTGACAGAGACATAAATGCCGCGGCTACAATGGTACAAAATATTATTTTATTAGGTATGCGGTCCTTCATACCTTCTAAAAAAATTAGCATTAAACCCAAGGACCACTCATGGTTTAATGAGAATTGCAGGATTGCAGTCAGGTCGAAAGAGGAAGCCTTTCAAAATTGGCGTTCTAACAAGAATGCTGACACAGAAAGACTTCGCATACAGGCTAGGAATCGCTGTAATGCCGTGATCTCGCGCGAAAAGTTTCTTCACGAACAAAACGCGCGCAAAAGGGTCCTACTCTACCATAGAGGTAGTAAAAATTTCTGGTCATTCGTTAAAAGAGTGAAGAATCAGACGACATCGTCTACTCCAACTCTTATTATGAATGGCCAGACCTTCACTGACCCGGTTGATAAAGCTAATCTCTTGGCAGAATTATTTGCAAATAATTCAACGCTCCCGGATAGTTATCAACCACTGCCCGTCGTAGATTTTGTTTCTTCTGCAATGCCGGAAATTCATTTTCGAACTCGGGCAGTTAAAAAGGTTTTAGCAAACCTCAACATTAACAAAGCCTCTGGGCCAGATGGCATATCTGCCCATGTGTTGAAGAAGTGCGCGTCAACGCTGGCTTGTCCGTTGCGTAACCTTTTCAACATCTCCTACACGACAGGAGTTTTTCCATCTTGTTGGAAGGTTGCCAATGTTCAGCCAGTACCGAAAAAGGGCGAGGCTACGAACCCTGCCAATTACCGACCCATTGCAATATGCTCAGCACTCTCCAAAGTAATGGAGAGCGTAATTAACTTCCACCTTGTGAACTATCTTGAGCACAACGAATTGCTCAGTGACCGCCAATATGGTTTCCGTAGGGCCAGATCCACAGGGGACTTGATGGCGGTCCTCTCCGAAAAGTGGAATAAATGTATTCACCTTTTCGGGGAGAGTAAGGCTGTTGCTCTCGATATTTCCAAGGCTTTTGATCGAGTGTGGCATAAAGCCCTCGTTTCAAAACTAATTGCATTTGGTGTCGGTGAATCTTTTACTCGATGGATATCGAGTTTTCTTCAGGGTCGTTCTATACGAGTTGCGATGGATGGTGTTTTTTCAGAACAACATTCCATCAATTCTGGAGTTCCGCAGGGTTCCGTCCTATCCCCGTCCCTATTTCTGGTATTTATCAATGACCTTCTGTCATTGACCCAGAACCCAATTCATTCCTTTGCAGATGACAGTAACATTTGTCATTCATACTCGTTCAACAAGCGCCCAAACTCTTTGGAGATTGAGAGTAAAAGACGCACTATGAATGACACGCTCAATAATGACCTTAAATCAATCTCCGAGTGGGGTATTGCAAACAGAGTAGATTTTAATGCAAGCAAGACCCAATGTTGTCTGTTATCTCACAAAAGAATGGATTCACTCCTCCCTCCCCTCAATATGGGTGCTGTGGATATTGCGCAGTCAGCTGCTCTTGACGTTCTGGGCATATCAATTCAATGTGATCTACGTTGGAATGATCACATATTTAATGTGTCGAAAGAAGCTGCCAAGTGCCTCGGTTTTTTAAAACGGTGTAAAACATACTTCACTCCTGCTGACCTGCGTACTGTCTACACCACCTATATTCGGCCTAAAATGGAATTCAATTCGCACATTTGGGCAGGAGCTTCAAAATCCTCCTTGGAGTTCCTGGACCGAATTCAACAACGTGCGATATATTTGATAGGGGATGAAAATATCTCATCGTCTATTGGTTCTCTTGAGCACCGAAGGACCGTTGGGTGTGTAAGCCTGTTTTATAGGTATTACAACGGTAAGTGTTCGAGTGAAATACATGGCCTGATTCCACCAGGTCGTGTGTTTTCTCGTTCTACTCGGGCAACAAATCAAGCCCATCCCTTCGTAGTCCACTCGACTCTCAACAGAACCACGCATTATAGAGATAATTCGTTCTTCAGTCGCACGACACGTTTGTGGAACAATCTACCTGCGTCCGTTTTTCCCGACATTTTTGATATTGGCAAGTTCAAAACAAACATTCACCGACACTACTCCATCTTTCCCCCCTCCATTTAACCTATCATCCCTTCTTACGATCAACACTGTGCATTGCATGAATAGGGGGCATCCCCTGAGCGTTGGTTAATTTGTAAAAAAAAAAAAAATTCCTATGATTAATTTTAATATTTTTAACACTTTCATATTTCTGAGACTTTTTACACTCCATAATTGCTATATTTTTAAAAGTTTCGCCTCTTTCTAAATTGATAAAGTGCCATAAACAAGTCCAACATTGTAGGTAGTAGAAAAGTTTACATCTTAGTTCAGAAATCTGAGAAAATAAATCCAAGTTCAAGTTAATCCATCAAATATGTAGGTTACTCTGTACTACTTATAAATTTTTTTTTTTTTATAATCTTAAATTCAAAACGAATAAAATATATTAATTTTACTTAAATGTAGCTTCATATAATGTTTCTAAAGAGGATATTTTGTGAGTGATACGAAAATACACTTTAAAGATTGATTTTTATGAGTTCATTTTCTGATGTCGCAGAAACAATTTTAAATTTGTTGCTTTTTCGAGTATATTTTATAAGAGCTGCTAAATAACTCAAAAATATGATTATTGTATGTGTTATATTTGGGGGAACAACAAAAACAGTATCAAAAGCGATATTTTTAAGAGTATTTTTTCTGTGAGCTCATTAAACACTCAGAAAGGTGCCTTCTTTATGACTTAAATTTTAGAGCACTTCTACTTATCCTATTTAAAATTATAATTGGATTATGTTAGGGCACTGATCATTTAACATGTTCCATGTCAAAACCCCAAGCAGTTACATAACGAACATGGTCTGACCATTAAATAAAATTTCTAATAGAGATAATGACATAAAATGTTCAATATAAAATTATTTAACTTCTTTGAAATTCATTAATTCAAAAAACATAATTTTCTATTTTATTAACCTGAATTTATCAAGAGAAATATATAGTCAACTGTATTTCTATTGCGACAGATTATTGAACCCTAACTGAAACAATACCAAACTAACTAAAACGATTTATACCAGCCTTTGGCATAAATGCTATTATGTCCTTGAGCACGCACGAATACTCAGACACATACATACACACACATACACACACATACACACACATACACACACATACACACATACATACGCACTAGCTGGTGAATTTTCATGGCGCACTTCCAGCATGGGCGCCTCTAGTGCCATTATTGCAAATTTAGTTCGAAAACATGGAATTTGTGCTTAAAATGCAATTAACTTGGCAGGAAATGAAAATCAGAGTTGCCAGCTATGTACACACACACCCACTCACACATACATAAATACACACACATACAGCCATCCATCCGTGCACACAACTCAAACGAAATTAAACCAAAAAATAATAACTGGGAAAAGGTCAAAGGGTGTTAAATGTTAAATTGTTAGTCAGATAATTAACTACACAACCCCAACAACAAATATGCATTTCATGCAATTTCAAAGAACTTCAGGGGTCTATCATTAACTTGTAATGAGTTTTGCTTATGGCAAATTAAAAACTGTACGCTATTTTAATAATATTTATGCATTTAGAGTCGGTGGCTCGATTGGTTAGTGCGTTGGACTATGGGCCGAAAGGTATCGGATTCGATTCGAGCGACTGTCATCATCTGTTCTTGGAAAACATTTTCCTATACGCTCTGTACGCTTAACAAAATGATGAAAATTTTAAATAAAAGTAAAACATTTTTTTTTTTTTTTTAATATTGCATTCCATACAATACATATATAGGAAAATTCATATTGGACCATAACTTAAATATCCTCTCAAAAAATATAAACTGTATTTCGCACTAAGTTATTTCTGATCAGTGATCACTATCAAATATAATAAATTATCCCGATATCGGCACCGGAATTTGAAAACTCACATGTCAAAAATGTCTAAAAATTTCTTCAAATTTAAACATTTTACAGAAAAAAATATTGTACGTATGTATATATAACAATTGATATGATATAGAAAACAAAAACGTATTCCAATTAAAAATATTATTTGTTAATATTATTTAATTGTATTTACGCAATATTTAACTAAAAATATTAATTGGAATAAATTTAATATCACATGAATACAATCAAATGATTAATTGTGTTTGTAACTATTTTTTATTGATTTTGATATATTTATTTTTTTAGTACGCAGCTCTGCATATTTGTGTTTTTTCATTTTCGCAAAGCCATGAGAAATATATGTTGGCCGTATCAAAGAATGCCTCTATAGCCGCTGATGAATTCGCAGAATATTTGAAGCGATGTTGCCAATATCGAATTTTGCAAATTCGCAGAACCGATATCGACGCAACAGATTCTTAATAAATGGCCTGAATATAAAAATAGCATGAATATAAAATCGGCCTGAATATATTTAATCCAATTAAAAATAATATCATTGTAAAACATTCTTTAATTGGTTTTACAAAATGTTTAATAAATTTCTATTAAAAAACGTGTCATTCGAAAAAAATTTTTAGTTGATGTTACTAATTAATTAAAATTACACGATGAGAAAAAGTTCATAACTCTTAAAATATTCATTCAAATATAACACCTCACAGAAAAAAAAAATTCTTCAATATGATGAATTTATTCATAAATATTATGAATTTTTCACCAACTACCAGTTTCATCATATTGATACCACCGTTCATTAAATGACATATTAATGAATGTATTCATTATATATATGAACAAAATATTCAATACAATGAATTTGAATTGTCATATTGATGAATTTGTTCATAATATTTTTTCAAAAAAAAAATTTTTTTTATAAAATAAATCAAAAAAAAAGTGTTTTTAAAATTTTATTTAAAAAATAACAGAAAAAAAATTTATAAAAATTATCAGAAAAAAAAATTTTTAGGGAAGAAAAATAGTTCCGAAAAAACATTTTTCCAAAAAAAAAAATTTTTTGTTCGAAAAAAAAATGTTCGAAAAAAAAAAAATGGTTCGAAAAAAAATTTTTTCGAAAAAAAAAATTGTTCGAAAAAAAATTTGTTCGAAAAAAAAATTTTTTCGAAAAAAATTTCTTCGAAAACAAAATTTTTGTTCGAAAAAAAATTGGTTCGAAAAAATTTTTTTTTCGAAAAAAATATTTTTTTCAAAAATATATTTTTTAAAAATATAACTTTTTATTAATAAAAAGTAGTAATTATAATAAATATATTATAAAACATTTTACTAATTTATGCATGTCGAGCAAGCATTATATAAGAAATAACATACAAGAACTACGTGAGAACTAAGAAGTACGGCAAAAAATGAACGAAAAAAAAATATTTTGGTAGAAATTTGGTTTAATGAACAGCGTTCTTCAATATGATGAACATATATGTTGTATTTTATGTTTTGGTTCATTAATATTATGAAACGTATTCTTCACATACAGTCATCATATTGAAGAACACTTTTTCGACAGTTACCAAGCGTTCTTCATATTTATGATAGCATTCATAACATTGATGGCGTTAGTCATTAATATTATGAATGGTTCTTCAATACAATGAATCATGGTTTGAAGAACGAAATTCATCAATATAATGTACATTTTTTTTCTGTGCTTATATGTTGCATCATAAAACTAATATATCAAATTCAGTGCTCGATTTCGGTGCGATGTCCCCTGAAATCATAAATATCGAATATAGAATATGTTGCCTTATACTATTAGCTTTCCATAAAAAAAAAAATCCGATGAGGTTTTTTCTTAAAGTCTCGGAAATTGGATTTCAATATGAGTACCATATGACCAATTTACATATTTTGCAGTTATTATTATTTTTTTTCTATGTATTTTACCTAAATCTGAGGTTAAACGAATTTGAAACTATTTACAAATGTCATTAGCTATTTTATAAAAAAAATTACACTCTGAGAAAGGTTCTCACTGGCTCAAAATCTGTAAATTGGTATAAAATCTTCATGTAAAATATACTTTTTTCATGTTAATGACAAGATTTAGAAGTTATATCCCGTAAACTGATGGTACACCGACTCCAAAAGAGTTGTAGAATACCATGTTCGATTGTTTAAAATTAAAAACACAGTGAAAAAATCTTTTAAAATACAAAAATAGTACATCAATATTGGTGTTAATTTTGTGAAAAATAAAAAAAAAACTAGACTTTTTTTTAACATCATTTTTAACTATGAAGGACTCAAAATAAATTGTGGGCTGGTACTTTTAAAAAAATTAAAGTAAGATAATTAAGCAATCTTTCATTAGAATCAAAAATATTGTAAATCCGTTTACGTTTTCTATACTTTTTTCATCTTCTCAATTCTCAATAAAACATTTAATATATGTAAATAACAAATTTAATATCAATATAACAAAAAAGTTGCTAAATTTTCTTCAATTAACGACTTTTCTTTATTACGCGGCTGAGTTTCAATTAAAAATTAATTGCATTGATAAACATTTTATTTAATATTGTTACGAAATTATGTAATTTGCCCCATAGTGCAAGCAATCAACAAAAATTAATGAGACGCAAGACAATTCAGCGCACTAAGCATGTGTTAGAAAGAGACGGAAGATCATTCAGCGCACTGAGGCAGTGTGCGAGAAAGAGATGGAAGATCAGCGCATTAAAACACATGAGTGCGAATGAGATGCCAATAGCATGCGTCATCCACGAAACGAGTAGAAGGTTCTCGAAACGTGTCGAACTGATACATGCAGTATATAAGGGAGCCGCATCAGAGGTACAGCACTTCAGTTGTGATTTGATAGTGAACTAGTGCATCTCGTGAGCGGACATTGTAAAGATAAATTGTAGTAATACATCAGTGATTATAAGTGATTGTTATTAAAATGTTGTTATTTAAGTAAATAAAGCTAATTAATACTAGTTGAAATAATACTAGTTAAAACCAAATATTAGCGTGTTTTTATTTTGTACACAATCCAGCGATACGAACTCGTAGAACAGTTTTCCGTAGACTGAATTTTCGTAACAATATGTACATCATATTGATGAATTCCGTTCTTCAAACCATGATTCATTGTATTGAAGAACCATTCATAATATTAATGACTAACGACATCATGCTATCATAAATATTGATAACGATCAAAAAAGTGTTCTTCAATATGATGAACTGTATGTGAAGAAAACGTTTTATCATATTTACTTTTCGTACAGTTCTCAAGTAGTTCTTGTATGTTTTTTTCTTATATAATGCTTGCCGGACATGCATAAATTAGTAAAATGTTTTATAATATATTTATTTATAATTACAACTTTTTATTAATAAAAAGTTATATTTATAAAAAATATATATAAAAAAAATTTCGAAAAAAAATTTTCGTTATTTTTTTTTTCGTTATATTTCTTTTTCGAAAACATTTTTTTTCCGTTATATTTTTTTTTCGAAAACTTTTTTTTTTCTTAAAATTGTTTTATTCGATAATTTAAAAAAAAATGTTTTTTTTTAATCGAAAAATTTTGTCTGATATTTTTCAAATAAAATTATTACAACAACACTTTTTTCAAATAATTTTCTTACAAACATTTTTTTTTTTTTGAAAAATTTATATATATTATGAACATCTGGCAGTATCTGGTAGTTGATGAAAAAATTCATAATATCTATGAATAAATTCATTATTTTGATGATTTTTTTCTGTGTACACAGTTTTTATTTTTTGTCTAGGTTCCTCAGAGCTGTGATTTCAACTATCACAGGCTTCCTTCTCCACTAAGAAACATAATGTTTATAATCAGGGACTAAAACCCTTTGGATAATCGGTTCCGGTTCTGGTTCCAAAATTTTTTAAAAGATCTGTTGCGATTCCGTTTTAACAAAATAATTTTATATGTTCGGTGCCGTTTCCACACATTATTTAACAAATCGAAATTAATTACCGGTTCCTTGCATTCCCTGACAGGTACTATACGCCGCTGGAATATCGGTTATTTTTCAAAGATTTTTAACATAACGAGTCCGGTTCGCAAAATTATTTGGATTTAGGTTCCACACATTAATAACGGTTCCGATTCCGGTTCCGTAACCGTTTCCAAAAATCGAAACTGTACCGGTACTGATTCCGTATATATGCGGTCCCTATTTATAATAAACTCGCTACGCTATAAATTCCACTTTTTAGATCAATTTGGCATGGAATGCATGGAATGCAACTTAAAATGCACCTAAATTAATACTGAACAACATACAAATTTTCAATAATTTTTAAAAACCTTATATATTTCAAAATTTATTACACACTATTTTCGTTTGTTGTGCCTTGATATTTGAACTAATTTGTAGTGTATAACAAACTGTCGAAGTTAATTGTTCCACAATGCAATAAAGTGCAACCTGAGTCAATTACGTGACGCATTCATTAAGTCACCCCTTCATTAAATCGTTCAGTCAATCAGTCAGTCAGTCACTTACCTGATTGTTATTGGCGGTTACATTTATCGGTCGCGGTCGACGACGATGAATGCGCTTCCGTGCCGTTTGATAGATTTTCCAGTAGAGTACGAGTATTACCAGCAGTGGCACGTAGAATGTGCAACATGTGGCAAAGACCTGAAACAACACAAAGAAAAATTGAATTTATTTAGAGAAAAAGTGTGTTAAAGAAATAAGACCTAGTTCGGACACTTTTATATGCAACCAACTTGGCGTTGTCATAGAATGTGGTCAATAACACGTCTAATAGATATCATAAGACCGTTTTAATTTGATTTAATTTTGATGTGGAGAGATGCTTTCTTAAGTTTGCACTCACCTGATATGATACGTCCTGCGAAACCATGCATTTCTGTTGCTCGATGCGTTGCAGATAATCGGGGTCCTTCCAGCCGAATTGTGGTGCCAAAGAGACTATAACCGCTGCGAACCACACACAGAAAATCATCAGAAAAATGCGCCGGCTGGTACGTGAGTGCATGTAGTCGATGTTTGTGACAGCCCAGTAGCTGCAAAAATTTAAACCAGAGAAAAGGTTAGTAAATTCTGTTTATTAACTACTTCAAGTATAGCTAGAGTCGATCTAATAGTGCGAATATTCCGAAACGTCCGGAATTTTCTGTGATTTTTTACAAAATAACTATAAACTGTTGGAAAAAAAGTGTACATATACAAAAATAAAGTAAATTATTTCCGCTTTGTTTTAAAATAATTCAAAAAAATAATTTTTACGCAAAAAGTATTTTTAGTAAAAGAAACAAAACTTTTTGTGCCGTTCGAGATTATCTGTGATTTATTATGAAAAAAGTACACATTTTAGAAACAAAGTGTAAATTTACAAATAAAGCACATATCTTAGCTATAAATAATTAAAAAAAAAAACAATGTGTACGCAAATCGGATTTTCCATTTGAACCTCAACATGCACTTTCGTTCATGTCACGTCCGAATCGATCACTATTTAATTTATAACTTTTAATCTATCGTATAAAATTTATTAATATGCAGTTGTTTAGCTATGTTTAAATACTATTTGCATACAAAAAATCAAGTATATTCATTAATATGTCTTCGAGATATTAAAGTTTTAAGCGTACGAATGTCCCGTCCGAAACCACAGTAAATGCCACTAGTAATGCTCGTGTTATTGTATACAGTGACAATGAGAAGGGCATATTTAAAATACACAGAAAAAAAACTTCAATATGATAATATTTTCACCAACTATTATATTCATACTAATGATGATTTCAGTCGTTGTATTAAAATAAAGTTAAAATTGTTCTTAAACATCAAATTTAGAAAAATAAAAGTTGTTTTCACATTTATGTATATATAATTCCTATAGGGTTTATGTTTTTAATTGATAAATACTGTTTACTTGATTTATATATTCGATATATATATATATATTTTTTTTTTTTTGAGTTTTCTGAAATTTTATCGTTTATTTTGAAAAATATATTTTTTTATCATACCTTTTTTTAATATTTTAGGTTGATAAACAGCATTCTTCAATATTATATACATATTGGACTTTTGCAGTCATTTACCAATTTTATACTAAATTTAACATTGATGTTTTTTAGTGATCAATATTATGAACTGTTGTTCAATATACAGAAAAAAATGTACATCATATTGATGAATTCTGTTCTTAAAACCATGATTCATTGTATTGAAGAACCATTCATAATATTAATGACTAACAACATCAATGATATGAATGCGATCATAAAAATGATGAACGCTTGGTAACTGTCAAAAAAGTGTTCTTCAATATGATGAACTGTATGTGAAGAATACGTTTTATCGTATTAAAGAACAAATACATAAAATACAACATATATGTACATCATATTAAAGAATGCTGGTCAAATTCAGTAAAAATATTTATTTTTCGTTCATTTTTTGCCGTAATTCTAAGTTCTCAAGTAGTTATTGTATGTTATTTCTTATATGCATAAATTATTAAAATGTTTTTAAATATATTTATTTATAATTACATTTTTTTATTCATATATATAAAAAAAAATTGATTAAAAAACTTTTTTTTTCGAAAAATTTTGTTTCTCGATTTTTTTTTTTTTAATTTTTTTTCTGTTATTTTTTAAATACAATTTTTACAACAACACTTTTTTTCAAATAATTTTCTAAAAATTTTTTTTTTTTTTAATTCGTAAAAAAATATTGTATTCATAAATTCATAAACAAATTCATCAATATGACGATTCAAATTCATTGTATTGAATATTTCATTCTTCACTATGATGTTTGATAGTACGAATAATTTCATATCTGTATATAATGAATATATTCATCAATTTGTCATTTAATGAACGGTGGTATCAACACACAGAGAAAAAACATGATTGAGACATGATTGTGTCAAAACTATGGTTATAGCAATAATAGTATGATTGTTATTATCATTCCTGATTGTCGAATCATTCCCACTTTTTTAAAATGATTGTGTCTTTTATTAAATGATCTATGCAATCATATTATGATCAAATTGTATGATTAGATTATGTAATGATTGTGACAAAAATGTAATTCGAGTATGCATGATTGCCAGAATCATATTCATTATTGTGTCAATCATATTAGCATTGAAGCATAATTGATATAATAATAGTATGATTGCTGTTTGACAGCTGATGACAGCTGTTGACAGTTTGGCAGATTCAGTATTAAATTAGATTTCGCCGTGGCGGGTCAGCGTCGAACGCTTGTGAATTTTAATGTCCATTTATAAATGAAATGTGATACAAATAGTGATTAGTTATGAAAAAACTTCGGTTTTAGATCCTGAACAGAATGAGATCAATGCACGCTGAAACAAAGGCGTCCTCACTTCAGCTGTCGAACGAGCCGCACAAATATTCCAATTTTTCTACACCAGCGAACGTCAGCGTTTTTGCAACAAAATGGCGTTGCAAAGACAAATTAAGAAAATGAAGCGACGGAGCAGAGTTATTTAATAATCTTTAATAAAGTGTTTTTCTTTTAAATATTGAAGTTTTTTTTTTAATAAAGTAGTATTCTTAAATTTATTTGTTTCAGGTTAACGCAATCATTCAATGATTTGTGCAATAAGTGACGCTTGTGAAAACATGATTGAAACAATCATGCAATGATTAAAAACATGATAGAATCATTGGAAATCATGATTGAAACAATCATGTAACAATCATGCAACATGATTGCTACAATAATAATTCCAATCATTAAATGATACCGTCAAAACATGATTGTGGTGATCATGTTTTTTCTGTGCGTGAATATGATGAATCGGGTAGTTGGTAGAAAAATTCATAATATTTATGATTAAATTCAACATATTGATGATTTTTTTTTTGAACAATGAATCACAATGAATCATGGTTTGATGAACGAATTTCATCAATATGAAGCCGTTTTTATTTTATGTGTGTCTATACCGACGTTGCAATATCACTACAAATCTGATTCAAATATCAATAGTAATAATAATAATAGTTTGGCGCTCTAAATAGGACGTGCTCATTTGTTACCATGTTTGAATGCTTTATCATTGAAAGACAGATTATTCATTGATTTTCGATGACATTGTCTAAAGTATTTCTGAGTGGCAGGTACGGTTTCTGAACCATACGTTGTCGCCCAGTGGTTCCGAAACTTTTTTCATCGACCAAAACTCTGTATCTTTTGATGTAGTGAATATTTTTGAATGCGGTTTTTTTGTTTGTTTGGAAATTGATGAAATATGTTTTACAGATACTAAAAATAAGAATCTAATAATTAGATTCGTCTGCGTAATAAGGCAAATTTAAACTTTTATTTCTTTTTCAATTTTTGTACACAGCAAAAAATAATCGACGTAAATCTAGCAACCAATATTAATAGCATTCATTAATCAATGCAGCAATGAGATTCACAATTTTAATGAACATTTTTGCTATACTTCGTTATATAAGTAATTGCGTTCGCTAATATTATTATTTGTACGTCAATGCAGCAAATAATTTAGCCGGCCCAGTTTTACCAAATATAATTGCTGAAACTGCGCCGACTAATTAATTTGCTGCACTGACGTTTTTTTTTGATTGATTAATTGATTGATTGATTGATTGATTGATTGATTGATTGAAGGAGGGGGAGGGAGGGTGGTAGGTAAAACCCCTCTGTGCATCGCACAGAGTACACCTAGGCCATATCGTAGGCCCGTTGTGACCCCTCGGATCATGAGTCGACTGTAATATGTTGTAGCAGTTATGCTACTCAGTGGAGTTTAGAAATTTCGTGGATTTGACAAATTTTCTTAGTACTTTCCAGTCCAAGCTTACCAGTTGTTTTAATGATGAAATAAGCGGACCTCCAAAGTGGATGAATCTAAGTCTGGCAAATGCCGGGCAGTGACACAAGTAGTGTTCAAGCGTCTCTGTCTCTTCCTCACAGGCCTTGCAGAATTAGGAGTCTTCCCAATTTGAAAAGATGACCTCTTAGCTCATTATGGCCCGTGAGGATGCCTGTGTATTGTTTTAACTCCTTTTTATTAAGCGTTAGAATTTTGTTTGTTTTGGATTTGTTCGGGGGGCCCCATAGCCATTTAGTTGCTTGGCCCTCGCTCGATTCTTCCCATGATTTTTTGTGAAATCGATAAGCCCATGAGCTCATCTCGTTTTTTAGAAATTGGAAAGGTCTGCCGATTATGACTGAGATTGTGTCCATTTCTGATCCATTTCTCGCCAATTCGTCGGCTATTTCGTTCCCCTCAATGCTACAGTGTCCTGGGACCCAGATAATGTCCACAGTGTTAACAAGTAAGAGATCAGCAAGGGCCTCTTTCTATTGTAGAACCACTCTGGATTTCACCTTGTCCGCACTGACGTACAAATATTCATATTACCAAACGGAATTGTTGATTTAACGAACAATAGCAAATGTTTTCATTAAATTAGTGAATCTTATTGCTGGATTAATGAATGCAATTAATATCGGTTGCTATATTTACATTGATTTTTTTTTCTTTGTATAATGCAACAACTTTTTTTTGTAATAAGGTTTTTTTTTATTAAGTACTATTTTGCACGATTGCTAATAATTGATACTCAAAAATATATATTTTTTTGGTTTAAAATTTTAAACCTCTGAAAATGTTTAATAAGTGAAAATTTGTGAATTGGTTTTTTTATTTTGAGTTCTTTTATTTCCGTGAGTTTTAAAGATATTGCGCTCACGCTACATTTTTTTTTTTAAATACAACAACGACGCTTAGTTGATTTTTACTCAAACTGATAATGTTCATTTCATTGGTATTTCCCAAAAATTCTCTATTAAACTATTATTCTAACAAACACTTTTGATAAGAGTACTTATCAAATACATATCAGAATTAACAAAATCACTTCACAAATTAAGTAAATGTTAAAAGCTTTTTGTTTAATCTGCCAAATAAAAGTAATTTGTATAGTTTTGGTGATAACATTTTAGGTTTTCCCAATATTACTACAAAAGTGAACAATTTAAAAATCGTTCTTTCATTTAAATCGTTCTACAAAAAGTAAGTCTAACTGATTTTTGTGAACGTGACACTTTCGGCACTATGAAATTTAATTTGGTGTTTTGTGTAACATTTTTAGTTTTTCAGCAAGTTTTTGTGGAGGTTTTTACGCGGTCTAAAGCACAGATAGTAGAACCAAAATAATGAAAAAAAACTTCGACACATTGATTGCAGAGAGTGGGTGTAGTATATCACAAAATACAACCACAATGACAGCAACACACAAATCGCTTACTTTTAATTTGCATTTTTTTTTTTTGCAAACTTTTTTTTCGTTCTATTTGTTGCTGGCTCCAGTATCCTCCAGCGAGTTGAAACGACAAAGTGAAGTTTCATGTTCAATATTTTGTTTCCGCTTTGGCAACATGTCGTAGTAGTTTTTGTGCTTGTTTTTTTTTCTGATTTTTGTGTTGTTGCTGTGGTTGTACAACATGCGAATTTTCCATTTAATAGAACTTTTTGCACTCTGCGTTTAAACGAACTTTTGAACTTTCGCAAAAAATTTACAAAAATTGCAACAAACAAAAAATTAAATACTAACGTCCAGTGAAAAAATTCAGATTAATAGCACATATAAATTAGTTTAATATGAACCATATTACATTACTTTACAATGGATCTCCCAAAACTGGTCCAAATTTTAGTTGAATTTAAATATACAAAGCATTTTTATTAAATGTAAAAATGTTGTATCAAATAAGTAAAGTATATGAAATATAAGAAACATTGTATATAAAATTTTGAAATTCCATTCTTTGTCAAAAAGGTAACATATTTAAAAGTCAGATATTCAATTCAAAATTATGTGTTAAGTGGGTGTCACAGACTTCAAAGGTGTTTTCCATTGAATCACCTTAATGCTTCATTGCCCCAAATACAGTTATTTTTTCATAAAAGGACAAACTATATTTTTGTTTGTCCTTTTATGATAAATTTTTTTATATATTAAAATTGAATTCTAGTAAACTGAGCAGCTTTGAGTGTGAGATTTATTGTAAATAATTTCTCTGCAAGTTGTCAGAGCAAAAAATGTGTAATCAATACATTTTTCTTATTTTTCTTGCTGCAAATATTACGGAATAGTTGAAATTATGAACCCTATCTCTGATTAAAATGCTAATAAATATTGCTGAAAACACAAATATTTACCAGCTACATAGATGTTGACTTTAGCATCTAATGTAGAATCATTTATTTTTGAATAGCTTATTTTTCAATGCTGAAATATAATTTATTTACATATTTTCAAAAATAAATCCCATATATCGCTTAACAGAAACTTCGACATATGTTCTAGTGATGATCAAAAATTTCTTGTTCTTGCATTTTTTGGAAGAACAAGAGCGAGAGCAAGATCGAGATTTTCTTGCAAGAACAAGAGCAAGATAAGGAATGCAAGAACAAGAGCAAGTGCAAGACTAACACTGCAAGAAATGCAAGAAAAGCAAGACTCCTACGTTTTTTAGCATTTTATTGATTCAGAATTCATGAATTGCTATTCATATTATTATTTTTGTTCTACTTGTATACATAGTTTTTTGTTAATTGTCAATTCATGAAGTTTTTTTAAGTTAAGTTCTATGTGCATTATTTCATTTAACTTATAAAACCAAAAAAATATATATATATATGAACATTTTCACAGTGTACCTCATTTAGCTGAAATATTGCTTTTTGTGTTTTTCTTTTTTTCACAAATCTGCTGATTCGTTTGAAAGTGCATCATCAACAAAAATACGAAGCTTTTGATAGAATTTTTGGCGGGAAATTTTTTGTACCACAAAGAAAACTCGTTGTTATTGCCAACAACATAGCTGTACTAGATACATACACGTAGTGTGGTTCCATGCGTCTGTCCATTGTCATGCGTCCATCTGTTGTCATTCGTCTGTTTGTTGCCATGCGATACGGGATAGCAACGAAGAGTTGTCGTTGTGAAAGTGTGTGTATACGCATCGTTATTCGTTATTGTTGTATTCACTTATTTCTGTTAGTGTTCGCTATTTAGCGTTTGAGTTTGTGTTCGCAAATATAAGTGTTACCCTGCAAGATATTATTTGTGTTCTCTTGACATACGGTACGTGTAGCATACGGATTTTTTAATTTCTTACGAAAACAGAAATATGCCTATACGAAATATTCCTTATATTTATTATGAATGTATATGTTCATTTTATTATGGCCCTGAGATTTTGAATTGTCTCACTTGATTTATACAATTATTTTTTATTAGTTAATTCTTGTTAAAATATAATTCAAATTTGTATGTTAATGGATTTTTTTGTTAGTAAAATAATTTATTTTTTGTTGAAGACATTGAAAATAAGTAACTTAAATACAATAAGTGTTCAAATTATATTCGTTTTCATAATTAATATGCCGTATAAGATATGTTATAGATCTTTTATTTAGAATTCAAAAATTAAAATTTTGCAAGATTCTTGCAAGCAAGAGCAAGAAATGTATTGCAAGAACATGACCAGGAACAAGATCATACTTACCTATGCAATAACAAGAGCAAGAACAAGATTACCATTTCTTGTCCTGTTGTTGCAAATGATTATCACTAATATGATCAATTTCAGTTCAGTTTCAGTTCAGTTTCAGTTTCAGTTCAGTTTCAGTTCAGTTTCAGTTCAGTTTCAGTGCAGTGTCAGTTCAGTTTCAGTTCAGTTTCAGTTCAGTTTCAGTTCAGTTCAGTTTCAGTTCAGTTTCAGTTCAGTTTCAGTTCAGTTTCAGTTCAGTTTCAGTTCAGTTTCAGTTCAGTTTCAGTTCAGTTTCAGTTCAGTTTCAGTTCAGTTTCAGTTCAGTTTCAGTTCAGTTTCAGTTCAGTTTCAGTTCAGTTTCAGTTCAGTTTCAGTTCAGTTTCAGTTCAGTTTCAGTTCAGTTTCAGTTCAGTTTCAGTTCAGTTTCAGTTCACTTTCAGTTCAGTTTCAGTTTCAGTTCAGGTTCAGTTCAGTTTCAGTTTCAGTTCAGTTTCAGTTCAGTTTCAGTTCAGTTTCAGTTCAGTTTCAGTTCAGTTTCAGTTTCAGTTCAGTTTCAGTTCAGTTTCAGTTCAGTTTCAGTTCAGTTTCAGTTCAGTTTCAGTTTTCATTACAAATCAGTCGACGTAACTGAGTTGTAGTCGAAAAAGCGACAAAGTCGGAGCGTAATAGTAACATTATATTTGTTTTGTTGAACTTGGATTTTTATCTCACTACAACATTTTTTTTCGCTTTATATATTTTTTGTCACTGACATGCCAAAGAGGAAAATGTACATTTTTAAAAATGTTGCGAAATAAAATTATAGGTAAAGTTTAAATTTCTTTAAAAATTACTAAAAACATTTTTTTTTTCATTTTATGTTATTTTGAATTATTTGTCAATTATTATAACGTATGTAAAATATCTTTAGATTTGGACAACTTACTGAATTATAAATACGGATTTTGTGTGGCTTTATGCTGACCAAAACGCAAATATTTTTGTTTTTTGCCATAACATTTCATAGGTACAAGATAAAATAGTTATGTAGAGACAATAATTGTTTCTTTTTTAAGCACATAACAATTGGCTTTATTATTTAAAAATAATTTGCCAAATAAAATTTTTGCTAATAACAAAAATTCAAAAAATAATGATGCCAATCGATAGCTGCTTTAAAAACAAACAATTAATATGTTTACACTACTATTTTAGCTTGCACCAATAAATAGTTTTAGTAAAAATACTAAAAAGTTCGAAAAATTGAAAATCTTGTCATGCCAAAAGGGCGAATATTTTCATTTTATTGCTATAACTTTTTATTTGTGCAAGATAAAATAGTAGTCTAAAGCCATTAATTATTTGCTTTCAATGCATCTTTCGATTGGCATCATTACCTAAAAATAATTTGTCAAACATGTTTATTGCAAATAATAAAAATTTAAAAAAAAAATGATGCCAAACGACTTTACACCACTATTATATCTTCTTCCAATAAAAACTTATGTCAAGAAAACGAAAAGATTCGCCCTTTTGGCATGACAAACTTTTCAAATTCGCCCTTTTGGTGTTGTCTTTTGTAGTTAGATATCCAACAGAATCTCACACGATTTTGGCACAGTATACTTAGGAAAAACTACATTTAAAAAATGTAAAAAAATGCATATTACATATTCGCCCCCCCTTGGGCATGATTATGACAATATATTGATGCACTTATTTAAAATAAGAACACTTCATAAAATAACACCGAAAAAACGAATTTATATTGATTTTCGTTAGTGTTGATCATTTGGTCTTGCTGCAAGAGTCTTGCAAAATTTTACTATTAAAATTTCAAGAAAAGGAAGGTATACAAATAGCTTAAACTGCATATTAATGAATATTCTATTCGATTTCATAATTAGTATGCAGTTTAAGCAATTTTTATACCTTCTTTTGCTTGAAATTTTAATATTAAAATTTTGCAAGACTCTTGCAGCTAGACCAAACGATCATCACTAATTTTCGGCGTCCATTTTGGTTTGACATATTATTTGTTCTGAAATTTATTGGGAAACTACAATAAAACCACATTTATCGTTTCTGGTTTAAGTAAGGTTTAAGTAAGAAGCGTCGAAAAAATCTTTCAACGAGTCACTACAACAACAGTTTAGTTGGCAACCCTTAAAGCCTGCCAAGGAAAAGATCTTCAAGCGACTACCTAATTGAAATTGTATTTTTTATTATAACCTTTCTTTAGTCAGCTTATTTTTTTATTAAAAAAAAATGCATTTGTATGGAATTTGCTAAATTAAAATTTTCATTTCAAATATTCACAATGCAGTGACTCGAATAATACGATTTGTTGTCAGTGCTGCTTGCAATTTTTTTTTGTATTGTGTTATTATTGCTATTCTTCGACTTGTTGTCCATTGTTACAATCTCAGTTGTTGCTGCTGATGTTGCCAATCTATGGCGGCTTGATTGCTAAACCAATCAAATTGCTGCAACTTGCATAAATTGTATGCATTACTTTTAGCATCAATTTAATGGATATAGTGCATTTAACAGTGAAATATAAATTAAGTTTAAGGAAATCATGACATGGAAAGAAAACTTTTTAATTTTAGTTTGTTTTAAATATTCATCAATAAGATGTTTATTTCTCTTTAAAAAATGTGTAGTAAAACAATTAAAAATTTACTACACATACATTTGTTTTTACTACAATCTGTATTTATGCAAAGGTCAAAATTATTTTGATTTCATTGATTTGAAATCAACTGACAATATCAAATTAAGTTATTTGATAGTTTCTTTAATTTTAATATTTTATATCTCTCCAGGTATTTATTATTTTTTGTAATTAATACATTTTCTGTTGAATATCTATAGTTGAAGTGTTGGATGCAGAAGGTGCGTTAATCAATTTGTCTTATATTTTACACCGCATAATTACCCTCAGATAACTGTAGTTTACATTCTTTTTTTTGTCAAAACAAAACCCTAATATTAACTTTAATTAGTTAACTTGCTGCACATTTCAATTGTAATAATCTACAAAATTGTATGTGCAATTTATGCAGCTGTCTTGAATATACATTTTTTCCTTTTTTTAATCTCCACCCATCTCCGCCCATTCAACACTAAGTTATTTCCAACTGCCAACAGCGCACAAAAAGTGTATGAATTATTTTCTTATTTGTGCTGTTGCATAAAATACCTGCAGCAACAGCAGCTCCCAGCTGCACAATGTCAGCAATATGACAGCGTATCTGTCTGCTACCCATTGCCATTGCCACTGCCACGCCCATTGCCCCCTAAAAAGCGTAACAAATTAAAATATTAGCCGCCTGCAGGGATTCGTAGTCATTATAATTCATTGTGTTGTTGATGATAATAATAATGATTATGATAATGCTGTTTTTTTAATAAATGCAGATTTCGATGCAGCTTCATTTAAGTGTTTATTTAATTTTTCATCTTACTTTTTTTCAAAAATTAAAACTGATGAAAGAATGATAATAATTTTGAACATTAGATTGGACTATGCTCTGCATTATCATAAATCGTAATATTATAATTTCATAATATTATAATATTATAATTTTTTTTATTAGTGTAATTCAATTAAATTTCACAATTTCGCGCATACAATTTTATTTATAAAATGATTTTATTAATTGTTTTATATATATTTTCAAAAATTTAGCTGCTGTATTATTAAGTCAGACAGGCAACGTGTTCATCTACGGCTGGCCGAACAAAAACAAACAAAAACTATTAAATCAATTTACGAATTTTTCATTTTGCACGCGCGTGCCGTTAAAACTCGTCGTGTAATTCATCATTGCGACGACACCTTCACCCACTCACCTCAACTCTGAACAATCGAAACGATTGCATACCACCCCATGCTACCCTATATCATACCCACATAGCCCGGGCTACAAATGCTGTCGGCTTCAATTTCTCATGTGTGTCTCTGAGTGCCTCACACGCTGCCAATAAAGCGATTTATGCTGATGATAAATTGATTGACTTCAATTCAATATTCGCAACAATTTTTCGTCAAGCACGATGCAGCAGCGCCGCGTCGTTCAAAGAAAAATCGATTGAAAAATGAAAAACAATCAACATGAAAAGTCAGCAGCCGTTTTGAGTGTTTGTAGCCGGTGGCAATGTCGACGGCGGCGATTGTATCCTGAAGATATTATTTATTATAAAATATTTTTTAAACTGATGGCTAACAAATTGTGGCTGAGTGCAGCAGAATATGCGCTAAATGCGATACAAAAATGATGCCAAAGTAGGTGAGAAATGTTGTGATGAAGTGTGTTAAAAGATGTTGGAAACATTTTAGGTTTAGGCGGTATAAAAGGTTAACAAAATGTTAACAAAAGGTTAACAAAAAAATATGAAGTTAATTAAATATTCGCTACGCAGTCAAACTATTTGCACATTTTCCAAAGTAAAATTAAAGCTAAACTTTATAGCGGAACTATTATGCTAAAGGGGCGAATTTGTAATTTTTGATATTTGCGTTTTTTACATTTACATCCTCAAGTATACTGAACCAAAATGACCTGTGATTTTGTTCGATATTTCTAGCAACAAAAGACAAAACCAAAAGGGCGAATTCGAAAAATTGAAAATCTTACCATGCCAAAAGAGCGAATCTTTTCGTTTTTTTGCCATAACTTTTAACTGGTACAAGCCAAAAAATGGTGTAAAGGCATAAATTGTTTGTTTTTAAAGCACCTATCGATTGGCATCACTATTTAAAAATATTTTTTTAATTTTTATTACTTGCGAGAAAAAGGTTTGGAAATTTATTTTTAAATAAGGATGACAATCGATAGGTGCTTTGAAAACTAACAATTAATGCTTTTACATTACTATTTAATTTTGCACTAATAAAGAGTTATAGCAAAAAAACGAAAAGATTCGCCCTTTTGGCATGACAAGATTTTCAATTTTTCGATTATTTTCAATATATAACTGGATTGTAATATTTAATAATTTGTCGAAGGGAACAAATCGATAATGAAATAATTCTTGAATATGCTGAGTTTAAATGATTAAATTCTTAAAAATTTCCTTTCAACAAAAAGAAAGGGAATCTCTTTTGGTCTATAAAAATTGAATTTATAATCTAAATATACCCAAAAAAATAAATTATATACTGAAATTTTAAAGTACACTAAAAATAGTTTACAAGTTTTATTGATACTATTTCAGTAAAATACCATAATACCATCAAAAATATAATCATGAGTTACTTTCGTTACGATGCATATTTTCCTAAATAGGTAGTAATTTCAAATCTATAAAACTTTTATTATTTTTAAGTTTTGTGCTATCTTTGTGTAATCTTTGTGTATTGAGCATTATCCATAACAAAAATATAGATATAAGTTTTCACTGCATAAGTCCGAGTGAAATACGTTTGTTTTAGAAATAGTCGCCGCAATACAATAAAACACATGAGTGTAAAAGAGCTGAAATTTACATGTAAGCATCACATTTACTCGTTAAGTGTAGAAGTTTATGGAAATTTCAACAAACTGACAATGTGCTGCACATGAGTATAAAAGAGATAGAGATATAGGCAATCTCGTTATGTGTAGAAAAAATATGTGTGGAAACTTCTAGAAAAAAAGTTTATGGAAACTTCTAGAATTCAGCTTTACTGTATATAAAAGCATTTGTTCGGTATTTGTCTGAATAATTAGATCAATATTCTTTACCGAATACGAATATCAACAATTTTGAAACAATTGAAATTTTAATTATATATTTTGTAGAATGGTTTTACCTATATTTTAGTTGCGGTTAAAGTATTGTATTTTAATTTAAACATAAGTTAATTAGATATATTAAGTGATCAGTAGGGAGCGGATTTATATGCAAATGCATATTTTAACGAAGCCTCAAATTTAAGTCGGTCTAAAACAGAAAACTAAATTGAAAAACTAATTTAAATTATGGTCAATCTGTTTTGCATATTTTGAATATTTTACATATTTTGCATAATTTGAATATTTTACATATTTTGCATATAAATTAAATATTTTGCACATATTTTTCATATTTTGCATATAATATGCATATAATTTGCATATATTTTGCATATATTTTGCATATTTTCGGAATATCATTTTGCATATAAATCCGCTCTCTAGTGATCAGTTTCGAATGTATTTGCGTTAATGTTTTTATTTTTACAAACTTACGGAGAAATTTAATATAAATTTAATTTATATATGCTGCAATCAAATAAACGGCGAGAGTTGTTTTTATTTACACCGACATTTAGAAAACTAGTTGCAATAAATACAAAAAAAAGTAACATACACCTCACGTTACGCATAGTGATGGCGACGTAACTTTAAGTTGCTGTTGGTCCCTGACAGCAGCAACAACCGGACCAACAGAGCACAAGGACGTTGCAACGCATTTCATGCTTTAACATGAAAATCCACTCTTTCAAAACACTGACACTAACGCAAAATTGCAGTAACAGCAAAAAAAGAAACAGCAGAATCAAGTGAACGGACGAAAAAAACTACTTACTCCCGCCCCCTACTTTACCGAACATGTACACGAAAAATACATGAAAAGTACATGAAAAAGTATAAAAATTAAACAAAATAAAAAGTAATAAATTTAAAAACTTTTCACATAGACGTTTTAGTTTTTATTACTTTACTAGCTGGACCCGTGCACGACTCGTGCCGAGATTTTGTGGAGTGATTTTATTAATATAAAGAACATTTTTATTATTTATATCATCCCCGTAGAACGCTTTCCCGTAGAATTATTCCCGGTAGAATTCTTTCCCGTAGAATTCTTCCCCGTAGAGTTTTTCCCAGTAGAAGTTTTAGTGTGGTGAATTTTATTATGGTGTGTTTTAGTGTGGTGAATTTTGGTGTGGTGAGCTTAAGTGTAATGAATTTTATGTGGTGAATTTTAGAGTGGTGAGTTTTAGTGTGGTAATTTCGGTATGGTGAGTTTCGGTGTGGTGAGTTTCGGTGTGGTACTATTGAAACAACAACTGTCCTATAGATAAATTTGTATAGGATTTTTCTTGATTGTGAAATTATTATGAAATTTATTTAATATATGATTATTTTTACTATTAATATTGGTCAATAGGATGCATACCATCAGTTCAAAAATATTTAAACAATTAATAAAAACGAATATATTATTAATTACTTTAATGCATTATAAACATAATTCTTTATTGAAATTCACTTATAAAAAATGAACATATTTTGAACACCTCATGCTTTAATATCCAATAGCACGTATGTATTTCTTTTAATAAATACGAAAGGTTCAAAGGTTTTTAGATGACATAAATTGAGTTCTTATTAATGAAGAACTTAATAATGTGGATATTCACAAAAAAAAAACAAGCGACCATAGCCATAGTAAGACAATTATTATTATAGGAGAAAAAACATAAAACCAATAGTATTTACTTTTAAAGTAAATTGAGTTCTTATTAAATTGAGTTCTATTTAAATTCAATAATATTGAATTTCTTAGATTAATGGTACTGAATTTTTCAAAAACTATCAAAATCATTGAAAACGGTTTTTGTCATTGAACGAAAAGATACTGTTATGTATTGTTTTTTTACTTTAATGTTTTTTACTTGTTTGATTTAATATTAATTTACATAAGTTGCTCAGATTTCTCCTGTTCATATATTTCATTTGGAAAACTATAAATTTTCATTTGAAATAGAACGTTACGAAAAGGAGAAACTGCGGTGGTAAGTTGTTTTTATTTATTCTTTATAATATCTTAAAAAACATGTAAATTATTTTAGAAATAAAATTTCACATTATCGTGAATTTTTAACCGCAACATTTCGTAACCGGAACATTTTATTTCGCATCTCAAGCCGATTTGTCTGCGATATTGTGCATATCGACGCCTGCACACTTCGCAATTTGTCTTCGATTGTCTGCATCGCTGCGCAAACTCACGCCTGCGCCTATTTGCAAGATCAAGATACAAGATTAAAGAATAATATTAATTGTTTGCGACACTGCGTATTAAACGACTGCGCTCTTTTTGCAAATTAATATTGTCGTCTACGTTTGTATAGTCCGTGGAAATGCAACATACGCCACCTCGTCGGAGTCAGCGTATTATTGAAGCTTCAAGGTCTCGCACGTCCAGCATGCCGGAAACTAATTCTGAAGTTTTGGATGCGGCATCCCATGCTGCATTCTTTGTTCCAGTAACAAGGCAAGAATCATCTCCAGTTGCTGAAGTTACAAGTAACATTAACGTTGCCTGCGCTAGGAACGTTGCAAGTTTAAGCTCAACAGAGGCATGTTCTTCCGGAAGAGTTGCTTCTTGCACCAACGCCATCATAGTTCATCCGGACGATCATGTTGCAGCTATGAGGAATACAATTGCTGACCTAGAACGCCGTCTGAGAGAAGCTGAAATTCAAAATGTTCAAGCGCGACCGTTGATTGCGCCTGAAAATATACACGCTCCTGCTTCACAGCCGCCACAAGCAACGAATTGGTATCAGCAGTCAGCGAACGCATCATCCACCAACATGCTACATCTAGCGCAGCAGCCATTTCCAGCACATGCAGATACACAATCAGTGTTTTGCAAGAGTCGCCCCGCTAATCCATCTTCTGCTGTTCAATCTTCGGCCAGCAACTATGTGCCCCCTGGACCAAGTTCGCAAACTTTATTTTGCAACAGTCGCACTGCTTTTCCAACTGCTGCTGCTGTTCAATCTTCGGCCACCAACTATATACGTCCTGGACCTAGTTCGCAAACTTTATTTGGCAACAATCGCATAGCTCCAACAGCTGCAGTTCAATCTTCAGCCTACAACTATATGCTTCCTGGTGCATGCTCGCAAACTTTATTCGGCGACAGTCGCGGTACTCTTCCGACTACATCATTACATTCGCCAGAATATAACTATATGTATTCTGAAGTCAACAATCCATGCGTTCAGAATATGCATCATGCACCGAGAAAACTTCAAGATTTACCAGAATTCTCCGGCAAACCGGAAGACTGGCCAGTTTTTTATACAGCGTTTGTTGAAACTACGGCAGCATATAATTATTCAAATTTGGAAAACAATCTGCGGTTAAATAAATGTCTTAAAGGCGAAGCAAAAGAAGCCTTGAAGTCTCTTTTAATTCATCCCAATAACGTTAATGAGGTTATACAACAACTTTCATTTTCATACGGTCGTCCAGAGCAGTTAATCCGAAGTCAGCTAAAGAAAGTTCGAGAAATTGTACCAGTTCCGGAAAATCAACTGCCAAAACTTGTACCATTTGCGATTGCAGCTAAAAACCTCGCAGTTTTTCTACAGTCCGTCAACGGGATGCATCATCTAGCAAATCCCACATTGTTGGAAGAATTGGTTGCCAAATTACCAATGACCAAACGCATTGAGTGGGCTAGATGTGCCGCATCAATTATGCCGTATCCAACTGTCAAGGATTTTAGTGACTGGCTGTCAGAAATAGCAAGATATATTTGCTTGGTTCCAGATTGTTCTTATGAAGAATCAAAACGTCGCCCGGTGCTGCATGCAAATACCAACAAGCAGTTCAAAAATGTCAAATGCATCATTTGTGATGGAGGACACAAGAATGTTGATTGTCACCGCATTACTGATGCCACCGTGCCAAATAGGTGGATCATAGTTAAACGCCATCATCTTTGTTTCAGTTGCATGGCTACCGGACATTCAACTCGTACCTGTCGTCGCCGAAAACCATGCAATGTCAATGGATGTGAACGAATGCATCATAAGTTGCTGCATGATGACTCACGTACAACCAACACATCTGTGGAACCTCAACAAGCAAATGCATCAGATGATATTAGGCCGGTCCTCAGCTCTTCATCTGTTGAAGCGAGAACCAATAAATTACTTTTTCGAGTTTTGCCTGTTACTCTATATGGAGTCTCGAAAAAGGTAAACACATACGCATTATTGGACGAAGGTTCATCTATCACAATGATCGACAAAACCTTGATAGAAGAACTTGGATTGGAAGGCCGACAACAAAAATTAGATATACAGTGGCTCGGAGGTCGTTCTGCGCATGAGCCAGCCCTAGTCGTGGATTTGAAGGTCAGCGGTTTAAAAATGAAGAAACACCATAAATTAAGCAATGTATTTGGTGTCGAAAACTTGAATCTACCTACGCAAAGCATGCATATAAGCGAAATATCACTAAATGCAATTTCTGCAAAAGCAATTTCAACGCAGTCGTATACTAATGCAACTCCTAAACTTCTAATCGGACTTGACCACTGCCATTTGGGTCTGCCATTTGAGTCCATGCGTTTAAACCAAAATGGACCATACGCCGCCAACACCGAATTAGGATGGGTAATTTTTGGACCAACCAAAGAAGGACTCACGTCAACGTCTACATGCTTATTCGTAGACTCTCCAGCAGAAGATAACCTACACCAGCTAGTATCTAATTTCTTCAACACTGAAGCGTTTGGTGTAAGAGCGTCGCCTCCGATTGAAAGTGATGTTGATCTCCGCGCAAGACAAATAATGAAGGCAACAACTGTACATGTCAATGAAAGATTCCAAACGGGGTTATTATGGAAAAGCGATCACGTAAAGCTTCCTGCGAGTTTTGATATGGCGAGACAGCGTTTAGTTGGAGTGGAGAGGAAGATGGCACGTGATAAGCAGTTTGCCGAATCATATAAGGCAAACATCGATAGCTACGTATCGAAAAATTATGCCCGAAAGTTGAGTTCAAAGGAAGCAGCCAAAGTTGGACCAAAGACGTGGTATTTGCCCCACTTCCCAGTCATAAATCCTAACAAGCCAGGGAAGGTTCGGTTAGTTTTCGACGCTGCTGCGGAAGTTGGAGGAATATCGCTCAACTCACAGTTACTGAAAGGACCACAGGACTATAGAGCACTGCCAGCAATCCTGTTCCACTTTCGTGAAGGTCCCATTGCTGTGTGCGGAGACATCAAGGAGATGTTTCATCAGGTGCTGATCCAGCCGGAAGATAGATGTGCTCAACGTTTTCTATGGCGTGACGGCGATAACACAAGATCACCAGACGTATACGAAATGGTCTCAATGACATTCGGAGCTGCATGTTCGCCATGCTCTGCTAACTACGTCAAAACAAGAAATGCTCTGGCGTACAAGGAGAAATATCCACGAGCAGTTCAGTCCATTATAGACTACCACTATGTAGATGATTTTGTTGACAGTTTCACGTCGGTTCCAGAAGCAATTATGGTCTCAACACAAGTACGAGACATCCATAAAAAGGCGGGTTTTGATCTGCGAAAGTTTTCTTCGAATTCGCCGGAAGTTATTGAAGCGCTTGATGGTTCTGAAGCAGATATGGCGATTAATACCAAAGAATGTCTATCGTCTGAAAAAATTCTTGGTATGTTTTGGCAGCCTCAGACCGACAGCTTTGTATTTCATCTGAAATTCAATTATGTTGACAAGAGCGTTATCAACACTGGCCGTACACCGACAAAGAGGGAACTTATGAGTATTGTAATGTCTATATTCGACCCTCTTGGATTGATAAGCCACTTTACTGTCATTGGAAAAACGCTGTTACGCGAAGTGTGGAAGCGAAGCGTGCGTTGGGATGACCCTTTACCATATGAAGTCGCAGAAATGTGGGAAAAATTCCGAGTGCAACTAAAAAATGTTTCATCATTTCGTATTCCCCGACACTATTTTCAACATTGTTCTTCAACTCCACATGATTTGCAATTGCATGTGTTTGTAGATGCCAGCGAAGAAGCCTTCGCTGCCGTAGCATACTGGAGGTCATATAGTGCAGATATTGGCATCAACGTTTCCCTTATTTGCGCTAAATCAAAAAGCGCACCTTTGAAGCTATTGTCGGTACCACGCCTTGAATTACAAGCTGCAGTGTTGGGAACACGCCTGATGAAAACCATATTGGAAATGCACACAGTCAACATAACTCGGTGCGTGTTATGGAGTGACTCTAAAACGGTTGTAAAATGGATACAGAGTGAACATCGTCGTTACAAGCCATTTGTAGCTCATAGGATTGCGGAGATTTTGGATGTATCTAAGCCAGAAGATTGGAGGTGGATCCCAACCAATGAAAATGTGGCTGACGAAGCAACACGCACGAAAACCCGAATTGATTTTAACCCTACGTCACGCTGGTGCCGAGGTCCTGCATTTTTACAAGAAAAAGAAGATTGTTGGCCAGTTATCGCTTCGAATACAAATGACCTGGCTAGAGACGATGAAGAAGTTCGTGCTAAAGTTACTTTAGTCATTGTTACAAATAGTTTTTTAGATGTAAGTCGCTTTTCTTCATATATGAGACTGAAAAGAACCGTCGCTTGGGTTCATCGCTTCATTCAACACTGTAAGAAGGAAAAAATTCAACATTTCGAATATGGGCTCACGGCAGTTGAACTGGAAATTGCGGAAAATACATTAATTCGATTCGCTCAGAAAGAGAGATATGGTGATGAATTGAAACTAATACAAAGCGGACAACAGTTACCTCTAGACAACAGTCTCCACACATTGACGCCGTATATTGACAGCAATGGTCTTCTTCGTGTGAACGGTCGTTTGGATGCTGCCAGTTGTTTGACATATGCCACTAAACGGCCAATTATCTTGCCACCAGATCACCTTATTACAAAATTAATGATTGCTTATGAACATTGTCTGATGAGACATCAAAATTTTGAAGCGGTGATATGCAAAATACGAAGACATTTTTGGGTCCCACGTTTACGTCAAGTTTTACGATCAATATCTGCTAATTGTGTGATCTGTAAAATTGCCAAATCTACGCCGTCAATACCATTAATGGGACAACTGCCATGTGATCGGCTTACACCATTTGTAAGACCTTTCACATACACTGGACTCGATTACTTTGGACCAATAATAGTATCTGTTGGACGTCGTCGTGAAAAACGCTGGATAGCACTGTTCACGTGTCTCACCATTCGAGCCGTCCATCTTGAAGTGGCTTATGATTTGTCCACTGATGCTTGTATAATAGCCATTCGAAATTTCATAAATCGTCGTGGGGTGCCTAGTCGAATACGCTCCGACAATGGAAAGAACTTCGTTGGAGCCAATGAAGAAGCAACCAGATTTTCTGAAGTGTTCGACTATGTAGCAGTACAAGCAGAACTGTCATCTAAAGGTATCGAGTGGTTATTTAACTGTCCTGCAAATCCATCAGAAGGCGGTGTATGGGAGCGCATGGTTCAGTGCGTCAAACGAGTTCTACGTTGCACGTTAAAGGAAGTGGCACCGCGTGAACATACGATGACTGCTTTTATTCTCGAAGCAGAGAATATCGTTAATTCAAGGCCTCTCACACACTTGCCAGTTGGAATTGAGCAAGAAGAACCGCTCACACCGAATCATTTTCTTCTTGGGACTTCTAACATCGCAAACACACCTGGAATAAAGGAGGACGATGTAATGTTATGCTGTCTACGCAAGCAATGGCGTATCGCAAGACAATTACGAAATTGTTTTTGGAGAAAATGGGTTGCCGAATACCTTCCAACTTTAACACGTCGAGTAAAATGGTGCCAAAACTCAAAGCCGCTCAGTGAAGGTGATCTAGTTTTCATATGCGATGCTAATGTGCCAAGAAGAGAGTGGAGTCGCGGACGTATCGAACGAGTTTATCCCGGAACTGATGGAACAATTCGACGTGTAGATGTTCGTACAGCAAAAGGATTATTTCAACGTGCTGTCGCAAAGCTTGCCAAGCTAGATATTGAAAGTGGTGAAACGTAGACGTTTCACGGGGCAGGGAATGTTATGTATTGTTTTTTTACTTTAATGTTTTTTACTTGTTTGATTTAATATTAATTTACATAAGTTGCTCAGATTTCTCCTGTTCATATATTTCATTTGGAAAACTATAAATTTTCATTTGAAATAGAACGTTACGAAAAGGAGAAACTGCGGTAAGTTGTTTTTATTTATTCTTTATAATATCTTAAAAAACATGTAAATTATTTTAGAAATAAAATTTCACATTATCGTGAATTTTTAACCGCAACATTTCGTAACCGGAACAGATACCAAATACATTTTTTCGTAAAACTTAATTTTATAGTTTGTTGATTATTATTATAAAAAGTAAGTGATGCATTTTTAAAGTTGAAAAATCTACTAATAGATTTACATTTTCTTATCATGTGAGATCATAAATTAAAAATTGACACTTTTATAAAGATTTTTGTAAATGAATATTTGGCATTTTGATAATGTATTTGGTGACTTTTCGTTCTACAACGACGATATGTAAAAACGATTAATACAAGAACCATAAAATCAATGGTCGTACCATTAAGTACTTAGAGGAAAATGTTTTTCTCAGTGTATATACACTTTGAATTAATTAAATTAGTTAATAAAATTAATAAAAATCATTAGTTTTGTATAAGAAATACCATTTTTTTTTTAATTCTTATTTTTAATTATGGTAAAATTTTTTAAATTTTATTATGTCAATTTTTTCCATAGTGTACTTGGTGATAGTTTCTCCAACATAGCATTTTAAGTAAACCTTTAAAGTGATAGTTTTTTTCATATATATTTTTTATTATATTTTTTATTTTTGTTTTGCTGTTCATGTTAATGTTGTTGCCGTTGTTGGTTTTAATATTGCAGTCATTGTCCGCAGCGCGTAATGCATTTTTCGTGTTGCAACACTTTACAAAAAATTGATGGGTGGTGGCAAATGATGGCTTATGGGATAAAGTCCAAAGGTATTGGACTTTGTTGGGGTTTCGGAAAGTGTTGCGTATGCAATGAAGAAGCAGCAGATCAACGCAAACAAGTTGACATTTAACGTAATTGCGTTGCATTGCGTGACGTTGCGAATTTATTTACAAATTCAACATGGCGAACGACCAGCTGCGCTACGCACACCAACACACACACATTTCTACGCATGTTCTTCGCACAACACGCTAATCCGGTAAGCCCAAACATACATCAAGCCATGGACATTTTGCTTAACACAAATACTGCATACAGAACTCAAACACTTTGAGAAAAATGTTGGCATTATTTTTCTCAATAAAATTTTTTTCTCAAAAATTCACGAAAATCAATAGCAGAATTATTGATTTAATAATGTACAAAATGTTAATATTTTCATGTAAACTCAATGAAAATTTAATGATATTTTGTAGTAAATTCAGAATTTTTGTAGTAAAAAAAAAACTATTAATTATATGGTAATTTTTTCTGAGTGTACAGAAAAAATATCAATTTAAATCATTCCCACAAATTAAGTTTTAAAAATCAAATAATATATTTTACCAATGATTTTAAACGTAATTCATTTTACACTGTATGATATATTATGTGGAATCCGAAATTTGTTTCTTTCCAGTACGGCATTCATTTATCAGAGCGAAATCAATACGAGTAGAATGAATAAACACACGATAACCGACACATTCTCGTACCGATATCAAGCGTCAACATTAGACCTACATGGTAGGTAGATATCGATGCGTTCTGTCGCAGTTTTCTCGGAACAATATATTTTTTGAAATCGGAACAATATCGAAGAATAAAATAATCAAAGTTCGTGATTTATGTGACAAATATAAAGATATCGATGTGATAAATTTTTATATATTGTACACACAAAAATAAATATAAATAATAGTGTAAAATTAACTGGTCTAGCGACAAGTTCTAATGTATTTGGCAAACACATTCGCTAAAAATGTGATTTGCTTCCAAAAATATACCAATTAAGGGTTTTGCATAAATAGCAATCTATTTAATTGGTATGGTCGACGTTTTAAAAGTATTTTTATTATTTTCACAGTCTTTATAATTCTCATTCAGTTAATTAAAAAATAATGTTATAAGTTCTTGTGAAAGTACATTATATATACTTTTCTGATGATTAAGTTGGAAGCATAATTAAATATGCAAACATTGCCATCATCACCATTTTTGACGAAACACTTAGAGGATGATCAAGCTCTATAAGTGTATACCTTGGCATATACCAAATGAGAATAATATGCGCACAACCAAACGAGCAAACAAAAATTCCATAGTTTGCTTGTTTGCCGACGTTCATTCGCTGTAAGCGCGCATCGTGACACCGCGTCGTGTGCTCTGCGATTGTTAATGCAATTAATTCAATTGACTTGTCAGCAAATTATTTAATTGTATTGATGTAACTATTTTTCTGTTTGTTTATTAATTAATATGTTTAAATACTTAATTAGTCAAATTATTCTATAGTCGTTTTAGCAAATTATTTAATGATTATGATATGATTAAAAATTTAATCAATTCAATTAAAATTCGTATCGGAGCTGAATCAATTAAAAATTAATTGTATTGATCAAATTTTTCGCTATATTTACACATATTTTTTTTTCTGTGTACCTTAATCTATGCTCAGCATTTTCTAGTAAACCATTATATCCTAAACTAAAAAAAAAAACAAAAATAAAATTTTTTCATGTTAAGATACAAATATCTAAAAATCTATCAGAATATTAGCACTAAATATTAGTACTAAAGTTAGACTCGATAATCGGAAAAAATTACATATAAAGTTTTTTGAAATTACATATAAAGTTTTCCACTTGGAACAGAAACCGTTGCATTGGCCAATTTAAAGCGAAACCGCAAACGAAATGATGAACATAACCGAAACCGAAAATTAAACCTTGCTGTTTTAAATATCAACAATTTAAATGTTTTGTTTTATATATTTTACAGTGTAGTATAAGTCACGAACACCAAAAAACCTAATAATTGAAAACAATTATAAATTAAATATGACGATAAACTCGAACTATGTATACTGGAACGATATGTGTTGATATTAATTTAACGTTAAATTAGTTTTTAATTTGCATACCATAATTTTAATTGCTCAGAAATATTTAATTTGTTGACTTAAATTAATTTTGCATACAATGAAAATTCATTTAATTCGTTGAATTTGTATATTTCTGCTCATAAAAATTAATTTTAGCTATTATTATTACGCACGCTCGTTTTGACACGTAAACTAAATTTAGGAAATTACAAATTAACATATCGTCGTTGTAAAATGAAAAGTCTCCAAATATATTTTCAAAATGCCAAATATTCACTTACAAAAATCTTTATATATCTGTCAATTTTTAATCGATGATCTCAATCTTTTTTTACCACATGATAAATAAATGTAAATCTATCAATTGATATTTTAACTTTAAAAATACATCTAATACTTTTTATAATATTAATTAACAAATTCGAAATTTAAGTTTTTCATAAAAATGATTTTGGTGAATTTTCGTTCTACAACGACGACATATATCAAAAAACAATATGGTTAAAAATATCAATAAATTGTTCTTCAAACTTATAAAATTTTAAATTGAAATTTCGTTGTTTTCCTACATTGTGTGATTATTTTTATTAACTTCCTAGAAATTGTATCGAGATCATTGCGAGAAGAAGGAGATTTCACACCATATTGAACACTTTCTCGTACCGATACCAACCCAGTCTGCCATTCGATTAGATATCGCTTTGAGACAGTTTCGAGATGTCGAGGAGTTCACTCGATGCATTTCGCAACTATTCGTTCTAAAGATGTACGCAGATATCGCAACGAGATGATGAAATTTATTCGAAACGTTAAGAGACGATTCTGGATCGAATATCGAGAATAATTTAAAAAACATTGTGATATCGATAAATATAAATATCGTATATTTACGTTCAATTTTATTGTTCGAAATTTTTTTTTAAATTAGTAGTGATAAAGCAATGACATCGAACTTTTTTATCGCAGTTAGTTCGAGAAAACTTCGATCATCGAAGAACTCCGAGACATGGTAGACTGGGAAGCGTCAATGCGTTCTGTCAGAGTTTTCTCGGTACGACAAATTTTTCGAAAGATATCGAATTAAAAATAATTAAAGTTCAATATTTCTATAACGTAATTTTGAATGTACGAGCAATTTTAGAAGAATTGGAGTCGATAAACCACACTCAAAATACTCTCAAATCCCATTAAAATTGATCAATATAAATCTTTTCATATAAACTCAATGGCAATGTCAAGGTATTTTCTAGTATTTAATGGTATTTTCCGATTAAAATAATAATTTATCCTATTGACTATTTTTAATAGCAAAAAACTATTATTTATATAGTATTTTTCTGGGTGCATTGAGATCGAACTTTTTTATCGAAGAAAATTTCGAGGCATCGAAAGTTTCTGAAAAATGGAAAATTGTGTATTGATATTTAATTATTTGACTTTATTTATACAACAACTTAAATTGTTAAATTAACAAAATATTTGATTGATGCTCTCATTATTTTTTTTTTTTTGTTCTTTTAAAGCAATACTTATTTTCTGAGTGCATATTTTATATGTTGTTTCAGTTGCGCGCCTAAGCTGTATGCGTCACATGCGTCGTTGCTTGCGTAAATGCGCGCCACATGCGGTTACCTGAGCGGGTAACCGGTTCAAGTACGCGTGCAACGGTTTTTGTTGTCGTGCATACAAAATTTCACAAGTATGTATGTGGTTGTGTGTGTGGATGTGTGCATTTAAGTGGCTGTCGTGTGGCTCCTACAATCTCGTATGTGTGTCGTTGAAGCATTACATTATTTTAAAGCTTTTACGTCCTTAAATGAGGCTAATTCGATGCCCTCGCATCGTAGGTAATCGCATTAAACGCATAGCAAGTATTTTTAAAGAGCAAAGAACGCATTAAAAAATACTTTACTGCTGAGGTGAAGTATTTTTTATGTATTTAAATAGATAAACCTTGAATTTATCGTTAAATTTAGAATAACAATCAAGAAATTGAAAATTTGAAAATTTGAATTTCGAAAATATGAAATTGAGTAAAATTATGAATTTTAAAAATGTAAATTTGAAATGTAAAATTGTCTGTAAATTGTATGTGATAATTTGTATTTTTGGTGAAAATTTTAAATTAAACTCAATTTGATTTGATGAGTAAAAATTAACATTTTGGGTAAAAATTTAAAACTCAGCAACAATTTATATTTTAAGTGAAAATTTAAATGTCGAGTGAACGTTTTAATATTGAATTCAAATTTTTATTATGAGTTAAAACTCAAATAATGAGATAAATTTTGAAAATTCGGTGAAAATTTAAATTTTTATCAGAAATTTTAAAATTATAATTTTCTGTGAAAATTTAAATTTTCTGTGAAAATTTAAATTTTTAGTAAAAATTTAAATTTTGAGTGAAAATTTAAATTTTGAGTGAAAATTTATATTTTGAGTAAAAATTTAAATTTTGAGTAAAAATTCAAATTTTGAGTAAAAATTTAAATTTTGAGTGATAATTTAAATTTTGAGTGAAAATTTAAATTTTGAGTGAAAATTTAAATTTTGAGTGAAAATTTAAATTTGAGTGAAAAATTAAATTTTGAGTGAAAATTTAAATTTTGAGTGAAAATTTAAATTATGAATGAAAATTTAAATTTTGAGTAAAAATTTAAATTTTGTGTAAAAATTTAAATTTTGAGTGAAAATTTAAATTTGCGTGAAAATTTGAATTTTAAGTGATAATTTAAATTTTGAGTGATAATTTAAATTTTGAGTGAAAATTTAAATTTTGAGTGATAATTTAAATTTTGAGTGAAAATTTAAATTTTGAGTAAAAATTTAAATTTTGAGTGAAAATTTAAATTTTGAGTAAAAATTTAAATTTTTAGTGAAAATTTAAATTTTGAGTGAAAATTTAAATTTTGAGTGAAAATTTAAATTTTAAGTGATAATTTAAATTTTGAGTGAAAATTTACATTTTAAGTAAAAATTTAAATTTTGAGTGAAAATTTAAATTTTTAGTGAAAATTTAAATTTTGAGTGAAAATTTAAATTTTGAGTGAAAATTTAAATATTGAGTGAAATTTTAGGTGAAAATTTGAATTTTAAGTGATAATTTAAAATTTGAGTGAAAATTAAAATTTTAAGTGAAAATTAAAATTTTAAGTGATAATTTAAATTTTAAGTAAAAATTTACATTTTGAGTGAAAAATTAAGTTTTGATTGAAAATTTAAAATTTGAGTGAAAATTTAAATTTTGACTGAAATTTAAATCTTTTGGATAATAATTATAATTTTGAGTTAACATTTTAATATTGAGTGAACATTTTGAGTAAAAATTTTAATTTTGAGTGAAAATTAAAATTTTGATTGAAAATTTTAATTTTGAGTGAAAATTCAAATTTTGATTGAAAATTTAAATTTTTAATAAAAGCATTTTTCAATAAAACTTGAGATAATTATTGAATTCGTATTTTTGAAAATCAAGCGAATGTCAGTTAATAACTGCCTGCCATGTCGTATAAGCAACAAATAAGACATAGCATTAAAAAAAAAAAACGTAAATTTTAAATTTATTTAAATTGCGCAGCACGTGCGTTCTACCATTGGCAACACTAACAGCCGCACTCATGAGAATTATGCAGAAAATCAAACAAAGGGCAAAATCAAGAAACGCACAACAGAAATAATAAAAGTCCGCACAGAACAGAACAGCACAACACAGCACCGCATGCATAAATCTAAAATGCAAATACATTATATACATTTGTGCTGTATATATATTTCGAGCTATGTATCAAAGAACTATTGCAAAAATCGCAAAAAATAGGAATAACAAAACAAAACAGAACAAATAAATAATAAGTATAATAACCAAGTACACACAAATATGAACAAATGTGCGGGAGACACAGAGGCAGCTAGCCGAACGGAAGGAAATGTGATTTGTTGCGAAGGACATGCGGCGGAAAGTGCGTCAGCTATTCAGTGAGGCTTCCAGGGAGGCAGCAAGAAAACAAGGGAGCAAACAACATCATGCCAAAAGCAGATTTCTTGTTGTATACCGCGGTTGGTGTCTTGCGGGGGACGGCTGGATGTTAGCGACTCGATTGGCCCGGGTTGAGGGAATTGTAATACGGAGCAATTGCTATTTACGACTCTTTGAGTGCAAAAACTCACTCGGCACAAACTACGGGCAGCAGCTACAGCAACAGCAATAGCAACAGCAATAGCAACAGCACGAAAATGTCTCTCCTGGGCATTGATTTCATGTAAATAAAATTTCGTTTATTAACTTTGCGCATGAAATATTAATGCAGTTGTTTGTGTGTTTTGTTTTGGAGAATAAGTCCTACATATTGTTTGTGTAAATATTGTTAAAATATGGAGAAAAAAAATCATACAAAAGTGAAAAATAAAGCATTTTGCACGTACCACATGACGTATGAGTGATATTTTTATTTGCACATTTATAACAAATATCGGAATCCAAACCGATAACGATTTTTAGTTTCTGTACTCTCTCTGGTTTCTGTTTCTGTTTGGTTTATTGTTTGAATTTTAAGTTTTCCAATCAGAAACGAGTTCCATAATATGGTTTTTATTTAGGATTTCCAAACCGATCGGAATCCAAACCGATAACGATATTTAGTGCCTGTACTCTCTCTAGTTTCTGTTTCTGCTTGGGTTATTGTTTCTATTTTAAGTTTTTCAATCAGAAACGAGTTCTATAATATGGTTTTTATTTAGGATTTTGCATTAGGAATACTTTTTGTTCATACTGCTATAAATCTACAAAACTCAAAATTATTAACAGCATTTTACAACTCACTGTGTGGCTCATTAAAGTCATCAAAGCCAGAATAAGTTAATTTAGAATTCTGAATACTATTTCTCAGGCCCATTAGAAATCATCACGATAAGTCTAATTGAGCCTACCATACAGATACTATGTTCTTCACAGTGATAGAAATATATATGGCACAACATATTTTATAGCATTATTTCCAATTCATATGTTGATCGATTGCATGTGTTCTGGATGACATGACTACAGTGCTTATCAGTCATGCAAAGTACTACAAAGCATATAAATTAGTTTTATAAATTATTAATGTTGGTCTTGTCATCATATTAATGCTGTTTCCGAATTTCTAATGCGAAGCTAATGCAGGTTAAGACTGTGACATGGAAATGGGAACATATAAGGACAGACACATCTATAATGGCAACAAAGAATCAACGGACAGATGCGAGTAATGGCAAATTTATGACAAGAATTTACACTTAGAATAGTTAATATTATACCTAATATTAAAAGCAAGCGATTTAACTCAGTCATTTGTTAATATTCCAAACTAAGAGTGAAAGAACATATTCAGTTTGTTACGTCGTGTGTAATACACAGAAAGATGGAAACTAGCTGTCTCTTTAAATAACTACCCAGTAGTAAATTTCATGCGTAAGAAGCTATGCTAACACTGAAGCAGGTAGAACCCCTTCCCGACTAAATGATTTACTTTCTTCTTTGTTTTATATGAAATGAGCATTTTTACAGGACTTCCCTATTCGTTTCTCAAAGAACGACTCTCAGTAGGTCTCACAAAATCGTTTGACTCATTACTGTTAGCATTCCATTAGAAGGTGAGCTAGCAGAACTTTGCTTTTGTATTTGAAAAATATTATAAATAGTCACCAAATCGATTGGAGCTGGTTCTCTAGAAGGTCGGTTGGAAGTAGACTAGTTTCAGTGATGGCTGAGTGTGTATTGAGCATGCTAAGAAGTTGTTATGGCAGGGCTTCTATTGGCAAGGCCTGGACAAATTTACTACTGGGTAGTACCGAAAATCTAAGAGAGCTAGATCAATGAAGCTCCTAATTTATATAACCTTTGTAGTTACGCTAAAAAAAAATGAAAAATCGGTACACTTATCCATTCCTACATTTGGCTACTCAAATCAAATGAATTTATTTCAAAATTGATAAACCCTCTCGACTTCTTGTTACACTCAATATAAATATACCATAAAATTAATATTTTTTTTACTATTGAAATTAGTCAATTGGAATACTACAAAATACTATACTCAGAAAAAACGTCCTTTTGAAATTGGTCCAATATAACACACTCAGAAAAAACTCATAGAATCCAATTAAAATTTATCAATAGGATAATTATTGATTTAATAGTATACAAATAATAAATATTTTCATACAAACTCAAATAAATTATATAGTATTTTATAGTATTTAATAGGATTAACCGATTGAGTTAATAGTTTATCGGACAAATATCCTATTGACTAATTTTAATAGTAAAAACTATTAATTTTATGGTATGTTTTTCTGAGTGCAGTTATTGATTTAATAGTATACAAAAAACAAATATTTTCATATAAACAGAAAAACAATTTAATAGTATTTAATAATATTTAATGGTATTTACACATTAAAATAATATTTTTTCCTATTGACTAATTTTACACCCAGAAAAAAATACTATATAAATAATAGTTTTTATACCCTACACCTATGAGGTACAGGATATATTAACTTTGTGCATATATTGTAACGCCCCTTAGGAGGCGTGTTCGGTATGGAAAAGTATGTATATTCTTGATCAGCATCACTACCCGAGTCAGTTTAGCCATGTCCGTCTATCTGTCTGTCTGTCTGTCCGTCTTGCTGTCCGAATACAGAAAATCTTGAGAAATACTGATCAGAATACGATGAAATTTCATCTCAATATATTTTAGCCAAAAGTAGGAATTGAGTTTGAAAATGAGCTAAATCTGTCAACGGACACGCCCACCTCCCATACAAGTCACTTTTATATAACTCTTTAGGAACTAATAACTCGAAAAGTATTCAAAATATTGTTATAAAATTTAAAACATATTGTTATAATTCACCTAAAAATATGTGGTCCAAAAATGGGCGTGATCCGCCCACTTTTTTTTTCATTATTTCCCAGGTTTTCATAGTGGAAATTTGATCCGTAAATTATTAAAATCAAATCTGTGAAATATTTGCCTTACAAAATTTTAAAAATAGGCGTTGTCCGCCCACTTTTATTTTTAATTTTTTTTTATTAGATATTTTAAATTTTATATCAATTTTTTAAATTATATAAGACTTAAATTTCTGATATGTGAATAATATTATGAGGTATACAATTAAATATCTCACATTAAGGTGGGTCTTCCATAGTCGGGCCCGATCGACTATAACAGTCCGTCCCATATGACCGAACTTACCCATGTGACCTAACTTTCCCAACTCGTTTACTATTAAAATTAGTTAATAGGATAAATTATAATTTTAATCGGAAAATACTATTAAATACTAGAAAATACCATGACATTGCCATTGAGTTTATATGAAAAGATTTATTTTTTGTATACTATTAAATCAATAATTGTCCTATTGACTAATTTTAATGGGATTTGAGGGAATTTTTTTTTTAAATTACTCATGTGTCCTATCCTATTTTTTTGTATTTTATGTTATTTTTTTATTTTTATTTATGGTTTTTCCTTTTGTTTATTTTTATTTCTGGTTTTGTTTTTTGAGATTTATTGTATTTGATTTTTTTTCCTTTAAATATCTGTTTTTGGTTTTGTGTTTCTTGCAACATTAGATTTTTATTCTTTTGGTTTTTTACTTTTAATTTTATTATTGATATTTTTTTTTGTTTTCGTATTTTTGATTTTATTTTTGTTTTTGTTTTGTTTTGTGTTATTGTGTTTGACTTATGTTTTTAATGTTAATTGTTCTGTTTATATTGTTGTGATTACTATTGGTTTTGATTTTGTGTTTTCTCTTTAGTGTTTTTCTCCAAGTCTTTTCTACACTCAAAATAATTTCTAGGACATAATACGAAATATTTTTTGTAATTTTTTTATTTCGTAAAACACACGAATAATTCGTAGAATACACGAACATTTTTTTATTTCTTTTTTTTTTTTTGTGAGGACTATTGGTTTTGATTTTGTGTGTGTTTTTATAGTGTTTTTTTCTTGAAGTCTTTTACACACTCAAACTAATTTCTAGAATATATTACGAAATATTTTTTCGTAAAATACGAAAAATTTGTATTTTCTATTTTTTTCCAAATATTTTTCACAAACCAATCGTATATACTACGAATCCATGTTCGTAAAATTAACAAAAACAAATTACAAATATATCGTTTAAATTACGAAACTTTCATTAAATTTTGTTAATACATTTTTATTATTTACGAATAAATTACTAAACTTTCGTAAATTGTGCGTATTTATATAGAATTCAACGACATATTCGTATTTTTTACGAATAATTAGTAAAAACCGTAATAACTTTCCGTAAAATAGCAACTTGGAGCTACATTTTATTTTAAATGGCATCGTAGTCGCAAGCAGATAATTATATAATAGCAGATAATTATGAAATAGCAGATAATTGTAAAATAAAATGTGTCCTGTGTAAGGCGCAAAATTATCAAATCAGTACATAATAGTTTCATAATTTAAATTTGATCCGGAACAAATTTTGTACGCAAAACAAAACAATTTGAGCTCGATAAATCTATCTAGCTCAAATTTTTTTTGTTTTGCGTATAAATTTTGTTCCGGCTCAAATTTAAATTATGAAAAAAACGCAGCTAATATTTCATATTTTATGAATGGGTCGTCAAATTCGTCGTCAGTTTTTTTTTAACACACCTTTCGTATAATTTACGAAAGATTCGTAAAATTCCTAGAAAGCGTTCAAACATTATTAATAATTTACGAATAACAATCACAATACTGTGTATTATGTGCGAATGGCTTTCGTATATAAAACCTACGAATAGTTTCGTAAAATACATAAATTATATTCTCAAAGTTCTTTCGTAATATTTCGTATATTTTGAGTGTACTATGAAAAAAAAAATACTGTAAAGGTATATCTTATTTATCGCTTATATTTTAATCAGAAATCATTTACAAAATTTCTAAATTCTTTTGTGAAAATCGCAGAGGATTATCATGTACATATTACATAAAAAATTAACATTTTACTGAAATGCAAAACACCACCACTGAACACAAAAAACTGTTTTGTTGCGGCAACCAACTAATTTGCTCTATCGAATTATTCGATTGCGGCAACAAAATTATTTGCAACAACCCCTTAATTATGTTGTGGCTACCTCAAAGTTAGCATGAGATTGTGGTAACCTCTTAGTTTGCAAACATGAGGTTGTTTCAACCTCCAAATCAACAGTCATGAGGTTGTTGCAACCATCAAGTCGCTGAGCATGAGGTTGTCGCACCTACAATCGATATTATTATATTTTAGGAATATTTAACAAATGTGCAGACTAACGTAATTGTAATATAATGTTCGTTCATTTTAATGATATGAGGTACCACAAATGAATTTCGATGAAACACTGAACAGTTGGTTTGATTAACCTCAAGACAAAAAGATGATTTTTCTGTCCGTGGAAAATCTTTTAAAAGGCGAATAAATAAATAAATAAATAAATGCAACAGACAAAGAAAATCGTTTCTGAAAAACAAATTTATAAAGATGAAAATATGATATTTTCTAGAGAGTTTACTTAGAGAGATTTTTCAAAAATATTAATAAATATTAGAACATCCTAAAACTAAGCTAGGAATTTAGAATTTTTGCAAAAGTCCAAATATCAAGGACATTTACCTAAATATTGTATTTTCTTTATTGAAGAGTAACTCACATCAACACTGAAACGCAAATTATTTTTATATCCTTATTTTTGCACTTTCCGCCCAAGAATCAACAGTCTGGCCAACTGCGTCCACCTTTTACTTCATTTGTTGTTGTAGTTGCTTCTGTTAAATTTGTTGTTTTTGTTATTAGTGGTAGTTGTTCCATTGACGTCCGAGTTGTTGCGTGGTGTTTGCGGCTTTTTAAGTTGCTGCAAGTTTTGCGAAACGAGACCCATTAATCACACGAAATAACAGCAGCGGCCACTACAACTTCTGTCGGCGGAAGCCTTGTAGGTGAAGTGCGGTGGGTTAAAGTGTCGGAAGTGTTGAGAATGTTGAGGGCCAAGAGAGGTGCAGAATGCGTGCACGGTGTGTGATAAGAGGAGCAACATCTGAGGGTGCAGCCGACACAGCATCGGCATTGGCAACCACAAAGTGCTAGGAGCCGCACGCAGAACAATTTAAATGAAGCACCACTCGGTTCAACTTTTTGCTACCACTTTTGCTTGGGATTGCTGGGGTAATTTTGTGTTATTGTTGTTTGCAGGGTTTGCAGAGTCGGTCGGTTGGTCTTTTATGGCAATTTCGCTATGGCTTCAATAAATGTTTGTTTTTGTGGTTGTTTGCATTTAAAATTAAATATGTTGATTAATATTCGAAGCCGTATAAATATTGTACTTTAAAGTTTTATTTGTTGTTGAAAAATGTTTTAATGACTAAGGTTTGTTTTATGCATTTTTGTGTTATTAAATTTCTGAATGTGTGCATTTCTGAATGTGTGTATTAATGAATTAATGAATTAATGAATTAATAAATTAAAGAATTAATGAATTAATGAATTAATGAATTAATGAATTAATGAATTAATGAATTAATGAATTAATGAATTAATGAATTAATGAATTAATGAATTAATGAATTAAAGAATTAATGAATTAATGAATTAATGAATTAATGAATTAATGAATTAATGAATTAATGAATTAATGAATTAATGAATTAATGAATTAATGAATTAATGAATTAATGAATTAATGAATTAATGAATTAATGAATTAATGAATTAATGAATTAATGAATTAATGAATTAATGAATTAATGAATTAATGAATTAATGAATTAATGAATTAATGAATTAATGAATTAATGAATTAATGAATTAATGAATTAATGAATTAATGAATTAATGAATTAATGAATTAATGAATTAATGAATTAATGAATTAATGAATTAATGAATTAATGAATTAATGAATTAATGAATTAATGAATTAATGAATTAATGAATTAATGAATTAATGAATTAATGAATTAATGAATTAATGAATTAATGAATTAATGAATTAATGAATTAATGAATTAATGAATTAATGAATTAATGAATTAATGAATTAATGAATTAATGAATTAATGAATTAATGAATTAATGAATTAATGAATTAATGAATTAATGAATTAATGAATTAATGAATTAATGAATTAATGAATTAATGAATTAATGAATTAATGAATTAATGAATTAATGAATTAATGAATTAATGAATTAATGAATTAATGAATTAATGAATTAATGAATTAATGAATTAATGAATTAATGAATTAATGAATTAATGAATTAATGAATTAATGAATTAATGAATTAATGAATTAATGAATTAATGAATTAATGAATTAATGAATTAATGAATTAATGAATTAATGAATTAATGAATTAATGAATTAATGAATTAATGAATTAATGAATTAATGAATAATTGAATTAATGAATTAATGAATTAATGAATTAATGAATTAATGAATTAATGAATTAATGAATTAATGAATTAATGAATTAATGAATTAATGAATTAATGAATTAATGAATTAATGAATTAATGAATTAATGAATTAATGAATTAATGAAATAATTTATGAATTTATGAATTTGTGAATTTATGAATTTATGAATTTATGAATTTATGAATTTATGAATTTATGAATTTATGAATTTATGAATTTATGAATTTATGAATTTATGAATTTATGAATTTATGAATTTATGAATTTATGAATTTATGAATTTATGAATTTATGAATTTATGAATTTATAAATTTATGAATTTATGAATTTATGAATTTATGAATTTATGAATTTGTGAATTTATGAATTTATAAATTTATGAATTTATGAATTTATGAATTTATGAATTTATGAATTTATGAATTTATGAATTTATGAATTTATGAATTTATGAATTTATGAATTTATGAATTTATGAATTTATGAATTTATGAATTTATGAATTTATGAATTTATGAATTTATGAATTTATGAATTTATGAATTTATGAATTTACGAATTTATGAATTTATGATCTTGTGAATATATGAATTTATGAATTTATGAATTTATGAATTTATGAATTTATGAATTTATGAATTTATGAATTTATGAATTTATGAATTTATGAATTTATGAATTTATGATTTTATGAATTTATGGATTTATGATTTTATGAATTTATGGATTTATGAATTTATGAATCTATGAATTTATGAATTTATGAATTTATGAATTTATAAATTTATGAATTCATGAATTTATGAATTTATGAATTTATGATTTTATGAATTTATGAATTTATGAATTTATGAATTTATGAATTTATGAATTTATGAATTTATGAATTTATGATTTTATGAATTTATGAATTTATGAGATTATGAATTTATGAATTTATGAATTTATGAATTTATGAATTTATGAATTTATGAATTTATGAATTTATGAATTTATGAATTTATGAATTTATGAATTTATGAATTTATGAATTTATGAATTTATGAATTTATGAATTTATGAATTTATGAATTTATGAATTTATGAATTTATGAATTTATGAATTTATGAATTTTTGAATTTATGAATTAATGAATTAATGAATTTATTAATATGTTATTTTTATGAATTTATGAATTTATGCTGTTATAAATTTGCGAATTATTGAATCTATTTATTTATTAAAATTTAAGCATCACTAAATACAAACACCTGCAATTAATTTGACTGACATTGTTAATTTGTCTGTAAAAGACTTTCATCACTTACCGTGTACCGAGGGATGCGATGTCCTTTTTGACTTTACATAAATATTTTCCATTTATCAGTCAGTGACGTAAAACAAACAGAGACAACCAAGATTGCCACCAGCACAACACAGCACGCACCACACGACTCATGTACATATAGTGTTGCCAACTATCAACAAATCGTTTCCATGTCATTTGCTGCTAATCGAAAGTTTGACTGTTCTGCACACGGTGGCCCATGGAACTGACATGTGAGTCGCATCGTATGTGTGGTCGTATGTAAACGAATGCATATAGTCTGTGCTTTGGACTATCATTTGTAATTTTCTTTGATTTTCCCAAAAGACCCATTAACACTTCGAATTACTTTTAATGATGCATGTATGTCGATCTCTTTCTCACCCACTTCTATGCATTTTATTCTTCTAAGTAATACACTCGATTTACAAATGTTCACTTGGTATTAAATTCACGATAAAATTACACTGATTACAAGAATTCAGAGACTTATTTAACAAGCTATTTAGTTTATTTATTATTTAATTTATTCCTTAATATATTGATTAATTTATTTACTTATTCAATTAGTCTGTTATTCATTTAAAATATTTTTATTATCACTATAAACCATTACTCAGCACTTTAAAAACATAAATTATTTAATCGTTTAAATGCAAATTTATGCTTCAAACTGTGATAATAATACCAATAAACAACCGGTAGATAAACTACTACATTTTCAACTGTCAGATACTTCAATTTTGAATAATGTTTGTTTTTAGTGTCCTTGTCGTCGGCTACTAATTGTGGCGCCACACACATAACACGGTATTTCACTTATGTCCAGACATAACCAGACAATTATTCAATTGAAATTGGAAATTTTGTGTTTATTCATTGGTACTACACATGACGAATTTTAATATTTTCCATCAACAACTCTAATCCATTTATATTTAAATAATGTTGTCACGCAGTTTTTGGCCAATATTTCAGCTATCGACGCTCGAAATAATGCTTTTAAAACTTTTAATTCACTGTGAAATGTCAACCAAGTGATACATGATTGATGATATTTCATGCATGGTACTCGATCTGTGTAAAATTCATTTTAAAATACTGAAATTAAATGTTTAAAAATAGCCTAATAAAGTGCACATGTGTCAGTAGAAAGTGCTGATGCTGAAAGAGAAATGGCTTATCTCAAATAAAATTTTAGTGCAATCACAAATTATTATACAATATTTAATTACTACCAGAGCTATACGAACATAATCATTAAATTTTGGGAAGAAAACATTTACAACATTTTTGATGCCTTAGAAATAAATTTCTGCATAATAAGAATAATTCCACTTAGTTACTTTTTGACATCTAAGAAATAAATGTCTGCATAATAAGAATAATTGAACTTGGTTTTTTTAGATTATTGGCAACTCATTTAAAGGATAATTTAACTATCAATAAAATATTGTACTATTCGATTTTGAGACGTTTTTTTCGTCTACCGAGAAATTTGATTTTTGTTCATGTATCAATCATGTATCACTCGGTTGGCATTTCACAGTGAATTAAGATTTTTAAAAGCATTGCTTCGAGCGTCGATAGCTGAAATATTGGCCAAAAACTGCGTGACAACATTATTTAAATATAAATGGATTAGAGTTGTTGAAATAAAATATTAAAATTCATCATATGTAGTACCAATGAATAAACACAAAATTTCCAATTTCAATTGAATTATTGTCTGGTTATGTCTGGACATAAGTGAAATACCGTGTTATGTGTGTGGCGCCACAATTAGTAGCCGACGACAAGAAAACATTCACAACATTTTTGATGCCTAAGAAATAAATTTCTGCATAATAAGAATAATTCCACTTAGTTACTTTTTGATATCTAAGAAATAAATTTCTGCATAATAAGAATAATTGAACTTAGTTTTTAAGAATTTTTCCGTTTAGCTGTATATTATATTACTGTGTATACTTCTTGATTCCTACTGGATTTTAGATTATTGGCAGCTCATTTAAAGGATAATTTAAGTATCAATAAAATATTGAACTATTCGATTTTAAGACATTTTTTTCGCCTACCGAGAAATTTGATTTTTGTTGGTTAGGATCCTTTGCATATAAGGTATCGATATCGAACTTTTCTATAGATTTTGCTTATAAATGGTATGTGTTACACAGTGTTTAAAATTTAACTTGAATACTAGCTGTACTTCTGAATAATAGGCGCACTAATACATTCCAAAACCGGAATGGAATAAGTTGTTTTATATCGATTTCTTGATCACTTTCTAACTTACTAAGTTTTAAAACATTAGAGGGTATATATTTTTCATATATTGTGACAGGAAAATAACAACCATATAATATACCAGGTATATCAAAACACCGATTTTATCATAACGTAATATTGTTCTTTTTCCTAATAGCTTTTCTTTAGAATACAATTAAACAGTTCATGACTTTAGAATGGCATATATACTTTTTAAAAATATTTTAACTTAAAATGATTAAATCTACATACTTAAATCTACAAAAAATGTATTAAAAATTGTTCAGAAAAACCTTTTGAATTTCTACCGGGTTCAACTAACCCCCACATGATTCCACACCTCGTTTATTCTCCAATCGTAATTTCAACTACGGTGCTTTCATACGGACGGCACCTTTTCAAAAATTAACTAAGTATGGAACAGGTGTCCCAAAGCAATATTTGCAAAAAAAAAGGGCCGCCTAGGGTGGCACCAAAAAAAAAAAAAAAACAATTGCATGGCAACATGTGTGCGTCTGTATGTGCTACAAATATAGCGCAGTATGTATACGGATTTGACTCAAGCTTTGACATGTAGATACAAGTTTGATTGATTGATTAATTTTCTTTTTTGCAAAAGGCAACAAAGAAACATGCGAAACAGCAACAACAATACCAAAAAGTGGCAACATTATTGCACTTTATGTTTGTTTTGTGTAGCTTATACTTCAGAGTCTGTTGCGTCGCAGTAAAAAGAAAAACAATTTTTATTGGCAAATGTCAAAATGAACAGAGTGAGTCAATCAATGTTCAATAATCTATCATGATCGAAATTGTCGAATGGCAATGTAAAAAAGTCTGTTGTTGTGTAAAAAAAAATAGGTGAATTGTACGCAATCACATGGCATGAGTTTTTGAAAATGGTGATTAATGAATACGCAGCAAATAGAGTTGTATAAAGGGTACAACTGTTGATACTATTAATAAAGATACTTTAAAGAATACGAATATTAAATGCGTTAGTCGTTGAACATATTTTATTGAAAGTGTTATTATTTTGAAGATTCATTTCTTAATTAAAACTTAGTCTAAAATTGTACAAGAGATTAATAAGTCCGCCTTTAAGTTTAAAATACAATTAAAAAAAAACAACAGGAGATATACACAGAAAAAAAATGTACATCATATTGATGTACAAATTCTCAATATGACAATTCCAAATCATTGTATTGAATATTTTGTTCATATATATAATGAATGCATTCATTAATATTACCAATTATTTTTTTTTTAATTATTTAAAATAGTGGGTCTCTTACCCACAAGCCACACGACATTTTTTTGAAGAAACTGTTCCAATGAGCATAGTACGAATATGCGAATTGTACAGAACTTAATTGTGTCATTAGACATTTTTTTGGAAACATTTGTACCTTTCGAATTTTCCAGAACCCAACTGCGTCATTGGAAATTTGTTCATTTCGGATTCGGAGGAACCAATTTGTTCAAAAAAACGTCCAATGACGCAAGTGTGTTCTGGCCAAATCCCAAAAAGAATAAATGTTTGCAAAGAAATGTTCAATTCAAATTCAATATTTCACTAAAAATTAAATTTTTCACTAAAAATCAGTTTTTCTACTAGAAATTCAATTTTTCACTAAAAATTCAAATTTTCACTAAAAATTAAATTTTTTACTATAAATTTAATTTTTCACTAAAAATTCAATTTTTCACTAAAAATTAAATTTTTCACTAAAAATTAAATTTTTCACTAAAAATTAAATTTTTCACTAAAAATTAAATTTTTTCACTAAAAACTAAATTTTTCACTAAAAATTCAATTTTTCACTAAAAATTCAATTTTTCACTAAAAATTCAAATTTTCACTAGAAATTCAATTCTTGACTAGAAATTCAATTTTTCACTAGAAATTCATTTTTTCACTAGAAATTCAATTTTTCACTAGAAATTCAATTTTTCACTAAAAATTCAATTTTTCACTCAAAATTCAATTTTTCACTAAAAATTAAATTTTTTACTAAAAATTCAATTTTTCACTAAAAATTCAATTTTTCACTAAAAATTCAATTTTTCACTAAAAATTCAATTTTTCACTAAAAATCAATTTTTCTACTAGAAATTCAATTTTTCACTAAAAATTTTAATTTTCACTAAAAATTCAATTTTTCACTAAAAATTCAATTTTTCACTAAAAATTCAATTTTTCACTAAAAATTCAATTTTTCACTAAAAATTCAATTTTTCACTAAAAATTCAATTTTTCACTAAAAACAATTTTTCACTAAAAATTCAATTTTTCACTAAAAATTCAATTTTTCACTAGAAATTCATTTTTTCACTAGAAATTCAATTTTTCACTAAAAATTCAATTTTTCACTAAAAATTCAATTTTTCACTAAAAATTCAATTTTTCACTAAAAATTCAATTTTTCACTAAAAATTCAATTTTTCACTAAAAATTCAATTTTTCACTAAAAATTCAATTTTTCACTAAAAATTCAATTTTTCACTAAAAATTCAATTTTTCACTAAAAATTCAATTTTTCACTAAAAATTCAATTTTTCACTAAAAATTCAATTTTTCACTAAAAATTCAATTTTTCACTAAAAATTCAATTTTTCACTAAAAATTCAATTTTTCACTAAAAATTCAATTTTTCACTAAAAATTCAATTTTTCACTAGAAATTCAATTTTTCACTAAAAATTCAATTTTTCACTAAAAATTCAATTTTTCACTAAAAATTCAATTTTTCACTAAAAATTCAATTTTTCACTAAAAATTCAATTTTTCACTAAAAATTCAATTTTTCACTAAAAATTCAATTTTTCACTAAAAATTCAATTTTTCACTAAAAATTCAATTTTTCACTAAAAATTCAATTTTTCACTAAAAATTCAATTTTTCACTAAAAATTCAATTTTTCACTAAAAATTCAATTTTTCACTAAAAATTCAATTTTTCACTAAAAATTCAATTTTTCACTAAAAATTCAATTTTTCACTAAAAATTCAATTTTTCACTAAAAATTCAATTTTTCACTAAAAATTCAATTTTTCACTAAAAATTCAATTTTTCACTAAAAATTCAATTTTTCACTAAAAATTCAATTTTTCACTAAAAATTCAATTTTTCACTAAAAATTCAATTTTTCACTAAAAATTCAATTTTTCACTAAAAATTCAATTTTTCACTAAAAATTCAATTTTTCACTAAAAATTCAATTTTTCACTAAAAATTCAATTTTTCACTAAAAATTCAATTTTTCACTAAAAATTCAATTTTTCACTAAAAATTAAATTTTTCACTAAAAATTCAATTTTGAATTAAAAATTAAATTTTTCACTAAAAATTAAATTTTTCACTAAAAATTAAATTTTTCACTAAAAATTAAATTTTTCACTAAAAATTAAATTTTTCACTAAAAATTAAATTTTTCACTAAAAATTCAATTTTTCACTAAAAATTCAATTTTTCACTAAAAATTCAATTTTTCACTAAAAATTCAATTTTTCACTAAAAATTCAATTTTTCACTAAAAATTCAATTTTTCACTAAAAATTAAATTTTTCACTAAAAATTCAATTTTTCACTAAAAATTCAATTTTTCACTAAAAATTCAATTTTTCACTAAAAATTCAATTTTTCACTAAAAATTCAATTTTTCACTAAAAATTCAATTTTTCACTAAAAATTCATTTTTTCACTAGAAATTCAAATTTTCACTAAAAATTCAGTTTTTCACTAAAAATTAAATTTTTCACTAAAAATTAAATTTTTCACTAAAAATTCAATTTTTCACTAAAAATTCAATTTTTCACTAAAAATTCAAATTTTCACTAAAAATTCAAATTTTCACTAAAAATTAAAATTTTCACTAAAAATTAAATTTTTCACTAAAAATTCAATTTTTCACTAAAAATTCAATTTTTCACTAAAACTTCAATTTTTCACTAGAAATTCAATTTTTGACTAGAAATTCAAATTTTCACTAAAAATTATTGTCTCACTAAAAATTACATTTTTCTCTAAAAACAACGCAACTAAGTTCTGGCCAAATACCAAAGTAACAATTTTTTCCAAACAAAAATGTCCAATGACGCAAGTGGGTTCTGGCCAAATCCGAATGGAACTAATTATCCAAAAAAAATGTCCAATGACGCAAGTGGGTTCTGGCCAAATCTCAATGGCCTATGTTTGCTTTTGTGCATAGTCTACTGGGATAACTTTCTTGAAGAAATATTTATGCTTTTATTCTTGGTGAACTGAAAGATGAGCTTTTTTCGTAGCTAAATATAAAAATGTTTCTTTTCGTGGCGAAAACAGAGTTAATCTTCGTTTCGTGGCTATAAGACGTGTAAGCTTCTTTTCTTGGGTATAAAAAAAATGTGATTGTTTTCGTGGGAAAACTGAACTTGTGCTTCTTTTCGTAGTGAAAAATTGGCTGTTTTTCGTAAGAAAATTTAAACGTGTCGAAATGAAGTGATTTTTTTTTATTATTTACAGTTTGTTACTAATGTTTTTTTTGAATATTGTGAACGAATTCTTATAAATAAAAACGAATTGCTTATTTTTTATAGCTTTCCTATTACTAATGTCATTTCGTAAAGAGTACGAAATTTCGAACGATTCGAAGAAAAAATGTTTCTCAGACTCAAGAGACACAATTTTCACTTACAGAATTCTTAGAACTCATAAAACTTTTGAATAAAATAAAAAATATTTCTGAAACGAGGAGATTACATCACCTCAGTATTTAGGGCTTCACGTACAATTTTATTTGACGATGTTGGTTTTCAAAAGAAAACCAAATCATAATTTACCAAACAAATGTAAAACTTTCTAAAGAAGAGAGTGTTAAAAAAAACCTGTTTTTTTCTAGTTTTTATTTTTTTTTCTTAAGCTGATGATGTCTTTTGTACTCACCGATCGGTGGCAATCGCCACCAAATGCAAGATGGATGCTGTGCAGCAGAGCACGTCGCACGACGTCCAGATGTCACACAATTCGGGACCAAGTATCCAGCCTTGACTTATCTATGGGATGAATTTGTGGAACATTTATGGTTGTTGTTGTTGTTGGTGTTATCATTGTGGTTGAGACGTCGGTGTTGGTATTGGCATTGGTGATGACGACAGTATTTAGGTGTTGTTGACGGTTGTCGAAAGTTGGCAGCATTAACAGCAACGTGCGTAGATTGCATAAAAGAGAAAAATACAGAAATTTATGAAAAAAAAGTGTACAAAAGAGGAAATCCAAAAAAATAAAAGGACTAACGAAAAATTTGGTTTGGCATTGAGAGAAAAGTTGTGAAAAAAATTTGTAAACAAAAATTGTTGCCTAACAAAGAAAGTAACTTACAAAAAAAAAACTTGTTCAGAAAAATATATAACTCAAACCAGTGCAGAAAAAAATAATAAAATCCACAACAAGTGCAAAATTATATTGTAATAAATGCGTTATTTTATTCAACTTTTGCGGATAAACATTTTTTTTTTTTAGGATTCATGTCAAGATGAGACATAATTCGTCCGTTGTTCTGACAGTGTTTCGTCTCTGCTCTACTTTTTCTCCCATTTTATTTTATTTTTCGATATATTTTTTTTTTTTTTGTGCTAACATGCCTCGCATTTTGCGGATTATCCAAAATGCTCGCTCCTCCATTCATATGGGATTAAATTACAATGGGATTAAGGACAATTGCTATGAAGTAGGAATTTAGCACATCTTTCGATTGTTGTCGTTCGTAAATTGCCATCGCTGTTTACGCAATGTTCGTACACAGCACAATATTTCGTAAATATAACAAATTAAAATTTGTATTACATTATTACTTAATTTCAAGTTTTCAATTAAACGAATTTGTTTTATTTATGAAAACATAGCTGATACCAATTCTTAAAGTTTTTTGTTAATTTAACATTTTTTTTGTTGTACCTATGAATTTAGAATTCTCATACAATTATTACTGATTTTCAACTTTGCTATTAAATTCATTTGTTTTATTTACAAAAATATAGCTGAAACAAATTCATAAAGCTTTTTTGTCAATTCAACAAATATTTTTGTTGTACTTATGAAATTAAAAATCTAATTCAATTATTACTTATTTTTCACTTTGCAATTAAACGAATTTGTTTTATTTACAAAACTATAGCTGAAACAAATTCATAAAGCTTTTTTGTTAATTCAACAAATATTTTTGTTGTACTTATGAAATTAAAATTCAATTATTACTTATTTTGTTGTACTTATGAAATTAAAATTCTAATTTAATTATTACTTATTTTCCACTTTTCAATTAAACGAATTTGTGTTATTTATGAAAACATAGCTGATACCAATTCTTAAAGTTTTTTGTTAATTCAACAAATATTTTTGTTGTGGTTGTGAAATTAAAATTCTAATTCCATTATTACTTATTTTCAATTTATCAATTAAACGAATTTGTTTTATTTACAACATTCATAAAGATTTTTTTGTTAATTCAACACATTTTTTCGTTGTACTTATAAAATAAATTCTGTAAGTACCAAAAATATTTATATGACATAATCGTAGTTACATGAAGTCATTATTGAAACTAATAAATAAAATACAAATTCAACTTAGTTTTTCAAAACCAAATCTGTTGCTATATCAACAAAGTAATTTGTTATATTTACAAATATCGATTTTTCACATATATAACCATCAGGGCAAGTTTTTTTTGGCTTTTGCCAAAACATTTATAATTGTTTAATTCAAATAAAAAAAAATAGTTGTATTATAAAACAATATCTCATTTATGAAAGGATATTTGTTTAAATAACAAATATATCGTCGTTGTAGAACGAAAAGTCACCAAATACATTTTAATGAAAAACTTAAATTTCGAGTTTGTTGATTAATATTATAAAAGGTAATTGATACATTTTTTAAGTTGAAATATCAATTGATATATTTACATTTCCTTATCATGTGGTAAAAAAATTGAGATCATCGATTGAAAATTGACCGATATAAAAAAATTTTTGTAAATCAATATTTGGCATTTTGAAAATGTATTTGGTGGCTTTTCGTTCTACAACAACGATATATCTTTAAATATTGTAATAGCATTGATCTCTTACAATTATTTCAAATGTCGATCATTGTAAATATTGCTAAGATAACAAATAAGTTCGTTAGATTAATTAGAGAAATTGTTGAATTAACAAAACATTTAAATAAAATTAATCATATACCATTAATAGTTAGATTTATAATTTAATAGATTATTTAGTGACAATAATAATAATTTCTATATTAATAAATATAGTTGCAGTATTAGCAAAATAGTTTGTTATATATACAAAATAATTATATTTCATACAAAACCATAGTATTTTTATAAATTTCAATGGAACTGGTGCATTTGTTTTAATTAAACTTATTTCTAAATGAACAAAACGTATTTGGTGTATTAGCAAAACAGTTTATTATTTATGAAAATTATTTTGCTGAATTCTATACCATGTTTGTAAATTAAAAATGTTTAAGGCAAGTGAACACATTTCATAATAAAAGTTGAGAAAGTTTAATAAAAATTTGTTAAATGAACAAATATAGCTGCTGTATTAGCAAAACAAAGTGTTGTATGTGCAAAAATATTTAGTTGAGTATGCCAATTATATATATATTTATTAATATCGAATTTTCAATAAAGAACTGCATTAAATCTATTTCTTTCTATTTACACGTCGCATATATTTTTATTTTTATCTCCGTAGTTGAAATTTAATGATTACGTGCACATTTTAACTTTTTTTCCTCTGGATATTCCTAGCTTGACATGAGCCTGATGGACATTTCCAAGTGAAATTAAAGAGAGAAATCACAAGAAGATAAACATTATATTAACATTAAATGTGCTTGTAATTTGATATAACATTTGACATGTCTAAGAATTCAATACCAGCTAGAGACATGACATGGAATTACGCATTTCTTTGTAAAAAGCTCTTTTTATTTTGGTTCTGTCATATATCAACTTCACAATGAGCTCGTGAGCTGTATTAATACTTTTCCAATTGGCATCATTAGTTGATATCAGTAATAAGGCTCTGTTAATATGGCATCAATAATATGATTTGACGTACGTGAAATTTTATGTAAATGAAAATTTAAATCAACGATTAGATTAATATTGATTGATAATGTTCTGAGAAAAAATTATTTTTATTAGAGCGAATTAGTTTTATTATTTGTATACAGACTCTTAAAGTTTAAACAGTTTCTGTGAATTATGAAGAGAATTTCCAGCGCACTTAGGCAGTGGACAAGAAAGCTATGAGAGATCAACTTATTAGAACACACGAGCATTTTATACTCATGTGCAACGCATTGCTGGATTCTAGAAGTTTCCACAAACATCTTCACTTAAGGGAAATTCGTTATAGTCACATTACGTATTTTCCTCAAGAGAAGATGTTTGTGGAAACTTCTAGAATCCAGCAATGCGCTGCCAATGAGTATAAAAGAGATAAACATATCCTACGAGCGTAACCATCACGGATTCTGCTTAAGTGAAGATGTTTGTGGAAAGTTCTAGAATTTGGCTGTGCGCTACACATAAATGTAAATAGAATGAGATATCTTACGGGCAATAGAAATTCATATTTAGTGTAGAAATTTGTACCTCAAATGACTCTGTGACATTTTAGGTACAGTTGTGATTTGAAAATTAACTACTACTTAAAATACAGCAGTTGATAAAAGTAATTGTTATAAATATTGTTATTTAAATGTAAAATTTATATTCAATAGAAATATAAGTTTTTTTTTTATTTTCTGCACAATCCACAGATAAAACTCGATTTTATAAAGATGTAATTTTTGTAACACATAAATTGTATCATAATAATGCCACAATTTATTTGCCACAATCATATATTTCTTTCTCTGTGCTTTCAAAATGACCAACCCATTTATTTCTCTTTAATACCCAACTTACCTCGTAAACTGCACCCAAAGGCATCACCAGACAGGCAACAAAAAGATCTGCGACCGCCAGCGATGCTACCAGATAATTAGCAACATTTTGCAGGTTTCGCTCCAGAATTATTGCGGCGATTACAAAAACGTTGCCTGTCGTCAGCATTTTTATTATTATTATTTTTTTTGTATAATTATTTTTGTGCAGCAACATTTGGCGACATTTATATATTTTTTGTTTTGTCCGAAACACAGTGTGTTGTCGATGTCATTATTTTCAGTAGTTTTTTTTTTGTGGTTTTTTGTTTTTTGTTTGCAGCAACCATTTTTGTTGTTTCGTTTGCCCCATGTTGTTGTAGTTTATATAAGCCACGAAAATGGAATGTGTTGTAGTTGTTTTGGTTGGTTGTTTTTATTGTTGTTGTAGTCGTTGCATTGTATCATCATAAACGTCAACAGATGGCAGCACCGCAGCGGATGTTGCAAATGAATTCGCCGAAATGAAGAGAGAAAGAGAAGCAAAAAAAGCAAGATAAAAATTAGTATTTATTCGGAAACTTAATATAAATTCACTAAATTGCTGTTTGTTAGGTTTTTGACGCAGTGGTTGTCAACGTGCCAAATTTTAGAAGACTTTTGATAATTATTTTTAATGCGTTATATTTTTTAAATTGTATTTTTGTTTAATATATTGGGTGCAATTTTTATTTGAATATATAAAAAAATATCCAAAAGTAAGATATAACTAGGGCTAAATCTTTAAAAGGGTTATTTGTACCCATTTTAAATCAAGGTAAATAGTTCAAAATTATGCTTTAAATGTGAAACATTTTACTATGGGCCTTTGATTAAATTAAATGTTCACAGGTGAAGAGCAACAGAGACAAACGCATATAATTAAAACCTACAAAAGCATAAATTAAAGCAAAGGAGTAATACAAAAACTCAAAATTACAAAAACATAAACAAAATAAACTAAAAAAAAACATTAACAAAATAAACTAAAAAAAAGAAAAAAAACCAATAAAACTAAAAGAAACAAAAAAATGAAAATATAAAAGTAAAAACGAAACGAATACCCAAAAGTATAAAAAGAAACGGCAAAGCAACAACACAAGAAAAACAAAACTAAAACCAAAAGAAGTTGAAAAATAAACCAAATAAAAACACAATCCTATTAATACAATAAATCTGTTTGTTCGTTTGTACTTTTGTTTCGCTTCTACGTCTAAACGGTTGATCCTATTTTCTTGAAATTATTACCACATATGGAATGGGATGGAAGCAATGATAGGCGGGATTGGACAAATAGACGTGGCACCTCCCATACAACCTAAACTTTCATAACCATATAACTCGGCACTTGTACCAGCTACGAACATGAAACAAAAAAACTCAAATACCAAAAAAAAATTTAAGCAAAAACACAAAAGCACAGCAAAAATACAAAAACAAAAGCAATAACATAAAAAAATCCAAATTAAAGGAAAAACAAAAAAAAAAATCACAAACAAAAACAAAAAAAAAACAAAAACAAATTTTTTTCAGACATTGTTTTTGGGCGAATATTCTTTTTTTTTGATAAAATAGACCATTGGATTGTTTTTGTCGCCCAAAATAAAATTTTAACAACATTTTTTTTTTCGAAATGTTTTGAACATTGTTGTTTTTTTCAAATGGTGATTTCGAACAATGCGTTCTTTTTGTCCTCCAAAAAATATTATAAAATCGATAGATTTTTTTTTTCAAATGGTCATTTCGAAAATTTTAAAACCACCATACCAAAATTCACCACAGTAAAATTCACCACACTAAAACTCACCACTCTAAAACTCACCACACTAAAACTCACCATACTAAAACTCACCACACTAAAACTCACCACACTAAACCTCACTACATTAAAACTCACCACAATAAAATTCACCACATTAAAATCCACCACACTAAAATTCAACACACTAAAACTCACCACACTAAAACTCACCACACAAAAACTCACCACGCTAAATTCACTACACTAAAACTCACCACACAAAAACTCACCACGCTAAAATTCACCACACTAAAACTCACCACACTAAAACTCACTACACCTAAACTCACCACACAAAACTTTACGGGGAACAATTCTACCGGGATGAATTCTACGGGAAGAATTCTACCGGGATGAATTCAGCGGGAAGAATTAAACGGGAAAGCGTTCTATGGGGACGAATTTTACGGGGAATATTTCTACTGGTAGAATTCTACAGCGAAATGTTCTACGGGAAAGCGCAGTCTGAGAAACAATTGTCTTTGAGAAAAGTTGTTTTGGCAGAGAATCATTATTTGGTTACTACATTAATGAAACCAATAAAAAACTTCCACAACGAAGCACGAGTCCCTGATTTAAATAAATTAAATAAAAAAAAAATAATTTATAGCCCTATTCTAACGTGCAATGACAAAGCAATGACTAAAATGAGGTGAGTGACAATTGTCACGAAATGGTATTCTAGCAGCAAAGTGACAATAAGAACAATGACAATTGTTATGAAATTTGTCACCACCTAAAGAGGAGATGACAAGGAGTTTATTCTTTAAAATATGTGTTTTTAACTAGTTTTTAATTATGCACTTTATTGAATTGCACTATATCTTCACTTTGAGATGCAAATATATCAACGGATTTTTGTCGCAGTTCGATTTTCTGCGACATTCAGATGTAAAACTATGTCTGATGTATTTGGAATTCAAATTTGTTTTACCCAATTTTAATTATATTTGCGACTTGCAGAAACGACCGAAACTCACTATTAACATAATGCACGTCGCGTAAATCACTTTTGTTGCAAATAGTGTGGAAATATCACGTGAAATATGTTCGAATATTTAAATTTAAAAATTGTTTACATTTGAATTTTAATTTTTTGTCAGTTAATATTGAAAAAAGCTTTTCACCACTGAGTTGAGTTTCAATTTGTCACGTTTAAAGTAGAATACAGTAACAATTATTTATAGGCATAGGAATGACACGGTGAATGACAACATTTCAATGACTAGACTTTGTCATGAAAATGCCAGAATAAGGCTATTAAATAAAAAAAAATCTTGACAAGAGTCATGCACGGGTCCAGCTAGTTGAAAATATATATGAAAAAAACAATAATTATAAAAAAACACAATCAAATAAATAAAATATAACTCGAAATCAAAATAAACCAGTTGGGAAGGTTAGATCACATGGGAAATTTAAAGTAGGTGTTATTATGATAGTTAGGATTATCAAAATTATAGTCGGTCTAAGCCGACTATAAATACCCTACACATATGTGTGGTTACCACTCAAAGTGATATATAGATCACCAAGGTATACGAATCCTGAAAATAACTACAAACATTCAATCGCTGAAGAATTTCCATTCATTTGATACCCATATTTACAAATGGGTAGGTGTACCGAATTTCGATTTTTTTTTTTGTGAACCACAAGTCTTTTCGCCGGAAAACATTATTATCATGTATTTGAGCATGATATCAATATATATTTGACCAAAAAAGTTTACCTAAGCACGTATACATAAAAATTGATCTTTATATGTACATTTTATATGAGGTACTTGAGCATAAGTGGTCGGATCATAGGTCACAATGGACTGATCTCGCCAATTTTTTCGCACATACAGCGTAGGAATATTAGTAATCTAAGTTATAAGTTTCATTTATCTAGCTCTTCTATTTTAAAAGTAGTAGGGATTTCAACAGACGGACAGACAGACGGACAGACAGACAGACAGACAGACGGACAGACGGACATCGCTAAATCGACTCAGGAGGTCATGCTGATCATGAATATATATACTTTTCCATACCGGAGATGCTTCCTTCTGGGTGTTACAAACGGCGTACCAAACTGAATATACCCTTTCACTCTTAGTGTAGGGTAAAAAAGCAAAAATATGAATGTGGTTATGAACTGATCATTCAACTTCCCTACGGGAAAACGAACAGGTCATAAACTAGTCACGTGCCTGATTCTTCGGAGACAGTACTCTGCGGGGAAACGAACCGGTCCTAGACTAGGCATGTGACAGGGTCCTCGAAGATAGTTAACCGTCCTAGTTTTGGCTCTTTTATATGAAACCAACCGGCAATTTTTACATGGAGTTGTCCTAGGGAGGGGTCAATTAACAACTCCTGCAAACCTTTACCAATCACAGCAGTAGTCTTTAAGTTCCTGTCCTTAGTCGATATCAGTAACGGTCACGTGATAGGTAGTTTTAGAGCAATTGACAACTTTTCCCGCAGGATTAGGTTAGGTTAACCCAGCTTGTTGCAAGACCAATATTTGACACGAAGCTGCAAAGATGTTTAAGACTCTAACACTTGATTTTCTTGGTGTACCCTAATAAGGTAAATGTTTTGTATGAAAAACGATGTTGACTGTCACGAAAATCAAACCCAGGTCCTTTCGGCTCGTAGTCCAACGCGACTTTTGGCTCATAGTTCAATGCACTAACCAATGGAGCCACCGACACCATATAATTATAATATTTTCTAAAAATTTCAACGATTTCACATTAAATCTTCCAAAACTAAACGCAAACTTTTCTCATTTCCTGAAATTTGAAATTTTTCGTATAACCCCATCTATGCTCCCCAAAGGGAGTGGTCTCCCATAAAATATTTTGACTTTTACAACTTTTACATTTTGTTAAAACTACGTTTAATTATCTTGCACATAAAACTTAATTTAATGGCTAATAAAATGTTGGTAACCACTATTTTTGTTACAACGCTGTAACTCTAATTTCTGGAGGAACGACAAGGAAAAACTGAAAAATAGAAAAATAATGAAGAATAAAATATAAAAATAAAGTTTTACAACAAAGTGTCACTCGTTGTGTTAAACGCACATTGTGCGCACAAGGTGCTGCTGCTGCAGCTGCAAGGATTGTTGTAACTCATAAAAGTGTCCCAAGGATAATTATATAAATTCGTTGCTGTTTTTCTTTTAAAACTAATAAACCTAATGAACGTTCTTGGGCGCAGCTGCAATGTGTTGGTTGCCCCTTTTTTGCAATGTAGCGAATCTAGTGGGTGGCAATAATTTTTAAATGCTTGGTTAAATTGTGTAAATCATATTTTATATGTCACAACAGGTGCATGGAAGTTATAAAAATTGAATTAGTGTTATTGAAAGTGTGCACAATATAAATGAGCACGAAAAAAAAATAAATAAAAAAGCAAAAATTAAAATCCAAAACATTTACTGTGAATCATTTTGAAATGAAAAGAAAAATCAAAATTTTGTGAATTATCTTAATGGAAAACAAAATTGATTTATGTGCATTGCATTCTGTATGTTTTAAGCGTATTTTGGTTTTTGCTATTTTATTAAAAAGAAATATATATTTTTTTCATTAAAATGCATACAAAGTAAGTACTTCCACTCGAGAGCCAAACATAAACGGCAGCAGTAGTAGTGCTGTCGAAAAGTACTCTCACTTGAATGCACTAACAACTACTTCTTTCTGCTCATATTCATTAGCTCATAAAAAGCATTTCCTTTCATCACAATAAATTGCACGTGAAATTTCCGCTTCCGTCTTCCGGTGCCTTTGATCATTTTCCAACCAACCACTCAAACGCATCAACACCAGCAACAACGAAGAGAGAAAGAGCATTTAAAAAAATGAAATATCAACACCAACACATCATCATCATCATCAACACCACCACCATCACCAGCAACACTTACAGAGCAACATAGTTGCTGCCAAATTTTAGCTCATATCCATACAACAAACATATACTCTTACACACATATATAATACGCACACATACCATAAAAAATAACACATTTGACACTTGTCACCTTACGTCAGTTTACCCTGCATTCATTTGCTGAATTCTACACTTATCTCATTTTGTTCTACGTTATTTTCTTTTTTTTTCATTTTTGTTTTCTTTATCTTTCATTTTTTTTTTGTATTTATTGCTTTATATTGTTTTTCGTTTAGTTTTATTTTCCTCTTGCTTTTAATATTCTTCTTGCACTGCACTCACAAGTCATGCCTTCGTTTGTTTCATGCACTGCACACTTTCTTCACTGCAAAGCGCATCCTTTGATCTTTCTTGCTGCCATATAACATGCAGCAAGCAAAACGTGTGACAGTGGCTCACATAAATAATATTATTTTCTACCCAACGAAAAATGTTCAAAACATTGACGGAATTTAACATTTAACAGTAAAACATATCGTCACTGTCATTTTAAAAATGTTGGGAAATCAAATTTTAAAGTTTGAAGTGCTTTAAAAATTAGCAAAATTCATATTTAGTTCAATTTTTACTGTCATTTTGGTTTGTTTGTCAATTATTATAACGTATATAAAATATCTTTAGATTTGGACAACCTACTGAATTATAAATACGGATTTTGTGAGGCTATATCCAGATCAAAACACAAATATTTTTGATTTTTATGCTATAACTTTTTATTAGCGAAAGTTAAAATAGTAATATTGAGGCATTAATTGTTTGATTTTAAAGCACCTATCGATTGGCATCATTATTTGAAAATTTGTTCCCAAACAATAATTTGACTTTTGTTATTTGCAGGAAAAAATGGCAAAATATTTTTAAATAATGATGCCAATCGATAGGTGCTTTAATAACAAACAATTAATTCCTTTACATCGCTATTTTATCTGGCACCAATAAAAAATTATAGCAAAAAAACGTAGAAATTGGAAAAATTGGAAAATCTTGTCATGCCAAAAGGGCGAATCTTTTCGTTTTTTTGCTATAACTTTTTAATACTACAAGATAAAATAGTTTTTAAAGCACCTAACCTATCTGCATCATTAATAAAAATATTTTACCAAACATTAATTTGCCATTTGTTATTTGCAGGAAAAAATGTTTGGCAAAATATTTTTAATTAATGATGCAGATCGATGGGTGCTTTGAAAAAAAATAATAAATGCCCTTACACCACTATTTTATCTTGTACCAATAAAGATATTTTATTTTATACCAATAACCAGTTATGGCGAAAAAAACGAAAAGATTCGCCCTTTTGGCATGACAAGATTTTCAAATTCTCCCTTTTGGTTTGTCTTTTTTAGCTAGAAATATCCAACAAAATGACACTCGATGTTAAAAATGTTAAAAATTGCACATTCACCCCTTTGATGATAGTGACGATATTAAGAAATATTCTCTTTTAATATTTTATGCGAAGTTTTGTATTTTGATTATACACGATGTGGGCATGGTAGTGTTCCGATTACGCCCATTTTTAAATGGAATATTCGTATACCCTTATAAGTTTTCCGATATTTTCAAGTGAATATTTCAAATAAAAAAATAATGATATTCAGTTTTCGAAAAAAAAAATGCACTAATATAATCAAATTTTTATATCTTTATTGCATTTCGAGAACAAGTAAGTAATGGTCTTAAAAATTTTTCTAGAGTGCTGTTGTGCATTCAAAAATTGTAAATTTTTGTCGTTTTTAATTAGGCAGCTAAGTTGTAAATAATTGGATGTTGTATAACTTTTGAAATTCAAATAATTGAACATTGCTTAAATGGTGCTAAGTTATGATCAAATTGCTATATTACGTAAAGTGGGAAACACATTCTGGGCTAAAGTTGGAAACGTAATTTAAGCAATATTAGATGTAATTTCAGTGAAAATATTGTATTATATGGATTATTTTATGAGTTTAGCCAAGAAAAAACTTTAAATTTGGTCAAAAACCAATGAAAAGACAAATTTTAGCTTCACCTAATTTAAGATCTAAATTGCAGAAAATGCCGAGAAGCGAACCTTTAGCAAGAACAAAAATAATACCGCAGTAAAGATTTTTTAACTTTAACACCAGCAGAATTTTCTTCAATTTGCTTCACTATTATAAGTATTTTGAGTTAAAAATCCATATATTTGAATTAATTCATATAATGCCATATTTCTGACACATATGTTGCAATTTCGACACATTTCCACAACAATTTTCAAACATACTTGGAGTGCAACGGATAAAATCAATCATACACAGACAAAAAATTCATCAATATGATGAATTTATTCATAAATATGATTAATTTTTTCACTAACCAGATTCATCATATTGATACCACCGTTTATTAAATGACATATTGATGAATGAATACATTCATTCATTCATTGATCATAGTGAAAAACGAAATATTCAAAACAGTGAATTTCAATCGTCATATTGATGAATTTTTTCATAATATATATGAATATAATATTTTTTACGAATTTTTCAAAAAAAAAAATTTGTTTAGAAAACAATTCGAAAAAAAAGTGTTGTTGTTATTTAAAAAATAACAGAAAAAAATGTTTAAGAAATTAGGAAGAAAAAAATTAAAAAAAAAAAAATTAAAAAAATAATTCAAAAAAAAAGTGTTGTTGTACTAATTTTATTTAAAAAAATGTTTAAAAAAAATTATCCGAAAAAAAATTTAGGAAAAAAAAAATTTTTTTTTTTAGAAAATAATTCGAAAAATAAGTGTTGTTGTACAAATTTTATTTAAAAAAAAAAAACAAAAAAAAATGTTTAAAAAAATTATCAAAAAAAAAAATTGTGGATAAAAAAATGGTGGAAAAAAAACTGGAAAAAGAAAAATTTTTGCGAAAAAAATTTTTTTTCGAAAAAAAAATATTTTTTTTTTTCAAACAATTTTTTTTTTTTAATATATTTTTTATATATTACTTATTAATAATAAAAAGTTGTAATTATAAATAAATATATTATAATAATAATAGTTTGGCGCTACAGTTCTGTATAGAACTTCGGCCGAGCTCTCTCACCATTTTGAGCTGTGCGTGTTATATTTGTACTCAAAGTGGTGGGACCTACAGTTTATTGACGAATCCGAACGGCGGGTGAGAGCTTTTTCATAGGCAATGGTTTTACTCTCGTAGGTTTGCCATTTACTGACGAGAGGTAGCGCGGTATAGAAAAATGTTTCTATGAAAAGATGTTGTTAGCCCCAGTCCAGGCTTGAACCGGGGACCTTTCAGCTCGCAGTCCAACGCACTAATCACTGAGCTACCGCGGCTAAATATATTACAAAACATTTTACTAATTTATGCATGTCAAGCAAGCGTTATATATATATTTTTTTTGGAATATCTACCAAGACCTACAGCACTCAGACAGACTATATTCATTGTACTGTGAAATCTATTCCCTACGATTTTGTAGTTAATATCACCACGAGCGCCCTTGCCCGAGCCGGGATTCGAACCCGAGACCTTCAGAATGCAAGTCCAGCGCGCTACCTCTGAACTGCTGAGGTTGACAATTGCCAAGAAATAACATACAAGAACTACTTGAGAACTGAGAAGAATAGCAAAATATGAACGAAAAATAATAATTTTTATTGGAATTTGGTTTAATGAACAGCATTCTTCAATATTTATGATCGTTTTCATAACATTGATGTCGTCAGTCATTAATATTAGAAATGGTTTTTCAATACAATGAATCATGGTTTGAAGAACGCAATTCATCAATATGATGTAAATTTTTTCTGTGTACTGCACGATACTGTACAGTGATTTGTTTTATATAGAAAATACTTTTGAAAGATTAATGTCGTTCATTTATTTTTCATAATTAATTCAAACACATAATTGTTCTCCGTAAAATCTTTGGCCCTATCTGCTTTGCTAACGAGTATCGAATCAGGATGAACCACGAGCTGTATGAGTTATTCGACGACATTGAAATAGTCAAGCGCATCAAGATCCAGCGGCTTCGCTGGCTAGGTCATGTCGAACGAATGGATGAAAACACTCCAGCCAAGAAGGTGCTTGAAATCTGCGTTGGAAAGACCAAGTTGAGGACAACCTGGCAACGCTTGGTATTTCTAACTGGCGTCAGCGCGCGCAAAGCAGATCCGACTGGCGCGGCTTCATCTCAGCGGCCAAAACCGACCCACGGTTGTAAGGGCCATTTAAGTCATGAAATGTATTAAAAATATGACTCACTTAACCTCATCATGAACAATTTTTCGAGGTGTATTTCAACGTTAGAAAAATAATTTTGTTTGAAAAATTATTTTATTTCAGTACAGTTTATTTTTGTTAAGGGAAAATATTCATGGGAGGGCTCAATAATTAAATTAAAACAAATTTTATATCATTATTTAAAATTTTTTAACCATATTTTAAGTTTTTTTATCCGTATTTATCCAATTTTTTTAGTTCATAATACATAAATTGTATTTTGTCCATATAATTGTTAGCCCTGGGGTTTATTCTCGTTTGATGCGAAATATAAAATGATAGAATGATATAAAACTATTTTCATATTCTGTTAATAATATAAAAAATATTTTTTATCAAATTGTTTTTCATTCTCATTTTATATTTCTAATCAAACGAGAATAGGGCCCCATGTCTTGAAATGTCTACTTAAAAAAAATATTTCCAACTGGGTCGATTAACCAAAAACACTTCTCTCTCACACACACACATATAGACGATATTACATAAGTATGCTCATAATTTGTTTGTATGCAATTTTATGGCAAAGTGTCAAAGTGTTAATTCGACATTTTTGTTTTGTATTTATTTTATTTTATTTTATTTCTCACAATTCTACATTGTTAGAGCATCCTAAGAAGCCGTGTTTCACGCTGACTTCCTGTGTTGTTTCCAGACGTGACACATACTCGTGCACACTCACTCACACACAACACAACAACTTAGACATTACGCCTTCTAGCACCAACTTGTGTGAGAGTGACCGCACCATTGCCACCCATTGTGGGTGCAATATATTCTCATATGTGACTCGTGCCTCGTTTCTTCGTCTACTCTGGGAGACGTGCACAATTAGAAATAACTGTAAATTGCAGTTGCCAGTGCTGCCAACAGCTGGCTGCTGTTGCCTCCGGTAATATTGTGCATCACAAAGGCAACCATTTCGTTAGACTTGCGGCTGGTGGCGGCAACAACGTTTGAGGCACCCGCTGAGTGGCAGTGGCAGTGGCAGCATCCAAAGCAGTGGTGGCAACCAACCAAGTGCTTTGTAATGCAAAACCAAAGAAAATACTTAAAATTAAGTGAAAGCATTCAGTTTGTTCTACGACGTTTTATTTTCTCTCAAGTATTTGCTATGACGATAATGTTTTAACATGCTGGTGTTGCTGATGATTTTAAATTACTAAAAATACTAACAGCTTTTAATATGTATGTTGCACTTTATATTTAAAATTCATTTTATTTAATTGCACTGTTTTACGAAACATTTTAAATTAATCATGCATATAGTTAACATAAACCCCATAAATAATGCCACTATATTTTACTAAAAAATAAAATTAACAACAGTTGGTTTAATTGCATATTTTAGCGCGCGTATTTTTTAATGACCCCTCCAGCTGCCTGACGCCATTTCGCAGTATTAAACGTATTTAATGACTACAACCAACGCCTCTAACTGGCAACACTTGTCGACTGGGTACCGAGTGCCTAACTACTTAATCAACATCTCAACCAGACGCATTTCCATACAAATTAAATGCGCGACGGTTCAACGCCTTCGCAAACCCACTTCGACAGCGCATAAACCCACCTCTCTAATCTAAAAGAGGCTTCTACACTTATTTATCTGAACCACCCCCATAAACCCAAAATATAAAACCTTCAAATCGGCATAACGCTGAGATTTAACGTATTCCCGACCTTCTTTATTAAATAATACAATTTTATTTGACTCTTTTATTTTTGTGTTGTTGCTGCCTCATAAAATACAATAAAGTTGTGGAAAATAACAAAACGAAAAATAAAAAAATGTATCATGACAGTGTTGGAAAATTTGCCTGCCTTCGCACTGAAATTATTTTCATCTTATTATTTTGAAATTTTGATGTCAGTTTTGAATTATATTTCAATATGATGATGGCGCGGCACCCAGCCGGGTACGGTCCACAAACGTTGCTGTAATAAGAATCATCATAAAATAATCAAAATGATGATGATGTTGATGATAATAGCATTTGGAAAATATTGCAAATGCCATGGTTGTCGACAGTTTGTTTTGTCATACGACATTTTGCATAGAGTTTGATGAGAAATTCCCTGGGGATTATTGGGCATGAGATGTTAAAATGAGCACTGATTTTTATTATTTTCTTGGTTGTTGGTTTACTTAGCTGACAGTTTAATAAACGGTGAGCAAAAAACTTCTTAAATTCAAGAAGACTTTGTAGCGAATTTAGTATATCTATCAATTAAATACAAATAATTTACTACCGATATTCGAATTCGTATATCTTTCCATCATGAAATGGCAAACCTTACTGAAGAGAAATGTCAAAAGAGCGGCAAGAAATATGGCGTCGTTTGCTGTCCCTGTCGCTCCACTTTTGTAGCGTTCCCGTTGAAAAACCCTTTATATTGTTACGAAATGATGTAATTTTCCCCATAGTGCAAGCAATCAACAATAAATAATGAGACGCAAAATAATTCAGCGCACTAAACATGTGTTAGAAAGAGACGGAAGATCATTCAGCGCACTGAGGCAGTGTGCGAGAAAGATATGGAAGATCAGCGCATTAAAACACATGAGTGCGAATGAGATGCCAATAGCATGCGTCATTCACGAAACGAGTAGAAGGTTCTCGAAACAAGTTGAAGCTTGTCGAAACGTGTCAAACCGTGTCGAACTGATGAATGCAGTATATAAGGGAGCCGCATCAGAGGTACGGCACTTCAGTAGTGATTGTAAAGTGGTCGAGTGCATCTCGTGTGATAAATGTCAAGTGAAATTGTGGACATGCAGCAGTTGTTAGAATTTGTTATTAGTAAAGTTGTTTATTAAAGTGAATTAATAAAGTTAATTGTTATAATTTAAACCAAACATAAGAGTGTTTTTATTTTGTACACAATCCAGCGATACGAACTCGTAGAACAGTTTTCCGTAGACTGAATTTTCGTAACAATATGTACATCATATTGAAGAATGCCAAATTTTAATAAAATATTTATTTTTCGTTCATTTCTTGCCGTATTTCTCAGTTCTCAAGTAGTTCTTGTATGTTATTTCTTAGATAATGCTTGCTCGATATTCATAAATTAGTAAAATGTTGTAAAATATATTTCTTTATAATTACAACTTTTTATTAATAAAGAGTTATATTTATAAAAAATATATTTAAAAAAGATATTTTCGAAAAAATCTTTTGTTGAAAAATTCTTTTTTTTATATTTTTAAATTTTATTTATTACAAAAAAAATCTTTTGTTGAAAAATTCTTTTTTTTTATATTTTTAAATTTTATTTATTACAAAAAAAAAATATATTCGATTATTTTTTTTTTTTGGAAAAATTTTTTTTTTCTGTTAAGTTTTAATAATTTCTTTTTTTGAATAATTTTCAAAGAAAAAAAAAATTATTTAAACAAAAAAAAATATATTCATAAATATTATGAACAAATCCATCAATATGGCGATTTAAATTCATTGTATTGAATATTTCGTTTTTCATTATGATGTTCGATAGTACGAATAATTTCATATATATTATGATTGTATTCATCAAAATGTCATTTAATGAACGGTGGTATCAATATGATGAATCTGGAAGTTGGTGAAAAAATTCATAATATTTATGAATAAATTCTAAATTGATGAATTTATTCTGTGTCAAAACATGGTGGGTAATAAACTTCTAAAACTCAAGAAGATTTTGAGCGAATTCAAAAAATTTATCAAATTTATGCTACAAAATTGCAAACTTTTATTTTCTGAGTATTAAGAAAGCTAATGCTTCATAATAGAATTATAATTTGTAATTACCTTTTTTTTTATTTAAAAATAAAGCACGATATATTCATTTGGAGTCAAACAATTGAATTATTGATTAATATTGGGTATGAGAGGTTATATTGAGCACTGTTTTTTAATTTCTTGGTTGGTGATAGGAAATAAACTTCTAAAACTCAAGAAGTTTTCATTGCGAACAGAGAAAATATATCAAACCTATTCAACAAATGTATCAAACTAATTCAACAAAATGTCTCCAAAATGTTTTTTTCAAAAATACAAAAAAAAAAACATCAATGAGATTGGTTTAAATCGAGCTGTCCATTACCGACATCTTTGATTCCGCGTTTTATGAATTTTAATTTCATGCGTTAATTTAAAATGCCTTCAAAATGTTTCAAGGACACTTTTTTAAAAATCCAAAAAAGTCATCAAGAAGATTTGTTTAGCCTTTAAGAAGAGCCTAGAATTTATGAAATCCACCATTTCATTACGGACATATTTGAATCCGTTTTATGAAATTTCATTGAATGCGCTATTTTGAATTCCCCCAAAATTTGTCGAGAACATTTTTTTCATAAATCCAAAAATTCAATCAAGTAGATTGGTTTAACCTTTCAGAAGAATCTAGAATTTTTAAAATCCACCAGTCCATTACCGACATATTTGAATACGCGATTTATGAATTTTCATTTAATGCATTACTTTCAAATGAGCCCAACATTTTCCAGTACAATTTTTCCAAAAATCGAAAAAAGTCATCAAGAAGATTTGTTTAGGTTTTCAGAAGAGCATTGAATTTCTAAAATCTACTGCGCCATTACCGTCATATTTGAATCAGCGTTTTATGATTTTTCATTAAATGCGTTACTTTCAAATGCCCCCAAAATTTGTCAATGACATTTTTTTCAAAAAAACCAAGAAAATCGTCAAAGAGATATATTTAGGCTTTCAGTCAAACTATTTGGATTCGCGTTGTGGCTTTATTTAGGAGTTAGAGTCATATAAGTCGGGAAATACTGAACGTAAGGTACTGAAATTTTGTATTTTTGTTGCTATACATAAGTAGTATCCGTAACCAAAATATCAAAACAATTGACAAGCCGAATTTTCCCATTTGACAAAAAGTCACCCATATATGAATTATCATTATATAGTACTATTATATATCTGTTCTATAATAAATACGCAAATTGTCTATAATATTTACTCTACCAAAACTATATATTTTCTACTTTTTATATTTATAAAAACTATTTTTATATACAGCTCCATCTATATTTCATTATACATTTGTTGCATTATTTATATATCACTCGTCTTAAATCATTCGTAATATGAACTAAGTAAACTTTATCTGTTATATATTGTATACATTACTAAACCGAATATATCCTCTATTCAGCATTATCTTTATACTGCAATCCACATAAATACCTCATTCTTCTAATGCCTCGGATTCGATTCGATTCGATTCACTTAGCTAGCTACCTTCCTGCTAAATTGCAATACATCCTTAAATAAAATTGATTAAACTCAATTTATTTTGTTACGCTGATATTTTAGTCCAATGCAAGAAATAAATAGAATTCATTAATTTTAGGAAATTCCTTTATTTCAAACGCCTAATCAACGCCACAACCATGCATAGTAAGGATACAGCTAAAAAAAAAACTCAGATCTGTAGACCATTTTAATGCTCTTTTTTTTCTTACATTTCTCTTTGCTTTTAGCCAAGTTTGTATTTTTCTAATCCGCACTTCTCCCCTCACTCTTTTTTTCGCACAATCTGTACGCTATACTAGCACACTGTTCAAATTGTAGGCAAGAAATGGTTCATTATGCTTTTCAATTCAATTTCATTCCATTTTATTATAGTTGATTTTCTCTAATTTGCTTTTCTTTAGGTGCGGATCAGAAATGTTTGAGTGAAACGACCATGGCAACCATTACCACCAGCATCATTCATTACACTGCAGCAAGAAATAACTCGGATACACCCATGGAAATAATATAAGGTAAGTTGTTCAAATTTGTTACTTGAGGAAAACTCAATATTTAATGCTATTCTATTCAAATGTGAAAATATATATATGATACAATTACAAAGTATGAACTTAAAAGTATAACTACGAAACTAACTTGTTTGATAATTTTTGTATTGTCACTATATATTCAATCAAATACCTGGAACCGAAAAAAGAATAATACGTCACGATCATGCCAAAGGAGTGAATGTGCAATTTTTGACATTTGCGTTTTTTTTTACATTTTTGAATGTAGTTTATCCTCAAGTATGCTGTGACAATATCGCGTGTCATTTTGTTGGATATTTCTAGCCACAAAAGACAAAACCAAAAGGGCGAATTTGAAATATTGAAAATCTTGTCATGCCAAAAGGGCGAATCTTTTCATTTTTTCGCCATAACTTTTTATTGGTATAAGATAAAATAGTGGTGTAAAAGCATTTATTATTTGTTTTCAAAGCACCTATCGAACTGCATCACTATTTAAAAATATTTTGCCAAACATTTTTTCCTGCAAATAACAAATGGCAAATTAATGTTTGACAAAATATTTTTAATTAATGATGCAGATGGATAGGTGCTTTAAAAACAAACAATTAATGCCTCCTCATTACTATTTTATCTTGCGCTAATAAAAAGTTATATTACATGAGTTATATTATATGTTATAATAATTGATGAATAAACTAAAATAACACAAAAAATTAAAGAAATTTAAAATTTTCTAATTTTTAAAGCACTTCAAACTTTAAAATTTGATTTCCCAACATTTTTAAAAATGCACATTCGCCCCTTTGGCATGACAGTGACGATATGATACAACTACAAAGTATGAACTTAAAAGTATAACTACGAAACTAACTTGTTTGGTAATTTTTGTATTGTCACTATATATTCAATCAAATACCTTTTGATGATAATTTTTGGAACCGCAAAAAGAATAATACGTCACTATCATGCCAAAGGGGTGAATGTGCAATTTTTGAAATTTGCGTTTTTTTTACATTTTTGAATGAAGTTTATCCTTAAGTATTCTGTGCCAAAATCGCGTGTCATTTTGTTTGATATTTCTAGCCAGAAAAGACAAAACCAAAAGGCAAATTTGAAATATTGAAAATCTTGTCATACCAAAAGGGCGAATCTTATTGTTTGTTTTTGATAATTATATTAGTTTATTTTGTTAGAATATTAAAACAGAAAAATTACGAGAAATTGGTAATTATGAAACTATTAATCTGTTAGAGAAATCTCCCAGTAGAGGAATATAAAGACGGTCATTATGAAAAACTACAAATAAAAATGTCCAAACAAATATTTAGAACCTGTTGGTTTTCATATGGAGCTTCGATAAATAAAGTTAGATTTCTCAATACAAAATATGGTTTTGCCATTTCATATCAAAGAAACTATTTATTTTCTGAAGCAATAAAATTGTTTTTTGAAAATGAAAACTTTCTCGCTACAAAATGTCATTGATGACTTTCGCACTTTTTAAAATTTTTTAAAATTCCGAACTATTTCCTTTATTTTTCATTGAGTGTATTGCGCACACCACAAACTCAATGCATATTCCTCTCACAATCTCTACTTCGTAATATCAGCAACGTCCTGTAATTGTTCGACAAGCCAATGCAGCCCATTACGTTTCCGACTGAAAATCGATGCCTTGACTTCAATGTGGTGTGCTGCCAGATTGTCGGATTTCGTTTGTCACCCAACTTATTTGACTTTTAAATGAAATATTTTTTTTTGTTGTATTTAGCACTTCTAAATTTCTAACTTCTTCTGCTACTTCTCCGCGCTGCAATTATAGCCGCCATACACAAATATAAATACTAATTATGTGCGTATGAAGTGAAATGTCAAATAATTTGACATCTCAAGGACTCGAACACACGAAGTACTTAGTGATTCATGCAACAGCAACAATTGCTGGATGGGCTGGCATCATGTTTGTTAAAATTTAATTGAATTACTTGCTAAAGGCAACCAATTAATTGGCACACAAAGTCAAATGCCAAAGTTTAATAAATGCTGGCTGACTTTGACGATGCGACGATTGCAGATTGAATTACAAAATTTTACGACATTCTACGTGGGGGGCGGGGACCAACACTTCCATTAACTTGAACGCAATAAAATCAAGTTTGACAAAATAGAAAATAAGAAATGACAACAAAAAATTTTAATCAACAATTTATGCCCAAAATTATTATCATCAACACCATCATCAGTAGCAGCATTATCATCATAAATATTTGGGCACCCTCAAATTTCTATTAATTTTTAAGCAACCTATAAAAGAAAAATGGTTTAGAAATTCTATGCATTTTCAATGGGCTCATTTAGTTTTGTTATCTCATCATCATTTGTTACATCATTCTCAGTTTGATACATCATTACTTTCTTATTAGACATAATTTGAGGATTTCATTATCACACCCAGAAAAAAATACTATATAAATAACAGTTTTTTACTATTAAATCAATAGGATAAATTATTATTTTAATCGGAAATACCATTAAATACTAGAAAATACCATGACATTGCCATTGAGTTTATATGAAACGATTTATTTTTTTGTATACTATTAAATCAATAATCGTCAATTGGACGAAATTTAATGAGATTTGAGGGAATTTTTTTCTGGGTGCAGTACTTTACTTTATTATGAATCTTTTACATTTGTATTTCGATTATTATGCTATTTTAGTCCTGTCCCTGTGATATTTGATTCATATTGGTACTTATCAATTATTTTTCCTAACTTCTTTATAATAACCTTACTTTATCATTACTTTTTCATCACTCGATTATTTTATCACCCATTTCCTTCATTATCATTAGTCCGTTATTGCATTATCTGCATTCTACCTTTATACTTGTGGTATTTCCTACTAAAGTTGCAGGCCCGAACTTCAATATTCAACTATTTCCGTCACAAAATATTTAGTTCATCATTCCCATTATTCCAATGCCTCTGCTCAGCCCATTGGCCTGATAGTTCCTCTTGCTACCAACTAATTTCCCATACCATTACTATTTCATTTAGCCTTACCACACCCCATAGCAATACATATTCCAATAACTTCCCATTACCAGCCTCCTTCCCACAATAAATGTCCCCCATTCACTCACCGATTATCGTGATGAGTATCATGAGTCCCAGCACTATCGATGTGGCCGCCATTTGTATCAGTTCCGCAATATCCTCAGCGGTGGTCTCATCGTCAGCGATAGCACTCGCGTTGCGGTCGCTTTCGTTGCCCAGCAAGCCAAAGAGACTGGTCGCATTGATGTCCAGCAGGAAGTTGCTGTCGTTGATAAGCATCGTGCCCAAACCTATGGCCACATTGCTGTAAAGATTCTCCGTGGATGCGGTTGCCATCAATGAAGTCATGGCGGTTGCAGTTGCCGCGACCGTTGTTGTCGTTGCTGATGTCGATATTGCTGATGATGACAGTAGTGGTGATGTGGATGACAGTGATGTTGTATTTACAAAGTAGTTGTTGGTGCTGCTGCTGTTACTGCTGCTGTTCCCCATAAGGATACCGTTTGTTGCAGCAACATGACTCGTCGCTACCTCATTGGAGATGAGATACGAATGGGGCGCGTTACCATTATCGATGAAGATATAGTCCAGTGCATCTGTATACAAAAAAAAATTGATATTAACATTAATAATATATTTTTTTTTTCAACATTTTGTAAATGGGTTTTTACATTATTACAGGACTGAGTTTCACAACAAATTGTACTATATCCTTGTTTAAAAATGTAATTCAAGAACTTTAAAAAAATTCTCTTATAAAGAATTATCGGGAAATCATTCATTGTATTATTCAGATTTAAATTTAACATTAACAATTATTATAGTTCAAAATACTTATATTTTATATTCTTTTTTATCTATTTATCGTATTTTTTTATTTTAAAAATTTCTCATTTCAAAAGACATATTCGTATAATCCGAAATCTATTGGGTATATACACAGAAAAAAATCATCAATATGATGAATTTATTCATAAATATTATGAATTTTGATCCAACTACCAGATTCATCATATTGATAGCATCGGTCATTAAATGACGTATTGATGAATGCATTCATTATATATATGAACTAATTCGTACTATCTTATTTCATTTCATTATAGCGAAGACCTAAATATTCAATACAATGAATTTGAATCGTCATATTGATGAATATAATCATAATATCTATGAATAATTTACATTTTTTTTTTTGGAAATTGTTCATAATATTTATAAATATAATATTCAATATGTTGAATTTTTTTTTTACGTGTTTCTTAAAAAAATATTTTTTTTTTTAAATAATTCGAAAAAATAATCATTAAAAAAAAAAATTTAAAATATTTTTAATAAAAAAAAATTATAATCCGATATTTTTTTTTTGTCGAAAAAAGAAATAACCAAAAAAAAATTTTTTTTTTTTTTCAAAACAAAAATTTCTAGATTTTCCATACAAATTTGAATCAGTCTAATGTACATATATGCTGTATTTTATGTATTTGTTCATTAATATGATGAAACGTGTTCCTCACCTACAGTTCATCATATTGAAGAACACTTTTTCGACAGTTACCTAGCGTTCAACATATTTATGATCGCGTTCATAAAAATGATATAGTTAGTCATTAATATTATGAATGGATCTTCAATAGAATTAATCATGGTTAGAAGAACGGAGTTCATCAATATGATGTACATTTTTTTCTGTCTGTTGATTGATATCGTTGGATAGGTAATGAGAGGAACTGTTTTGTGCATCTCCAGAAACTTGGATACATAAAGAAAATTACTTTTGTGATACCTTAAACTATAAACTTTAAAGTCAAAATTCGTATAATCCCTAATCACTGGATATTAGGCTATTGACATAATTGGAGAATTAAATTTTCAAATGAACAAGATTTCTTATTTACAATTTGTCAATTTTAAATATTTGTTTTTGTAATTTTATTGGAAGATTTACGGCATTTTTTGGGTACGGGCAGCTTGTGATACTGACTCCACCTTTGTCTGTTTGAAAAATGTCGAAAAATGTTTCTAAACTGCCTCGATCCTGCCAAAAATTTTGACAGGGACTGCTATACACTTCGCAAAATATTCCATTTATCTGTGTATTTGCCGGAAATATGCCTGAAATGACAAAAATGTTGTTTCGGATTAGGCCCATTCCTCTCACCATTTGAACTGTGCGTATTATATTTGTACTCAAAGTGGTGGAATCCTCTGTTTAATGATGAATCCGTTGGGCAAGGTTGAAAGCTTTTCATGGGCAGTGTTTAATCCCGGAAGTCATTATCTGCCGAGAGACAGTGCGATATAGAAAAATATATTCTATGTAGTCCTAGCCCAGATTTAAATTTGTTACCTTTCGACTCGCAGTCCAACGCACTAACTTCTGAGCTACCGACGTTACTCATGAAAATGAGAACATTGATTTTAAAAAGTGGTTTTTATAAAGAATTGTCAGGTAGCCATTTTCTGTATACAAATTTAAATTCCTTAATTTTTACCTCTCATTCATATTTCCGTTATTATAAATTTCTCATTTCTTCTTCAGTTATTTTCAATCTTAATTCCGTATTTCAAACCATTTTTTAAAGCAAATCGTAACAAGTAGAATGAATAAACTATGCCATACAAAGTCACATTATTAACCGGAAATTAAAAAGTGCAAAATGCGTGGTCAACCGCCATGGCATGCCAAACCACATTGCTTTGTCCTTTTACTTCTATAATAGCGCAATTTCGTTCATTATTTGGTTGCTTTATTAGATTTGTTCTTAGATTTGGTTGGTTTCTTTCATTGGCCCATTTTGCCACTTCGTTGCACAGCAGGATGTTGTAGCTGCCTGGACTGGTAGCCAAATGAATGACTTTACTTTTATCCCGTCATTGTACGCTGATGAATTGACATATTTAAAGAGGCAGCTTTAAATTTAAACTTAAATGAAGTTTATATCCACTAAAGCTTTTTCATGTAGATTATCAGAAATTAATTTTAAAATGGATATTCTTTTAAAATGAAATGAGTAAGGTGATGCTCGTGTACTTATTATGCCAATATTTCAGATAATCGGATGCCCAAACGAAGTAATTATTACGGATAATTCTTCCTCGCCAATTCATCATGGCGAATTATTTTCCCGCGACAATTCTTCCTAGGCCAATTCTACCTCTGATGATTCTTCACGAGATATTTGTTCTGCGAACAATTTCTGATGATAAATTGGTGAAATTCATTAAAGTCGTTTAAATTGAAATCAATAAAAACTGAAATTAATACCTGAAAATTGTTTTTTTTATCTCCAAAAATCCATTTAAATAGCTCATTAAACTATTGGAGAATGTTTTCATTCGTTTTTTTATAATTATTAACATTTCTTACAATACTACTTCACAGAAAAAAAAATGTACATCATATTGATGAATTCCGTTCTTCAACACATGATTCATTGTATTGCAGAGCCATTCATAATATTAATGACTAACGCCATCAATGTTATGAATGCTATCATAAATATGAAGACGGCTTGGTAACTGTCGAAAAAGTGTTATTCAAAATGATGAACTGTATGTGAAGAATACGTTTCATCATATTAATGAACCAAAATATAAAATACAAGATATATGTTCATCAAATGGAAGAACACTGTTCATTATACCAAATTTCTATCAAAATATTTTTTTTTCGTTCATTTTTTGCCGTACTTCTCAGTTCTCAAGTAGTTCTTGTGTGCATAAATTAGAAAAATGTTTTATAATGTATTTATTATATTTACAATTTTTTATTAATAAAACTTTATATATATAAAATATATATTTTTGAAAAAAATGTTTTTTTTTCAAACAATTTTTTTTTTGAAAAAGTTTTTAATTTCGAAAAAAAAAAAATTTCGAACTATTTTTTTTTTTTTTTGGAAAAAAAAAATTTCGAACTATTTTTTTTTGGAAAAAAAATTATTATAATTACAACTTTTTATTAATAAAAAGTTATATTTATAAAAAATATATATTTGAAAAAAAAAATGTTTTTTTTCGAACAACTTTTTTTTTTGAAAAAGTTTTTAATTTCGAAAAAAAAAATTTCGAACTATTTTTTTTTTGGAAAAAAAAAATTTTTGAGCTATTTTTTTTTTTTTTGGAAAAAAAATTTTTCGATTTTTTTTTTTTTTTAATTTTTTTTACTGTTATTTTTTTATTAAAAAAATTTTTACAATACTTTTTTTTCGAATTATTTTATAATTTTTTTTTTTTTTAAATATTATGAACAAATTCATCAATATGACAATTCAAATTCATTGTATTGAATATATGTTCATATATATAATGAATGCATTCATTAATATGTCATTCAATGAACGATGGTTTCAATATGATGAATCTGGTAGTTGGTGAAAAAATTCATAATATTTATAAATAAATTCATCATATTGAAGATTTTTTTTTTTCTGTGTACCTTTTGGAAGAGTTCGGAAAACGAACTGTTTCAAAAAATCGTTCAAAATTTTATTAAAAAACAAATTAAATATATTCTGTTAATGCAAACGATTAAACCACGTACCAATCTGAAGAATAAACACTTCAAATATTTTTAAAATATGTCTATTTTTTGGATTAACTTAAAAACGTTTCGCATTTTACCCCATCTTCATTTAACAAAGACTTAAACTTGTAAATATTTCAATTGGATAGAATATGATTAAAAAGTTTATTGGTAAAAATTAGTTGTAAAAGTTTTATTATAAAAACTAGCCGGGAGCCGTGCATCACTGCGTATTTTTTTTTTTTGGTGTTATAAAAATAGTAACCGAAAGAAAAATAATTTTCCGACAAAACAACTTTTCCCAAAGACAGCTCTTCCCCGGACTGTTCTTTCCCGTAGAACTCTTCCCAATAAAATAATTCCACGTATCCTCGTAGAATTATTCACTGTAGAATTTTTTCCCCGTAGAGTTCTTCCCCGTAGAAATCTTCCCGTAGAATTCTTACCATAGAAATCTTCTCGTAGAATTTTTCCCGTAGAATTCTTCTCCAAAGAATACTCCTCCGTATATTCCACATATACCCGTAAAATTCTTCTTCGTAGAATACTTTCCCGTAGAATTCTTTCCTATAGAATTCTTTAACGTAGAATTTGTTCCCCGTAGAGTTCTTCCCCATAGAGTTCTTACCCGTAGAATTCTTCCCCGTAGAATTCTTACCATAGAAATCTTCCCTTAGAATTCTTACCATAGAAATCTTCTCGTAGAATTCTTCCCCGTCGATTTATTCCCCATAGAATACTTTTCCGTAGAATTATTCCTCGTAGAATACTTCCCCGTAGAATTCCTTCCCATGGAATTCTCCCCGCAGAAGTGTTATGTTTTTCTTAAGTTTTAGTGTGGTGAGTTTTAAAGTGGTGAGTTTCGATGTGGTCAGTTTCGGTGTGATGAGTTTTCATAATTTGGGGTGAAGTACACCCTGGTTTTTATACCCTACACTAAGAGTGAAAGGGTATATTCAGTTTGATACGCCGTTTGTAACACCCTGAAGAAAGTATCTCCGGTATGGAAAAGTATATATATTCTTGATCAGCATGACCTCCTAAGTCGATTTAGCGATGTCCGTCTGTCTGTCTGTCCGTCTGTTGATATGACGATTACGGAAAAAGTAGAAGAGCTAGAGCAATGAAACTTTAGATTTAGATTACTTATATATCTAAGCTGTCTGAACAAGAAAATTGCCATTATCGATCTATTGTGACCTGAGAATCGACCACTTATGTTCAAATAGCTCATATAAAATTTACATCTACAGATCAATTTTACTGTATACGTGTTTAGGTAAACTTTTTTGGTCGAATATATATTGACATCATGCTGAAATACATGAAAAAAATGTTTTCCTGCGAAACGAGTTGTGGTTCCCAAAAAAAAATTCGAAATTCGGTACACCTTCCCATTTGTAAATATGGGTATCAAATGAATGGAAATTCTTCCGCGATTGAATGTTTGTAGTTAATTTCAGGATTCGTATACCCTGGTGACCTATATATCACTTTGAATGGTAACCACACATATGTGTAGGGTATTTATAGTCGGCTTAGACCGACTATAATTTTGATAAACCTAACTATCATAATAACACCTACTTTAAATTTCCCATGTGATCTAACCTTCCCAACTGGTTTTAAGTTTTTATGAAGTTATGAAGTGGTAAGTTTTAAAGTTGTGAGTTTCAGTGTGGTAAGTTTCAGTGTGGTAAGTTCTTGATATTACTAAATTAGTGGGGATGCCAAACCCACTGGTGCAATCCCGCCCCATCCTTCTTACTTCATTACACCAACTATACAAATTCCTCTGCTTCAAAATTTTACGTGTGAACCAGAACCTTCCTTACTGTTTTATTTTTAGAATTATCAATACAATAATCATTTCCAATATTTTCCTTACCTTTGAACATAGTTTTTGTCGCCATTATTGTGACTCCTCGTTTTGCTGTTCCCACACGTCTCACAGTTGACAAATCACAATTTATTATTTTGCTCACACGACGAAAGGATGCTCTTGCGCGAATCCTTAAATTTTTGATGTATATCTTGATTTTGTAGTTTTGGCCAAACAACGAATCAAAAATAAAAACACCGCAAACGGAAGCAATAACAAATGTCGACAAACGACTGCAATGTACCCGACACCGACGCCGACAACGACGAAGATATGCGAACAAATAAAACGACACGAAAGCCGAACGACGAAAGATGAAAGACGGAAATGAACCTTCAAGTGAACCCGGATATGCGGATATGCGATTAGGGCAAAAAGGGGCAACAGAACGCAATTACCGTTGATACAACACAAATAAACCACAAAACAACGATGTAGAACGATGTAGGACGATGGAGGAGGCGGCGACGAAACACGCGACAAAACAATTATTTACAGTTCAGTGGCAGGAAATCCACAACGAAATCAGAAAAACAATACCAAACAAGAAAAGGTTTACGCGACTAAACAAAAAAGTTTATTCCGGTTTTTGGTACTCTACGTTGAGGCTACTTTTCTGTAGTTTTTCTTAGACTTTTCTCTGTACTTCTTTCTTATATTCTTTCTGCTTTACGGCTTATTCTCTTTTCTATACTATATTAGTGCTTTTTTGTGATTTTTGTTGTCGTTATGAATTCGGTGGTTTTTCCGTTTCTGATACGTTTCTTTGTATTTCGTATACTTTTTTTATTTTACTTTTCTCCTTTTACTGCGTGAGGTAGTATTCGTAGTTTTTGCTCATTGCTCTTCTATTCCTTTGTATTGAATATACTTAGACGCAAATATATTTATTTGTGGTGTACCAGATGTTTTCCAATAAATACTTGTGTCACTTACAGGAGCGTCGCATTTTGTGAGTTGTCATGTTTGCCTGAAGGTCATTGGGGCTTTTTGCCCCGCATATTAGGGAATTCATACATGCATCTGTGGAAAAAGAAAGAACAAATATTAGTAATATGTATAGACAAGAAAATTGTAAAAGTTTTAATAACTTGAAATATTTCAAAATGATTATAATATTTTATTTTGCATAATATTGTATTAAATACTATGAACCAATGAGAAACTGGTCAGATGTTTATGATACCTAGTGCCAAATGTGAATTTCCCCCATATTTCGATACTAATCAATCGAGCGTCGATAGCTCGATTCGTTTGTGCATTGGACTACGAGTCGAAAGCTTGCTGGTTCGAATCACCGCGCCTGCTACATCAAAATATAGAAAACTCTTTTTCTCTACGATGCACAGTGTGATATTTTCATAATCTAGGTGGTGATAAATCGAATTTTAAAGTTACAGACTTGAAATTTTGTATAGAAAAGACGCCATATTTCTTGCCGCTCTTTTAACATTTCTCTTCAGTAAGGTTTGCCATTTCATGATGGAAAGATATACGAGCCAACAACGAGTCGAAATTATTAAAATTTACAACCGAAATTCAAAGTCAGTGGCCTCAACGTTAAGAGCGCTACGTCCAATTTATGGTCGTCATAATCGTCCTAGCAGATCAACAATTGAGTGTCTAGTGGAAAAATTTGAATCCACTGGCACAGTACAAAATGTTCCCGTGCCAGTGAGACAAAGAAGTGCCCGTAGTGTCGAGAATATTGCTACTGCTGAGGCTTCAGTTGAAGAAAGCCCAAAAGTGTCTCTCACACGTCGTTCTCAAGCGTTGGGCATCTCTGTGACGTCCTTGTGGCGAATTTAACGAAAAGATCTTGGCCTACATCCTTACAAAATCAAATTGACGCAAGAACTGATGCCGATTAACCACCAGAAGCGTCGTATGTTCGTGAATTGGGCTGAGCAACAACTTGAAAATGATTCGGATTTTCATCGAAAAATCATCTTCAGCGATGAGGCTCATTTCTGGCTGAATGGCTTCATCAATAAACAAAATATGCATTATTGGTGAGACAGCAATCCACACGTACTCCATGAGTCATCATTGCATCCCGAAAAAAATACGGTTTGGTGCGGTTTATGGGCCGGCGGCGTCATTGGGCCGTACTTATTCCGTGATGATCAAGACCGGCACGTTACTGTGAATGGGAATCGCTACCGTTCAATGATAACCGAATATTTTTGGCCCCCAATTGGATGATATGGACTTGGAGGACTTGTGGCTTGATTTAGGGTGTAGGTGCATTTTATAGTAAATACAAAGTCAATTATTTATTGAAAAAATCATTTAATTCATTTAAGTCGTTCCAGAGAAATCAGCCCGAGAACTTGGCTTTTCTTAAGAAACAGATCTACATAGTAGTACACAAATTTACTAAGTGGAATTATTCTTATTACGCAGAAATTTATTTCTAAGGTATCAAAAAAACAACTTCTTTTCACAAAAAACATTTTTCTATACCGCGCTACCTCTCGGCAGTCAATGGCAAACCTACGAGAGTAAATCATTGCCATTGAAAAGCTCTCACTCGCCGTTCGTATTCGGCATTAAACTGTAGTTCCCGCCACTTTGAGTACAAATATAACACGCTCAGCTCAGAGTGGTGAGAGAGCTCGGCCTACGTTCTTATAGAACTAAAGTGCCAAACTATTATTATTATAAAATTATTCTTGATAAGCAGATATTAATTTCTTAGGTATCAAGAAAAGAAAGTAACTTAGTAAAATTATTCTTGATATGCAGCGATTAATTTCTTAGTTATCAAAAATGTTATTGCTGTTTTCTGCTCAAAATTAACACTGTTCATTTTGTGCTGTTGTTTTTCGATATAATATTCGCTACTGTGCATTGTTAGTTCAACAAAATTGATTTTCTTTGAATTTTCCGCAACTGCAGCTAAATGATTATTAAATATTTATTTATAAATAAATATAAAAGCACTTTTATTACAGCAATTTCAAAGGAAATGACTGTTTAAACTCGTGTTTCCTAGCATTTTATTTAATATATTTTCAGAAATAAATTTTTCAATTATTACACAGAAGTCAAAGATTTCTGTTTTGCATTAATTTTGTTTGGCACTTAATGGAATTTACATTAAATGCATTACATGGTGGCTGCATGTTAATACTTCGAATTGTTTGTGATATTATACAGGTCAATATTAATAAATTATATGCATTTTGTATATTAAAATATGCGAAATCGACCATATTTAATTAAGTTGTTATTGTTTGACTTTAAACGTCTGCCATTAATGTAAATTTCAGCATTAATTTGTGCATGAAAGTGCACATTTCAAACAAACAAACAAATAATAATTGTTTCCGCGTTAATTGACCAGAGGTTGCGTCAGAAGCCATATCGTTAAACTATATGCTGGTCAATTAAAAATTTTCTGTAATTACAAAACAATTTCGTAATTAAAAATTATCAAATGCAAATAGATTTACTTTGTTGAGCAGTATAGATTAAAGATACATAAATTTTAAAATTTAAAATATAATGATTAATTATTCAAAAAATAACCATTTCCTCAAAATAACTTTTAAAGTATCATTTTATTTTGAACGGCATAAACTATATTATGTTTTAACATCAAAAAATATAAAATAAAAAATATTTTTTAATATACCGCTCCACATTTAATTTTAAATCATACTAAAAATTCACCTTAACTGGGGTGAAAGCCTGGACTGGGGCTAACAACATCTTTTCATAGAAACATTTTTCTATACCGCGCTACCTCTCGTCAGAAAATGGCAAACCTACGAGAGTAAACATTGCCTATGAAAAGCTCTCACCCACCGTTCGGATTCTGCAATAAACTGTAGGTCCCACCACTTTGAGTACAAATATAACATGCACCGCTCAAAATGGTGAGAGAGCTCGGCCGAAGTTCCATACAGGACTGTAGTGCCAAACTATTATTATTATTATTAAGTTTTCGTCTGACAAATTTGAAATGCCCTAATATTATTAAAATTTAAAAAAAAATAGTTTTAACTAAGTTCACACTGCATACAAGACCGCTGATGAGGAAGCTTGGCTGCTTCCGTTGTTTTTTTAAACCAGTGCAAAATACATATTGTATTTGGTAGACCTAGAGCCCGACAAATTAGTTTTTGCATTACTCTATTTTAAGTTCGACTAAAAACAAACAACATTAAAAATATTCATGTTTCAAAGTGTCTTCAATAGAATAGAACCATGATGAACCGCATGACAAGAAAACTATAATATTGCATTGTCATCCAGTTGGAGGAAATATTTAAAATCTCAAGTCTGTAGCTCATCACGAAAATTGTTTAAAATCAATTACAATATTTGTACCGAACAGACAGAAAAGAAAGCAACCTAATAAAAACGTTTTAAAATAAGTTCTAATTATAATTAAAATACAACAGAATCTATTCAAGATGATATGAGATGAAAATTAAAAAAAAAAAAAAATATTTTAATATCGGTTCCTGTATATTTGCCCGACAACCAGTGCCCCGAAATATATTTTTTAATTAATTGGGGAGGCAATTGCAATATTGTTGTCCATTTAAACCTTTTTTAAACATTAAAACATCCTCCTACGGTACAAGTTCTTTGAAAAATTACAGTGATGACAGAGGCCATATCACCATGTGATTGGTTGAGAGGGACTTAAGCAAATTTGATTTTTATGAATACATGGACTTAGTCAGTTTTGATAAAAACATGAATATCTAAATAATTTTTCTCCAAAACTAATCTAGTTGGAGTCACTAAACTTACTACAATATGCTTGTATGATGGATTAAGGTATATATTGACTAAAATCTCAAAAATTTTAAAAAGTGGACTTAGGCACGTTTGATATTTATCCACATATATAATATTAACTTTTTCATATCATCAAACATCATAGTGAAGAACGAAATATTCAATACAATGAATCGTCATATTGATGAATATAATCATAATATCTATGAATTTGCTCATAATAATTATGAATATTATATTCAATATGATGAATATGGTTGAAATAATATTTTTTTATTAAAAATAAATTAATTTATGGAAATTTTCTTTAAAAATTTTCAAATATAAACAAATTTTATTAAAAAAAAAATAACGAACAAAAAAAATTTTTGAGAGAAAAAGTTTTTTTTTTTAAAAATATTTATTTTTCAAATAAATAGAAAAAAAAAATTTTTTTTGAAATATATTTTTTATAAAAATTACTTTTTATTAATAAAAAGTTGTAATCATAAATAAATATATTATAAAACATTTTCTAATTTATGCATGTCGAGCAAGCAATATACACAGAACAAAAATGTAAGAGGATTTTCAAATGGGACGCTACAAAAGTAGAGCGACAGGGACAGCAAACGACGCCATATTTCTTGCCGCTCTTTTGACATTTCTCTTCAGTAAGGTTTGCCATTTCATGATCGGAAGATATACGAATTCGAATTTCAGTAGTAAATTTTAAAAATTTCGACTCGTTGTTGGCTCGTATATCTTTCCATCATGAAATGGCAAACATTAGTGAAGAGAAATGTCACAAGAGCGGCAAGAAATATGGCGTCGTTTGCTGTCCCTGTTGCTCTACTTTTGTAGCGTCCCATTTGAAAAACCCTTTACATTTTTTTCCTGTCGTTTGCTGTCCCTGTCGCTCTACTTTTGTAGCGTCCCCTTAAAAAAAACTTTTGTAGCGCTCTTATTGAAAAACCCTTTACACCATATTGATGAATTCCGTTCTTCTAACCATGATTCATTGTATTGAAGAGCCATTCATAATATTAATGACTAACGCCATCAATGTTATGAATGCTATCATAACTGTCGAAGGCTTGGTAACTGTCGAAAAAGTGCTCTTCAATATGATGAACTGTATGTGAAGAATACGTTGCATCATATTAATGAACCAAAATATAAAATACAACATATATGTACTTCATATTGAAGAACGCTGTTCATTAAACCAAATTTCTATCAAAATATTTGTTTTCGTTCATTTCTTGCCATACTTCTCAGTTCTCAAGTTGTTCTTGTGTTATTTCTTATATAGTACTTGCTCGATATGCATAAATTAGAAAAATGTTTTATAATTTATTTATTATAATTGCAACTTTTTATTAATAAAAAGTTATATTTATAAAAAAATATATTTTGAAATTTTTTTTTTTTTTTTTATAATTTATTTATTATAATTGCAACTTTTTATTAATAAAAAGTTATATTTATAAAAAATATATTTTGAAAAAAAAAATTTCGATCTAAATTTATTTTTCGAACAATTTTTTTTTTTTCAAAAAATTTATTTTTTTGAAATAATTTTTTTTTCTTATTATTTTTTATTTTTTAAATAAAATTTTAGAACACTTTTTTTTGGAATTATTTTATAAATTTATTTTTTTTTGAAAAAATATTATGAACAAATTCATCAATGTGAGAATTCAAATTCATTGTATTGATTATATGTTCATATATATAATGAATGCATTCATTTATATGTTATTTAATGAAAGGTGGTATCAATATGATGAATCTGGTAGTTGGTGAAAAAATTCATAATATTTATGAATAAATTCATCATATTGAAGATTTTTTTTTTCTGTGTATAAGAAATAACAAGCAGGAACTAGTTGAGAAGTATGGGAAAGATTGAACGAAAAACAAATATTTTAATTGAAATTTGGTTTAATGAAAGCATTCTTCAATATGAAGTAAAATATGTTGTATTTCATGATCTTGATGAAACGTATTCTTCACATACAGTGCATCATATTGAAGAACACTTTTTCGATAGTTACCAAGCGTTCATCATCATATTTATGATCGCATTCATAATATTGATGTCGTTAGTCATTAATATTATGAATGGTTCTTCAATGCAATGAATCATGGTTTAAAGAACGGAATTCATCAATATGATGTGCATTTTTTTCTATGTATGATAATAAAGTTTTTACAATATAAAATATTACAATATATGATAATAATATATTGTAATATTACTTTTTTTCATTATTAGAGGTATTTCATATTTTTATAAAATTAATTTAAAATATAATTTTGTTTCATATAATTTAAACAGTTTATCAGTTTTTGGTACGTTTCAGGACAATGCCTTAATTTTTGTTTTCATCATTTTTTTTACATTATTATTGTCGTTGTCACGATAATTAACACTATGGAAAAATATGACGACAGACACGTCGCATTTTTTCAGCTGCAGTTCAATGTCGTGTTATGTCACCTTGTCGCGCTACGTGAAGCCTCGCAAAAACCACATGAAACTGAAAATAAATACTGTGAAAATATTTTAAAAAGGAAATAATTATTAAAAGAAAGAAATGCAACAATGTCTGTCAAAGGCCATAAATATGTTATGCTTATTTTTGCTGTGTGAGACATAATTGTGAGATGACAATTTTGTGCTTTTAATATTTTAAATATGTATTTTATTTTGTTTTAAATAATTGCAATATTTTTAGTATAATTCATATTTTTCCCCAGTTTTTAAATTTTCATATTTCTTGAACATTTTTTGAACTGTTATATTAAACAGAGAATTTTCAACAGTATTAGATTCTACAATTGAAGGTCCCTGATAGGTCTAAAGGAGATGGCAATTTATCGTGTGTAAGAGAACGTCGTGTAAAATTGGACGGTTAGTTTCATATAAAAGAATCAGTATTAGGACAGTTGATAAAATTTTCCCTTAGGTATTATTCATATTTTCTATTTTCCATATTTTCAATTTTATATTTTTGACATTTGACATTTTAATATGAAAGGCCTCTGGGATAAATAAGGATCAATAAGGTTCGTGTTGTGGATTTAACACATTTTTTCTTTTTTAAAAACTAAACCTTTCTTTTCTTGATCCCAGAGTCCTCAAATACGACTATATATTATTTTTAAATTATAATTTTTATTTATTTTTAAATTAGTTTTATGCCCAAAATATGCACAACAGTCTCTAAAATCTATCAACATATCTCTCTCTATCTCTCCGGACAGTTTCATTTTCTGTTTCTGTTTAAATTTAAATTCTCAGAACTGTCTAGCATCGTCATTTGCATATTCTTTTATATCGTTCGTCGTTGGTTTGGCGCACTTGAAGATCTTCGTCTCTGTCGCTAGCCCTCCTGCCATTTGCCATTTCTGTGCATCAAAGTGCCGGCATTTTATGTGTGTTTTCCGCAAAAATAAACAATAAAACTGAATGAATAACGCGCACAGATTTAATGCTCTTCAGGGGCAACAGCAATAAAATTGATGCGCACTCCAGCACGCTCACAAAGCCACACACACACACAGACAGACAGAAAGAAAGACACACATACACACAGACAGACACACATACACCCGCACTCACATAAGGTGACTGACTGACAGACTGATGTGTGAGCCTGAGGGCCCTGCGTGACGTTGTCATTTCCCAGAGAAACGTACGTCTCGTATCTATGCAAATTATGACTGAAGCCTAAAAGCAGGACAATTTTGTGTTGTTGGCGTACTGCCTAAATGTATGCAACATTTTTGTGGTACGAAGCATTCATACAGTGTTGCCGTATTTTGCACTAGTTGTTCTTCAGGTTTGATTTCCCATACATTTATTAGAAATTGGAAATGGAAAATTATATGGGTTCCAATTCTGGTTCCACATTTTTTTTTTAAAAGTGTTTCCGATTTGCGTTCCTATTCTGGTTTCAAAAATCGAAACGATTTCAGTTCCCATTCTGGTTCCTTGCGGTCCCTAACAAGGATTAAACCCCTTTAAAATATCGGTTTCTATTCTGAATCCAAAATGTTTAAAATGGCGGTTTCGTTATCTATTCCAAAGATATATTGATATGGGTATCGATTCAGTTCCTGTTCCACACTTTTTTAATAACGGTTCCAAGAATATAACGGTTCCGGTTCCAATTCCTGTACTTTGTGGTCCCTGATTTAAAGAGACACAGAGTAATGTGCGAAACAGCAAAATTACATATACGAGGAAATAAACACAAAATGTCCATTTAGTGTCCAATTTATTTCTCATATTATAATCATTTTATAATTTTTTATTATTGTGAATATCCTAACTCTAAATCAAAACAAAAAGCAACTAAATTTAAAATAATTGAAAATAATTCAAATTATATTATGTTTGTCCGTGTAAGAGAAAGGGTAAAACAGGATAACTTCATTTTCGTTGACCAAAATCGTTTACAAAAGATCATGTAAAAACCGTGAATGACTGGACATCCCTTAATGGGCTCAGGAGATGACGCTATTCGAAAATATATATATTTTCCATAATAGTCCCGTCTATTTCTAGGTGTCACAATCGAATGACTAAATCGAATATACCTTTTAAAAGTGTGTGGTATAAAAATCAAAAATAATGTGAAGACAATTTTCAAGGTGTCACAATCGAATTACTAAATCGAATATACCTTTTAAAAGTGTGTGGTTTAAAAATCAAAAATAATGTGAAGACTATTTCAAAGTATCAGCCAACCACAAAATAAAAATCGAAATCCCCATGAGTGCGTTTTATGTTTGCTGTGTACCCTGTGACAGTACAAACAATCGCTTTGAACTTGAGAATATCGACTAGGTGATTAAACTAACAGCACGAACTATTATTATTTATAGCATCATTTTTATGTGCATCGTAAATAAGCTGCACACTTAATACGGTATCGGCAAGATTTGTATTTTTTGAAGTTCAAGCAATGTTTGCAAATCGTATATTCAAACATAAACCCTATCGCGAACATTGTGCCCAAATTAGGTCATCTATATATGGTGGTTCATTATATAAAATAATTAATATTCTTTAACACTATGCCATATATGATTTTTTTTTTGATAAGATCACAAGATAAATCACTTAGTTTATAAAATTCCCAAAATATTCGATTTATCAGTATGTTTTCCGGAAATATTCCTGCGAAATGCCAGAAATATTGTCTCGGGAACTAACTAGTCCCGGGAAGTAACTCGAAGCATCGATTGTTGTATGGAATATTTTATTATATCGAATAAATTTTTTTTTAAAGATTTTTTTATTTCATATTTGGTCATTTTGATGATTTTTCGAAGTGACTTTAAGATTTTTAAATAATATCGATATTTTGTCTATGTACGAATGTTGAAACAATTACTGTTTGGAAATAGCTTCGATTTTTCGGTACATTATCTCGCAATCGTTTTGACAGAACTTTTCATTTAGTGTGAGTGTGAGAACTGACATTGATGTCTGCAAAATTCTTCGACATCATGTAGCATTTGCTTTGCGATATTGAATAGAAAAGCTATACATTTACAGAAAATAAAATATTCTGTATGTTGATGAATTTCGTACTTCAAAGCATTGAACAATTCATAAAATGAATCATTACAAAACATCAATATTACAAATTTATTATCTATTCTATGAATATAAAAGTGTTGTTCAATTTGATGAAGTATACACAAAAAACATATACATCATATTGATGAATTCCGTTCTTCAAACCATGATTCATTGTATTTAGGAACCATTCATAATATTAATGACTAACGCCATCAATGTTATGAATGCTATCATAAATATGAAGAACGTTGAATAACTGCCGAAAAATTGTTCTTCAATATGGTGAACTGTATGTGAAGAATACGTTTCATCATATTAATGAACAAATACATAAAATACAACATATTTTACTTCATATTGGAGAATGCTGTTCATTAAACCAAATTTCTATCAAAATATTTATTTTTCATTCATTTTTAGCCGTACTTCTCAGTTCTCAAGTAGTTCGTGTATGTTATTTCATATATAATGCTTGCACGACATGCACAAATTAGTAAAAGGTTTTATAATTTGTTTATTTATAATTACAATTTTTTATTAATAAAAAGTTATATTATAAAAAAAAAAATTTTAAAGAAAACAATTTTTTTGGAGAACATACTTTTTTAATTTTTTTTTTTAAATTTTTTTTTCGAAATTTTTTTTTCAAAATTTTTTTGTTCGAAAAAATTTTTTTTTTCGAAACAATTTTTTTTCAAAATTTTATTTTTTTAATTTTTTACTGTTATGTTTTCAATAAAATGTTTACAATACTTTTTTTTTAATTATTTAAAATTTTTTTTTTTTTTATTAACAAATTCATCAATGTGACAATTCCAATTCATTGTACTGAATATTTTGTTCATATATATAATTAATGCATTCAGTAATATGTCATTTAATGAACGGTGGTATCAATACGATGAATCTTTATAGAAAAATATTTTAGATTTTTTTTTTCTAAGAAAACAATTTTTGAAAATATTTGTTTTTAGAAGAAAAAAATTCGAAAAGATTATTTAAAAAAAAAATTTGGAAATATTTTTTTTTATAAATTTTTGCTGTTTTCGAAAAATAAGAAACAAATGTCGGACATATTTTTTTCGAAAAAAATCTTTTTTTTATTAACATTTTTATTAGAAAAAAAAATAAATATTTTTTGTTTGAAAAACTTTATTTTAAAGTTTAGTAATATTATGTAATTTAGTTCAGAATTGTAAATGAGAAGAAAAAGTATAACAGATTTATATGAAAAATCGGGAGTACCAACCATTCTTGCGCTGTGAATTATTCCTTGAAATATTTTATGCCACGATATTCTTCTTCAGAATTTTTTTTTTCTTTTTTCAATATACGAAAATGTATGGCATGTTTATTGAAAAATTGAGAGAATTCTGCTCAATTAAATTATTCCACAAAACAAATCCAGAAAATTCTTTAATTAATAGGGAAAGAATAGTTTGGGAAAGAATTGTCTATGGATAAAATTCACTTTGGGAAACACTAACGCAGCGAAAAAACATGGTTGTGATGATCATATTTGAAGAACATCATACTATGTTTGGGGTTAGGGTTGTAGGCAATCATATACTATGTTTAATATGATCATCAATGACGATATCGTCAACCTTAATATGATACTCAGTAACAGTATGTCAATTTCACATAACTATAATGTGGTCCTCACTGAACTTATTTTGAATTCTATCAACCATAATATGGTTGCAGTGACCATATTATGATTCCACACAACCATACTATGTTTGTCAGTGACCATATTCAGAGTTCTTACAACCATACTATGGTTGCAGTAACCATATTATGATTCCACACAACCATACAATTAATGGCACCAGTTTAACATAACCTAACATGATTGCTACATAATGAGACAAGCATTATCTGCAACTATAGTTTATGCTCAACGCAGACACAGTCAAAATTAAAGTGATTAAGAGAGAGTAAAAAAATGCCATTAAGTGAGAATTATATGATTGTAAATAACAAAGTTCAATATTATGATCATTCAATATCATTGAATGATTGGTATTGACCATATTTTGTTCATGGCAGTCTATATCGTAATCATTTGACTGTGCATGGTTGTCGCGATCAAGGCGCAAGGATATTATTTCTCTGCGTAATACTATAATTTTCTCTAATTTTAATATTAATAAAATTGATTTCATTGATTTTTTTTTCTACTTCCCAATAATTGCCCTAAATTTATTATTTATAAATATTTAATACTTTAAAATTCAATGGATTACCAAGAACTTTTAGATATTCAATTAATTTAAATGAAAATGTAGAAAAGTCATCGTATATCATGCAGCGACGTGAAGGAAGACCGCTACTACGGGCTACTCTCGGCCACTTAATTAATTGCAGTGCCGTCAAATGGCAACAACAACAACAACAAAAACTACTACCATTTTGCAGCCATTCATTTATTTATTTATGCAACGCAAAAATCTACTCTACTCACAAAAACAACATCAAGGATAATAAACTAGCGAGCGATTCAAACGACTGTCAGACGCACTTCACTTGATGATTTTGCTATCCGAGTGTGCGTCGGTGTGTTTGTTTGGATGCGAGTGTGTGTTTGTGCAATATTTATGAGCCAATAAAATAGCAAAATGACCTTCACACTCACTAACACACTTGCATAAAAGCACACTCTGAACGCTACCAAAGTCCTTTCGCAGGATACTGTTTCCTGAACGTGAACGTGCATCATTCCATTTGTTCTTCTGTAAGTCGGTCGATCGGTCTGTCTGTCCTTCTGTCTGCACCTTTTCTACGAGTTGCTTTAGTTTGTTTTTCTTTAGTACGTTTGTTTGAATGAAACTGATTGGAAAATCACTCTATTTTCATCACATTTAGTTACAACAAATATAACTAGAATTAAAATAAACCAAGTTGGCAAGAACACAGCAAGAATTAGTTATGTTTTGCAGCAAACATAATATAATTGCAATATTTATTAATTTTATTATTTTTAGCATTACATTTTAGCAAAATATTTGATCGCCAGCATAATATATATGCTGCAAACATATTTTTATTTCTGTATAAAGAATATGTTTTCCATAAATCTTTCATTTATTAGTAAGTGATTCATGATTATATAGTTTTTTATATCCCAAATAAGAGATTAACGCTGAATATATAAATAATTATAATTAGATATTTTAATTATAATTTATAATTATGAGTGTTATGACAAATTTATTTTGTGTTTTGTGGTAATTATGTTAATGATCAATTATATAAATTATTAAGCATATTATTTATATATAATATGTCTAAAGAACAACTTAACGTTGAACATATAAATGCTTATGATATTGTGCATAATGATAGCTTAATTTTGGTATTATTATGCAATTCAATGTTTTGCGGTAATTAAATTGATGATTAATCATAATAAATATTAGAAATATTTTATATTTGTAATATTTCCTTATAACAGTTAAACATATAAATGGTTATGGTAACGATATATTTCATTATTTATGATTATCAGAATTATTATAATATTATCCTTATTGAGTTAATTTTTAATGAATAATCATATTAAATATTATGAATAGTATTAATATTGTTACAAAAATTCAATCAACGGAAAACTGATCTACAAGTTCGTACCTCTCGATTGTGTTCAACATAAGAACATTCTTATGTTTGGTTTAGATTATAAGTTTATTAATTCACTTAAATAAACGGCTTTACTAATAACAAAATCTAACATCTGCTGCATATATATGATTACTAATAAAATATGTTTTGCCACGGATTATGATAATGCAAATTATATTAATATTACTTTGTGGTTTGATGGTAATAATATTAATGCTAAATCATAAAAAAAATATTAATGATTATTAGAATATTTATAATTAAAAGCATTTAAATAAAATTTTTTGGGTTGAGCATATTTATGGTTAGGATATTATTGTTATAATGTTTATATTCATATTTATAATGTTTATGTTGTTATAATATTTATATTCATATTTATGATTTTTATAATTTTGACTAAAATTTCATAGTTTAAATATTTTTTTTGTACAAAATTTTAATGAATTTTTTTCTGTGTAATAAGTGTAAAGTGTGTTAAAAGTGCGGCAAGTAGTATTTATGTTATCGATCTGACATGAAAAAATACTGATTTAACGTGGCCAACAGCAGCCGCCTAGTGGTTTTCCATTCGAACGTTCGATGGACCCATTTTCCAGAAAGTGGGCCAACACCACCAACACCAACAACAAAACCTTTAACCAGAATTTACTGAAACCTATATCAAAATCATTTTAAAACCGCCTGCACAGCAACTACGTTTCCTATATCAAGATTGATATTGCTCCTGTTGCTGTTGTCATTGTTGCTGTTGCTGAACCCATTAGTCACCCATAAAACCACTGGAGCAACGTCAATGACGCTTCATTGGACCGTAATTTTGTGCCAATGATTCAACACTTGGCCGGCGTAGTTTTCAGGTTGACAACTTGAGGTACAGAAGCCGTTAATACTTAGTCTAAAAGTTTGGTTTAAGACATAGACTTTCAATTTTTGTAGTTGTTTAAATTTTAGTTAAAAATATGAGTTTATTTGTTTTCTTGTTAAAATTCGAATTTTTATAATAATATTTAAATGTTAAAAATATTAATTTATTGACCATAATATTTTATCTACAGTAAACATATTGAAAAACTATTATATATGCCTTTATAATTATTCACACTTTACACAGAAAAAAAATCATCAATATGATGAATTGATTCATAAATATTATGAATTTTTTCAACAACTCCCAGATTCATCATATTGATACCACCGTTCATTAAATGATATATTGATGAATTCATTCATTATATATATGAAATTATTCGTACTATCGTCATCAGAGTGAAGAATGAAATATTGATGAATTTGTTCATAATATTTATGAATATAAATTTTTTTACGAATTTAAAAAAAAATGTTAGAAAATAATTCGAAAAAAAAGTGTTGTAAAAATTTAAATTCAAAATAATAGAAAAAAAACAAAAAAAAAATTATCCGTAAAAAAAATATTTCGAAAGAAAAACTTTTTCAACAAAATATTTTTTTTTTCGCAATAAAAAAAAATATTCGATCAAAAAAATATTTATGAAAAAAAAAAATTCTCGAAAAATTTTGATTTGATGAACAGCATTCTTCAATATGAAGTAAAATATGTCGTATTTTATGTCTTGTTCATTAATATGATGAAACGTATTCTTTTTATATAGTTCATCATATTGAAGAACACATTTTCAACAGTTACCAAAAGTTCATCATATTTATGATCGCATTAATAACATTGATGTCGTTAGTCAATAATATTATGAATACAATGAATCATGGTTTGAAGAACGGAATTCATCAATATGATATACATTTTTTTCTGTGTACCTAAAGACCGATGCGTCTTGACATTTGTAGAATTTTAAATGTCATTCTAGGTTCTAGAATTGTTTGGCTGATTCAAGGGAGTTTGAGAAATATTTATTTGTTGTATATTTTCTGTCAGTGCTCAAAATATCTTACTTTAAAATTCTTCAAAATGTTATCTCTGTTTTTGCCGAAAATATGCCCCAAATGTTCATGGAAAATTCCAGAAATGTTGTCTTATGATATCGGTTTCAGTATAAATTCGGCATACTACGGCAATGTGTTACAAAGAGACGGAAGATCTTGAACGCACTATGTCAAAAATAACGTCATAGACTCTCGGCATCATAAAATTTCGTTAAGTGTAGAAGTTTGTAGAATATTCTATATTCTGGCTATGCGCAGCACATGAGTAGAAAAGAGATGGAGTTACCTTATGAGCAGAACAAATGTAGCAATGAAATGTAGAAGTTCTAAAATTGGGAATTACGGATCCCTAAACAAAATAGTTGGCAGACTTTTTTTAAAATTCCTCAAAATTTGATCACTGTGTTTTCCGGAATGCCCAAAAATTTAATGAAAAATTCCAGAAATGTTGTCTCATGTTATTAGTTTTAGTATCAATTCAGGGTACTAAGGCAATGTGTTACAAAGAGGCAAAAGACCATTAATCGCAATAAGTCAATAATAACGTTATAGACTCTGGGCAGCATAAACTCTCGTTAAGTGTAGAAGTTTTTGGAACATTCTGTAATCTGGCTATGCTCTGCACATGAGTATAAAAGAGATGGAGTTACCTTATGGGCAATACATATTCTCGTGAAATGTAGAAATTTGCGAAATGATTCTAGAATTGTGAATTACGGATCCCTAAACAACATAGTTGGCAGATTCAAGAAATATATATGTTCTCTTTGAAATTCCTCAATGTTTTTCCGCAAATATGCACGAGAATTTAATGGAAAATTCCAGAAATGTTGTCTTATGATAAATTGCATTATAAATTCAGGGTACTGAGGCAATGTGTTACAAAGAGGCGAAAGCTCATTGAGCGCACTAAGTCAATAATACCATTATAGGCATCATGAACTCTCGTTAAGTTTAGAATTTTGTGGAACTTTCTATCATCTGGCTATGCGCTACGCATGAGTAAAAGAGAGATGGAGATACCTAATACGAATTCTTGTGAAATGTAGAAGTTTGTGGAAACTTCTTAATTTTTAGTTAATTCGTATCTGGTTCGTATCATGGCAAGTTTTTCTTTGCATATTACACTTGTTTTATATAAATATAAAAAACTAAGCAAAATAGTGTGTTTCTATATTTTATAGAAATGTTTAAAATGTGAAATTCCACACTTTTTAGTCAAATAGAATCGCAAAATACAACACATGTTAGTTATACTCATTTTTCCTGACGTATTAGCAACTTTTTGCAAACTCCAACAGCATCATCATAGACAAAATGAAAAAATAATAAACAAAAACAAAGAAGAACTTGTTTAATACACATATTAGAGGTTTTCTTCTGTGCCTTTGATGCGTATATATTGTATGTTGCTGTCGTAACCAAATGGCTGTAGTAGCAGCAGCAACATCATCAGTAATAATCTCACCACCACCAACAACAACAACAACAACAACAAAAAAAATACGTCAACAACATAAAACATGTGCGCACTCAACCACAACAAAAATATTAAATAAAAAATGCAAAAAAAAAAATAAGAAACTCTTTGAAAATTGAATTTGTGGCAACAGCATGACAAAGTTTTATAGATGAAGCAGGCAATAGTTGAATATCAACAAATTTAAATTTTGTTATGAATATGAAAAATGCATAGAATGCAAATAAAAATAAAGAAAAAACTATAAGCAGAACGCGCAAACTTTTCGTTTTAACTGTCAACATTGTTGTCGCTTGCTGCATTGAATTTGTTGCCCGCAAAACATGTTCACAGCAACAGCAATAGTTTTCAGTTTACTACAAATCTATAATGAAAAACTGAATTTTGTATTTTATTGAATTTATTTATTTTTTATTTTGATTTATTGTTATCTAACATTTATAATTTACGTATCTACTCTTTACATAGGAAATGCTTGCAAGGACCTTTTTCGCCTTGGTGGCAGTTTCTAGTATCATTTCGCCAATTTCCGGTATACTGCAGTTTGCTTGTTGGCGCTGCTGTTGCCACTCATGTCAAGTGTTTATTTTTTTTTTTTGAAACGCATTTTGAAATATTTCAAAAATATTGTTGCTCATATTTATTATTACAAAAAAGAAAAAAAAAACGAAGAACATCACTAAAGGAAACGGATGTTCTTAAAACGTCTAAGTTGGAAGAGGAAATTGAATTACTTTATTTCGGGAAAAAAAAACTGCAGAAAAATTCGTTGCGAATACAAAATAGCAGAGTTGTGCTAATATTATGCAACTATTACTATAAAGTTAGAATATTTCTTCTTAATATTAAGAAATATCAATTAAATTTTAAATTAGTTTTGTGACACTATTTTAGAATGGATTACAATACTTTTTTTTATGGCTATTCAAAACAAAGTAGTCAATTTATTGTTCTACATTTAAAGAAATTAACTTCTTGTTTATCAATAATAAAAAAAAAAGGAAATATATGTTTTCAAAACGTCTATGTTGTAAGACGACATTGTTTTAATTTATTTCGACCGAAAACTCGGAGGAAATAAACTACTAAAATTACAGAAAAATTCATCAAAAATGTAAAATTGAAGAGTTTAAAGGCAAATGTCAAATTAAAGAGATTAAGAAAATATTACTTACATGTTTGAAAGTTTCTTCTTAATACTAAGAAAACTTATTTCTTTATTATCAAATTTAGAATTATGTTTATGATACTTTTTAAGACTGGAATATAAAACCTTTTGTATGGCTACCCAAAGAAAGTAGTCAGAAGATATTGTTCTTAAGACTAAATCATTAAAATTGAAAAAAAGAATTACGTTATTTCGATACCTCGAATACTAAATAAAGTTCTTAAACTTCAGTGAATATTATCGTGAATTCAAAATTGCAGAGTTTCGCTAGTATTAAGAAAATTTGACAAAAATAGTTGAATATTTCTTCTTAATATTAAGAAAGCTAATTTCTCTATCTTAAAAAATATTTAAAATTTATATATGATACTATTTAAGTCTGGAGTATAAAACATATTATTATGGTTACCAAAAAAAAAATTTTCAGAGTATAATGATCTAAATTTAAAGAAATTTATTTCTTGATTATTAAGATTTAAAAAAGTACCGGTTGTTTTCAAAACGAAAAATTCGAAAAAGAATATTTAACTAATTTATTTCGATGCCTCCGATGTTAAATATAGTTCTTAAACTGCAAAATATATTATGTTGAATACAAAATTGCAGAGTTTCACTAATATCAAGAAAATTTTTCTTGATATTAAGAAAATCAATTTCTAAATTATCATAAAAATTATATTTGTGACTCTTTTTACTACCGAAGTGTACGATGTTTCTTTTATGACTACTAAAAAAAAATTGACCGAATATATTGTTCTTAATTTGAAGAAATTACATTCTTGATAATTAAAAATTGAAATAGGGAAAACATTTTTACAAAAAGTCTAAATTAGTAGAGGAAATTAATTGCATTATTTCGATGCCTCGAATAGTAAATAAACTTCTTAAACTACACTGGATATTATAGTGAATTCAAAACTGCAGAGTTTCGCTAATATCAAGAAAATCTTACTAAAATGTAAGAAGTTTTTCTTTATATTAAGAAAAAAAATTCTTATTATCATAAAAATTAAATTAAAAATAATATTTGTGACTTTTTTAACTACAGTGTACGATTTTTGGCTACCAAAAATAGTAGTATTTCAAAATTCAACGAAATTTACTTCTTGTTTAGTAAAAATTGAAAAGTATTAAATATATTTCAATTAAATAATAAATTTGTTAATTAAATTCCTCAAAAATGAATTTTCTTTTGTATACCTATATTTAATATTTATTAATTTTCTACATATATTTTATAAATATATTTCCGCAAAGCAAAATAGACAAAAGAATAAATACTGTCACAAATTTATCAAATATCAAAATATTTTAAAATAATAATAAACGAGCAGAGTTTTCCGCTGAAAATATGCGTTTGTGGTAGATGTGGTAAACATATTTTATTATTGCAGTTGTTGTTATTAGAATGTATTTAAAATTTAATGGAATTTTAATTGAACAAATGTGTGCTGACAAAATATAAAATTAAATAAATATTTGAATATTTGTGACATGGCGCAGCATAGCAATTAAAAATAAACAACTATAGATTGCGACAATTAAAATATTAATGCTTTACTGGAAAATTACAAAAAAAAACGCAATATTTATATAATAATTAAAATTTTTATATTAATCATAAAATTAATTAAAAAAAACTGTTATAAAAAACTGTGTATTTGAAATATACTTTTTAGTTTAATGTTTAAAATTTTTAAATTTCAAGGGAAATAATTATTATACGGTAAGTAAATATAGATATTGTTACAAAAGTTATGTTTTTAGAAAACTGTTTTAAAAATTCGCATCTCTTAATTGTGTGTTAATATTAATATTTAATTTTGTTATTTAAATTTTATTACCAACCTTATTAAATATAAATTTTGCTGCTACTTGATAGCATGTAACTCGATTAAATATATTTTCTAAATTTAAAGCTTACATTCTTTAATTTTAATGCTTTATCAATTGGCTAATGCAGAACCAGAATCTAGATGTTTCCACAAACTTCTACATGGGGCAAAAAGCACTATTGTTATCTCTTTCACATTCATGTGCAGCGCATAGCAGTATTCTAGAAGTGTTGTGTATCATAATTACAGTATATATGTGATCCACTATTGTAGAGCTTACAGCGTACTTATGATCCACAACAGAAGTTTCCACAAAGTTCTACACTTAATGAGAATCGACGGTAAGTGTACGCTTTTTCCAACGCATTCTCTTTTATTGCATTGATATGGCAACTCTTTCGCGCAAATTGCTTCAGTGCGGTAAATTAACTTTGGTCTCTTTTCAAACTTTCTTGTCACAGTACGCTGTATTATCTTACGTCTTATTTACTCTTAGAGTTATATAGACATTGTGTATGGGATGACCATAAAATGTTTAATTGCTTAGTTTCAACGTCAATTGATTTTTAAAATATTTTCAAATAGTTTTAAATATGAGCACTACCCGTATTTAAATAAACAAAATATATACTTTTTAATAAAATGCATTTTTATTTATGTTTTGCAGTGCCATATATAAAAATCAACCGAAACTTATAACAACAAGTTGTATTTCAAATATATACATTTTAAACGCTCGATAACATAAAAAGCAAACAAAGAAAATTAAATAAAATAAAAACTAAAATTCATAGCAATATTGTAAAATAGTTTGTTTTGTTGCTGGTGTTTGTGCTGTTGCTGCTGCTGCCTCTGTGGCAGCCATAAACAATGGTCGGCTATGATAGTCATTTTGCCAGCCAAATGCTAGTTTTTGGCTAGAACAAAATTGCAACTGCAACAAAAATAACAACAACAACACAACTACAACAAAAATAGTAACTCAAAAAATGGTCTATTGTTGCGGTTGGTTTTTGTGGTGCTAAGCAAAAGTGCCAACACCAACAAATACCACATGCATGTTAAACAAGTAGACACACATAGAACCAACTAAAACCAATTGCAACACTTTTATTTTATTTTTTGTATTTTTTTATATGTTGCAACTTAATTTGGCAAAACGTTCAGAGTCCTTGAAATATTTTGCAGTGCTATATTTTGAATGAAAAAAGGTATTCAAATAATAAAAGAGACATAAAAATGTGTAATTAAAATTTCTGTAATAAAAATGTGTTTACTTAAAATAGTTTTATAAAAATAGTATTGAAAATGTAGTAATATAAAAGTAGTATTAAAAAGGAGTAATTAAAATGTAGTAACAAGAAAGTAATAACAAAAAAGTAGTAACAAAAAAGTAGTAACAAAAAAAGTAGTAACAAAAAAGTAGTATCAAAAAAGTAGTAGCATAAAAATAGTAACAAAAAAGTAGTGACAAAAAAGTAGTAACAAAAATGTAGTAACAAAAAAGTAGTAACAAAAAATTATTAACAAAAATGTAGTAACAAAAATGTAGTAACAAAAAGTAGTAACAAAAAAGTAGTAACTAAAAAGTAGAAACAAAAAAGTAGTAACAAAAAAGTAGTAACAAAAAAGTAGAAAGAAAAAAGTAGTAACAAAAAAGTAGCAAGAAAAAAGTAGTAACAAAATAGTAGTTACAAAAAAGAAATAACAATAAAGTAGTAACAAAAAAGTAGTAACAAAAAAGTAGTAATAAAAAAGTACTAACAAAAAATGTAGTAACAAAAAAGTAGTAACAAAAAAGTAGTAACAAAAAAGTAGTAACAAAAAAGTACTTACAAAAAAGTACTAACAAAAAAGTAGTAACAATAAAGTAATAACAAAAAGTAGTAAAAAAAAAGTATTTAAAAAGTAGTATTCACAAATTGATATTCAAGAAATTATTAGACAAAAGTTGTAATAAAAACAACATTAAAATAATAGTATTAAAAATGTATGTATAAAATAATATTAAAAGATTTGTATTTTTAAAATGTGGAGTAGATATTACTATTAAAAAATCTTTTAATTAGTACTTTTAAAGAACATAAAAAGCAATTGTATACTACAGAAAAAAAAACGCGCCACACAGTAGCTAAAAAAAGTAATTATACACAATACAAAAAATAAATACCATATGATAAAATCAACATATAAAAACGCGTAAATAAAAAAAATATTTCACACATGCAACAATAAGTTTTATTCGTAGCCATGCTGCGTTTACAAAATTTTAATTAAAACAATTTGCAGATGCGACAATTTAAATTAAACATAAACCGACAAATAAAATAAAAGCGAAGTCAATATATATTCATATAGTTCTATGGAAATACACAAAATATGAAAAAATATAAAAAAACGCATATATACACTGCGCAAGTCACGTATTTTAAATAACATCAATAATTAAAATCGTCATTAATCAAGTATTAAATACATCTGTACGAAATACATGAAAAATGCTAACTGAAAAACTGAAGTCTGTTAATATTCATCATACACGTTTGATTGCATTTAATAACTACTGAAAATATTATTTTATAATGAAATTGAATTTTATTTAAAACATGTTTATTAAAATTTTAAGTAATTTTTCATCAATCACTTTGGTGCAGTTATTTCAGACACATTTTCAAATTAAACGTAGTTTAAACTAAATGTAATTTCGTCTAAAGTCAACTTATCATAAATATTTTAAAAGTTGAATTAATTTATTACTAATTACCAACTGGCTGTAAAATTTAAAAACATTCGGGCGTTTTGGTTAAGAACTATGAACGTTTTAAAAATGTGGTACAGTTTAAACTAAGTTTAAACTAGCCCTGACGAATTGGACCTGTATCATTTACAGATATTAAAACCGAAACTGAAAACGATATTTATTTAAAACTGTTTAATTTCTGTAATGTCTGTAAAAAATTAATATAAAAAAAATCATATGTTTTATTTTGCTCTTATGAAAGAAAGTTTTTAGTCTAAATAGAATGAAGATTTTCTTATTTAAGGGATTTTTTTAATTAATACAAAATATGTCCTTATTATAAGTTAATTATTCTCCTATAGCTGTTTTAAATTTAATATTCTTATTATAAAAGATATTGTTTTCTCGAATACGAAACTGTTTTCTTGATTAGGAAACTGTTTTCTGAAACCAAATCAAAAACAAACCATATCATAAAGTCTATGTTAATAATTTTGAGTGTTTACCTATTTCAAAGATATTGTAACCGGTACACCTAAAAAATTACTGTAGTAAATTATATACAATTTATCTCTTTGTTTTGAAAGCATTTACATCTACTACATTTTGTTAGTCTTTAAATACATTTATTGTTATTTGACCGTAGCGTCGGTAGCTTAGTGGTTGGACTGCGAGCTGAAAGGTCCCATGTTCATGCCTGGACTGGGGCTAACCACATCTTTTCATAGTAAACATTTGTCAATACCGCGCTACCTTTTGGCACACACGATCAGACACACGACAGATGACTGCGAAAGTCAGAAGGTATAAAATAAAAACCCAAGCTGCCGAAAAATCTGACCGAATCGAGAACTGGTGATGCCAAATAATTGAACCAACTTATTGAACCAACTGAATCTTTTTGAAAGTAAAAACTTGAAAATAAAAGTTGTCAACTCTGTAGAGAGTAAATACATATTCTCTGAGTACACAGAAAAAAAAATTCTTCAGTATGATGAATTTATTCATAAATATTATGAATTTTTTCACCAACTACCAGATTCATCAGATTGATACCACCGTTCATTAAATGGCATATTAAGAAATATATTCATTATATATATGAACAAAATATTCAATACAATGAATTTGAATTGTCATATTGATGAATTTGTTCATAATATTAAAAAAAAATATAAAATTTATAAAATAATTCGAAAAAAAAATTTATTTAAAAAATAACAGTAAAAATTAAAAATAAATTATCCGAAAACAAAATTTTCGAAAATAAATTTTTTCGAAAAAAAAAATTCAAAAAATATGTTTTTTTTTCTAAATATATTTTTTTTATATAAAAATTTTTATTAATAAAAAGTTGTAATTATAATAAATATATTATAAAACATTTTACTAATTTATGCATGTCGAGCAAGCATTATCCCTAGTAGAAATTTTGGTAGGGCCATGGTCATGAAGTGATCATGTCATTATTTGAGGTGACCGGGATATGACGAGACCCATAATGTCCTTGTAACGCAGTGTCCTGATCATGTATTGCCCTCAGGCCATGATCATGTACTGATCGGGCAATTCTCCATTTTAATATTTACCCGACAATTGCCTTGTCTGAGCCCGAGCATAATAGGGTTTCTCTCATTAATCTCGATCATTGCCTGATACTAATTTCGTTATGACGAACAAATAATGTAGCTATGATCGGGAACATTGACTGTTTAGATAATGTAAACCCTGCTATGGTAAGCATGATAAGGGCATGCAAAGGCAATGATCATATTTTCTCTAATAGGGCTTACCCAACGAAAACCCGATCATTTCCCGATGGCGCATCGGGCAAATTTCTACTAGGGATATAAGAAATAACACACAAGAACTACTTGAGAACTGAGAAGTACGGCAAATAATGAACGAAAAAAAATATTTTGATAGAAATTTGGTTTGATGAACAGCGTTCTTCAATATGATGAACATATATGTTTTATTTTATATTTTGGTTCATTAATATGATGAAACGTATTCTTCACATACAGTTCATCATATTCATATTTATGATTGCATTCATAACATTGATGGCGTTAGTCATCTTCAATGTTAGTTAGTTAGGCTCTTCAATGCAATGAGTCATGGTTTGAAGAACGGAATTCATCAATATGTTGTACATTTATTTTCTGTGTATACACATAATTTTCAGATGATCGTTATCAATGATCGCTCTATCATTTTCGCTTGTAAAGCTCGAATCACACGATTGAATAAACAGTCAACTTTTGAATCAATTTTCAAATAATTTTAATATCAATTGTGTGATTGCCCAATTTATGTATGAAAAATTAGGCAATCACACGATTGATATTTAAATTGTTTTGAAAATTGATTCAAAAGTTGACTGTTTATTCAATCGTGTGGTTCGTGCTTAAGTTTTCAGAAATTGAATTATTTATAATTTAGTATTTGGAGTAAGAATTCCAAAATTTAAAATATCGTGAAAAGAAAACTACATAATCTTTTTCACAAAGTTATAAAACACATAATCGGCACATGAAGCGATCGGACTTTATTTAAATTTACCCTAATGGGCAGACACTTTAGTGCTTGGAATTCCTTTTAGTCGTCTTTACTGATGATGCTTAGTGGTGCTTCAATCTCATCATCAGGGATATATTTTTTTATTTATTTTTTTTAATTGTTGTGAATTCTCGATAAGTGTAGAAGTTTGTAGAATTTTGATTTTTATTTTTTAGTACATCATTTTATTGATTTTTAAAGAATGATATTTAGTACAGCTGAATTTAATCAAAAACGGAAATGAAATTTAAATATCTTTTTCTTTTCAAAATTATTGCAATTTAAACAGACCGAAAAGAGTTTTGCCAAAATTGTCTGAATTTCATTTATATAAAAGATCAAATTGTTTGTATTGCTTTTTCGTTAGAAAGCAAACACCTCAAGTTTAGTTGGTGGGTTGAATGCAATTTATCTTCGGCTTGAAATTATGCTGCATATTTTGCACACTAAGCAGCTGCCATTGAAGTTGTATAAGTCGGTGATGCAAGACGCAAGATGCTGTGGTTGATGATGCCGATGATGACAAGGAAGCAAAAGTTGCAAGTGCTGAAGATGATGACGGTGACGGCGACGGCGACGATGTTGAGAAGACAAGGATGCTTATAATAAAGAAGGTGCAAAGATGATGAACAAAATAATGATGGTGCAGAAAAAATAAATATAGTATTATTTTGGTAGTTATTGTACACTGAGGATGATGATGATGATGTCACGATGGCAACAACAATATTGCTGTTGTGATGAAGGAGACAGTGATAAAATGGATGATAATGAAGTAAAAGCTGATGAAGCAGAGTGTGTGGAAGTACATGATGATGAAAGAGATGAGGATAAAGAAGAAGATGATGATAAAGAAGAAGAAGATGATGATGATAATAAAAAGACGATAATGAAGTTAACAATGAAGAAGTGATGATAATAATAATAATGATAACAGACGATGTTGAAACTGAGTATGTGTGACATGAAATCGCTTTTTTTTGTCACTCTTATGGTTGCTGTTGTTGTCTGCTTTTTGTTGGTGTTGCCATTGTACTTATTGTTGTCGTTGTTATTGCTGTTACTAGCTGCCATTGTAGCTGCCTTCATTGCTGACGATATTTTGAGCAGGAAGGATGTTGTACAATATGTGCGCGGAAATTTGTCTTAAGAGATTGTCGCAAATTTGTGGCAAAATGTCATTGTCTCGCATGTTATTTCATTATTTAAATGCTACATTTGTCAATGTACGACAGCGTGGAATAAAAATAAATTTTAAATTTTATTTTAAATTTAAATTTTAAATTCAACGAAAAATGCACTTCAAAGAAATTATCGCAATTTAACACAGAATTTATGGCAGTAATTTTATTTTTGCAAAACAAAAATGAAAGACGAAAAAAAATATAAATTTGCACAGTCTATGCAAATTTTTGTAAATTGCATAAAAAATTAATGAAATTTGTCACAAAACGAGCAACAGCCAACGTTGGGCTGTGTTTAATATTTTGTCAAATTGCTGGAGATGCTGCATTAATGTGGGCTGCCTGTGCCCCAAAAAAAAAAAACAAAATTAAACTTTTTTTGTTTTTGTTTCATGCTTTTTTCGTTCCACCCATGGCTACAAAGTGGAAAAAACCATAAAAACGTATCATGATTTTTACCTTGATTTTTAGTATAGGTAGCCTTATAAAAAAAAATAAAAACGTACAAGAGAAAAAAAAAAACAAGCATCACATGCAAAATATTTTTGTGCTGTATGAGAAATGTAGGTGGCGTGAAAAAATGTGGTGAGGTCTATGTGGTGAATGAGATCTATGTGGTGAGTGAGTTATGTGTGGTCTTTCCGACGGGGTTGTTACTTTTGTAATTTGTTCTTTTTTTTTGGTTTGGCAACATGTTGATCTTAAATTTTATACGTGACATCATTTAAATTTAGAATTTTTGTTCAATTTTATTAAAATTAAAAAAAAATGGAATACACATTGCAAAAAATATGATTTGCATATAATATGAGCAGTTATCATGAATTTCAAAATTTTAGATTTGGTAATCAAAATATGTTTATTTTATTTGTTTCGTTTTTTGCTTTTGCTTTTCTTCTTATTTATGTTTTAGCCTTTTGTGTTTCCGCATTTTTGTTTTGCTTTTATTTTTTTTGCTATTCTGTTTATGGAAAAGTATATATATTCTTGATCAGCATCACTACCCGAGTCCGTTTAGCCATGTCCGTCTGTCTGTCTGTCTGTCTGTCTGTCTGTCTGTCTGTCTGTCTGTCTGTCCGTCTTGCTGTCTTGCTGTCCGAATACAGAATAACTTGAGAAATACTGATCAGAATGCGATGAAATTTCGTCTCAACATATTTTAGCAAAAAGTAGGAACTGAGTTTGAAAATGAGCCAAATCGGTCATCAGACACGCCCACCTCCCATACAAGTCACTTTTATATAACTTTTTCGGAACTAAAAACTCGAAAAGTATTCAAGGTATAGTTATAAAATTTAAAAGGTATTTTTAGAATTCACCTATAAATATGTGGTCCAAAAATGGGCGTGATCCGCCCACTTTTTTTTCATTATTTCCCGGGTTATCACAGTGGAAATTTGATCCGTAAATTATTAAAATCAAATCTATGAAATATTAGCCTTTCAAAATTTTAAATATAGGCGTGGTCCGCCCAATTATATTTTTCAATTTTTTTTTTAGTTTTTTATACTTTATATAAATTTTTTAAATTATGGGGATATAAGACGTAAATTTCTGATATATGAATAATATTCTGAGGGTGGGGAGGTTCAGCATAATTAAAAACTTTAAAATTTAGGTATGCAATTAAATATCCCACATTAATATCCCCACCAAAGGTGTAGGGTATTCCATAGTCGGGCCCGACCGACTATAAAAATCCGCCCCATGTGACCGAGCTTACCCATGTGACCTAACTTTCCCAACTCGTTTTGTTTTAATATTATGATTTCATAACTGTGTTTTTGATTTTTTGTTTTTGTGTTTCGATTTTATTACCGTGCTTTTGTGTTGTGTTTGTGATTTTGTGTTTTTGATTTTGTTTTTGTATTTTGATTTTATTACTGTGTTTTAGTTTTGTATTTTTGCTTTTGTGTTTTTCATTTAGTGTTTTGATTTTATTACTGTTCTTTGTTTTGTTTTTGTTGTTTTAGATTTTGCGTTTTTGCTTTTTATTTTATTTTGTTTTTGTTTTGCGATTTCGATTGTTTTTTTTTTTGTATTTTGATTTTCCTTTTTTTAGCTTTTGATTTTATTTTTGTATTTTGTTTTTATTACTGTGTTTTTGTTCTGTGATTTTGCTTTTGTGTTTTTGTTTTTGTGTTTTGATTTTATTACTGTGCTTTTGTTTTGTTTTTATGTTTTCGTTTTTGATGTTGTTTTTGTATTTTGTGAATTTGCTTGATTTTGTGTTTTTAATTTTGCTTTTGTATTTGTGTTTATGCTGTTCTTTTAATTTTTGTTTTTGTGTTTTACATTTTTTTGTATTTTTGATTTAGTGTTTTTTGCATTTGTGTTTTTTGCATTTGTTTTTTCTTTTGTTATTGTGTTTTCGATTTGGTTTTTTGCTTTTGTCTTAGATTTTGTGTTGGTTTTTTGATTTGAGTTTGTTTTTATGATTTTGCTTTTGTTTTTAGCTTTTGTTTCATGCTTCTGTTTTATGCTTTTGTCTGCCTTTGTCTACTTTGAGCCTCCCAAAAATAATGCAATTTTTACATGTCAAAAATGTTTTCTATAGCAATTTAACTGATTTATAAGGGCTGATATCATCACATTTTTCGACCAGATGTAGAAAAAAAACTCCACTCCATCTTTATTTGCTCAAAATCTTTCAAAATAATGTTTCTAAACTGCCTTGATTCTGCTGAACATATTTTCTATGGCAACTTTTACATAATTATTGTTAATGATCTGTTGCAGATAATGAACAACAACATTTTTTTTAATATATTCTTATCAAAATAATTTCAACATTTTCACACAATACATTTCCCACTTATTTCGAGCATCATTTAACACATGTCTGTCGAATGCAGCTCACGAAATTCCAAGAAAGAAATGTCAAGGCAAATGGCCCAAATACACAGGAGGCAGACTGACAGAATCAATACAATATACACAAAGTATCGTCGTAGGCAAAATACCAAAAATTGTTATAGTAAAATTGTATGGAGGCATCATTCCATTATATGGAATGACATGAGAACAACTGACTGGCATGGCAAATTCCTGTGCACGTTGGGTACATTTTTAAAAAGATTTTCTTATTTTATTTGTGTTTTTATATGCATTTTATTTATATGCTTAACAGACAGCAGTCTTTTAGTTTTTCTCTTCGTTACTTTCGTTTTTCAGTTTCTTGCATGTATTTTTTAGAATTTCTCTATTTTGTATTATTTATTTTTTGCATCCTTCGCTTATACTGTGTTTATATTCAATTGACACTCCAAGAAACGAGCAAATGACAGCAGCCAAACCGAGCGAAGACAGACTGAGCATTATTTTATAATGTAGGTGAGCAAATGTCGCAGCCATATTGAATAGCGACGGCGGCAGATCCTTGAGCCTTATTATGTGCTCTCTTCATGTATGAAGAGCAGCCACATGCACTTCAGATTTGGCGAATGCTTAGGCACAGGTTGGAGTTTAGATGTACGAGAATTTGAGATTATATCTATGGTACTTGGATTAGTTGATGAGGAGGAGGAATTAAATGAGGAATTAAATTTGTGAAAATAGTTCAATAAATGTTTGTTTCGTTTTTTGCTTTTGCTTTTCTTCTTATTTATGTTTTAGCCTTTTGTGTTTCCGCATTTTTGTTTTGCTTTTATTTTTTTTGCTATTCTGTTTATGGAAAAGTATATATATTCTTGATCAGCATCACTACCCGAGTCCGTTTAGCCATGTCCGTCTGTCTGTCTGTCTGTCTGTCTGTCTGTCTGTCTGTCTGTCTGTCTGTCTGTCTGTCCGTCTTGCTGTCTTGCTGTCCGAATACAGAATAACTTGAGAAATACTGATCAGAATGCGATGAAATTTCGTCTCAACATATTTTAGCAAAAAGTAGGAACTGAGTTTGAAAATGAGCCAAATCGGTCATCAGACACGCCCACCTCCCATACAAGTCACTTTTATATAACTTTTTCGGAACTAAAAACTCGAAAAGTATTCAAGGTATAGTTATAAAATTTAAAAGGTATTTTTAGAATTCACCTATAAATATGTGGTCCAAAAATGGGCGTGATCCGCCCACTTTTTTTTCATTATTTCCCGGGTTATCACAGTGGAAATTTGATCCGTAAATTATTAAAATCAAATCTATGAAATATTAGCCTTTCAAAATTTTAAATATAGGCGTGGTCCGCCCAATTATATTTTTCAATTTTTTTTTTAGTTTTTTATACTTTATATAAATTTTTTAAATTATGGGGATATAAGACGTAAATTTCTGATATATGAATAATATTCTGAGGGTGGGGAGGTTCAGCATAATTAAAAACTTTAAAATTTAGGTATGCAATTAAATATCCCACATTAATATCCCCACCAAAGGTGTAGGGTATTCCATAGTCGGGCCCGACCGACTATAAAAATCCGCCCCATGTGACCGAGCTTACCCATGTGACCTAACTTTCCCAACTCGTTTTGTTTTAATATTATGATTTCATAACTGTGTTTTTGATTTTTTGTTTTTGTGTTTCGATTTTATTACCGTGCTTTTGTGTTGTGTTTGTGATTTTGTGTTTTTGATTTTGTTTTTGTATTTTGATTTTATTACTGTGTTTTAGTTTTGTATTTTTGCTTTTGTGTTTTTCATTTAGTGTTTTGATTTTATTACTGTTCTTTGTTTTGTTTTTGTTGTTTTAGATTTTGCGTTTTTGCTTTTTATTTTATTTTGTTTTTGTTTTGCGATTTCGATTGTTTTTTTTTTTGTATTTTGATTTTCCTTTTTTTAGCTTTTGATTTTATTTTTGTATTTTGTTTTTATTACTGTGTTTTTGTTCTGTGATTTTGCTTTTGTGTTTTTGTTTTTGTGTTTTGATTTTATTACTGTGCTTTTGTTTTGTTTTTATGTTTTCGTTTTTGATGTTGTTTTTGTATTTTGTGAATTTGCTTGATTTTGTGTTTTTAATTTTGCTTTTGTATTTGTGTTTATGCTGTTCTTTTAATTTTTGTTTTTGTGTTTTACATTTTTTTGTATTTTTGATTTAGTGTTTTTTGCATTTGTGTTTTTTGCATTTGTTTTTTCTTTTGTTATTGTGTTTTCGATTTGGTTTTTTGCTTTTGTCTTAGATTTTGTGTTGGTTTTTTGATTTGAGTTTGTTTTTATGATTTTGCTTTTGTTTTTAGCTTTTGTTTCATGCTTCTGTTTTATGCTTTTGTCTGCCTTTGTCTACTTTGAGCCTCCCAAAAATAATGCAATTTTTACATGTCAAAAATGTTTTCTATAGCAATTTAACTGATTTATAAGGGCTGATATCATCACATTTTTCGACCAGATGTAGAAAAAAAACTCCACTCCATCTTTATTTGCTCAAAATCTTTCAAAATAATGTTTCTAAACTGCCTTGATTCTGCTGAACATATTTTCTATGGCAACTTTTACATAATTATTGTTAATGATCTGTTGCAGATAATGAACAACAACATTTTTTTTAATATATTCTTATCAAAATAATTTCAACATTTTCACACAATACATTTCCCACTTATTTCGAGCATCATTTAACACATGTCTGTCGAATGCAGCTCACGAAATTCCAAGAAAGAAATGTCAAGGCAAATGGCCCAAATACACAGGAGGCAGACTGACAGAATCAATACAATATACACAAAGTATCGTCGTAGGCAAAATACCAAAAATTGTTATAGTAAAATTGTATGGAGGCATCATTCCATTATATGGAATGACATGAGAACAACTGACTGGCATGGCAAATTCCTGTGCACGTTGGGTACATTTTTAAAAAGATTTTCTTATTTTATTTGTGTTTTTATATGCATTTTATTTATATGCTTAACAGACAGCAGTCTTTTAGTTTTTCTCTTCGTTACTTTCGTTTTTCAGTTTCTTGCATGTATTTTTTAGAATTTCTCTATTTTGTATTATTTATTTTTTGCATCCTTCGCTTATACTGTGTTTATATTCAATTGACACTCCAAGAAACGAGCAAATGACAGCAGCCAAACCGAGCGAAGACAGACTGAGCATTATTTTATAATGTAGGTGAGCAAATGTCGCAGCCATATTGAATAGCGACGGCGGCAGATCCTTGAGCCTTATTATGTGCTCTCTTCATGTATGAAGAGCAGCCACATGCACTTCAGATTTGGCGAATGCTTAGGCACAGGTTGGAGTTTAGATGTACGAGAATTTGAGATTATATCTATGGTACTTGGATTAGTTGATGAGGAGGAGGAATTAAATGAGGAATTAAATTTGTGAAAATAGTTCAATAAATGTTCTATGTACTATATAATAATGAATGAATTAATGAATTAATGAATTAATGAATTAATGAATTAATGAATTAATGAATTAATAAATTAATGAATTAATGAATTAATGAATTAATGAATTAATGAATTAATGAATTAATGAATTAATGAATTAATGAATTAATGAATTAATGAATTAATGAATTAATGAATTAATGAATTAATGAATTAATGAATTAATGAATTAATGAATTAATGAATTAATGAATTAATGAATTAATGAATTAATGAATTAATGAATTAATGAATTAATGAATTAATGAATTAATGAATTAATGAATTAATGAATTAATGAATTAATGAATTAATGAATTAATGAATTAATGAATTAATGAATTAATGAATTAATGAATTAATGAATTAATGAATTAATGAATTAATGAATTAATGAATTAATGAATTAATGAATTAATGAATTAATGAATTAATGAATTAATGAATTAATGAATTAATGAATTAATGAATTAATGAATTAATGAATTAATGAATTAATGAATTAATGAATTAATGAATTAATGAATTAATGAATTAATGAATTAATGAATTAATGAATTAATGAATTAATGAATTAATGAATTAATGAATTAATGAATTAATGAATTAATGAATTAATGAATTAATGAATTAATGAATTAATGAATTAATGAATTAATGAATTAATGAATTAATGAATTAATGAATTAATGAATTAATGAATTAATGAATTAATGAATTAATGAATTAATGAATTAATGAATTAATGAATTAATGAATTAATGAATTAATGAATTAATGAATTAATGAATTAATGAATTAATGAATTAATGAATTAATGAATTAATGAATTAATGAATTAATGAATTAATGAATTAATGAATTAATGAATTAATGAATTAATGAATTAATGAATTAATGAATTAATGAATTAATGAATTAATGAATTAATGAATTAATGAATTAATGAATTAATGAATTAATGAATTAATGAATTAATGAATTAATGAATTAATGAATTAATGAATTAATGAATTAATGAATTAATGAATTAATGAATTAATGAATTAATGAATTAATAAATTAATGAATTAATGAATTAATAAATTAATGAATTAATGAATTAATGAATTAATGAATTAATGAATTAATGAATTAATGAATTAATGAATTAATGAATTAATGAATTAATGAATTAATGAATTAATGAATTAATGAATTAATGAATTAATGAATTAATGAATTAATGAATTAATGAATTAATGAATTAATGAATTAATGAATTAATGAATTAATGAATTAATGAATTAATGAATTAATGAATTAATGAATTAATGAATTAATGAATTAATGAATTAATGAATTAATGAATTAATGAATTAATGAATTAATGAATTAATGAATTAATGAATTAATGAATTAATGAATTAATGAATTAATGAATTAATGAATTAATGAATTAATGAATTAATGAATTAATGAATTAATGAATTAATGAATTAATGAATTAATGAATGAAAACTCGTATCAGATCAACGCGACTATAGTGATGATCACAAATAACTCGCAATACCTTGCTTATATTTTGGGATCATGCAGTTCGAATATTTCTTTTACTAAATATAGAGAATGTGTCCTAAAATAAGACCAATTTAAGAGGGTGACGATTCACAAATAGTGCCTTTTCTGTGAATGGGAGACGTTGTTGTTTTGGCTACCACAAACCAACAATTGAATCAAAATCAATTCCAACATTTGAAACTTAGTAACTGTATTATGCTTTACTCTGCAACAACGACTGTGTGTGTATAATTTTAATATATAAAAAGTACCTTGGGGTTCAGAATAGTGTAGTGCACGCGCAAGCCAGTAACCGACTTCTGTTAGTTGCCATAGCCTCTCCTACACAATTCCTAGTCTTACCTTCGCGTTGGTGAACCGCGTTAACCCGAGCAACCAGCTGAAGATCGGGTTTCAACCCCGGTGGGAGGTCTGGTCGGGAACAAACGAGACAGGGATATTGGCCCTCCAAAATGGGGGTTGTGCGTTGGGCTTGTGACCCGCCATATATAAAAAGCTGATTGAACGAAAACAGAAAAATTGCCTTGGATATCGACCGGAAAACACGATGACAACCTAATTTTAATAATTCATATATGTAAATAATCGAATTAAGACTTTTTCCTGAACGCATAACTGGTGTAGTTGCGTTGGATGCACTCTACAACTTTTTAATTTTTTTTTTATAAGCCTTGCATAAAATTGATGCAAATATGCAAAAAAAATATATTCAAATTGTTGGGTAAACTTTTAGCACAATGTTCAATATACTATGTTCAACATGTCATTTGAATTTGTTCCACTGTGCGTACCACATACCGTCGAATCGTGTCGCGTCGTACCGTGGCCTTTCAAATTTATTTTTATTTAGTTATGCAAATTGGATTTTTCCAAATGCTTGCAGCAAGAAAAGTTTAATTTTTGTTTTAAAATTTCATGTATTGTTTTTTCGCATATTATGTATATTTTTTTCAATTTCCTTGTACTTCATAAGCATAGCCGCATTTACTCAGCGCGCATATCATAAGGAGGACCTTTGGAAAATGCACAATAGCAAATATTAAACGTAATGGAATTGTTAATTATGTAGTAAATTTAAAACTTTTGTTTCAATATTCTACACTAGAGGTCCGAATGTCCGACTGTATCTAAGTATTATTTTCTCTAACTACATTTGTCTCTGATATTGTAAGTCTTTTGAAATCACTATGTATTAGTTAAAAACATGAAGTGATAGATCAATGAAACTATGAATTTTTTATATATATCTTGTACACAAAAATAAAATTCATGAATATGATGAATTTATAAAAATAAAATGATATGAAAAAAAAATTTCGGAATAAAATAATTGTTCCAAAAAAAAATTTACGAATAAAAAACAATTTTCCGTAAAAAAATAAAGTCCGTCAACATTTTTTTTTCGAAAAAAAAAATTCTTGGAAAAAAAAAATTTCGAAAAAAAAATTCTTGGAAAAATTTTTTTTTTCGAAAAAAAAATTCTTGGAAAAAAAAATTTTCGAAAAAAAAAATTATAAAAATAATAACTCAAATAACTATTAAAATATTTAAATACTATGTAGGTTTGATATCGCTACGAGAACGTGCCCGAATTCTCGTTCTTCTCAAGATCAATTCTCGAGTTCAAGTACAGATATCGAGACGAATGGAATACTGTCCCTATTTACTTTCCTTTCTTGTTACTATTGCTAAATGATGCCTAATTATTTTGTTGTATTTAAAAATATTTTTGTCTATACCATTGTCTCTATCATTTCTGTTATCCTTGCACTTCAATTAAACGTCCTTGATTACGATTGTATTCTATATTTACCTTTTGTTTTTTTTATTTTGAAATTTTGTTTTTTTGCAAAAATGCTTTTGTATTTCATGGACAATGATTGGTGACATTTTCAACAATAAATACTATAAAATGACATTTTCGCACAACAATAGCAAACAAATTATTAGCACTGTTTCATTTTTATTGTCTTTGCATAGAATTCCGGTTGGCATTATCCTTGCCAAGGCATTGGAGTCTGTCATAGAAAGGTTTGTATTCTTCTGCTATTGATTATGTGATTGGTTTCTTTTTAATGTACATTTTGTGGTTTGATTTTCAACATAAAAATACACAAATCTTTGTGTACATTTGTATTTTACATTTGTAGAAGCATGGTTTAAATAAATATTTAAAAGATTACGTATTTACAATCATTAAAGCGTCACACACAATAATATGCCAATCAAATATATTATTGCACACTGAATAAAGATTTCTTGCGCCAACCAACTCTTTGCTCAACCAACTTGTTCGGTTCTCTCAACCGCTTAGTCGGTTGTTATTGTCAAAATAAAAAGAGTTGTAGTTTGTACTGTAACCAATTTCGAACTGTTTTAGTACAATTTAGTACAGTTTTAGAAGCATTAGGAGTGTGTATAGACTAATATTTCAAGTGTATAAGATAATATGGCAGTTCCGCCAGCAAATTTGAATACTATTTGATTTAACCGAATGAAGTTAGTTGGTACAACTAACTTTTTTATTCTTTCAACCTAATAGGATTTTTTGTATGTGTAAATGTATATTTTTATTCTCGTATATCAGTTGGTATAGATAAAAATGAAACTACAGAAAAAAAAAACATTTACAGATCGTTTGCAGCAAAATAATTTTTTTGGCAACGTGCTCCAACTTTGCGCGCAAAAGTTTACATTCACTTAAATCGTTGCATACTTCTGGAATCAAATTTCAGGCATATTCAAACTGTAATATTATGTGAACAAAATTCTTAAACTGTTGTTTCAAACTGTAACAATCAAAACTATAACATTTAAAGTGTATGCTCGTTATATAATCCTCAGAATCTTTTTCAGACACTTTTGTGTATAAGATCCAAATAGTAAATGATAATAATGTTAGTAGCTCATGGCTGTTTGTAGTAAAGGGTTATCGGACTATAAGTTTACGTTGCATACTGCTCGGATCAAATTCCAGGCATTTTCAAACTGTAAGATTATGTGCAAATAATTCTCAAACTGTTGTTTCAAACTGTAACAATTAAAACTTTAACATTCAAAGTGTATGCGCGTTATATAATCATCAGACTCTTTTTCAGACACATTTTTGTATAAGATCCAAATAGTAAATGATAGTGATGTTAGTATCTCATGGTTGTTTGTAGAAAAGGGTTATTGATTAGTCGACGACGGTTATTGATTAGACGACGATACAAATGAGAAAAAAAAAACAATAATAATGATTAAATAAAAAATAATAATAAAACACAACAATAACAAATATTTCTCCATGATCTTAAAATAATATTCGAGTTGACTCAAGATTCTGCTGAAGGTGAAATCATTGCACGATTGCTACAAACATGTTTTTCACAAGCATCATTGTACATTATTGTCATATGAACACATTTTGTATTCGCTTAACACGAAATGTATACGCAGAGAAAGAACTTTTTTGCAGCGAACATAAGATGACTGCAAGCAAACGTTTTTCAATTGATTTTAATTATAATTACAGTTATAAACCAATAAAGCTTATTCTTTCATCTTGGTTTCTATCATATAGTATTTGCTGCAAACATATTTTATCAAAAACTAAATTATCTTTTCAAATATGCTACTTTTTCTATAGTACAATATTCATGAAAATTAAATAAACAAAAAATTAACTTGTTTTAAACAACTACTATATTTACTTTACAAATTATTCTACTTCGTACCACAAAAAAAGGACAACAAAAATAAAAAGGTTTGAACCGCAAAAAAAGGACTATAAATTACTGCAACAAAATACACCATGTCAACGGCATCAACGAAAACACCCACAAACCACATTCGCACGCAAATTAACATGTTATTCACACGTTATTATTTGATGGTATTTTTAATTTTTGTTTTATTTTTGTGATCTTTTTTAAGTCCTTCAGTCCTTTTAAGTCTTCCATGACATTGATAAATTGCTATTGTGTTATTGTGAATGTTCTTGCTCTCGCCAGTATTTGTTGATTCTTTGTATGTTGTGACTAATATTTTGGCTAAAATATAAAATGTTTCCCTTTTTTTGGCATCTACATAAACACCATATTATTAGCCTGTATTTAACGTACTCAGTGTCAGCTGTTTAAATAGATGTCGGTGTTTACAAGAGCATATTTTAACTTACTTACAAAAATATGTGATAGTCAAAATGAAAGAAAGAAATACCGGGTCTTCATCGTTATGTTGCTGTAATTTCAACAAAATATATAGGTGCTTTTTGCATATCGTATCATGTTTTTTTATAGAGAAACCTAGGGCAAAGTGGGACATGTTTTGATTTCCCAGTATGCCATTAGTTTCGAGCTCAATGCGAGAAGAAAAAGGAGAATTCACACTTTCTAAACTGAAAAATATGCTACATTCTTAAAAGTTTTAAATAAGTATTGATTTCTGTAAATGTTTAAATGTTTTTAATACTAAAATGGAGACTGTTCAAATTGTTTTTTTTAGGCATATTTTTATTTTGCCTTAAATGGAAATATTGAAAAAGAATTTACCAAATTTATTTTCGTGACAATATCTTCGTTAAATCTTTGTTTGTCAAAAGTAAAAATTTGTCATTGTTTCAAATTAGAGTAAACATGCAAAGCAATTGTTTTATAATTATATTTCTTTTTAATTGTAGGTAAACTAAATATAAAGAGCATATAATAAAGCTGTAGTAAATGTGTTTGGATGTGAGGTAAGTTATTTGCTTGTATAATACATAAAAGTAATTTTAATTACATATTACATACTTTGTTAATGTTTATCTAAATTGCATACATTGTAACAAACACTCAGAACTCAGTGAGAACTTTTTGCTATTATGTGTAAAACTCCATAATGTGTTTTTTTTCTTCTTCAATTGTCAAATGAAACTTTTTCTACATTTTTAATTACATGTAAATATTTACGCACAATTCTTAATTTTATCTCTTAATCCATTCACATAAACTTTGTATGTTTATTTGTTTTGGTAAATGAAAATAAACATATAATGTTATGCTAGGTATTTACCCTATGTAAAAAGTTTTATATTGGAAAATGTAATACTTACAACTTGTTCAAATTAGATGTCAAGCAAATTTATCTGTAAATGTAAAGAAAAATTTTATTAAATAATAGCTTTGACCGAATATTTAATATATACAAAACAGAATTATTCTTCTTTAAAGTTTAAAAAGTACTAAATAAGTATTGATTTGTATAAATGTTTAAAATGTTTAAAGATTGAAATGGAAATTGTTATAATTATGTTTTTAGATTTCTTAACTTTGTTACTGTATCATCAGTAAAATTATAAATCAGTTTTTATAGCCTCTAATTTCTTGAAATTTAGAAAATATATCTATCTGATAGTCAAGAAAAAACTATCTGCAACTTAAGAAGAATTGTCTTTATTACTTTTAATTAGACAAGTTGTTCTGTTTCTTAATATTAAGAAGTTTTCTGTTTAGCTTTATGCCACGCGGCACATATCTGAAACAAAAACTCAAGCATTTTTGGCAAAAAAGCTTTTGTATTTCAAGAACAATGTTTGCTGACATTTTTAATAATAAATACTATAAAATGGAATCATTCGCGCCTCAATAGCAAACAAATTATTAGCACTGTTTCATTTTTATTCTCTTTGCATAGAATTCACTTTACATTATCCTTACTAAGGCAATGGAGTCTGTCATGAAAAGGTTTGCATTCTTCTGCTATTGATTAAGTGGTTGGTTTCTTTATAATGTACATTTTGTGGTTTATTTTCAACACAAAAATACACAAATCTTTGTGTAGTTTTGTATTTAACATTCGTAGAATTTTTAATTTCTTAAAATTCAAAAAAATATATCTCACTAATAATCAAGAAAAAACTATCTATCGGTACATATCTGAAACCGAGTGTTTAGGTTTTTCTAAAGTATTAGGGACAGATTTCGGTCCCTCTCTTCACAAACTGAGAGTAAATGTAAGTGCTTACAACTTTTATATCACTGTATTCAATATTTACTCCATTAAATTACAAATGATCAGAGCCGGATCACACAGAAAAAAAAATGTACATCATATTAATGAATTCCGTTTCTCAAACCATGATTCATTGTATTGAAGAACCATTCATAATATTAATGACTACCGACATCAATGTTATGAATGCGATCATAAATATGATGAACGCTTGGTAACTGTCGAAAAAGTGTTCTTCAATATGATGAACTGTATGTGAAGAATACGTTGCAACATATTAATGAACAAATATATGAAATACAACATATATGTACTTCGCATTGAAGAAGACTGTTCATTAAACCAAATTTCAGACAAAATATTTTATTTTCGTTCATTGTTTGCCGTACTTCTCAGTTCACAAATAGTTCGACATGCATAAATTATTGTTTTATACACACAAAAAAATATCACCAAAAATTTCACCAACTACCAGTATTCATCATATTGATGATTTCATTCATTTTTGTAAATGTTTTTCATTTTCAATATTTTTTTTAACATCAAATTTCAAACACAAATTTGTCTCCATTTACATGTTTTGTCAAACTGTGTTTCATACGGCTCCCAAAATATGCATGTATTTTTATAAACAAATACCATAAACAACAAATAAATTCATAAATACCATGAATTTATTCATAAATGGTACGAATGCGTTCAACAATATTATGAACTTTTTCATTACGGTTTAATGAACGATTCATACATAGGATGAATTTTGTAATTAGTTGAGCCGTAATGACAAATTCATAACATTGATGAACAAATTCAATAATAGTATGAACTTTTTTTTCTGTGCATGCTGTTTCATTCCGGTACAATTTATAAACCGCACACAAAAAATTTCATCAAAAATTTCACCAACTACCGGGATTCATCATATTGATGAATTCATTCATTGAATTAAAATCGAATTTTTTAAATGTTTTTCATTTTCAATATTTTTTTAACACAAAAAAATGTTAAACAAAAATTTGGGTCCATTTACACATTTATGTATTTATAATTCTAATACGAGATATAATATTTAATTGCTAATTATGCGAGACTCCATTTCATCATATTAATAAATAATGTACATCATATTGATTAATTTTGTTCATCAAACCACATTTATTTAAAAATCATAAATCTCATTAGAATTATAAATACATAAATATGTAAATGGAGACAATTTTTTCTTTGAAATGTGCTGTTATAAAAAATATTAAAAGTGAAAAACATTGAACAAATACGATTTTAGTTCAATGAATGAAATCATCAATATGATGAATACTGGTAGTTAGTGAAATTTTTGGTGATTTTTTTTTTGTGTGTAATATATTTATGTTTTATAATTACAACTTTTTATACCCTACACCTATGAGGTACAGGGTATATTAACTTTGTGCATATATTGTAACGCCCCTTAGGAGGCGTGTCCGGTATGGAAAAGTATATATATTCTTGATCAGCATCAATACCCGAGTCCGTTTAGCCATGTCCGTCTGTCTGTCTGTCTGTCTGTCCGTCTTGCTGTCTTGCTGTCTTGCTGTCTTGCTGTCTTGCTGTCCGAATACAGAAAATCTTGAGAAATACTGATCGGAATACGATGAAATTTCGTCTCAATATATTTTAGCCAAAAGTAGGAACTAAGTTTGAAAATGAGCCAAATCGGTCAACGGACACGCCCACCTCCCATACAAGTCACTTTTATATAACTCTTTAGGAACTAATAACTCGAAAAGTATTCAAAATATGGTTATAAAATTTAAAACATATATGTTATAATTCACCTAAAAATATGTGGTCCAAAAATGGGCGTGATTCGCCCACTTTTTTTTTTCATTATTTCCCGGGTTTTCATAGTGGAAGTTTGATCCGTAAATTATTAAAATCAAATCTGTGAAATATTTGCCTTACAAAATATTAAATATAGGCGTGGTCCGCCCACTTTTGTTTTTAAAATTTTTTTATTAGATATTTTATACTTTTATATCAATTTTTTAAATTATATGAGACGTAAATTTCTAATATGTGAATAATATTATGAGGTATACAATTAAATATCTCACATTGAGGTGTAGGGTATTCCATAGTCGGGCCCGATCGACTATAACAGTCCGTCCCATATGACCGAACTTACCCATGTGACCTAACTTTCCCAACTCGTTATTAATAAAAAGTTATATTTATAAAAAATATATTAAAAAAAAATTATGAAAATATATTGTTTTCGATTCTTTTTTTACATTTTTTTTTCGAAAAACTTTTTTTTCCTAAATTTTTTTTCCGAATTTTTTTTATTAATTTTATTTTGAAAAACTTTTTTTTTCGAAACATTTTTTTTCCTAAAATTTTTTCGGACAATTTTTTTTTTTGAAACAAATTTTTTTTCGATTTTTTTTTTTCAGTTATTTTTTTAATAAAATTTTTACAATACTTTTTTTTAGATATTTTCTAAAAAAAAAATTTTTTTTTTTTTAAAAATATTATGAAAAATTTATCAATATGCGATTCAAATTCATTGTATTAAATATAATTTCATATATATAATGAATATATTCATCAATATGTCATTTAATGAGCGGTGGTATCAATTTGATGAATCTGGTAGTTGGTGAAAAAATTCTTAATATTTATGAATAAATTCATCATATTAATGAATTTTTTCATGTGCATGTTGATCTTATTAATGGTTCACCTATAACCCAAAACCTATAAGAAAAAACTCAATGACAAATTCTCTTACATGACGCTAGGTTTTATTTGACATTAGGTTATTTATGACACAATATAAATTTCAAGAAGAATATGTCTTTCTTTTCTTAACATTTTCGCTGGTCAAGCTGTTTTATTTCTAAATATTAAGAAACCAGACGAATATGTCGTGCTTTTCTTTACCTTTTCATTCGTCAAGTTGTTATGTTTCTTAATATTAAGATGTGTTACGTTAAACTGTATTGCACTCCATACAGCCAAGTTCTTTGTTTCTTAATATTCAGAATTTAGCTGTATACCTTTTGGTACATAAATGGGTTAAAGTTTCAATCATTTTTCTGAAGTATTCGAGACAGATTTTTGACAAACCACATATAAATGGAAGTTTTTCGGAGATTAACAGCAGATTATAAAATTATGATGAATTTTAGAAGCAGATTCCCGGCATAAAAAAGTTTGTAAACTGCATTGAGTCTGCGAAAAGTTTTTATACCGTAGATTAAGAATTTGGTCATCCGTTTGTAACAGCTATAAGGGTGAATACATTTAGCCATGTCCGACTGTCCATCTGTCTATTGAAATCTCGATCGCTAAGAAACTAGAAGAGCTAGATTCATAATACTCCAAAGTTAGATTATCTATATATTTACTCTCTCTTGTATTGAAAATGGTATGATTTCTCGAATTAGATCTGTGAGCCGAACTGCAATACCTCATATAACTCAACATCTTCGAGTGGAATTTACTTTGTACCAGCCAAAAGGAAAATCCTTTGATTTATTTTTAAATATATAACAGATAAAGTTTTCTAGCGAACCGAATAATCAAAATTCGGTATATCTACCCATTTGAGCATAAAAAGAAATTCTATAAATGGTAATCGCACATATGTGTGGGGTATTTATTTTTTTTATGGCCCTTATAGTACCTGGGTATCCCACAAAGTGACAGAACGAAAAGTTGTCAAAATGGCAGTTCTTGTGTAGGGTATTTATATTCGGATAAGACTGACTGCCATAATTCTTACAAGATTAATCTTCATTGTACGAACTATTAAAAATTCTCTACTGGTTTTAAGTACCGTTTTGGAGAAGATTTTCCCCCCCGTACTAACTGACGTAAGTACAAAATACTTTTAGACAATTGCTCATTACGTTATAAGTTAAATGCATAGTAATTGTATTTACAGTTCCAAGGTAAGAGTTTTATTTTATTTTTTTTGCAGTACCTATATAACAAATTAGCTTCGAGATACATTGCCACGAAGTCTGCCTTCAGATGACAAGAAGACAGAAAATTGCAATTGCAATCGACATTTTAGCATGCAATGCATGCTGCTGCTGGCATTTAATTTCTCAGAACTCAAACACATCTCGCATATCCTTAAAATAAACAAGGAGCCAGAGAGCTCATTTCAACTTTGAGTGCACCGAGAAGAAGCCAAATAGCAACCAACAGCTACAACAATTACAACGAGTATACACAACATGTTCTTCTTTTGCGTCTTCTGTTTCACTACTTCAGAGACTTTTAACATCTACTGACGGTAACATCTGACTGCTGACTATCTGTGCCGTTTTTCCGATGACTGCATCTCTCTGTCTTTTGGTCGGTCGATCACAAAACTTCTTCTTTCAGTTCTACTTTCTCTTTTTCGCATATTGTATGTGCTTTCTAGCGTGTATTCAAGACCAAGTGTTTAATTAAAAAGCAATTTACATTTTCCATCTCTTTTGTGTGCTCCATCTCTGTTACACACACACACAGAGAATTCTTTTTTAGACTACGATGCTCTTACTTTGTGCAACATCAGCTGTTTGCAGCATCCTAAAAGGACCAAGCAAGCATCAAGTAGGTGGCAACAGACTTTGGGCCATGGCAAGAAAGCTATTAATGTGTGTGTCTTCTTTTCCCTGGCAAATTGCATCCATCGGCAATTGCTGTCGGGATGCATTACATCAAATGCTGCAGTAACTAGAGGCGCACTGAGGCGTTGATGATGCCGATGGTGCTTCAACGTCGTCGGAAAACAAATGAACGTTAAGTACTTTTGTATTTAAGTTATAACTGCATAATATAAAAACAGAAAAAAAAGCAATAACTTAAGTCATTACGGAAACCGCAACAGTTATTGCAGTTCTTTGTACTACTTAGAGACTGACTGTGGGTCACATCAAAGAGCTACTCTAAGTGGTAATTTGTGGCATCAATTATTGCACTGTTTAATTGTTAAGTATTTAGTTAAACAAGTCACGAATCATTTATCAGTATCCTACAATACTTCTCTTTATGACAAAATCGTTCTTCAAAGGTTTTACTTTTTATTTACAATGATATTAAATTGTATAACACACAATTTTTCTTTTTTACATCTTCTTTATGCTGGGAAAATAGTCCATTGAAATGGATTTATTCTTGTATCTATTGCAATAAAATAGTTTTAAAAAGTTCTAAGGAAATAATCAAATTAGAATTGATAAAATACAGAATGTTGGAAAGGAACGAAAGAAAGACCGAAAGAAAAACTTAAAAAAAGACCCAAAGAAAGTCCGAAAGAAAGACCGTTTGAAGGACCGAAAAAAAGTCCAAGAGAGAGGCCGAAAGAAAGACTTAAAAAAAGACCCAAAGATAGACCGTTTGAAGGACCGAAAGAAAGACCAATAGAAAGACCGAAATAAACCCAAATAATGGCAAAAAGAAAGACCTAAAGAATGACCGTAAAAAAAGAGAGCAAAACGTCAAAAAGATAAACCGATAAAAGACCTAAAAAAGATCGAAATAAAGAGCAAAAAATGATCAAAAGAAATATAGAAAGAAAGTTCGAAAGGAAGATCGAAATAAATGCCGAAATAAATAACGAAATAAATATGAAATTCTGAAATAAGAATCAAAGGTAAGACCGAAAGAAAGACTTAAAAAAAGACCCAAAGAAAGACCGAAAGAAAGACCTTTTGAAGGACCGAATGAATGACCAAGAGAAAGACGGAAAGATATACCGAAAAAAAATCCAAGGAATGGCCAAAAGAAAGACCAAAAGAAATACCGAAAGAAAGACTTAAAAAAAACCGAAATAAACACGAAAAAAAAAGAAAGCAAAAGCGAAAGAACAACAAGATAAACCGAAAAATAGACCTACAAAAGATCGAAATGAAGAGCAAAATAATGATCAAAAGAAATACAGAAAGAAAGACCGAAAGAAAGACCGAAAGAAAGACCGAAATAAATACCGAAATAAATAACGAAATAAACACCGAAAGAAAGATCGAACTGGAAGACCGAAAGAAAGGCTTAAAGAAAGACCCAAAAAAATACCGAAGGAAAGACTCTTTGAAGGACCGAAAGAAAGACCGAAGAAAAGACTAAGAGAAATACGGAAAGAAAGACAGAACTAAAGAACGACCTATATGAAGTCGACAAGAAAGATCGAAATAAATACCGAAAGAAAAATCGAAAAAATAAGAAAAGAAAGATGTTAAAAAAGACAGAAAAAAGCTCGAAAGGAAGACCGAAAGAAGGACCGGAAAAAAGACTGAAATAACGACCGAAAGATAGACCCAGACAGGAAAGATCGAAATAAATACCGAAAGAAAGATCGAAAAAATAAGAAAAGAAAGATGTTAAAAAAGACAGAAAAAAGCTCGAAAGGAAGACCGAAATAAGGACCGAAAAAAGAACGAAAGGAATGAAAGCTACAAAAAGACCAAAAGAAATACCGAAAGAGAGAATAGGATGAATGTATACTAAGGAAGACCAACATGATAATCATGTATGATAAAAATCATGTTTTCAGGACCACCATCGGGATCATTGAATTTTGTCCATGTCATAATCCGACTTGTTACAAGAGCAATATAATGAGAACTTGTTCAATTTCTACCGTAATAAGATAAATTTCGACTTCAGAAAAAACATTTTTAAATATTTCTCAAAGATTCTAATGTCAGGTATTTTGTCAAATATTTCAAAAAGTCGATCACTTCACATAGAAATAGCAAGAGATTTTACAAAGAAAATGTCACTATTTCGCAGCGAACACATGACATTGTGTCAGATGTTGTTACACAATGAATCCGCTTTCGATTGCCTCGCGGAACTCGGCAAATTGGGAGTCGTACAGTTCAACAATCTCAATGATGTCGAGCATGTGGCCAATCTGAAATACACCAATGAAGTGCAACGCTGCAATGAGATGCAACGTATTATCGATTATCTGCAGAAAGATATCGACGAATGTGGTATGAGAGTGGTCTACTATCCGGACGTCATTGATGAGAAGCCGCTTGCAAAGGATCTAAAGGAAATCGAGCTGGTACTGTTTGAGCTCGAGCAGGAGTTGAGCGGCGTACAAAGAAACCATGAGGCGTTGCGGCGTCAAAAGAGTCTGCTGCTTGAGAAATGGCATGTGCTGACGAAGGCCGACGAATTCCTCTATGGTGATCGCAATACCAAGTCGGTAATGGCCTGGTCGGACAGTGTGATGATGCGGCTGATGCGCGATGAGACACGTCAAGGGCACTCGGACGCATCGCGTCAGTTACGTTTAAGTTTCTTTGCTGGATCCATACCTGTGGAGAGATTTCGCAGTTTCGAACAATTGTTGTGGCGCTTATGTCGCGGCAACTATTTTATGCGACACGCGGAGATTGACGTGCTGCTGGAGGACACGAATTCCACGCATACACTGGTGCGCAAGTATGCATTCCTGTTGCTCTTTCAGGGCGAGGCAATACGCGATAAGATTCTCAAAGTGTGTCAAGGTTTTCGAGCAACACTCTTTGAGTGTCCCGAATCACGCGTGGATCGCACAAATCGTCGGCGCACATTGGCCATAGATTTTGAGGATTTAACGTTGGTGTTGGAGCAAACAGATGAGCATCGGCGTCGTGTGTTACAAATCGCCGCCGCCGATCTCTTCACGTGGCGCGTCAAAGTTAAGAAGATACTGATGATCTATTTTGTGCTCAATAAATTTAGCTTTGTGGAACAGCTCAACAATCAGAGATACCTGCAGGCGGAGTGTTGGATACCAACGGCCGACATACCACAGGTGCGTATGGCACTGATACGTGGCTCACAACGTGCATCGAAAGGTGATGTTTCTATGATGTTCCCGCCAATATTGACTGAGCAGATTGAGAACAACACAAAGCGTCCACCGCCTACATTCTTTCGCTTGAATCGTTTTACGCGCGGCTTTCAAAACCTTATCGATTCCTATGGTGTGGCTGTTTATCGGGAATTGAATCCGGCACCATACACAATTATAACATTTCCATTTCTTTTTGCTGTGATGTTTGGAGACATTGGGCATGGTTTGATCGTAGCAATCTTCGGCATATGGATGGTTATCAAGGAGAGGGACTTAGAACGCAAACAGCGTATGGAGCGTAAACAAAATGAAATTTGGAATCTATTGTATGGCGGACGTTATATCATCTTGCTGATGGGTCTCTTCTCCATCTATACGGGCTTTATTTACAACGACATCTTTTCCAAGTCTTTTAATCTCTTCGGTTCACGTTGGAGCGTCAATTATACCGAGGCCACTGTCACATCCAACAAACACTTGCAATTGGACCCATCACGACCGGACTTCTATCACGGAACCCCATATATCTTCGGCATGGATCCAGTGTGGGATGCTGCTGGCGAGAATGCCATAACCACGTACAACTCGTTGAAGATGAAGTTGGCCATAATTATAGGCGTGGCACATATGCTGTTTGGTCTGGCCTTGAGTTCGCAAAATCATTTATATAGGAATTGTCTGACTGATCTCTATCTTGTCTGCGTGCCGCAAATTGTGTTTCTCCTGTGCCTATTTTTCTATTTGGTATTTCTCATATTTCTCAAATGGTACTCTTATGGTGGCCACTATGCAGAACCGTACAACTCAGCGTGTGCACCCTCTATTCTAATAACCTTCATCGATATGATACTCTGGAAGTCTTCACAAAAGATGCCCGCTGGTTGCAATCAGCTGATGTACGACGGACAGAGTTCATTTCAGCAAATAATCCTAATTATTGCTATAATTTGCGTACCAGTATTGTTGGCCGGAAAGCCTTTGGCCATTATGATACAGAAATGGGAAATTGACGATGTCAGAGATTCGTCGGCGCAGATCGAGTTGAGGAGGAATACAATGGAGAATTTACGAAAATCGTTGGTTTATCATGTGGAATACGAGGACACTTCCGATGATTCATTAGATAAATCAAATGAAGAAAATGAGAATAAAATCAATATGAGTGATTTGTGGATACATCAAGGTGTGTGTGTGTGTGCACCATAATCTCAAAAATGTTTAAATATTCTGATATTTTCTTCCATAGGTATACACTGTATTGAGAGTGTCTTGGGCTCCGTTTCGCATACCGCCTCGTATCTGCGTTTGTGGGCGCTCTCGTTGGCGCACGATCAGTTATCGACTGTACTGTGGAACATGGTGCTCTCGAAGCCACTTAAAATGGGCAGTGGTTGGTGGTATAGTTTTATCCTGTACATTGCTTTTTGGTTCTGGTCCATCCTTACGTTGGCCATTCTCGTTGTTATGGAGGGTCTGTCGGCCTTTTTGCATACGTTGCGTTTGCATTGGGTGGAGTTTCAGTCGAAATTTTATACGGGCTCCGGAGAGATGTTTACGCCGTTTCGTTTTGAAAGAAGTACAGCATATTAAATAATATTTGTTTTCGTTTTATTAAAAAGTTATACATTAAATGCTATTACCCAAGTTCTTATGCAATTTTATAATTTGTTAATTTATTATATGTTATTAATCTCAGCATAAAAATTATCAAACACCAAAATTGACCTCATTGATTTAAAATTATTGAATGGGAATTATTATTTTAAGAATTATTGAAATATTTAAAATGTAGTTGGTGAGTTTTACTTTTAAACTTCACAAATGAAATTATTAATATTGATGAATTCAGTTACAATAGAGATTTGTTGCGCCAACCAATTCTTTGCCCATTCAACTTATTCGGTACTCTTGACCGCTTAGTCGGTTTTCTCAGTGAAAACTACAAGAGTTTTTAATTTCGAACAGTTTTAGAACAACTTGAAGAATTTCAGGCTCCAATCGAATATTGCAATTCCACCAGCAAATTTGTAGAATTTTCGTTTTAACCGTATGAAGTTGGTTGTTACAACTGACTTTTTCGTTCTTCCAACCGCATACCATTATTCTGCGGATTATTCTGTATGCAGAAACCTTCTATACTCCTGTGAAATCCCAGATCGATTATAATGCAATGTAATGCAATGTAATGCAATGTAATGCAATGTAATGCAATGTAATGCAATGTAATGCAATGTAATGCAAAGTAATGCAATGTAATGCAATGTAATGCAATGTAATGCAATGTAATGCAATGTAATGCAATGTAATGCAATGTAATGTAATGCAATGTAATGCTACGTAATACAATGTAATGCAATGTAATGCAATGTAATGCAATGTAATGCATTGTAATGGAATGCTATGCAATGTAATGCATTACAATGTAATGAAAAGTAATGCAATGTAATGCAATATAATGCAAAGTAATGCAATGTAATGCATTGTAATGCAATGTACTGCAATGTAATGTAAAGTAATTTAATATCAATACTTCAATAAATTAATGCATTTTCATATAATATATTGATATTCAAATTTATGTGTTGCATACTGCATTTAAATTACCCAATCCCAAGTAAACTAGAATAGTGTAAAGTGATTTTAATTCACCACAATTAGTATTTAAAAATTCTGCAACTTTTTTGTTTGAAGCATAACTAACTTATACTGCCAGTGCTTAAATAATGCAACAATCCCTAACAATGCAACTACATTTCCACTTAAATGAAAATTCTAAAAATGTTTCACAATTTCCATTTGCATCTCAGTCTCGGTACAAATATAAATGGTAACTCATTGAATTACTCTGGTAAAACTCAGTCAATTATTCAGAAATAAAAACTTTTCCACTCTCTCTTGTACTTATTGCAAATTGCATTATGCACCTCCAGTTGTGGTTTTCACTAATTCTTGCAATTCATTCTTTGGTTCTGTTAAGCAATTAGTTAGTTATTGCCTGCAGGTAGTTTTGCTTTTTAAATATCATTTAAAACCTTTCATTGTAGATTTCTGTATTTCCGGTAATTAACGATAACTTTGAATGGCTTTATTGAATAACATTTTAAAAGATGTACCTATGTAAAAACATTAAAAATAGGATACACAAGTGAACATAATATTGAATATTCAATGCAATCGATGTAATTGCAATAAATTTTATTATTTCGGATGAATAGGAACAATTTCTGTTTTATTTTTACTGATGAAAATCAAATTCATTTACAGATCTAAACTATATCTGAAATCTCCACCTAAATTTATTCTCTTTTAAATTTTCTTTATTATCAAAGTTGCCCAAGTGCTTAGAGTAAATTGTTTCAAAATCGACAAAGTTTTTCTTTGTTGACACCGCAGTAACACCTACAATTTCGGTGCAGTTAGCCAGTACTACATCATAATATGGCCCATTGTTTAGTGAAAAGTATCACGTTTTTATTTACAAACATAAAAAAGTCTACAGCGAAAACACCTTCGTTGAACAACAAAATAAGTTTGAGATTCAACTACATGCGCCCTAAATTAAGAAAACACTTTGTGCATATTAAATAACATTCGTCAGGATACAATGCAGCATCATAGAGAATGCGGCGATGATGAAAATTGGAAACGAACGAATGTAAAACGTAATGAACGTAAGAAAAACATGTCAGAAATTTTATACGAAGACGCAACGAAAATAGAAAACAATTCAAGTGAAATTGAAATGCGGAAACATTCAAGGACATCATAGGCAACATGGAAAAATTAAAAATACTACGCAAAAATGCGTAAGTTTCAAGGAACGACATTGAGAAATGGAAATTAAAAGGAAGTCAGTAGAAATATAATATTCTTTGGTATTTCAGTTTTTTTCAATTTCAAAAATGCCTAATTATTTCAGTTGTTTATGCATTTTTTCGATTTAAAAAAATCAATATTTAAAGTTAATAAATTACTTTATAAATTTATTCATACAATAAATTTGAAACCCTACATGCTATCTTTTCGATTCTAAACCACAGATACCTAACAGATACTTACGAAACATAGAACAAACAGATTTGGAAAACATGAAGAGATTTACATGAAGAGATTTATTTACTGCCGAGAGGTAGCGCGGTATAGAAAAATGTTTCTATGAAAAAATGTTGTTAGCCCCAGTCCAGGCTTGAACCGGGGACCTTTCGGCTCGCAGTCCAACGCACTAACCACTGAGCTACCGCGGCTACAACAGTTACCTAAATGAGACTATTTAAAAACCTAACGGAGACATTACAGATATTTTATAAAGGCCTAAAGAACACACGCAGGAACATATCTTACATATGACTTACAGAATTCTAATGGATAACATACAGATACCTTACATATAGGGTTTTTCAATAAGAGCGCTACAAAAGTTTTTTTTCTCAAGGGTTTTTCAACAGGGACGCTACAAAAGTAGAGCGACAGGGCCAGCAAACGACGCCATATTTCTTGCCGCTCTTTTGCAATTTCTCTTCAGTAAGGTTTGCCCTTTATATATTACAGAATTTTATTGTACTATAGCATACAGATACCAAACAGAGACCTAACTAAGATTCAAGTCCAAACGGATATCTCGCAAAGAGCAAACAAATGTCTTTCTTATATCTTATGAAAACCAAATATAGATTTAACAGATATCAAGATGAATACAAAGAGATACTTTACGAATACCTATGAGAGACCAAATAGAAATCTAACAGAGACCTAAATAAGATTTTGCGAAGACGTTCAGTTCAAGTTGAGGTAAGTTTAAACTTAGTTTAAACCTTTGCACATTTTTAAAACATCTATAGTTCCTAATTAAAATGACTGAATGCCAATAAATGAATATCTAAACAGATAGAGAATTAAATATCAGTTAAATTTCATTTTTAATATTTGTTTTATATTTACTATAGATGAAATTACATGTAGTTTAAACTAAGTCTAATTTGAAAATGTGACTGAAAAACAATACCTGAGACATCACATAAACTGTACGATGTGCAGTCCATATCATATCATATTGATGAATTCCGTTCTTCAAAACATTATATTGAAGAACCATTCATAATATTAATGACTAACTAATGAATGTTATGAATGCGATCATAAATATGATGAACGCTTGTTAACTGTCGAAAAAGTGTTCTTCAATATGATGAAATGTATGTGATGAATACGCTTCATCATATATATAAACAAAAACATAAAATACAACATATATGTTCTTCATATTGAAGAATGCTGTTCATTACACCAAATTTCAATAAAAATAAATATTTTTCGTTTATTTTTTAACGTTCTCAGTTCTCAAGTAGTTCTTGTAAGTTATTTCTTACATAATGCTTGCTCGACATGCATAAATTAGTAAAAATTTTATAATATCTTAATTTATATTTAAAATTTTTTAATAATAAAAAGTTATATAATATAACTTATATAAATAAAAAATATATATAAAAAAAAAATTAAAAAAAAAAAAATCCGAAAAATAATTTTTCTGTTATTTTTTAAATAAAATTTTTACTTTTTTTCGAATTGTTTTCTAAATATTTTTTTTTTTTAAATTTCGTAAAAAAATATATTCATAAATATTATGAACAAATTCATCAATATGACTATTCACGATTATAGAACAATTATAAAACTATTATAAAACTATTATAGAACTATTATAGAACAATTATAGAACTATTATAGAACTATTATAGAACTATTATAGAACTATTATAGAACAATTATAGAACTATTGTAGAACTATTATAGAACTATTATAAAACTATTATAGAACTATTATAGAACCATTATAGAACTATTATAGAACCATTATTGAACTATTACAGAACTATTATAGAACTATGTTCTTTCTGGTATTTCATTCTGCTTCATATTCTTTCGAACAAATTGGCAAAATTTGAATTTTTTTTTTCATTTGTATTTAATTTAACTAGAACAACTCAGTTTTATTTTAAATGATTTAAAAACTGAATATTTCGTTCTTCACTATGATGTTCGATAGTACGAATAACTTCGTATATATATAATGAATGTATTCATCAATATGTCATTTAATGAACGGTGGTATCAAAATGATGACTCTGGTAGTTGGTGAAAAAAGTCATAATATTTATGAATAAATTCATTATATTAATGATTTTTTTCTGTGTGCTCATACAGGAACCTATAGAGATATAACAGAGACATAACCGAAACCTAGAAGATACTTTACAGATACCTTAAAGATACCTTACAGAGAACTGACAAATACTTTACGGAGAACTAAATGGAACTTACTTATTTCTAACATCGACCTTAAAGAGAGATAACTTAGACCAACCTGAGACATTATAAACAAGATTTTGCAAGAGTCTAACTCAGAGCTTTCAGATACTTTACAAATACATAAAAAAACTCGAAACATATATTTTTCAATGTTCTAACCGAGACATAAATAATCAATACAGATATATAGCTTACAGATATCTAACAACAGAGACTTAAAAGATGTCTGACAGATAGTTATCCGATACCTTACAGACACTTACCCTACACCCTGAACAAACAAAACAAGAAAACACGTCCTGGTCGTGTTTTCTCACGTTTTACTCGGTTATAGAACCATGCTCACCCCTTTTTAGTTCAATCGACCGTAAACAGAACCACACATTACAGAGAGAATTCGTGCTTCAGTCGCACGATACATTTGTGGAACAATCGCATTGGGTCTGTTTTTACGACAGTTTTGGTATTGGCAAGTTCAAAACAAACATCCACCGACACTACTCCATCTTTCCTCCATCGTTTAGCCTATAATCCTTTTCTCGATCAACACTGTGCATTGCACGAATGGGCAGTATTAGCTGAGCGTTGGTTAATATGTGAAAAAAATCTTTACTTTGAAACGCATTCTGAAAATTGAAAATTTCATTAGATCTACACTGCATATTTCTATGCCGAATCGTTCCGGGTGTTACAAATAACCTGCCTAACTGAATATACCCTTTCACTCTGAGAATACGATATGAAAACGTTGCAACGACTACAACCAATTCAAAACATATTTTCCTAATGTATGTATATTGCAATATATCAATTGCGAACCAATTATTGCAGTTTTGTCAAACAATTTATCCAAATTTCGAACCGAATTGGGTTCGCGGTTTCATCAAACATTTTCTCTCTTACAACCTTATACTAAAATAGGATTGTTCTAAGGATTATTTCAACGTTCAATTCCTTCATTCTTTTAAGTTCTTAAATTCTTTCAGTTCTTTAAATTGAACTGAACTTTTCGGGGTAATTCAACGCAAGTTTAAATCATCTACAAACTACTACTACATAGTGGTGCTATTTTGAAAAAAAAAAAAAACTAAAAAACAAACATAATTTTGAGAGCACAAATTACATATCAGCAACATCGGGAGCAACAAGAAAAACGGTGCGCCCTTGTCTGACATCCGCATATGAACCGGAATTGCGAGGTCCTTGTTGATTTTGCAGCTGCTCTTGTTTTTGTTTTTGTTTGTGTTACTATTTCAGATGATGTGTGTTGCAGTATACATCATGTGCTATATGGCAACGTCCTGCACATGCCATGCTCTGCTTCCTGCATCGCCTCCTTCTCCTCCTCTGCTTCTTTTTCTTGTGCATGATGTAGTCGAATTCACGATGCGAAACAATTACAACAACTGATGACTACACCAAAAGATGACGTAGACGGTGCAGCATCAGCAGCAGCAAAAGCAGCGCGGGTTTGACTGAGTGAAAGCGCCGAGGCATAATGCACACGTAACGCTATTTATTGGTTCGCGCACACTTGCGAATATTGCTGCATCCGGAGCCACACCAACTTGTGAAGGTTGTGTGCCCCCAAGCCTACCCTACAACATGCATGCATGAACAGCAACAGTAACAGCACCAAACACAATGAGAAAACTTTGTTAAATTCCAAACTGCAAATGGTCGCAGTTGTTTTTGAACTGAAATGTTGAAACATATTTGTTTTCAGCTGCAAATTATTATCATTGTTTTATACGACTTTCTCGCATATTCATTAAATTTTTCCAAATTGAACATTCATCATGAATGCGCAAAATTAAAATGCGAAATGTGCACACACGTGTCGAAGTATGGCATTGTGTTTTTCTTTAAGTGCTTAGTTTTTTTCTAGTGTAGTTGTGACCATCATCTAGTGCGATGCCGTTGCACATTCGCACATTTCCAGAACTAAGTTTTCGTAGTCACTGCAGCGTCAGCGCAAAATTTAGCAGAGAAATTAATGAAAAATTACGCTGCAGTAAAGTTCTAAATTTAGCAAAACATTGAAATATAGCTGAAAAAATTAATAAATCTAAAAAAAAACGCACACAGAATAGAAATTGGTTTTAGCATCCAATGCTTGTTCGGTTCTCCAACTTAAGTCGTTTCTTATATTTTGCCTATAAGAGCCGACTTAAGTTGGAGTTCTTTTCAAAACTAATTTTAACAAAACCCAAGTAACAACGGTTCGACAATTGTAACAAACTTATTTGCCAAAACAAAAATTCATCAATATGATGAATTTATTCATTAATATTGTGAACAGATTCATCATATTGATACCACCGTTCATTAAATGACAACTAAATAAATGCATTTATTATATATACGAACTTATTCATACTATCTAACATCATAGTAAAAAGCAAAATATTCAATACAATGAATTTGAATCATCATATTGATGAGTATATTCATAATATCTATTAATAATTTAAATTTATTTTGTAAATTTTTCATAATATTTTTGGATATAATGTTCAATATGATGAATATTGTTAAACTAATTTTTTTTTTTCAAAATAAATTAATTGATGGAAATTTTGTTTCTCGATATATTTATTTAAGATACTTCATTTTAAACTTGCAACTTATATGCCACATAATACATTTAACAATTGTGCACTCTTTTGCTACCTAATAGCAACAAAATAGCCACTGCTTTTTATTGTATCTGTTCCATTATCGGAATGCATGACTTGTATATTACATCATTGTGACATATAAGTAAAATCCGTTCTTCAAATCATGCTTCATTGTATTAAAGAACCATTCATAATATAAGCGACTAACGACATCAATGTAATGAATGAATAAATATGATGAACGCTGTGTAACTGTCCAAAAAGTGTTCTTCAATATGATGAACTGTATGTGAAGAATACGTTTCATCATATTAATGAACAAAACCATAAAATACAACATATTTTACTTCATATTAAAGAATGTGCTGTTCATCAAACCAAATTTCAATCAAAATATTTATTTTTCGTTCATCGTTCTCAAGTAGTTCTTGTATGTTTTTTTTTTTTTTTTTTTTTTTTTTTTTTACGAATTAACCAACGCTCAGGGGATGCCCCCTATTCATGCAATGCACAGTTCTTATATATTGCTTGCTCGACATGCATAAATTAGTAAAATGTTTTGTAATATATTTGTTTATATTTAGAACTTTTTAATAAAAAAAAAATAAAAAAATTTAAAAAAATTTAAAAAAAATTGAAATGACATTTTTTTTAAGAACTTTTCAAAAAAAAAATATATTTTTTTTTCGAAAAAAATTGTTTGTTAAATTTTTTTTTTTGTTAAAAAAAATGCTGTGAAATTTTTTTTTCTTTTTGAAAAAAATAATTTTTCACAAATATTAATTTAAAAAAATAAAAAAAAAAAATGTTTGTATTTTTTTTTCGAAAAAAAAATTGTTTTTGTTGTTTTTTAATTAAAATTTTTACAACAACACTTCTTAAAACAATTCGTAAACAAATATATTCATAAATATTATGAACAAATTCATCAAAATGACGATTCAATTTCATTGTATTGAATATTTCGTTCTTCACTGTGATGTTTGATAGTAAAGGGTTTTTCAATAAGAACACTACAAAAGTTTTTTTCAAGGGCTTTTCAACAGAGACGCTACAAAAGTAGAGCGACAGGGACAGCAAACGACGTCATATTTCTTGCCGCTCTTTTGACATTTCTCTTCAGTAAGGTTTGCCATTTCATGATGGAAAGATATATGAGCCAACAACGAGTCGAAATTATTAAAATTTACTACCGAAATTCGAATTCGTATATCTTTCCATCATGAAATGGCATACCTTACTGAAGAGAAATGTCAAAATAGCGACAAGAAATATGGCGTCGTTTGCTGTCGCTCTACTTTTGTAGCATCCCTGTTGAAAAACCCTTTACACACAAACAAATATCACCAAAAATTTCACCAACTACCAGTATTCATCATATTGATGATTTCATTCATTGAACTAAAATCGTTTTTTTTAAATGTTTTTCATTTTCAATATATTTTTTAAAATCAAATTTCAAACACAAATTTGTCTCCATTTACACATTTATAAATTTATAATTCTTATACAAGATATAATATTTATTTTCTAATTATGCGAAGACTCCATTTAATCATATTAATGAATAATGTAAATCATATTTAAATAAATTTAAATATCATAAATCTTATAAGAATTATATATACATAAATGTGTAAATGGAGATATTTTTTTTTTTAAATGTGATGTTACAAAAACATTGAAAAAATACGGTTTTAGTTCAATGAATGAAATCATCAATATGATGAATACTTTTTTATATATGATGAATGTATTCATCAATATGACATTTAATGAACGGTGGTTTCAATATGATGAATCTGGAAGTTGATGAAAAAATACATAATATTTATGAATAAGTTCAGCATATTGATGCATTTTTTTTTGTATATCATACATCAATTCTTTATGATTCGCGGTTGCTGATTTCATTTTTTTAAAGGCGACCTCGAAGGTCAGTTATACCTATGAAACAAATATATTCAGCGCCGAGTCCTTTCCAACATCGATTAACAAAGCTTTAAAGAACAAAAAAAATTTTTTTGGCATGTTCCATTTTTTATGAAACTTTCACAAGGTTTCGGAGTTTCAGACATTTTTTTCACCCGACATACGGTGCAGTCTTAGTTGGTACCCAAACGTCTAAATATAAAACAATACTAGATCCAAATGCACACAAAAAAAAATTCACCATCAACCAGTTTTCATCATATTGATGATTTCATTCATTGAACTAAAATCGTATTTTTTAAATGTTTTTCACTTTTAATATTTTTTAAACCATCAAATTTCAAAATAAAATTGTCTCCATTTACACATTTATGTATATATAATTCTTATAAGATTTATGATATTTAAATTAATGTGGTTTGATGAGCAAAATTCATCAATATGATGTACATTATTCATTAATATGATGAAAAGGAGTCTTCGCATAATTAGCAATTAAATATTATAACTCGTATATGAAGTATAAATACATAAATGTGTAAATGTAGACAAATTTGTGATGAATCCAGGTAGTTGGTGAAATTTTTAGTGATATTTTTTTGTGTGCGACTACCTTCTCTTCAGAGTACTGCAACACGTGGTCACGTACTAAATTTAGTGCCCCAGTGAAAGACAGGTTAGTGCACGAATATATACGTCGATTATTTGGAAAGTGATTGATTGGAATCGTTTGCAACTGACATATAGTCCGAGCTGCTGTCATTAGTTCTCGATTGTCGGTAGTGTTAACAATCGCATGTTGTAACTACTTGTTGTAGTTGATGATGTCGTCTCGTCAATGTAAATCGCACTGATGATATGTTTAACGTATTGTTTTGGTGTTTTTATTATTTTTGTGTTTTCAACACTGTTAAATTGTTGCATCATCCACACAGAGATAACGTAATTTTCACTTATTAACCTATTATGCGCTTCACATGTTTTTTTTCCACATTTCCCTACGAAATGACAGCAAAATTAAGTATCGTATAACTGGAAATTTATGTGGCACATGTTGAGGCATCAATGTTATTTTGTGGGGCGCCAAAAAAAAAATTGTGTCGCTCTTTCACCTTCATTACGGTGCGACAGACCTATCAGCCTCCAGACATTCTGACATGTCACCTTGTGTATATAGACCATCTCATTTATATTACTTCGACATACACACACAGACAACGCATAATTAAGAAATGTTCTTTAAATAGAAAGGTAGTACGATCCAAACAAAATTTCATTATTCCTAATTATTTCTTGGGCCACAGACCGATGTTTGCGATGTTTGCAATGTGTTGTGATTAGTGTGCTACCCAAATAACCACATATGAGACTTTTAATTACATCTACAGAACTCGGAGTAGACAACTTCTGATATAAAAAGTTAACTTTAAGTTAACATTTGGATGGTTGCAGATTTTAATGGTTTACTTTCGACAGATTATGTAACATTTTTGTGTAAACTCCAGACGATACGTCCTTAATTTAATTGTACATTTTTGTCTTCCCCTTAGATTTCTATAATTATAAAGTGCCGTCGGGTGCTCGATTAGTCAGTGCGTTGGACTTTAAACCGAAAGGTCCGGGGTTCTATTGCAGCGACTGTCAACATCTCTTGTGAATTCAATTTTCTTAGGATATATACATTTTTAAATGCGAAACTGTTACGTGTAACTAAAATTTAAAGAAGAATTCACTATATAAATAAAAATGTCAGCAAATAATTAAACCTAAAGATACAATTAGAAGTGATAGAAGTATTCTATAAATGCATCAGTTTATAGTTTTTCAATTTCTAATCTAACCCCAGAGAAAATTTTATGCAGGAAAATGGTTATACGCATTGAAATCACATTTTATATGTAGCTTTGAGGTTGGCAAAGGTGGGAATGTGGACAAAAGCTGCTAGTTCCCTGCTAAAGCATGAACATAAAATTGGTAGGGAAATGGCAGGCATAGATAGGGTATGGTAGCCAAACAGCTGTAAGCAAAACGGTAGGCTCAGGCAGGGTAAGGTGGGCAATAATCTGGAAGCAAAATGGTAGGGATCATAAACATATGATTTAGATCATGGGTGACCTTTTACCCCCCCCCCCCCCTTAACCAGAACTTCTTGTTGTACAACAACACCGACAATTTTTGTTTGTTGTATTTTCGCAAAAATCAATCGCTTCGATGATGTGTAGTTGGTTACGCATATTTCTGCTGCTTCAAATCGTTATTGTGTCGTCTTGTTATTGTTATCGAAGTAAGCAATAACAAAACACGTTTTGTACAACAAGAAGATTGTGTTGTGGGCGAAAATGGCAAAAAGAGCCAGTCGCTGGTCACCACCTGATGTAGATCAGCATAGAACGCGGCGATAGGGAAAATATTCACTTAACAAACCGACTTAACAAACCGACGGAATGAACACCGATTAAATAAAAAAAACAAACGCACAAAAGACGCGGCATGGCATATTAATTTGAAGCGTGACAAATAACTGCTAACAAATTTTAATATTGAAAATTTTTGAAGACAAATTTGATATTGTAAACAACATTTTCAAAACAAAAACTTTTTATAAACAAAATTTTCTGTCGACAACTAGTTGATCAAAATTTTAGAATTTCAAAACAGAAATTCTATACAATGTGTGTGCCTGCTACTCGCAGGCTACCTTTCCCTTTCAGTTCCCTACTACGAAGAAGCTTTTTAAAATTTCAAAACAGAACTTTCTATACAATGTGTTTGCCTGCTACTCGGAGGCTACCTTTGCCTTCCATATTCTAGCTATAAAGATACCTTTCAAAACATCAAAACCAAAACTTACAGAAAAATGCTTTTGCCTGCTAGGGGTAGGCTTGAACATACCAATTTGCGGCGTAAATGCTGCTATAGGGAGCCTGCTTATTTTCAAAAATACAAAATGCCTGCTATGCAATGTGTATTTCCTATCATATTCCTGTGAGTTTTACTCAAAACTACTACTACAATACCAGTTTCCTTGCATATTTTTTGTCTGGGGAAATAAAGCATTTATATGCACAGAAAATAATTTTCTTCAATATGATGAATTTATTCGCAAATATAATGAATTTTTTCACCAACTACCAGATTCATCATACTGATACCACCGTTCATTGAATGACAAATTAATGTATTCAATATATATATGAAGAAAATATTCAATACAATGAATTTGAATTGTCAAATTGATGAATTTGTTCATAATATTTTTTCAAAAAAAATTAAAAATATTTATAAAATAATTCGAAAAAAAAAGTATTTTAAAAAATTTATTTAAAAAAATAACAGTAAAAAAATTTAAAAAATTTTCGGAAAAAAATTGGTTCCCAAAAAAAATTCTCCAAAATTTTTTTTTTTTATTTTCGAAAAATAAGTTTTCGAAAAAAAAAATGTTTTTCAAAAATAAAATTTTTTCGAAAAAAAAATTTAAAATTTTTTTTTTTTTTAAATATATTTTTATTAATAAAAAGTTGTAATTATAAACAAATATATTATAAAGCATTTAACTAATTTATGCATGTCGAGCAAACATTATATAAGAAATAACATATAAGAACTACTTGAGAACTGAGAAGTACGGCAAAAAATGAACGAAAAAAAATATGTTGATAGAAATTTGGTTTAATGAATAGCGTTCTTCAATATGAAGAACATATATGTTGTATTTTATATTTTGGTTCATTAATATTATGAAACGTATTCTTCACATACAGTTCATCATATTGATGAACACTTTTTCGACAGTTACCAAGCGTTCTGCATATTTATGATAGCATTCATAACAATAATGGCGTTAGTCATTAATATTATGAATGGTTCTTCAATACAATGAATCATGGTTTGAAGAACGGAATTCATCAATATGATGTACATTTTTTTTTTCTGTGAACCTTTGTAAATTTATAGCACAGTATTAGCTTTTTTATATTTATATTTTCAAAATTAATAGACCTCTTTTACTCCAGGCACCAGAGACTATAAAATGGAAGTGGAATACACAATATGTCGAAAATTTAAATGAAATTTTCTCGAGACGTTGATAAATTAAATTTGTTCAAGCTGTATATATAAATTATTTAAAACAAAAAGTGACAAATCCTTTGCAAGGCATAAAACAGAAAATCGAAAGCAGTCGAAAGAGGCCAAAGAGAATTAAGCCAAAAAAATATAGTATATGTAAAAATAAAATATAAAAAGCGATGAAAAGTTGTAAAAGCGGTTGGGTATTTTTTATATACATTTTTTTTTTGTACTGCCGCATATACGGGTGCTCAGACCACGAAGCAAATCCTGTAGTACTTTTTTGGTTTTATTTTTTTTTTTATTTAATTTTTGTTTTATTTTTTTGTTTTGTTTTAGTGCAAAGTCTATTTTGAAGGGTTTTATATTTTTTTCAATTATTTTATTTTATGCTTTGCTGTCATTTGCAGTCTGTGGCACCAGTCTCTCTTTATATATGTGAAAGCATTTTTTATGCTGAAGTGAAATGAGGACAAACCTACAAAAAAACACAACTTTTACAGCAAGCATAGTAAAAGCAGCCACAAAAACAAATGAACTAAACGAGGTCCTCTCATTCAATAGGAGCAGCGCGTTTGAACCTTTTGTCAGTCAGTTACTCAGTCAGTCAGTCAGTGCATAGAATCCTTCTACCGTCCGCCGAACTAACGTAGTTTCCGGTATCGCTTTGGAAAAAAAATATACAACGTATTTACTTCTCTGTGGTGTAGAAAATTCTCCTGTTAAAATAATGTTGTTCAAATGCGAACGTATTGGAAATGAAACGTTTAAGTATTTCGCATGGTTAAAATTTTATGACAACTAATAACACCGGGAACATTTTTTTGTTGCAGCAAATATAATATAATAAATAAGATGGCACACAAATGTTGTGAGTTTACTAATTTTTAAAATAAAAATAAAATTTAAAATAAAAATTTGCACACTTAAAAAAAATGACATGAATGTGAAACTAGGGATCATTCTGAGCATTTGCCAAAATATTTTTTTTAAATCAATTCATTTCTGATTCTTGTTTGTATTTTAAATGTAAATTGTTTTAAAAATATTTACATTTTTTCAAACATTTAAAAAAAGTTCAAAAGTTCATCAAATTTAATTAAATTAAATTGAATGGTTTTTTCAAATCTCTCATAGTAGCATTTCGAGTGGTAATAAAACTTTTAAATGAATTGATATTGAGAAACAGTTTTCATATTTATATTCGGAGATTTCTCAGCTGCAAAATACATCAAATTTTATTTAAATTTGCCACAAAACAAAACCTGGTGTAAAGTGGAACAAAAAAAAGACCATTTAAATATTTTTTAAAAATTCTTTGAAGTGTATTTTCTATAGATTTATTCATGACCTAACTTTTTGCATTTACAGAAAACCATTTATATACCTTTTAATTGATTTATGTGTGATTTTTCGAAACAGTTCAATTTTGGACTTCTTGAAAAATTTTTGGTTAAAGTGGGACATTTTAAAATGTTTGCCAAAGTCTCTTTTTTTTATGTTTTGGTTTTCTGTTGCATTAACAGAATTGATTTTTAATTGATTAATGAGCGATTTTTCAAAACTGTTCAATTTCGGACTTGTTGAAAAATGTTTGGCTAAAGTGGGAAATTTTAAAATGTTTACCAAAGTCTTTATTTTTTCATGTTTTGTGTTTTCATAACATAGTTATAAAAAAAGAATTATTGCACTACCAAAAAAAAAAAAGTAATAAGAAACAAATTTTAAATTCATCAAATTCTCAGTAGTTATGTTAAATAAATACGTCAAAATGTGTGAATTTACTCCTAATCAGAATATTCTGAGTGACAATGGTAACAGTTGTAGTCGATGGTTGTAAAGCAACCCCAGAACATGTTTTCCACTTTACCCAATATCGCAATTTAGACAGTATCATTTAAACACTGTTACAATATGCAATTAATCATACCGTCTTAATTAAAAAATCTCTCTTTTTGATATTTTGAACACCAACACGCTAAAAAAAAACTCCAAAAATATTTCACTTGTTCTCGAAGTGCAATAAAAGTTTTTAATTTGATTATAACCATGAATGGAAAAGTTGACGTCATATTCTTGACAATTTCGTTTTTTTATTAATGCAAAAATATATCCCAAAATTGCAATGTAATGTGGGAAACCCAGTTAGACTTTATCCCAGATTCCCCTACTTTGAAATCGATTTTTCTATAAGTGCAAAATACTGTCGCACGCTCTTATATGCCAAAAGTCAGAAGATTTTTTTCAACACAATTTCAACAATTTGAGGTAAAAGATGATAATGTTTAAAATAGTGTTTTCTGGAAACCATTTATTTTTTTCACTTTTTTGCAATTCATTATATTAATTTACGAAAGTTATTCATTTCATTTAGAAATTCAGATTTAAATATGAGACTTTTTAAATTTACGCTTCATTTGATATCAAAATCATCTATTTTCGAAGTTGATACACCTAGAATCTTCGGCATGAAAGTGGAAATACACAATATATCATTTAAACAGTTTCTATAACTTTTTCGGCAGAGTTGAGAAATCCTTTAATTTCTTTCGTTATGTTATGAATTTTAAATAGAATATTTAAATTAAAATATAATCTTCTTATACTTAATTTGAGTGTTTCAAAGAAATGAAATTTAAACTTATTTCTGAAGAACATGGCAAACATTTTTATATTGAATAAACCAAACCAATTGTAGCCCATTTGTGAAAATTCTGAAATTTGACCTTGAAAAAACGATAATTTTGTTCAAAATTCTCCCACATTTTTGGAGCTTTCCCCAATATTACTCATAAGAGAATGATATTTAGGCGTGCCCTCACCCATTTTGTTCTCCTTTAAGTGCTCTTAATTATGAATGTTTTAGGAGTAACAAAAGTCTCATAAATGTGACGATTTTTGGGGCTCATAAACACTTTCTTTCAAAAATATGATTCATTTAAGAGACTTAAAAGATTCTATATTTTTGTTGGGATATTCAAGTTTTCAATCGAATTCCGCTCGTTTTTTTGTGTGAACATTTCTAAACAAAATATGTTGAATTCGATAGCTCATTTCAAAAAATTATTTGCAAATGAATTCAAACTGTTAAAGTCAACTGTCAATATTGATGTGAAACATATCGTCGGTGAAATTGCAAAACAGCCTATCTACATTTTCGAATACCTCTTACAAAATGAATTTTACAGAAGAAACAAAACTATTTTCAGTCCAAATTCTGCACTTACTTCATACAAATTTAATTTATAATGGCATTTTTCTAATTTACCTGATCAACATATCATTAAAAATCCAATTATAACACAAAATTAGGCGTAATTTTCATGTGCAGTAATCGGTTTTACAGTATCATCGACGATATATTTTTTTACTGAAATGTCGAATTCCAAATAATAGGTATAACCAGGGGTAGAAACCGGAACTATGAAAAGAACGTTTGGCAATCGTTCCGATATTGTTCCGTTCCGGAACGAACGAAAAGCAAAAGTTCCGAGCGCAAACGTTTCAGTCGGAACTTTTGCTCAAAAGTTCCGGCTCAAAAGTTCCGATCGGAACTTTTGCATACAAAAAACGTTTGAATCGTTCCTATCGCCATAGGCACGCATACTGGTGCGTCATTGGAACTTTTTTGGTTGAATCTGTTCCTGTGGGCCTAGATTCGCATCCTGGTGCGTCATTGAAACTTTTTCGGGTGAATCGCTTCCTGTGGGCCTAGATACGGATCCTGGTGCGTCATTGGAACTTTTTCGGGTGAATCGCTTCCTGTGGGCCTAGATACGGATCCTGGTGCGTCATTGGAACTTTTTTGGGTGAATCTCTTCCTGTGGGCCTAGATACGGATCCAGGTGCGTCATTGGAACTTTTTCGGGTGAATCGCTTCCTGTGGGCCTAGATACGGATCCTGGTGCGTCATTGGAACTTTTTTGGGGGAATCTCTTCCTGTGGGGCTAGATACGCATCCTGGTACGTCATTGGAACTAATTTTGACCATTGAAAACCAGGATAGGTATCTGGCCCAACAGAACAGATTAACCTAAAAAAAGTTCCAATGGCGCACCTGGATGCGTATCTAGGCCCACAGGAAGATATTGACCCAAAAAAGTTCCAATGACGCACCAGGATCCGTATCTAGGCCCACAGGAAGCGATTCACCTGAAAAAGTTCCAATGACGCACCTGGATGCGTATCTAGGCCCACAGGAACAGATTCACCCAAAAAGGTTCCAATGACGCACCAGGATGCGTATCTAGGCCCACAGGAACAGATTTACCGAAAAAAGTTCCAATGACGCACCAGGATCCGTAATTAGGCCCACAGGAAGCGATTCACCCGAAAAAGTTCTAGATAAGCACCTGGATGCGTATCTAGGCCCACAGGAAGCGATTCACCCAAAAAAAGTGCCAACGACACACCTAGATGTGAATCCATACACATTGGAACTTTTAAACGGAACGAATCAATCGTTCTTCATCGGAACGTTCTTTGTCGGAACGATTCAAACGTTTTTTGTATGCAAAAGTTCCGAGCGGAACTTTTGAGCCGGAACTTTTGAGCAAAAGTTCCGATTGAAACGTTTGCGCTCGGAACTTTTGCTTTTCGTTCGTTCCGTTCCCAACCCCTGGGTATAACGTTCTGATTAGGAACTATAAAAGTTTTAAATGTGGAATGGTTTACACTAAGTTAAGACTTGATCTGAAAAACTGAGCCTAATATAATGAATACTTCTTTGAAAAGTTCGAATATAGAAATGTAAAAGAGTGTAATTCTTTAATTTGTTTTATACCCGTATTCTGGCATTTTCATGACAAAGTCTAGTCATTGACAAAGTTGTCATTCACCGTGTCATACCTTTGTTATAAATAATTGTTACAGTATTCTACTTCAAACGTGACAAATTGAAACTCAACTCAGTGGTGAAAAGCTTTTTTCAATATTAACTGTCAAAAAATTAAAATTCAAATATGAACAACTTTTAAATTTAAATATTCGAACATATTTCACGTGATATTTCCGAACTATTTGCTAACAAAAGTGATTTACGCGACGTGCATAGTGAGTTTCGGTCGTTTCTGCAAGACGCAAATATAATTAAAATTGGGTAAAACAAATTTGAATTCCAAATACATCAGACAGAGTTTTCCATCTGAATGTCGCAGAAAATCTAACCTCGACAAAAATCCGTTAATATATTTGCATCTCAAAGTGAATTCAATAAAGTGCATAACTAAAAACTAGTTATAAACACATATTTTAAAGAATAAACTCCTTGTCATCTCCTCTTTAGGTGGTGACAAATTTCATAACAATTGTCATTGTTTTTATTGTCACTTTGCTGCTAGAATACCATTTCGTGACAATTGTCACTCACCTTATTAGTCATTGCTTTGTCATGTTTTGTCACACAATATGTGTATTTTAAAAATTTTCTGACAAGTTTTTCCCAACTTTTTTTTTTTAATATTTCTATTGTGGATATTTTTTTATATATTTATTGAATTATTCGAAAAAAAAATGTTGTCGATGAATTTCTTTAAATTTTGTTCAAATTAAAGGGTTTTTCAACAGGGACGCTACAAAAGTAGAGCGACAGGGACAGCAAACGACGCCATATTTCTTGCCGCCCTTTTGACATTTCTCTTCAGTAAGGTTTTTCATTTCATGAAGGAAAGATATACGAATTCGAATTTCGGTAGTAAATTTTAATAATTTCGACTCGTTGTTGGCTCGTATATCTTTTTATCATGAAATGGCAAACCTTACTGAAGAAAAATGTCAAAAGAGCGGCAAGCAATATGGCGTCGTTTGCTCTCCCTGTCGCTCTACTTTTGTAGCGTCCCTGTTGAAAAAACTTTTGTAGCGCTCTTATTGGAAAACCCTTTACTTCGATGAAACTAATTTATAATCGTTATTTCATAATAAACGAAAAAAAATTATTGAAAAAAAACAAAAATTTTAATTCAATGTATAAAATGTTACATATAAGGAATCTTGTAGTTCATAATATTTATGAATAAAATCATCATATTGCGATTACCTTGAAAAACAATAAACCGAATAATTCGGAATTTACTATAGAATGTTTGTTCCGATTTAATGAATGGATGACAAAAAATGAATAGATCTCTATAACTTCGGTTGATGCAAAATTTCATAAAATTGATGTATAAAATCATCGTATTGAATAATTATTTCTGTGATATTATACCACGGTTATATCAGATTGTTTAATAATTATATTCAGAAAATTTTATTGTAATTGAAAAATTAAAAAACAAAACAGACACTAAAACTAAACAGAAACCTTAATTATTAAAATAACTTTTGCGACCCAACTCACACAATTTTGATAGAATATTTTTAAAATTTTCTATAACATTTTAATTAAATTCATTTGCCTAGTGTACAACACAAGGTAAGTTAAAAACCCGTTCATTAGATATGAAGTTTATGGCAGCTTTTAACCTAAATCTCACTGCATTATTTTTTTTTTTCAGAAAAATCCTTTTTCGTCCTTCATCTAACTGTCAAATACAGCGCGGTCTCTTGCGTTTAGACATCCGCTGCGTTTATGCGTCAACCCGCGTTTTATGTATTGTGTGTTGTCTTTGACAGACAGCGACAAACAGTTAAAAAAAAACACAGTAGCACAAAATAACCCCAGGGGGCGCTTTTATGAGGCGCATCCGCCAAAGAGGCAGCAAGTAAATCGCTTTGCAGCTAGCAGCATTTCAAACGAAAGCCCTTAAAAAATGTATTCAGCTAAAATCAAAGCATAGAAATACCGTTTGTTACTAATTTCAAATGAAAAGTATGTCATTCAAAAAAAAAAAAGAAAAAGAATACAAAAAATGGAAAAGTGCATTTTGCGAACTTTAAAAGGATCAACAAAAACACAGACGCCGACATCAACATTTCTATAAGACCACCGAAATTCACACCAACTCAACTATTAAATAAATAAACCGTCTTCTATATAAAAAGTAGAAGTTTTTTTCTAGTTGTTTTTGTGTAATTTTTGTTTATACCTTTTACTTTTCTATAGTGTCAAAGTACTCTCTAAAATTTTCTTTAAGCAAAAATATATTTAAAATAAAGATGGATATTTTAGATTTTATTTTCATTACATTTTTTTTAATACTTTCGACTTTGTAAATTTAAAATTTTTGCAACGCCTGCTGTGACTCGCGATTCGTTTACAGATTCTCAAGTATTTCATTTAAATATTAATAACTTTGTTGCATTTTGAGGCATATTATGGCCACGGTTTTCTTTTAGTCTTTTCTATGTTCTTTGAGGATTTTGCATTTCTTTTGCGCACCCTCAAAAGGCATTGCATTTCTAAGGGCCGGAATCTGTAGTTGCTGTATTCAAAATTATTCGTCTTTCTTGATTTTTGTAGTGCATAATTATAATATAAAGTTCTATGTATTGTTGACTGTTTCCACTAAACTGCTTATTTTACTGTTTGCAATAAGTGCGAAAAATCTTGACACCAATTTTTTGAGGAAATACTTAATAAGTGAAAAAGAAATTATTAAAAACTCAAATTAGCCAAATTGGTATTTAATGCAGTTTGTATTTTTTAGTGACTACACTTAGAACACAATTTCCCATTAAATTAATTAATTTCCCATTAGTGGTACGACCATTGATTTTATGGTTCATGTATTAATCGTTTAATGAATAATCGATAGTATTTGAAAAATTCAGTACCATTCATTTTTTAATTTTAATATTATTAAAAAGAACGGTATAATTTCTATTGTTTTAAAATTAGTTCTCCTATTATAATAAAAGTCCTATTATAATAAAGGACTTATGAGAACTTAAATACGATATTTGATTTTTAAGTGAACATTTTAACTTATAATAACAATTTATATTTTTATTGATAATTAAAAATATATTTTTTTTGTTTTACTGATATCTACGAAATTTTGATTTTTTAAAATAATATAAAATAAAATAAATTATTAATAAAAAAAAATACAAGCTACAGACAAGGTTAATTGGTAGATATTAAGCAGAAAAAAAGAAGTTTCTAATTTTTAAAATGCCAACCTCTACTCAAAATTTTCACTTTTACCAAAGAAGTTTGATACAAATGCAGCCTTCTTCCCAATGATTAAAAAAAATGCCTAATGTCTGCCTTAAAAATTCCACAGAATTATAAAATCTACCATAATATTTCCAAAATCTTCCATTTACCTATTTGTTTGTCAGAAATGTGAATTAAAGATTCCACAGAAAATTGCAGCATTTTGTCTCGAGTCAGACAAAAGTGGAGTAATTTTTAATAGCTGCCTATTTTCTGTTATATATCAAAAATCTGCATTTAAAATTCTATAAAGTATGATGATAGCCTCCTGTGACAAAATGTTTGACATTTTTCTGGAATATTTAGGACATATTTTTATAGAGATTTGGGAAGCAGAATATGAAATTTTTAAATATTTCTGAAAATCTTCCAATGTTTGATTCAAAAACTTACCTGTTAAATTCCACAGAAATTGGTTGTCTCCCATAAACTTCTCAAAACCTGTGGGTTTGCCGGAAATATGGACCAATTCCTCCAGAAAAATTTACAATATTGCGAGTTTTTCGTATGATGATAATACCGAGTTCTCATTAAAATCTGTCTAGTTTCTGACCGATTTTAAAATATGTCGGGAATCTGCTTTTTAAATTTCTATAAAATCTGATAACCTTCCAAGATAAAATGTATGATATTTTTTGCTATAAAATTTGGTGCATATTTTTGTAAGCTTTTGTGAAACGGGTTATCAAAATTTATAGAAATTTAGAGCCTTCCGTTCCATTAACCGCCAATGGTTGATTCAAAAACCGCCTATTTTCATACCAATACTAATAAGCTAGTTATATGCTTGTTAAATTCCACAAAGTTTTTATTAAAAGCTGCTTATTTTCCCAACGATTATAAAATATGACGGGAATCTGCCGTTATAAATCTATAAAATCGTATAAACTTCCGTGACAAAATTTATGAAATTTTTCTGGAATATTTGTTGCATATTTTTTGAAGCTTTTGTAAATCTTATAAGAATTTGGTTATAAAAATGTGTGTAAAATATAAGCCTTCTTTTAATCTACCATTTAACGCCGACGGTTTATTCAAAAACTACATATTTTCCTCCCGATCCTAAAATATGCCAGTAGTCTGTTGGTTAAATTCCACAGACTTTTTATTAAAAGTAGCCTCTTTTTAGTCCTACCTAAAATATGCTGGGAATCTGTTTTCTTTTTTTAATTTTACTAAATCTGAATATAACTTCCCGTGGCAAAAAGGGTGACATTTTTCTGGAATATTTAAGGTATATTTTGATATCAGGTTATTGTGGTAGTTTAAAGCCTTCTCAAAATCTAACATGTCTTCCAATGTTTGATTCAAAAACTGCCATAAGCTTGCCGAAATCTTCCATTTACCTGGAAATCTAAAAACCGGATGATAACCTTCCGAGACAAAATGTATGACTTGAATATTTAGGGCATATTTTTGGAAGATTTTGTGATGCTCATGAGAAATGCAGCTTTTGGGTACAGGCAAAAAATAATCAGCTTTTGTTAAAAACTGCTATTTGTCTGCATAGAAAAGCCTTGCATTGGGACTACAAAAAATTAGATATGGTAAGCTTAAATTTAAATTATTATAAAATATGCAATTTTTAATACAAAATCTGCGCTTTGTCGGCTGTAAATATTTGCATTCTAAGCTATACCGAAATATTTCAAAATATTTTGTAGTTTGAAACAATTTTAAGAAAACATAGAATATTCGTAAAAAATTGAATTTAATTTTGATTTTATTCCGCATTTGCAAAATATCTATTTGTACCAGACCTAAATTTTAGTAATACCCTTAAAATACAATTCATCACCACGTATTTGAAATTAAATCAAACCATTAGATAAAATGCAAATTTCAAATACATGGACCACAGTAGCACTCAATAACAGGTCTCAAATTTATGAGTTGTACAGACAACAAAAATTCCCATCACTTTAAGAATGTACACAACACATTCTGTGACACTTGGATGACAAAAGGAAGAACGCATATTTTGCTCATAATTTATGCCAACTCACGAAGTTCTTTTGCGAATAGTTTAAGTGTTTAGCTTGCCTAGAAACATGCACAAATAACGAACAAACGAACAAACGAACGAACGAGGAACTACGAACAAACCCATCGATGTATCGCCCAAGTAATTTTACGAATTGCTGCTCCCTAAGGTGAGTTTGCACATTATTTACAAACAATACTCATCATGCTTTCTACAGTGTATTTATGTGTGCTACAGAAGTTTTGTAGGACCCTGTGGGTTGAGTTCCAAAGTTTCGAAAACAAAAAGGTTTCAACGGCGGCAGAAGACTCGCATGGCATGCCATGAAAAGGACATCTATGAAGCGTGCGCAAAAGTAATAGAAAATGTTTGGCAATTAAAGTTAATAGCTTTAACAGATCGCAGGCAGACAATATTCTCTTTTTTTCTCCGTTGTCTTTTACTATTCTTCACGGTTTTTCTTTTTTTTTGTTATATTCTTTTGTTTCGCTTTGAAGCACATGCCCATCATAGTAAAGCATCTATCAGGGCAAAGCATACATTTAACCCAACCTCATATTCTTTTAGCGTTGGATAAACGTAGTGTGCAAAAAAAAACAATACCTGGTGTCGCCGAGGTAAGGAGGCCGTCGCATGACATGGCACGCCAAACGCACTTTTTCACACATCCGGATTTTGTGCGTTTCTAATATACATTCTTTTTTCTTTACTTGGTTTTAACAGACGGTTCATAGTATTTTCGGTCTATCGTTCGATACACTGAGAAAATTGGAACTCACCAATTGTTCAATAAATGGCTTTTCAAATTACATTTCATGCATAATATCGTAATTAACATTTCGAAAAAAATCCTCCCCCCTAACATGTCTCTGGAAAAATACCAGAATGTCATTTATTTCGATATCTCAACAGCAATGTTACTAAATGAGAACAAAAATTTAATTTCCGATTTCCATATTTGTTTAACTACATTTGGTAACTTTACGAAAATTCAAACGTAGTATTTACGAATTTGTTTCGTTCTTCTAGTTCAACAATATTTTTGTCATATACACGAAATGTATAAACAGAATTTAAAAAACAGACTACTGGCATATTTTAGGATTGGGAGGAAAATATGCAGTTTTTGAATTTACCGTCGGCGTTAAATGGTAGATTAAAAGAAGGCTTATATTTTACACAAATTTTGATAACCAAATGTTGTTAAGATTTACAAAAGCTTTAAAAAATATGCACCAAATATTCCAGAAAAATGTCATAAATTTTGTCTCCAAGGTTATACGATTTTATAGATTTTTAACGGCAGATTCCCGTCATATTTTATAATCGGTCAGAAAATAGGCAGCTTTTAATAAAAAACTCTGTGGAATTTAACAAGCATATTACTAGCCTATTTTAGTATTGGTAGCAAAATAAGCAGTTGAATCAACCATTGACGGTTAATGGAATAGAAGGCTCTAAATTTCTAAAAATTTTGATATGCTGCTTCACAAAAGCTTCCAAAAATATGCACTAAATTTCATAGCAAAAAATGCCATACATTTTATCTCGGAAGGTTATCAGATTTTATAGAATTTTAAATGCAGATTCCAGGCATATTTTAAAATCGGTCAGAAACTGGGCAGATTTTAATGAGAACTCCGTATTATCAGCATTCGAAAAAACTGCAATATTGAAAAATTTTCTGGAATAATTGGGCTATATTTCCGGAAAACCCTCAGGTAAATGAAAGGTTTTGAGAAGCTTATGGGAGAAAACCAATTTTTGTGGAATTCAACAGGTAAGTTAGTGACATATTTCATGATCGAGCGGTAAATAGGCAGTTTTTGATTCAAACATTGGAAGATTTTGAAAAGTCTCTAAAAATTTCATTCATTAATCAATCCAGCAATGAAATTCACTAATATAATAAAAACATTTGCTATTGTTCGTCAATGCAGCAAATAATTTAGTCAGCGCAGTTTTAGTTGCTGGATTGATTAATGAATGCAGTTAATACCGGTTGCTATATTTACGTCGATTATTTTTTTTTTGTCTACAGTTCTTATTTTTAGTCAGTACTTTAGTATGTATACACATTTGGTATTCATTATTTGATTAAACATATGTCAAAATGAATTGTTTGTTCTGCAGTCGTTTAGCTCGTCGTAGAATACCCATTCGTTTGTACATTACATATTTCATTCATGGCATCGTACATACAATTTTCGAATATACTAATTTCGAAATTAAATATTTTAATTATCTTTACATTTCTGCACATTGTCTGCAAAGTATTGGCTTATTTTAAAATAAAACCACACTGATATTATTTCGTGATCAACTACTCTATTTTGAGATGTTTATTAGCCTCCTGTGAAATATATATTTTGTTAGTTATCGATAACTAAAAGCATACAATCGTTGCGGATAATATTTGTATCAAATGTTGAGCACTTGAAAATGTATTGAGTGGCATTTCTACTTATCAAATTTATCTACAATGGTCTATAATTAAATTTATAAATATATAAAATTGTAATTATATTCCAAGTAATAATTCCTACTAGTATCCTATCAGTAACCAGCCAGTTTAATAGTCACTTGTCGAGTAACTCGCTACAGATGTCACGCACTTTTCGACCAGAAACTAGCCAGTAAATTTCTTCTGGGTACTCCCCTACCACATTCAGAAAAAAACTCATAAAATCCCATTAAAATTTGTCAATAGGACAGTTATTGATTTAAATAATAAATATTTTCATAGAAACTCAAATAAATTGTATAGTATTTTGTAGTATTTAATAGGATTCACCGATTGAGTTAATAGTTTATCGGACTAATTTTGTTGACTAATTTTAATGACTAATAGTAGCCGCGATAGCTCAGTGGTTAGTGAGTTGGACAGCGAGCCGAAAGGTCCCCGGTTCAAACCTGGACTGGGGCTAACAACATCTTTTCATAGAAACATTTTTCTATACCGCGCTAACTCTCGGCAGTCAATGGAAAACCTACGAGAGTAAAACATTGCATATGAAAAGCTTTCACGCGCCGTTCGGATTCGGCAATAAACTGTAGGTCCCACCACTTTGAGTACAAATGTAACACGCACAGCTCAAAATGGTGAGAGAGCTTGGCCTAAGTTCTTATAGGACGGTAGCGCCAAACTAATATAATAATATAATTTTAATAGTAAAAACTATTAATTTTATGGTACGTGTTATTTTTAGTGCAGTAACCGATCAGTTCTTGAGTAGTTTTACTGACAGATCTACTCTTCAAATTTCTACCAGTAACCGACCATTTTACGACTAGTTTTACTGGGGACAGACCAATTGTTGATCAGTTCTTCACTAGTTTTACTGGCAGAGATCTACTCCTCAAATTTTTACCAGTAACCCACCAGTTTTTGACTAGTTTTACTGTCTGGAATCCACTCCTCAAATCCAAATTCGTTTTTGACTAGTTTTACTTACGGGGATATACTTTGTAACCCTACCAGTAACCGACAAAGTTTTGACTATTTTTCACTGGCGAGTACATGGTCGTTGTAGAGCTAAAAGTCACCAAATACATTTTTATGAAAATCTGAAATTTCAAGTTTGTTGATTTTTATTATAAAAAGTAATTGATATATTTTTAAACTTGAAATACCAATTGAAAGATTCATATTTTTTTATTACATGTTAAAAATATTGAGCTAATAGTTAAATAATTGACAGATATATAAAGATTTTTGTAAATGAATAAATGGCATAAATGGCAATGTAGTTGGTGACTTTTAGATCTACACCGACGATATACTCTTCAAATTTCTACGAGAAACTTGCAGTATTTGAATCTACTTTCGATTGTTTTTTATAGCCAGTAAAATTCTTCGGTTTCTGGGTACTCCCTACCAGTAACCGACCATTTCTTGACTAGCTTTACTGATAGAGATCTACTCTTCAAATCTCTACCAGTAACCGACCTGTTTACGACTAGTCTTACTGGGAACAGACCAGTCTTTAAATATTATTACTGGCAGATATCTACTCTTCAATTCCTACCAGTAACCTATCAGTTTTGACTAGTTTTACTGAAGACGGAACAGTTTTTGACCAGTTTTACAGGCAGCATCTACTCTTCAAATCCCTACCAGTAATCTACAAGGTTTTTACTAGTATTAGTGGCGGGGATATACTTTTCAAATCCCTACCAGTACGACTAGTTTTACAGGGAACAGACCAGTCTTTAAATATTTTTACTGGCAGAGATCTACTCTTCAAATTCCTACCAGTAACCTACTAGTTTTTAACTATTTTTACTGGGGACAGACCAGTTTTTTAACAGTTTTATTGGCAGCATCTTGTAGATTTCTAGCAGTAATCTACAAGTTTTTGACTAGTTTTATTGGAGGGGATATACTTTTCAATTCCCTAGCAATAACCGACAAGGTTTTGACTGACGAGAGTATACTGTTCAAATTCTTACGAGCAACTTAGCAGTATTTGAGCTGCCTAGTAAATTGTTGCGTGAGAATAATTTAACACATATTTTAATATACATGAATTCCCTTTTTTAGATATTTTAAAATTTGTAAATTTGTAAAATAATTTCGAAAATGAAAACTACTTTGAGTCGATATTCAAAATCATTGCGACGTTAGGTTTGACATAGTTCAGATTTAATTGAATTACCCTATCATTTTCCTATAATTATAGATTATGGAAAATGTATAAATATAATGAATGTTGTTTGGGTATTCTTATAATTTCATTTGTTTTGATGTATTATAAAATTATTTCTTTTAATTATTACCTAAAAATATAGTTTTTTAATGTTTAATTCTGACCAAACTTTCGTTAGTGTATAAACCGTCTGTTTTCTGCTCAAAGTCTTATGTCCCCCATTATTTGTCTAAGCCGTAGAAAAGTGCGTTTGTCTCCTGCCATGTATGGTCTGTGCATATGTGCGTCTTCTCTGGCGTACTTCCGATGTGATGTATAGCTTCGTCCTTGTGCGGAATTGCCTCCTGGGACAGGAGGACAACGTGCCGTATGTGTGTGCCACACTAAAGCATTAAAGTCTGTTTGCGCATAGATAAAAGATGAGTAAAACGTAGCGAAATGCGAAGTACACACACAAAAAACGACAGACTCAAAGAAAATAGTTGAAAAACTATTGGAAAAATCTAACGTTTGACGGCTGATCGCTCCAAAGTGCTGTAGTCTTTATAAAAAGAGTTTAAGCTATAGATACAAAAATAAATAAACAAAATGAATCAAAAAACTATTAAAAATTTCTAGGGTTTAGAGAAAACTTTAGTATATATAACTTGAGTTTAACGAACATTTTGGAAAGTATTTCTTTTTACGTTGAGTGTAAGACAAGTCGTTAAAACTTTCCCTATATTTACTTAGATATTTACTTGCTTTATTTGTATTTACTGTTAGCGCAAATCCTACTTTAAACCGAATCAACTATTCAAGTTTTACTTAAAGTCTTTGCAAAATAGTAGAAAATTCGAGTGACTGGTCAACCAAAATTTAAACTATAAACTGTAATACCTAATTTAAAGAGAGATATGCCAAATTAATAATATTATATACATTAAAAAAAAACTATTTACAAATTACTAAAACTTTAAACATAAATAATTTAAGCTCGAAAATATATTCAAAAATTTATATAAAAAAATTTTGCAATTTATTAAAAATAATATTTTGAATTTTATTCAAAACTACTGTCTATTTTTAATTACTGCCATCTACAAAAATAAAATGCCATAAATGCTTTGTGGTTTTCATATGTAAAAAAAAAATAATAACCCGATTGTACTAAACGAAATGCAATGGGATTTGCAAAAATCTATCATTCATGCATGAATAGCATGAACAACAGATGCCAACATAGTGAAAAATATGTTCATCGCAGTTTTAGTTGTATTCCATTTGATAAATACATCAAGTATAAATTGTTGCAACGCGCTGAATATAACATTGTTAAATATTTTAATCACTTTGAAAGTGCGCACTGTATTTCAGAAACGTAGAAAATAAATTGTACTAATGAATCGGACCGAATCTTGCAATTGCCAATATAATTATTTGCTAGCGTAATGGAAATCGAAGAAAACTTAGTGGGACCTTCACTTAATGTTTAACCAATTTTAGAAGATGTTTTAATATTTATATTTATAACTTAAAAAGAGATTAATCAAATATATGTGCTTCTTCTCCAGAAGCACCTATCGAATGGGATCATTATTTAAAAATAATTTGTTATTTGCAAGAAAAATGTTTAGCAAAATATTTTTAATTAATGCTGCCAATGGATGCGTTCTTTAAAAACAAACAATTAATACTTCTACACCAACAAAAAAAAGAATAAATTTGAAAAATTGAAAATCTTGTCATGTCAAAAGGGCGAATCTTTTGGTTTTTATGCTATAACTTTTTATTAGTGCAAGATGAAATAGCGATGTATGGGCAATTATTGTTTGTTTTCAAAGCACCTATCGATTGGCATCATTATTAAAAATAATTTGCCAAATATTTTTCGTGCAAATGATAAAAATTTAAAAAAAAAATTAAATAATGATGATGAACGATAAGTGCTTTAAAAACAAACAATTAATGCCTTTACGCCACTATTTTATCTTATAACAATCAAAAGTTATGGCAAAAAAACGAAAATATTCGCCCTTTTGGCATGACAACATTTTCCATTTTTCGAATTCGCCCTTTTGGTTTTGTCTTTTGTGGTTAGAGAGAGACAACTAAACCACACACGATTTTGGCACAGTATACTTGAGGAAAAACTACATTAAAAAATGTAAAAGAACGCAAATATCAAGAATTACACATTCGCCCCCTTTGGCATGATAGTGACGATATGAGAAATGGAGTAGAAAAATAAATATAAGAGTAAATTTGATAAAAAGGGAGTAGAAATATGCATTATGTATTAGCCATGCCATGTTGGCGTTTTTTTAAATCTTTGGCATGTCGAAAATCATCAAATATCAGAAATGTTCGAACATGAAACTGACACAAAATGACATAGTGAAACCAACCATTAGTGTTAGATTTTAAATATATTAATATTTAAAATTGTTATTCATTCCTTTTTCTATGGATTTTCTATAATGCTGATGTGTATATAAGGTGGTCCTTTCTATAGTTGGCATATAACTAGAACACCCAATGAAATGCGTTTTGTTTTCAAAATTTATCGCAAAGCGGTTGATGCAAATGTATATTTAATTTTAATATATATAAATTTAAGAACCAAAACAAAAATATAACATTCATATTACAGATTACTTTAGGTTATTAGGAAAATTATAATATTCACATTTTATTTGGGCTCTAAGAAATGTTTCTCATAAAAGTAAAAACATAAGAAATGTTTACAAAGGGAGTAAATTAAGTAAAAAGGAGTAGAAAAAGCTACTACCGAAGTAGAGGAGTAGATTTTCAAAATACAAATAAAATGGAGTAGATCTACTTCGATCGGAGAGAGAATGAGAACGCTGAAACATACTAAAGATTTAACTATGGTTTACATAAAATTAGAATAGTCTTATTATGTGAAACGTACACACAGAAAACTGATTTGTTGCGGCAACCAACTAAATTGCCCTACCTAATCATTCGGTTGTGGCAACAACTGATATTGTAAATGCAACAACCTCTTAATTCGGTTGGGTCAACCTCCAAATCGGTGAAAAAGAGTTTGTGGCAACCTCAGATTGGTGATTATGAAAATTTATTTTCATAATCACTTATTCATCATTTATTTTTTTATTTCCTCATATTGAAAAAATAAAAATTATTTCCATATGGTCACATTTTTTTTATTTATTTTATATTTCACTAGCTAAAGAGCAATTTTTATTGAATTAATTCATTATTTTATTAATAATTATATAATTATTTCTCATTTTTACTTAATTAATAAATTTCCTATTATTTGCGACTTTGAAATTTTTTGACATTTCTTTATTTGTGTCTATAATAGTTAGCAAGAAACTGGCAACCGAACTGCTGATATACATGAGGTTGCCGTTTGTCATTTATTTTGTTCATACAACTACTTACTCAATCGCCGTAACAAATGAACGAATGTCAATTATGGCAAAATGAAAAATCCAATAATGAGGTTACGGCAGCCGTACGTGTAGTTGCGCGGACTAACATGTCTGTTATATTAAAATAAGGTATTAGTTCGAATCGCTAAAAAATGTAGCATATAATATAAGTCGAAAAATGAATGTGTTCAACATTCAAATGTCTGGAAAAATGTCCGACTGGTTCGATGTAAATTATTTTTCGACATTTTAATGCTAGAGCAGACATACTTTGGAAATCATAATAAAATAAAACAATATTCATTTCTAGAGGCATAAAGCAAATGTTTTTTTCTTTTTTTTATAGAGGAGGTAAATTAACATTATTATGCATTGGATAAACTATAACTTGTGAATGCCATAAGTTACTAAAAAATATTTGCAGTTCTAGATTTTTCCATTAAATTGTACAATTAGCTGCAAAATTTTAAAAATTTTCAAACTTGTTTAAATGTCTGAGGACAACAGAAAGGTCATGCACGTAATTTAAGCCATTTTTCCCATATGCGTAGGTGTGCCGGTTACCAAGTACCACAGTGGTACAATTTGTGTCTTTAAATATACTTGGTCACTTGGTTCTATGATTTTTACTTCATTTTCTAGTTATATAGTTAAATATATCATGATTTGTAGTGACTTTTTTTTACTTTTAAATAAAAATGTTTTTATTTAAAGCCTATACTAAGAGTGAAAGGGTATATTCAATTTGGCATGCCGTTTGTAACTCCCAGAGGAAAACTATAAAAGCTAGATCAATAAAACTGTCCTCTTCTGTTCATATAACTCTGACATCTACTGTTTAATTTTCATTTCTACCGCCCGAAATCAACTTTTTTTCTCAAATATATATTGACTTTATGATCATATAATCATCGTTGTAGAACGAAAATTCACCAAATACATTTACAAAATGCCAAATATTCATTTACAAAAATCTTAATTTATCTGAGAATTTTTAATCGATGATCTCAATTTTTTTACCACATGATAAAAAAAATTTAAAACTATCAATTGATATTTAAACTTTAAAAATGCATCAATTACATTTTATAATATTAATCAACAAACTCAAAATTTAAGTTTTTCATAAAAATGTATTTGGTGACAATTCGTTCTACAACGACGATATGTAAAAATAAAACTATTCTTAAAAACCGACTTGTAATATCCGATATAATCGAAATTCGATACAACTACCCACTCGTAAATATTACAAATTTGTAGTTTTTTAGAATACGTAAACCCTGGGGACCTGTATAGTGTATTTAAAGTCGGCTTAGTCCGCCCATAACTTTTATGATTTTTACTTACATTAACTAACAAAATTTCTCTACTTCAAAATTTGATATGTTACCTAAACTTCCTTACTAGTTTAATTGGAAATAATAATAATAATAATAATAGTTTGGCATTACAGTTCTATAAGAACTCGAGCTCTCTCACCATTTTGAGCTGTGCGTGTTATATTTGTACTCAAAGTGGTGGGTCCTACAGTTTATTGCTGAATCCGAACGGCGGGTGAGAGCTATTTCATAGGCAATGTTTTTACTCTCGGAGGTTTGCCATTTACTGCCGAGAGGTAGCGCGGTATAGAAAAATGATTCTATGAAAAGATGTTGTTAGCCCCAGTCCAGGCTTGAACCGGGGACCTTTCGGCTCGCAGTCCAACGCACTAACCACTGAGCTACCGCGGCTAGCTGGAAATTCATTACCTAATTAACCAACATTTTTTCCTCAAAACATAAACAAATAAGATACTGACCACAGGCTCAATTTAGATAAAATATATGTCAATATGTAGCCACAGACTTTTTCAAATGACATTGTGGGACTCAAACAAAATTTGTAAGAATTTAATATGTATATTTTTTTAATAAAATGTATGGAGAAATATTATTTGCTTTCTTTCTGTCGGAAGCCAATATATGTACGATTCGATAAACGGTATTTAAAATATAATGTCGTAGCGACATTTTAATATAAATTTTATAAAAATTGAGGCTGGGTCAATATCCATTTTTTTTTTGTTCATTTAAAAAAGAATTACGTTGGAAATTGATGAGAAATATAAAAGGCGAATGAAAATAAGATAAAAGTGTCATTCCAAAACAGAAATGTCAATCTTGGCACGATGTCTACTGATTTTGATGAAATGTGGATAGATAGTGAACAAAAAATAATAAATAACTGTATACTTAGTTTTTTTGATTTCTCAACTCCAACAATGTTATGAGAATTGAAACATCAAAGTACTATATTAGATATTTATTTATATGTCTGTAACTAATTAACATATTTTAATGAAACTAATGATTTATATAAGCTTTATGATCATGCATTCAAATAAAAATAACAATTTGAAAAAATATAATATATTTCACTTAAATAAAGTTAAACATATTTTTCAAGTCACTATTGGGTATTCGTCCCCCTATTTTAAAAATCAAAAAGATTTTTTAAATCTGTGGTTTTCCCCGTCGATTAAAAAAATAATTTTAAATTATTTTCTGAATTATCAAGTTTTAAAGTTCAATTGCCGATATTTCTAAATACAAATTTTCTAAATTGCCGATATTTCTAAATTGCCTCATTGCTTTAATTTCATATTTTGCTTGTTATAATTTTCTAACAGAATTATTATGGCAGAGATCTAATTTCGTATGGAGAAAAATCGACAATTGAACTTTAAAACTTGATAGTTCAGAAACTATGGGAGACTCCATCGAAATTATTTTTTTAAACGACGGGGAGAACACCAAGATTTCAAAAAGAAAGATTTTTGATTTTTAAAATGGTGGGGCGTATACTTAACAGTGATTTTGTGACGTGTAATGGCACAAAAACTGTATACTGTGTATTCTCATTTCATATTTCTCATCAAACGAGAATGTGACGATTCGAAATTACAAAAATGAACCAAATATAACTTTTGTATAGCGGTTCCTATTGAAATATCCCTTCAGCGAGAAATGCTAGAAACTGCGTTCTGGTCTCCTTTTAAAGATAATATAACAAGGTTTTAGAAATTTTAAATAGTAATTTCTAAACATAACCGTGTGTATAATAACCTTGCACTTTAAATATGATGTCTTTGAAAATAACCCTTTTTAAAATGCTGGTAAAAAATCCATTTACAACGTTAATTTTTTTTAATCATCAGCATTGGTGGAGCGTATACCCATTTAAAAACAGCATTAAAGACGGAAATTAGAATCAGGTGGCGAAAGTGAATTCTTTTGGGCACTAAGAAATTGAATAAATCCGACCTCAAAATATGATTTTCTAAACTTTTCACATAAAATCAAAATTTTAAATTCAACCGCTGTTTTAATTAAATTTAAGAAATTTAATTTAAATCCCATATCTCTTCGTAATTCTATACAAGTCAAAGCAAAACGCAACAATTTAAGGATATCATATTTGAGCTTTGTGCAAGGACAACATTTGAGAGCAGCAGCTCTATGGTTAAGCTCATTTAATATGCTCACAATTAAATTTAATTTTCTCACTCAATGAGAGCTGATGCTTTCTGTATGGCATGGCACAGAGTTTTGAATAGAATAGAATGCTAATGAACTTTGTGCTGTAATTAAAGACTGACATAAATGCCAAAGAAAACCCGACAACAACGAAATAAAAAATCACAGTTGCTATATTTTCTAAAATGTGTTTGAATTTTTCACTAACCGTTATTTGTTGAATTTTTCGGCTGACTATTTACAACACTCACAGTTACTGGACTCTGAAATACAATTTATGTTTTATTTGATTAGAAATTTAATACACTTTTTTTCATTTATAAACTTTATCCAAAATAATATTTTTTGCATAAATTTGCATTTTATTTTCTTTTTTTTTTTTTTTGCACAATTCTTTTGCGACTCTCAATATTTAAACACGTTTTTGTACAAAATTCTATAGTAGTATTTTGTGCACTTTATTTTATAAATAATTTTGATTTTTTGAATATTTTTTGCACACAAGTTGTTTAAAGCAAACGCACAAATCCTACAGAACTGCTTTGCGATTTACCGCACCTCGAGAAAAATCGTCTAAACTCGCGCACACCAATCGGCAAACTGATGATAAATTCAAATTTTTATCACAAACAAGAGCGACCGACCGAACGACGACCGACAACAACAACAACAAGGTTGACAACGAGCAGCACCCGACAAAGTGACCGAAGCTTGTCGGCTTTTTCATCCTTTCGCAATTCCAGCAGCTGATTTTCCGACGAACAGACCACGTTTGTAGACTTGCGGTCGGTGCGTTTGGCTGGAAGTTCGAAAGTGGAAAAGCTTTAAAGGGAAATTCAAATTGTGAGTATGTTTATCAAATGGAGAGAGATTGAGAGAGTGAGAGAGAGTGCTTTCTTTGCAGCAGGCGATAAATATGAGCGAGAAAACATTAATTACGACAGTGCAAATATTATATAGCGCAGTGTTGCCACCAAATCAAAGTTAAGTTTATCAACAAAATAACATCAAAGATTTTTAAATTAAAAATCAGCAAAGTCAGATATGATTATTGCTTTTATTTTAAAGCGAAATCGAAATTATTAGCTATATTCATTTATTAATCCGTCAAATTATAATTTTTTGGCCGAATTACAAACTAAAAATAATACTACACACTACGATTTTTGTCATGTACATCCAATATATCAATTCTATTATATATCGATTCATACTCAGTTTTTTTTATAACGTACCGTTTTTGAGAAAATTGCAAAAATTTTTTTAACCAATTCTTACCCAATACTTAGAATAAAAAAATATAGTTCTGTATAAAAATAGTTTAACAATAAAACTTAAATGCAGTTTTTCTTTTAATTGTATAGGCTTATTTTAGTATACTAATGAATACTAATATTTCAATAAGCTTTTAAGATAATTATATCTTATTTATATTTTATTTTTTTATCATTTAAGATTTACTAATATACAAAAAAAAATGTTTTATGGATATCTAGAGAATAGTAAGTACACTATCGAAATTACTAAAAGTTTTCTAATTATCCACTTTTTAAAATATGCCCTCAGAACTTAATTTTGTTACTCATTGATGTAAAAAATTTACAAACAAAAATACTTATGCCCGTAATCTGAAAATATTATTATTTAATAAATAAAGTATGCTTATTCTTACTGCATACTCAGTTTTTTTTTTTCTATTATGTAGCGTTTTCTGGAAAAATTCGGCTAAAAACGGTTATTTTTTAGTAATTTGAAGAGTTTTAACGGAAACCGTGTTGATAGGGCATATTTAAAAAAAAAAATGAGAACCGATACAAAAAAAGTGAATAACCATTTTATTAATTTCTTATTTATCATTACACCCAAAATGATAAAAAAAATCTTCCAAAAATAGTCTAAAAAAAATTAATGTTTTTCGAGTTTATATTCAAATATCTTAAAAACCTAACGGAATAATAGTATATTGTAATTAGCGTCGGTAACTCAAAAAAAAATTTAGTTCACAGTTTTTTGAAAATCTAGTTGTGTAAGGGACTGTATTTTTTTAATACTAAAAAGTGGCTGAAAACGGTCTAAAATATCAAGAGCAATTTTCTTAAAAATCTAACGTAATAGAAAAAACTGAGTATGCAGTCAAAATCAGTACCCGTGAATTATATAAAATTGATATATAGGAAATCCATGGGATTTTTTTTTTGTTTTTTGTTGAGTAGTGTAATTAAAAACTAATAAGAAAAGTTAGGTCACATGGGAATTTTGAAATAGGGAAATTCTTATAGTTGGTGTGATGATGTTAGTAAGAATTATAAATGTTATATTCAGTCTAAACAGGCTATTATCATCCTATACTTCTTATATCCCCCTAATTTAAAGAATTGATATAAAAGTATAAAAAATATTAATAAAAAGAATTATAAAAATAAAAGTAGGCGGACCACGCCTATATTTAAGTTTTTTTTGGCTAATATTTCATAGATTTGATTTTAAAAATTCACGGCTAAAATTTCCACTATGAAAATCCGGAAAATAATTTAAAAAAAATGTAGGCGGATCACGCCCATTTTTGGACCACATATTTGTATGTAAATTCTAACAATACGTTTTAAATTTTATAAATATATCTTGAATACTTTTCGAGTTATTAGTTCATAAAGACATATATAAAAGTGACTTGTATGGCAGGTGGACGTGGCCGTTGACCGATTTGACTCCTACTTTTGGCTAAAACATATTGAAACGAAATTTCATCGCATTCTGAGAAGTATTTCTCAAGTTACTACGTTTTCGGACAGATAGACGGACAGACAGACATACGGACATGGCTAAACACACTCGGGTAGTGATGCTAATCAGAATATATGTACTTTTCCATACCGGCCACGCCTCCTAAGGGGCGTTACAATATATGCACAAACTTAATATACCCTGTACCTCATAGGTGTAAGGTATAAATATTAGTTCATAAATACCAATATTATGAATATGTTCATCAAAATTATGAAAATTGTCTATAAAAATGATTGTTCGTTCGAGTTATAATGAAAATGCATAACATCGAAGTACTTATTCCAATATATTTGTTTTCTGTGGATAACTGATTTTATCCGGAAAACCTTGTACTTGCTTAGTATAGCCTGCTAGGTTCTTTTTTGGAAGTAGCAGGTAAAATGCATTGGTGGAAATTTATGATTAGGGAAGAAATAATCATGACCAAATCGTATTGGTCATATAACTGCTGGGGCAGGAAAATGGTAAAATGCTCATTTCCATAATCTGACCATAGTACAATTTCTACTAAAGACCAAATTATTACATAAATTAAAATTTTAAATCATTTTTAAAAAAAGTATGGATATAAAATATCGATTAGCGATAGAAATCATTAACTATGACGGAATTTCAAGGTTAGTGCGTTGGACTACGAGCCGAAAGGTCTTCGGTACAAACCACGACTGGGGCTAACAACATCTTTTCATGGAAACATTTTTCTATACCGCGCTACCTCTCGGCAGTAAATGGCAACCCAACGAGAGTAAAAAAAAACATTGCCTATGAAAAGCTCTTACCCGTCGTTCGGATTCGGCATTAAACTGTAGGTCCCAACACTTTGAGTACAAATATAACACGCACAGCTCAAAATGGTGAGAGGTCGGTCTAAGTTCTTATAGGACTGTGGCGCCAAACAATTATTTATATTCCAAGCCAAATTAATTTCAAATACATTTTTTATTTCTTATTATAAAAAGACATAGTGGCAACACTTGCAGAGCGTAAAGCACATATGAGAGAGGTTCTAACATAAAAGAGTTTTTGTACATAATGAGAATTGTTTGAAGTTGTTCTTTTCCAAATACAATAAAATCTTTCAATTGTTTTTATTTATGATGTTTTTTCCATTTTTTTTATTTTTTTTTAATATTGATCTAGATTTAGGGCAACTTTTTCATAATTATACTTGTTGTTCGATGCAATAATAACCTGCGAAAAAGTTTGTCTGATTGTTGCTCCTGTCCCTGCTACTGCTGGTGTCTTTTAGTCTAATGTATATTGGCAACAACTGAATGTGCGGTATAAAAAGCAGTTGTTGTTGTGGTAGGTATTTGGGTGGTAGTTTCTCTCATTGTTGTTGTAATCGTTTTGTATGTATGTGTTTTTGTAGTATTGAAGGTGAAACAGTTTTACGTTGACCTTAAACAGCGAGGGGCACCAAGGTTTTGTTTTAGAGTTGCCAAATGGACATTTCCAGAAAAATGTCACAACGACCGAAAAATTCTAAAATGCTCAAATATAAATTCAATAATATTGCTTCGAAATTTAAAGTTTTCAAAGTACGAATGTCATGACCAGAACCCCAGGAAATGCCCATATGTTTTTTATATGTTATACACGGTGAAAAAAAAATGTTTATTCCACTTTTTTAATTCCTTGGTTTATTTTCTTAAACAAAGGAAAATAAATTTAAAATATCTAAAAAAATGTTCAAAGATTTTTTAAATTTATTTTTATAAATCAGATATGTACATAATTTTAATTTATACAGATAAAATTATATTTTTCTCGTGAACCGAACCACACATCTGCAATAACAGTTTAAATTAAATTTAAAATTAACCAGAAAATTATTATTTCTGATTAAAAATGTAAACCACGCATTACCATTTTGATACATATTAAAAATTATTTTATTTTTCATTTTTGTTATAAATATTTTTGTGAAATACGTACTAGAAAAACTTATTTATTAAAAAAAAATCCGGTTTCATAAATGAAAAATTCCAAAAAAGAATTGCAGTAATCTGCAAGGCAAGCCACGTAAACACAAAATACTACAATTCAGATTTTTAGTAGAATCCTGCTGTGCTCAACATTCTAGAGTTGGTAAAATATGAATAAAAAGTCAGTTAACTGATTTCTTTTTTAATGTAAAAAAAAACACCTTTCGCCGGAATTGAAAACTGTGCAAGATAAAAAACAACCAGCGCAAAAATCACTGCAAGGCAGAACTAAAGAATATTGCCGTTGGCAGCAGCAACAAAATAATTGAAGAATGTTGCAGGAAAACTGAACCAAATACCAAAAATATTCACTTGCAGAGCGATGGCAACAGCAAAAGCATCAACGGAAAAAAAAACTCTTTAAGCATTAAGCTAAACCAATGCTGACGAGTTGTGGACAGGATAGCAATAATAACAAAAGAGCAACAGCAGCAACAGCAGCAACTACAGCAATAGCAGCAACTACAGCAACAGCAGCAACTACAGCAATAGCAGCAACTACAGCAAAAGCAGCAACTACAGCAATAGCAACAGCAGCTTTTATGTACAACAGGAAACAGCGGCAGCAACATGAATAGTAACAATTGTAGCAGCTGCAAGAGAAGTAGTATAAGTAGCAACGACAGATGCAGTATAAGCAACAGCAGTCGTAGCCTACACTCGCAAAAGCACTCGGAGAAAAATATATAATATATACGATGTAGCACTGAAAAGAATCATGCTACAAATCATTTGGGTTCATTGTTAAATAAGATAAATTAATGATAAGTTTTGGATTAGAAATACATTTTTTTATTCGAATATAAATATAAAAATTACCATTGAAAAGGGTAATTTCTTATGTAGTCATTAATATTGTTTTACGTTAAATTTGTCAGATTTAAGAATAACATCTTTTAATATGATCAACATTTTTTAATATCGTCTTTGTAGAACGAAAAATCACTAAATACATTTTCATGAAAAACTTAAATTTCGAGTTTGTTGATTAATATTATAAAAAATAATTCATGAACTTTTAAAGTTGAAATATCAATTGATAGATTTACATTTTCTTATCATGTGATAAGATCATCGATTAAAAATTGACAGTTTTATAAAGATTTTTGTAAATGAATATTTGGCATTTTGAAAATGTATTTGGTGACTTTTCGTTCTACATCGACAATATGATAAATATTTTTTAATATGATAATCATTTTTTAGTGCACAAAATGTCGCAATAATTTAATTGAAATTCATATATTTTATTAATTGAATTAATTTCAAAATAATTTATTGATTCAGCAAGTGTGTTTGTTAAAATAACAAACGATTCATTGTTTAATTTCTCGAAATGCAGCAATATTTTTGCAGACTAAATTGACTGCGAGAAACATACAAACGCATTTAAAGTCCACAGGCATAGAGTAGTACATATTGCCAACACCTTGTGGTCCACCATTTACCACACTTAAACCATGTTGCTTTCACTAAGCATTAAGCACCTTTAGACCACCTCGGTAACTCTTATTACATGTTATCAGTGGTTGCCACTCTACTACAGTAGTTGTCGTTTTCGACAATGTTGCCAAAAATCGAGAGGAGATGCATTCTTCTTCCGTTCATTCATTCATTCATCTTCCTTTTCATTTGTCTGTCTTTCATTGAAATACTGTAAGAAAAATGCAAAATTTTACAAAAAATTGTTAACTTTTTAGAGAACTAAGTAATTTTCTTTCTTAATATTCACATGTTAAATTCTAAAATTTTAGTTATATTTTTGAAATTTCACTATTTCTCTTCACATCCATATTTGTGTTATCATTTTTTTTCATTTATATTTTTCATATATATACTGAATTTATTTAAATAATACAGAAATAGTAAATTAGCGATTTTTCAAAATATCTCATTGTCCGACCTCTTGAAAAAAGTTAGGGTAAAGTGGGAAATGTTAAACATTTTACGAACAGACAGTAAAATGTTTAACGTTTCCCACTTTACCCATACTTTTTTCAAGAGGTCCTAAAATGAGATATTTTAAAAATTCGATTAGAACTCAATTAAAGACTCAATTAAAAGACTCGATATAAATAGATTTTTCTAAATATCTCATTGTCCGACCTCTTGAAAAAAGTTAGGGTAAAGTAGGAAATGTTAAACAAAATGTTTAACGTTCCCCACTTTACCCCTACTTTTTTCAAGCGGTCCGAAAATGAGATATTTTAAAAATTCGTTTAGAACTCAATTAAAGACTCAATTAAAAGACGCGATATAAATAGATTTTTCGCCAAATAGAATATGTATTTAGAAAATTTAATCAAATTCACTTTAAAAATTCAGATCGAAACTGGTTGTACACCTTACACGTGTCCCACTTTACCCCATATTTCCCTACATAAAAACGTTGGAATATTTTTTAATACAAACGCTCTTAAATCGGGTGAAATTCAGTATTTTCGGAACCACTCCACCCATTTTAAAAAACTGCTGTACAGAGAGAACTTAAGAGAACTTAAGTTTTAAAATGAAAGTTTGTATCTTTAATAGTTATGGAGATAAAAATCAGTAAAGTTAACATTTTTTTGATGTAAAATTTTTCAAAAATTCCAAAAGTTATCCTATTTTTAAAATTATTTTGCTTATTAAATGCTTACATTGAGATCTAAAGGAAAAGTTATCCGATTTTTAAAATTATTTTGCTAATTAAGAGCTTATATTGAGATCTATAGGAAATTTGCTTACTTAAGAAAAAATCTTTGTTTAGTTTTAAAGAGATAAAATTGAACTTGATTTTTTGGAGGACTTATTTTACATATTTATACATAGATTGTACATTTTATCATGAAATCAAAATATTTATATAGGACTTTTATAAACAAATAATACATAAATCATAAACTGAAAACCGTGTTTAAATATCTCAAGTTGGTTAGTAAATTATAAAGTTCGAATTTTTTTTCCAATTTTTTATTTTTTTGGAAAATTGGACTTATACGCTAATCTGCGTAATATTTGTTTTTCTTCAGTAACTTGTTATGGTCAAAGTTAAAGTTTTTATTTTTTTTAATTTGAGCCCCTCCAGAAAAGTTTTCAAAGTTCAAAGTAAAAATTTAAGTAAGCAATTTTAAGGACGAATTATGTCTTCGTTTTCTTGACCCTACGTTCTTTTTTGCCCGGCGAAGTATATGTGCCGGACAGCATTTTTTCTAAAAATACTCATTTTTTTAAGCGACTTATATTAAAACCGTTGTATCTCACTTTATAGTACATATCGTGACTATCATGCCAAAGGAGCGAATGTGTAATTTTTGACATTTGCGTTTTTTTACCTTTTTGAATGTAATTTTTCCTCAAGTATATAATAATATATTTATAATAGTTTGGCGCTACAGTCCTGTATAGAACTTCGGCCGAGCTCTCTCACCATTTTGAGCTGTGCGTGTTATATTTGTACTCAAAGTGGTGGGACCTACAGTTTATTGCCGAATCCGAACGGCGGGTGAGAGCTTTTCATATGCAATGTTTTACTCTCGTAGGTTTGCCATTTACTGACGAGAGGTAGCGCGGTATAGAAAATGTTTCTATGAAAAGATGTTGTTAGCCCCAGTCCAGTCTTGAACCGGGGACCACCGCGGCTCGGTGGTGTGCTAAAATCGCGTGTCGATTTGTTGGATATTTTTAGCCACAAAAGTCCAAATGGCGAATTTGAAAAATTAAAAATCTTGTCATGCCAAAAGGGCGAATCGTTTCGTTTCTTCGACATAACTTTTTATTGATACGAGATAAAATAGTAGTGTAAACGCATTTATTGTTTGGTTTCAAAGTACCTATCGATATATATCATTAATTAAAAATAATTTCCTTTATATTTTTTCCGGCAAAATATTTTTAAATAATAATGCAGATCGATAGGTGCTTTGAAACCCAGCAATAAATGCCTTTACACTACTATTTTATCTCGTATCAATAAAAAGTTATGTCGAAAAAACGAAACGATTCGCTCTTTTGGCATGACAAGATTTTCAAATTTTCGAATTTTTGTTATATATATTTAATAAAAGTTATTATACGAACAAATGTCTCGATCCACTTATTTCTTTATCCAAATTTCTTTGTCTCTGCATGATGCATCGCCGAGCACAGAATTCTTATTTTTGATTTTAAAAATTAAATCATAAATCACTGTACAAGTATTTTTGGTCGTACTACATATTACTACAACCTACTACAGATTCACATAATTTTCCCAGCCATTCAGCCAGCAGTCGCTACACCTCGTTTCGCACACATTAAACATGTCAACAACATGAAGTGCAAAAAAACTTAAACAATATGAAAATTTATAAACGTTAATTATGAAGTGAAAATTAAACGTTTTCATTTAAGTTTTTCTCACATTTTCATTTAATTACAAATTTATTATTTATAAGATACCGTGGATTAATGGCGCAATGATTGAAGCAAAAGTTCGCATGAGTTTGGCACAAAACACATACACAATAACAGCTGTTTACACACACATACTAACCCATTTATAGTCACACAGACAGACGCCACACACACACACACGATTACACAAAATTCTTCTACTACTCCTCATCAGCGAACAGTTTTTACCGCGCCCGTAAAATAGCAGAGTGTTTTTCGCACTCATTGTTCAATTAGTGCCTGAATGTCCCACCATGTGGTGGTGGCGGTAATTATGAGTTATCGCTGTGGGAATTTCGAATTTACGAGACATGAGATACTTTTACGATATCATTTTATGGAGGAGGTCCTTCGGGTCTGTCGAAAGTAAATGCATTCCAAACTAAAATGATTACGTATTATTTAATAATGTTTTATTTACTGTTGGCCTATTAGTTTTTAATAAATTTTAGCGATTTTTTAATGCGATGATGCTTGATATAATTAAATGTTGTACAATTTTTGTATAGAAATGCGTTAAAATTATGTAGTTGTTTTCCATGCACAAATGACTAAATTAATATAGAAAAAACACAATGTAGTAAAAACACAATGTAGTAAAAACAAAATGTAGTAAAAATACATTTGTTGTAATGTTTTAAAAAATGTGCTTTAATAAAACCCAAATCACTCCTAAAAAAATTTACAAAATAAATAATTTAATATGATTTTTTAAATTTATTAATTTTTACTTTTTTAATTATTCTACCAAAATACATAATTTCCTTAGTAAATTTATGTAGTTTTTTTTTTTAAAAACAATAACTACATTAATGTAGTAAAAACACAATGCAGTAAAAATGCAATGTAGTAAAAACACAATGTAGTAAAAATGCTATGTAGTAAAAACAAAATGTAGTTAAAACACAATGTAGTTAAAATACATTTTTTATAATGTTTTAAAAAATATGCTTTAATACAACATAAATCAATCTTATGAAAATATATAAAATAAATCATTTAATATGTTTTTCAATATATTAATTTTTACTTTTTTTAATTATTCTACCAAAATACATAATTTCCTTAGTAAATTTATGTAGTTGTTTTCTTTAAAAACAATAACTAAATTAATGTAGTAAAAACACAATGCAGTAAAAATGCAATGTAGTAAAAACAAAATGTGGTAAATGGTCAATTTAGTAAAAATACATTTTTATATAGTTTTTAAAAAACATGTTTAAAAAAAATTCTTTTATTATTTTTCGAATGTATTATTTTTTACTTTTTTAATTATTTTAGCAAAATACATAATTTCCTTAGTAAATTTATGTAGTTGATTTATATAAAAAAAATATCTTAATTAATGTACTAAAAACACAATGTAGTAAATATGCTTTAAAACATTAAATGCACTTTAATAAATTTATCAATTTTGACTTTTTCAATTATGCTAGCAAAATACAAAATTTCCAAAAGTGCCTCTATTTTAGATTATTTCCAATTAAGCCACACTGACACATGCCACCAGGTGACCCCAAAAAATAACACTTACCAACCAACTTCAACCAAATGTTTTCCATTTTCAGCTAACACATTTTCGACGGCTAATCAATTTAAAAGATTAATGCGTTTGTGTCAGAGTCAAATTTACGTTGATTTTTGAAATGTTTTAATTAATAATGCAGAGCATCGAACAGCAGCGCCACACAAATTTCGAAAACCAAATAAAATTCAATCAATTTTAAAGTTCATTAAATGAAAAATAATATATATTAGCATTTATAAAATCAAATATTGTTGTTTGAAATGTTTACTTTTAATTGCAATTATTTTCCATTAATCATTTGGAGAGTGGATGGTGACGTGATATATTAGAAAATGCTTATTGATGGATGTTTATTTTTTTTGGTCAATTATAAAACTTAAAATATAAATTTTATTCTCTGTAACCTCATGTTTTATATAAAATTGCAGTCATAATTGTACCTTCTATTTGGAATAGAAAAAACATAGTACGGCTTAAAAAAGATTTTTCAAAACAGCTGTTTTTTAACTGGTCTTGCTGGTATTAACCTTGCAGTAATTTATACTTATGTAATATACACTACTTCGGAAAATCTATGGCCCGATATGCGTTGAAAACGAGTACAGAATCAGATGGAACGACGAGCTGAATGAGCTCTACGACGACATTGACCTATTCAGGCGTATAAAGATCCAGCGCCTACGCTGGCTTGAACATGTCGAGCGTATGGATGAAAGCACTCCAGCAAAAAAGGTGTTCAATTCTGTACCCAGTGGTGGTCAATGTCGGAGAGGGCGTCCGAATCTCCGGTGGAGCGACCAAGTGCGAGACAACCTGACAACACTTGGAGTGCAAAACTGGCGCCAGCGCGCGTAATGCAGAAGCGACTGGCGAGAGGTGATTGCTGCGGCCGAAACCCATCATGGGTTGTAATGGCCAAATAAGTAAGTAAGTAAGAACCTAATTACATTTTGAACAAAAACAGAAATATGCTTGGTTTTGATTATAATGTTTTTCAATGCAATAATACTATTGTTTGCATAATGCTTCAAAGATATATGTAATGCGTACAAAGTTATGTTTGGGAGAGCATTTTTTTGCAGCGTGTATAATTCGCGATTGCTGATTTTGATTACATTTTATTATGTTCTAATTTTAAGAAAATTGCTATCGAAAATTTTGATTTTTTTTTAGACTGTTCTTGGATGTTTTTTTTGGCATTTCGAATATAATGATATATAGTAAAATGATTTATTGTTATACACAGCAACATACCAACTGTTCTATTTTTTATGTATACTTTTTTTTATTGCAAATTTATTATATAAAAAAACACCACAATAATGATCACAGGTCATATTTTTAAAAGTAGATCAATTAGAAGCCGCGGTAGCTCAGTGGTTAGTGCGTTGGACTGCAAGCCGAAAGGTTTCCGGTTCAAACCTGGACTGCGGCTACAACATCTTTTCATAGAAACATTTTTCTATACCGCGCTACCTCTCGGCAGTCAATGGCAAACTTACGAGAGTAAAACATTGCCTATGAAAAGCTCTCACCCGCCGTTCGGATTCGGCAATAAACTGTAGGTCCCACCACTTTGACTACAAATATAACACGCACAGCTCAAAATGGTGAGATATCTCGGCCTAAGTTCTTATAATTTTTTTTTTTTTTTACTAATTAACCAACGCACAGTGTTGATCGTAAGAAGGGATGTTAGGTTAAAAGGAGGGGGATAAAAAGTAGTGTCGGTGAATGTTTGTTTTGAACTTGCCAATATCAAAAATGTAGGGAAAAACGGACGCAGGGAGATTGTTCCACAAACGAATCGTGCGACTGAAGAACGAATTATCTCTATAATGCGTGGTTCTGTTGAGAACCGAGTGGACTACGAAGGAGTGCGCTTGGTTTGACGCCCGAGTAGAACGAGAGAACACACGACCTGGTGGAATCAGGCCATGTATTTCACTCGAACACTTGCAGTTGTAATACCTATAAAACAGGCTTACGCACCCAACGGTCCTTCGGTGCTCAAGGGAACCAATAGACGATGAAATATTTTCATCCCCTATTAAATATATCGCACGTTGTTGGATTCGGTCCAGGAACTCCAAGGAGGATTTTAAGGCCCCTGCCCAAATGTGCGAATTGAATTCCATTTTAGGCCGTATATAGGACGTGTAGACAGTGCGTAAGTCAGCAGGAGTGAAGTAAGTTTTACACCGTTTTAAAAAACCGAGGCACTTGGCCGATTCCTTCGACACATTAAATATGTGGTCATTCCAACGGAGATCACATTGAATTGATATGCCCAGAACGTCAAGAGCAGCTGACTGCGCAATATCCACTGCACCGATATTGAGGGGAGGTAAGGGTGAATCCATTCTTTTGTGAGATAACAGACAACATTGGGTCTTGCTTGCATTAAAATCTACTCTATTTGCAACACCCCACTCGGATATTGATTTAAGGTCATTCATAGTGCGTCTTTTACTCTCAATCTCCAAAGAGTTACTGTCATCTGCAAAGGAATGACTTGGGTTCTGGGTCAATGACAGAAGGTCATTGATAAATACCAGAAATAGGGACGGGGATAGGACGGAACCCTGCGGAACTCCAGAATTGATGGAATGTTGTTCTGAAAGAACACCATCCATCGCAACTCGTATTGAACGACCCTGGAACGACCCGACACCAAATGCAAAAGGTTACGTAACGGACAAGCCAGCGTTGACGCGCACTTCTTCAACACATGGGCAGATATGCCATCTGGCCCAGAGGCTTTCTTAATGTTGAGGTTTGCTAAAACCTTTTTAACTGCCCGAGTTCGAAAATGAATCTCCGGCATTGCAGAAGAAACAAAATCGACATCGGGCAGTGGTTGATTGGAATCTGGGAGCGTTGAATTATTAGCAAATAATTCTGCCAAGAGATTAGCTTTATCAACCGGGTCAGTGAAGGTCTGGCCACTCATAATAAGAGTAGGAGTAGACGATGTCGTCTGATTCTTCACTCTTTTTACGAATGACCAGAAATTTTTACTACCTCTGTGGTAGAGTAGGACCTTTTGCGCGCGTTTTGCTCGTGAAGAAACTTTTCGCGCGAGATCACGGCATTACAGCGATTCCTAGCCTGTATGCGAAGTCTTTCTGAGGCAGCATTCTTGTTAGACCGCCAATTCTGAAAGGCTTCCTCTTTCGACCTGACTGCAATCCTGCAAGTCTCATTAAACCATGAGTGGTCCTTGGGTTTAATGCTAATTTTTTTAGAAGGTATGAAGGACCGCATACCTAATAAAATAATATTTTGTACCATTAAAGCCGCGGCATTTATGTCTCTGTCTGCGAAACACAATTTCCAATTAAAGTTGCGAAAAAAATCAGTTAACACAACCCAATTTGCTTTTTCGTAAAGCCATACAGTCCTCTTCGGGGCTTTAATCGAAGAGGCGCGTAAACTATAATAAGAAAACTCAGCGGAAACAGTACAGTGGTCGGAGTTACCAAGAGGTGCAAGGACTTTTACATCATATTTTTCATGATGTGAAGTCAGAAAAAGGTCTAGGACTTTTGGGCTTTGCCTGCCGAGTGAGTCGTTACACTCGGAAAAAAGTTCAACATAACAACCCTCCTTTGTTGATAGACCCGAGTGGCTCAACCAAGTGACGTTGTGCACCTTAAAATATACAATATATGATTAAAGTGAAAATCAATTATTATGATTAATTGAAAAAATCAATCATATGTATAAGATATTCAAAGTCAGTATTAATTGGAATAGATATTGGGACACATTTAATCATTTATTATTCATAATTGTTGATTAAAATTTCATACATTGTGCCAAAAAACCGTAGCCTACAGTTGCCGAAATAAATCCTAATTATGCAGAATAAAATAAAAAATTTGGCGTTTGAATGGGTCAATGGGAAAGGATTATTAGGAAGCAATGGTTCATCAAAAATAAAATACATCACTTCAACTTATATACATATTTGAACCACATGTTTGGATCCTTTTTAAAATGTACGTAAAATTGAAATTAAAAAAAAAAACAAATTTTGACTTTGTCATCGACTTTCTCAATCATTATGGATCAACCCATTTCATTTGTTATAAAAAATGGGGTGATCCATTATGAAATTTTGAGAAAATCAAGGACAAAGTAAATAATTGTATATTTATTTTTGTAAATTTTAAATTTATGCACATTAAAAAAAATCACACTATCGAACATCATAGTGAAGAAGAATATTCAATACAATGAATTAGAATCGTCATATTGATGAATTTGTTCATAATATTTATGAAATTAATATTTTTTTACGAATTTTTCAAAAAAAAAATATATTTTTTTAAATAATTCGAAAAAAAGTGTTTTTTTTATTTAAAAAATTACAGAAAAAATGTATTAAAAAAAAATCCGAAAAAATAAATTTTCCAAAAAAAAAAATAAAAAAAAAATGTTTCAAACAAAATTTTTTTCCAAACAAAATTTTTTTGAAAAATATTGAAAAATACTTTTTCGACAGTTACCAAGCGTTTATCATATTTATGATCGCATTCATAACATTAATGTCGTTAGTCATTAATATATGAATGGCTCTTCAATACAATGAATCATATTTTGAAGAAAGGAACATTTTTTCTGTGTACCTACCATGAGGTCCAATTTCACGCTCGATATCGCTACGAAAGAGTGTCCAATATCGTGTTAATTCTCCTTTTCCTCGCAACGATATTGGAACGACCTATATATTTTTTTTAATATTATTTTATTTACACTCATTAATTCACTCGAAAATACGCTTTTCCTAATGCTGCCACTTGTTTCAATTCAAGCAATCAAAATCTATCAAGTGCCATCGTTTCGTATACGATCCACTTGAACTCAATGTGATCAACGATCGTAAACATGCCTCAAAGTAACGTTAAAAATGCAATATATGCCCTGGAACGTGCAGCTGGCAAGGCTAACCGTGCTGCCAGTGTTGCCCATTAAATGCAAAAATAACTTGCACTGTAATGTGGTTCAAAAGCGATGAGCGTCATTAGCGTTGGCCCGTAAGAGCAGCCGCAGCAGTAGAAAAAACAATAAAATGTGTAATAGAAGCGATAATATAAAAATGTGGTGAACCAGCAAAAAAAAAAGTAGTAGTAAAAAAAGTAGTAAAAAAAGTAGGTATAATAGTAGTGTGAGTGGCAGTAGCTAAAAGGTATAGAAATTAAATTTGTAGCAATTTGCAAAGCCTTTTAACCATCGCGTTGATGACACAAATTAAAATGCACTTCATCTCTCTTACTTTTTGTTGGTACTGTACAATCGCAGCAACGCCTTTTACTACTTAATACTTTATATATAACTTGCAGCTAAAATTTGCTTTAATCACTGAGCATTAATGCAATTTAGCGTTTTTTGTGAGAGATTTTTGAAAATCACCAGCAGCCATGAACACATTAAATTTCTATTTTTTTTTTTTGCTATTTTTTGCTACATAAGACTTGACCAAGTTGTCAGAGTTGACTTTGCCTGCTGCCATCATTATCACCAGCGCGACAATAATAAAACACTTGAAATTATGAGCACCATAATGAAGATGATGATGATAAGCATAATGATGATAATGTCGTTGTGGACGTTGATGTTAATAGCGAGCACAAACGCAACAAAGTGTGTCCTTGCCAAGTCCTTCCGCAATTTATGCGCCGCACTGAAGCGCAGTGCAGTGAAGTGCAATAGTCTCGTCGCGTCTCGTCTCGCGTCCTGATTCTGGTCCCTCCACGCCACGACTCATTTGAACGGCTCAGGCTTACGAGAACCATTTAATGGTTGTAACGACCGGTTGAGCCAGTTATGTGCGCATAAATTGGCGTTTGTCTAATGCTCTTAGTGATGGCTACAAAATCCAACTATTTGTAAAGCAAATTATTGAGATTTTGTACAGAAAGGGTTTACGACATTATTGCATAGAAATTCATTATAGAGAGAGGTAGGACTTGTTACACACAGGAACAAATGTTTTGCAGCAAACATATTAGTTTTTGTAACTTTCATCAATTTTCAGTTTTTTTTAACAAATTATTTAATGTCAATATATAACAATGAAGTATTAAATTAACAACAAAATACTTTCAGAAATTTAAAAATAAATTTTATAGCAAATTAAATTCATTCAATTTATGATTGCAAATATCTTATTTTTTGCTATAAACAAATTTTCTCATTGCGTATATTAAAGAGTTTTCAACCATAAAACAAATTCAAAATATATTTTTATATTTATTTTTTTTAACTTTTTTGTTATTTTGGTTTACTCATCAATAATCATACACCGAAAAAAATACTATATTAAAAATAACTTAAAATGTCTTTAAAATAAATACATATGTATTTGATTTACGTCCAAAAGCATATGTATTTATTTTTACTAAACTGATGTAGTTATTTTTATATGGAAAATTACTACATATTTTAACAGCTTTTCTATATAAAATTTCAATACATATGTATTAAAAAAACTACATTTTGTCTTTATTTATATGTCCAGAAATATGTAGAGAAACTGCTACATATGCCTTTAATTTTACAATAATATGTAGTTATTTTACTTTTTTGTGATAATTTATTAAATAACATATTTATTTTTATTATTTCATGATGGAAAGATATACGAGCCAACAACGAGTCGAAGTTATTAAAATTTACTACCGAAATTCGAATTCGTATATCTTTCCATCATGAAATGGCACGAATTCAAATGAAAGCAAAAAACAAAACATCAATACAGTTTGTTCAATATGTAGAGAACTAATTTTCAATACCTGGTGTAGTAAAAATAAGACAAATAAAGGAAAATGTATTTAAAAACCAACAAAATGTAGTAGATATAATTTTTTTCAAAAGAAAGACATAAAATGTATATAATTTGCTACAGTAACTTTTTCAATGTACAGCTTTAACAAATTGTTGGCTTTTTGACAAGTCTTCCATATACATTCGAATATTATTTTAAATTGGACATTATTTTTTTATTATTGGAAACGCTTACCATGTGGTTTTTAAAATATAAACAAAACTTTGCTGTTTTTGAAAGTAAATTATGTTTTCATATTTAGAGACATTTTAATAGGGCTGTTAATTTTAAGATTTTATGTAATAAATTAAATTTTAATCAAATTTTTATAAAAACAATTAACTTTAAGTGATAAATATTTTTGTATACAGGGTAATTTATAGTAAAATTATAGAATATATTTTATAGAATATTTTTATAATTTAGAATATAATTTAGAATATTTTATATTTTAGAATATTTTTATAATAATATGTAAATAATTTATAATTTAATTTTTAAACTATAATACACAAAATAATTGCATAATACATTTTATGTATTATGTAGTACACGTATTTCAAAAATAAAAACTACAAAAACAAATATGCAATATATAGAAAACAAATTTATAATACATTATGTACTAAAATCCAGACAAATTAATACAAATGTTTTAAAAAAACGATCAAAATGTAGTAGAACTGCATTTTTTCAAAACGAAGACATAAATGTAGTATAATTTACACAGTAATTTTTTCGGTGTACCTATATAAAATAACTTTGAACTTGGGCAATTTACTGAATTATAAATATGGATTATTTGTGTCTATAGCCGGACCAAAACGCAAATATTTTTGTTTTTTTGATGTGATGTAAAGTCATTAATTGTTTGTTTTTAAATGACCTATCGATTTGCATTATTATTTAAAAATAAAATGCCAAACATTAATATGCCATTTGTTATTTGCAACAAAAGTGTTTGGCAAAATATTTTTATATAAAGATGCCAATCGGTAACATCATTACTTAAAAAAAAAAATTACTTGCCAAACATTTTTCTTGTAAGTAATAAAATTCCAAAAATTATTTTTAAATAATGATGCCAATCAAATAATAAATAATTAATGCCTTCACACCCATATTTTATCTCATACCAATAAAACTTGATGGCAATAATACAAAATGATTCGCCCTTTTGGCACGACATAATTTTTAATTTTTTGAATTCGCTTTTTGGTTTTGTCTTTTGTGGCTAGAAATATTCAACAAAATCACACTTCATTTTGGCACTGCATACTTGAGGAAAAACTACATTCAAAAATGTAAAAAACGAAAATATAAAAAAAATGGCATGAAAAAGACGAATTGTATTTAAATAATATAATCGAAACAACTTGTTTAATTCTGTCAATGATGGTGCAAAATAAATACATCATTTTGGCATGATTGTATTAAACAAATTATAACTGAAGAATTCAACTATAATAATAGTTACTTGTCAGTATAATTACTTTTGTTTCGAAATTAATTATGTCATACATGCAATGATATCAATGTTATGATTGATTTCATAAAATCTATGATAAATAAACATAATTGATCGTAGAATTTAAAGATTTATTCAAAAATGCAAAAAAAATGAGCTTATCGAAACAAAATTTTCAAAATTTTGAACTTTATATAAACATTATTACAATTCCCTACCATTTACGTATTTCTTTTCTTTTTTTACGAATTTTTTTCGTATCATTTATCACTTCTTTTGTATCGCTCAAATATTGTTTCAGCATTCTAAGGCTTTCGAATGTTTTCGAAATTTTTAGGTTTCGACATTTTGTTTTTATTCGACATTTCGTCTTTACTATTTTTTCGTTATTGAAGTAAAAGTGACCAACTACATTTTCAAAATTCATTTATAAAAACCTTTATATATCTCTCAATTGCTGAACGATGAGCTCAATATTTATGCAAATGATACGAAAATTTTAAACTATCAATTGGTATTTCAACTTTAAAAACATAGTTATTACTTTTTATAAACTCGAAATTTAATCTCCAAATTAAAGTTTTTTATAAAAATGAATATGGTCACTTTTAGATCTACAAAGACGATATATTTGTGAATGTTTGTATGGATGTTCCGAATAAACGTCAAAACAGCTGAACCACACCGAAACTCACCACACCAAAACTCACCACACCAAAACTCACCACACTAAAACCCAATACAAAAAATCTCAACAAAATAAAATTCACCACACTAAAACTCACCACACTAAAACTCACCGCACTAAAACTCACCACACTAAAACTTCTACTGGGAATAACTCTACGGGAAAAACTCTACCTTCGGCAAACTACACCGAAACTCACCACACTAAAACTCACCACAACAAAACTCACCATACTAAAACTCACCACACTAAAACTTCTACTGGGAAAAACTCTGCGGGGAAATATTCTACGGGGAAGAACAGCCCGAGGACAGAGCACAGAAAAAGAAAATCCTTCAATATTCATAAATATTATAATTTTTCCACCAACTACAAGATTCATCATACCGTTCATTAAATGACATACTAATGAATAAATTCATTACATATATATGAAATTATTCATACTATCGAACATCATAGCGAAGAACGAAATATTCAATACAATGAATTTGAATCATCATATTCATGAATTGGCATAATATTTGTGAATATAAATTTTTTTTTCGAATTTTTCAAAAAAAAAAATTTTTTTTACAAAATAATTCGAAAAAAGTGTTGTTGTAAAAATTTTATTTAAAAAATATTAAAAAAACTTATTATCCAAAAAAATAATATTTGTCGTAAAAAAAAAATTTATTAATAAAAATTTATAATTATAATAAAATATATTATAAAACATTTTACTAATTTAAGAATGTCAAGCACGCATTATATAAGAAATAACATACAAAAACTACTTGAGAACTGAGAAGTACCGCAAAAAATGAACGAAAAATAAATATTTTGACTGATTTTTGGTTTGGTGAACAGCATTCTCAATATAAAGTAAAATGTGTTGTATTTTATATTCTTGTTCATTAATATGATGAAACGTATTCTTCACATACAAGTCATCATATTGAAGAACACTTTTTCGACAGTTACCAAGCGTACATCATAACATTAATGTCGTTAGTCAATAATATTATGAATGGTTCTTCAATACAATGAATCATGGTTTGAAGAACGGAATTCATCAATATGATGTACATTTTTTTTCTGTGAGTAATATATGTTATAGAGTCCATCATGTTTTTCTCTCGATTCTTTTGTTTCCACACAGAAAAAATGTTGTTCATGAAATGGATTGAACGCCGTTAGTTGGAACAGTGTTCATAACATATATGAATATAAATCATTGTATATATGAACTATGCTATATACGATTCGCACAATTTGAGCGAAGCTGATATAATAAACCCGTTCATAATTGTTATGAATTGCGTTCATCAATATTATCAACTTTTTCATTACGGTTTAATGAACGATTCATATATAGGATGAATTTGATGATTGTCTGAGTCGTAATGACAAATTCATAACATTGATGAACAAATTCTTTAACAGTATGAACTTTTTTTCTGTGAATGCTGTTTCATTCCGGTTCATTTTAAAAAAACTCCTTAAAGCATAAACCTTAGCCATATGACTGAGTTGCTCATATTGCAGTAGAACTCATTTAATTTAAAATTTAATAAGTAATATTTATTATTTCCTGTTTTTATTAAAACAAAAAAATTAAATACATAATCAAAAAAAAAAAATGAAAATTCATTAAAAAAAATTACAATACAAACTTTTCCATTTCAATCATACTTTGTTCGCACATTCAATTCGAACGCCAACCGTTCGTTGGCCAACCATTCGGTTTATGTTTTAATTAATTGTTGACGTTTATTGATGGCCACGTACTTGCTGCTCATTTGTGCGTTGGCAGTACAAACATAATTATTATCGCCAACAGAAGCCACAGCAGCAGCAGAAGCCGACAGCAGCCTCAACCAGCTGAATATTGTCAGCCACTAGGTGATCCAGATTTGATGGAATTTTCTGTGATGCTACAGCTACAAAAACATCATAAAACTCATAAAATCAATGCGATAAACAGGGCAGAAATAACCAAATAATATAATACACTGTAGCAGGTAAATAATGATGGTCATTAATCAATATAAAGACACTGTGTAATCGGTGGAATATTTCGAGAAAATTCAATTTAGAATTCTTTGTTTGTTTTTGTTTTACATTTTAGAATTTAAATTTATATAATTCTAAGTATACTTTTATTTTTAGAAAAACAACTATTATATGAAAACTTAAAATTTTCATTTGATTTCTTTCTAGCATTAAAAAACTAATGCACTGACCCACAGTGTACACTGCGTTGCATCTCATAAACGTCATGCTGCGGGCATAATTTCTGCCAAAACAAATAAAAATTCAAAAATATCTGGCAAAATTCCAGCCAAATTCGCGGGGAGAACAATTAAACGGTGAGTCGGATGATAGAGTGAAATAAAGCGCCACATGCTGGTAACAGAGGTTGCAGTTTTGATTTGCCTACATGACATACGAAAGAAACCCCAAATGAAAAAATGTACTTAAATATTTTTTCATATTTTTAGATTATTTCATTTTTTTAATGTTTTTAAATTATATTTTGTTATTACTTAAACAGACTCAAGACAGTGGGAAATATCATTAATCATTTTTATTAAAAATGAGTATGTCAAAAAAATTATCCCCGATGGGCGTCAAGATTTTCATCACTACTTCATACTCAGTTTTTTTAAATTGCCCCAAGTTTTTAAGTTATTAAGTAATACAAGTATATATCATTTCTCGTGTTTTTCTAAATATTTTGGTCTTTAACATTTTACATCTTTTTGTTTTCGATCACATTTCTTCTGTATTCCATTGAGAATACTTCAGATAATATTTTGAAATAAACCACATGAAAAATATCAACGCATACGGGCCATTCCACACCAAATCGACCAAAAAAAAGTCAAATTTGATATTTTTACCTTTTCGATTATAATGAAATTTTGGTAACTGATAAAGGGTATCGAGACATGCACTACCAATTTTTTCCGTCCACTACTTCCAGAGATACAGTGGCTCAAAGTTGGAAAAAAGGGCAAAAAATCACTTTTGTATGGTTGTTCATATTTAATTATCTCATGAACTAGAAATGCTAGAAACTCCGTCGAAACACAGCTCGAAATGGTGAGAGAGCTCGGCCTAAGTTCTTATAGGACTGTAGTGTCAAACTATTATATTTGTAACTCTAATTTCGAAAATGGCGTCAGTTTCTTCATATTATCTCTAGTTTTTGAGATATATACCATTTATAGAAAATTGTAAAAACTTTACCCAAAATCAGTATCTCGAAATCAGAGTTACATATATATTCAGGAATTATTACAACTTTTACTGCAGAAAAAAAAATATTTTTTCTATACAAAATATAAATAAAAATTTAGAAAATTATTTTTTAAAATATGATGCCATCAAAATACCATTTTGCAATTTAGCATGAACATTTATAATAAATTGACGAAAACTTAAGATTTTTTTCAGAATTTTAAAAAGTGTCCTTTTTAAGGACATCAATTTTGAAGTGCAAGGATAATGGCCACGGGCCACATGTTCACGTTTAGAGATTATAAATTAATTTTTCAAAAAGCTTGTTCTATTAACTTTAAAACGAGCCATCAATGAAATTTCTAGCATTTCTACTTCAGGAGATATTTACATAAATATGAACAACCATACAAAAGTGATTTTTGGCCCTTTTTTCCAACTTTGAGCCACTGTATCTCTGGAAGTAGTGGTCGGAAAAAAATAAAAAAAATGGTTAGTGCATGTCCCTATACACTTTATCAATTGCCAAAATTTCATTAAAATCGAAGAAGGTGAGTTCCAACCGCTGGTCGTTTTGGTGTGGAATGGCCCATACAAAAGGTGTACACTCAGAAAAAACTTTTAAAACAATAGGAATTAATATAATTTCAATAGGATTTTACTATTAAAAATAGTAAAATGTTATTTATCCTATTATTCATACTTTTAGTATTATCACAGAATGGTTTTAAATATCAAATACTATTAAAAATTAATAAGACATCCTATTATTCTCATAACTTACCATAATACCATAAAACAATACTTTTTCATATTGATTTAATGTGAGTAATACTCACAAACTCAACATAATTGATTAAATTCTGTACACCATTATTAAAATTACTTAATGACAATTTTAAATAAAATCAATATCAACATTGTCATCGAATTTCTATAACGTATTTAATTCCTGAATCACCTAGCTGCAGGGAATTTAAAAAAAAAATGTCCGCGAAGCTGTTTTTAATTATTTTTAGGGATCATTCTTTCTTTATTTCTGTTTTTTGACAACGAACATTTTTAGGTATTATTTCACTGTGGGAAATTTCATTTTTGAAATGGGGAATATTTCATTGTATTTTATTTGTGTGTTATTAAATGAAGGGCATGTATAAAAAGGACTAGACCAAGTTTTGTTTTTTGAAGTAATTTTTTAAATTAGTGATCTTTAGAATATTTTCCATGGATGCATATATTGCAAAATTCTAGAATTATTGATACTTAATTAGTTTGGCGCTACAGTTTTGTGTAAAACTTAGGACGAGCACTCTCACCATTTCAGTTGTGCGTGTAATATATGTACTCAAAGTGGTGGGACCTACAGTTTAATGCCGAATCCGAACAACGGGGTGAGAGCTTTTCCTAGGCAATGTTTACTGTCGGGGCTTTGCCATTGACTGCCGAGAGGTAGCGTCGCATAGAAAAATGTTTTCTCTGAAAAAGATGTTCACAGTCACAGAGATTAAACCCGGGACCTTTCTGTTTGTAGTCCAATGCACCAGCGGCTTTTTAAATAGTAGTCCAAAGCACTATCCAAACGAGCTACCGACGCTATTGATAACTGAGAAAAATACTTTATTTTCATACACTCAGAAAGAAGATAACATAAAATTAATAGTTTTTATTACTAATGAAATTAGTCAATAGTATAAACCATTAATTCAATCGATAAGTCCCATAATATACTACAAAATACTATAAAATAATGTTTGAGTTTGTATGAAAATTCGGTCTACGGAAAACTGTTGTACGAGTTCGTATCTCGGGATTGTGTATAAAATAAAAACACACTAATGTTTGGTTTAAATTACAACAATGAACTTTATTAATTCAATTTAATGAACAACTTTACTAATACCAAATTCTTACAACTTGCTGCATTTCCACTATTTAACTTGACATTGTCCTCACACGATACGTACTCGACCACTTTCCAATTACTACTGAAGTGCTGTGCCTCAAATGCGGCACCCTTATATACTGCATGCATCAGTTCGACACGGTTCGACATGCTTCGAGAACCTTCTACAATTTTCGTGAATGCGACATGCTATTTGCATCCCATTCGCACTCATGTGTTTTAATGTGCTGATCTTCCATCACTTTCTTCGCACATTGTCACAGTGACCGTCTCTTTCTAACACATTGCTTAGTGCGCTGAATTGTCTTGCGTCTTATTTATTATCGTTGGTTGCTTGCACTATGGGGCAAATTACATCTTTTCGTAACAATTCTATAAAATCAATAACTGTCTTATTAAGAAATTTGAATGGGATTTTATGAGATTGGTTTCTGAGTGTACATTGACCAGAGTTTTGGGACATTTTCAAAGAATATCCCTTAGTTTAAAATTAATTTAAAAGAATTGTATCCCTCGAAGTTGGCATGTGGTATTTAGACAGTTAGTGAGAAAACATATGGTGCATTCTATGACAAGGTTCAATGTAAAAAAAAATCTAGATTGGAAGCACTGGAAGCTCTTACGAATGTGTTCCAACGATCTGGTAAAAGGCATTTGAAATAAGAGGCTTATATTTGATCGGAACTCCGATTGGTTTGCAGTATCATCCAATTTATTATAATTTTGATGAAAAAGTGCAAAAATTCATTTAAAAATTCAAAAACTCTCTACATAATTTATCCCGCTTTGATATATATTATCCGTATCACCAACGTCTCTAATTTTTTGTACAAATTAATAAATCCATATTTGCTAGAAAGCCAAAAAGTTGGATATTTTAAAAATTAGCTGTCAGTTTTGACGTGGAATGCTCCATATAATATCAGTGCAATAAAACACATGTGTGCGAATGAGATAGAGATGTGTGAACGTTTGTGGAAACTTCTAGAATCCGTATTTGCAGTATATATACAAAATGATACAAGTAATTCAAATGTTTTGTGTTTTTTCATATTTAAAGGTTGATAACAGATAAATCTCAACATTTTCCTATACACTTGAATCAAAAATGATTAAACTGATTTTCAAAGAAATGCAGAAAATATAGTTATCAAGGAGATATACGTAATCAGATGGTGATATATTTATTAATTTATTTTAGAATTATTTCATTAATGGTATTTAATATTTATGGATTTATGAACTGAAACAAATATTTTGTAATTTTTTTTGTTATTATTATTATTTTTAGATATCATTCATGACTTTTCATTTTGATAATAAGAAAATACATTTTATAAAATTTTATTTCATTAGGGGCTATATTTTGGTGCCACTAACATCGCCCCCTTATCTTCTGTAACACTTGTAAATTACAGTATATAAATTTTCCATCCGTCCTCTAATATTGAAAACTGTCTATATTGAGATTTTGTAAATATTTTCTTAATCACTTTGTTTGGCTACGCATTGATCGACATGTAAGAGAGATGATCAATTTTGATTTCGATCGATGGCTGACTTTGAGTGAGTAGTCAACAAAAATAATAAATAAAGAAATATTCAAAATCAACATTGGCTAATTTTACGATTTATTATTTTAAAATTAAGTATTTTTCTGCAGAAGGTAAAAAGAAATATTGAATTTGGCACGTGCTATAACGAAAACTAACTTTTTACTATTTTTATTGATTTGTGAACAAAAATAGAATCTTCAAAGTGCAGCACTATAAATCAAAGCCATTCTGACTTTTTTTGTTCACTAATTTAAGTGCCTTTGACTGACAATTTTGTTGAGTAAACAGTTAATTTTGCTAAAACGCGCTGACATCGAATATTTTTAGGTATTTTTCTTATTTTGTAGCACAGAACAAACTTGATTAATGAACGTTGGTGTAAGCTGGCATAGTACGAATGATTAGTAGGTGGATTTGAAGTTCGCAGACAGGCTTTGTGTGTCAACAAATAGTTTTACAAAAGTGTTGCAAAATAATTGCTAAAAAATTACAAAAAAATAAAAAGAGAGACACAAAAGATATCGATAATACGCATAGAATAAATAGGAAGTGAAATGCAATACATAAAAATATTTCGTACTAATATAATAAGTCGATATCTATGATTTAAATACCAACTAATCAGACTTATTATGGGTTAAAAAGTGCGAAGCTTGGACCCTCACGACGCTCCGTTTAGATTCTACAGCCATTTGAAGTTAAAGATGTGATATCTCGATTCCCACTGAGTCGATCTCTATGATTTATATACCGACTAATCAGATTTATTATGGGATAAAAAATGCAAAGTTTGGACCCTCTACGACGCTCCGTTTAGATTCTACAGCCATTTGAAGTTAAAGATGTGATATCTCGATTCCCACTGAGTCGATCTCTATGATTTATATACCAACTAATCAGATTTATTATGGGATAAAAAGTGTAAAGTTTGACCCCTCACCGACGCTCCGTTTAGATTCTACAGCCATTTGAAGTTAAAGACGTGATATCTCGATTCCCACTGACTCGATCTCTATGATTTATATAACAACTAATCAGATTTATTATGGGATAAAAAGTGTAAAGTTTGACCCCTCTACGACGCTCCGTTTAGATTCTACAGCCATTTGAAGTTAAAGATGTGATATCTCGATTCCCACTGAGTCGATCTCTATGATTTATATACCAACTAATCAGATTTATTATGGGATAAAAAGTGTAAAGTTTGACCCCTCACCGACGCTCCGTTTAGATTCTACAGCCATTTGAAGTTAAAGATGTGATATCCCGATTCCCACTGAGTCGATCTCTATGATTTATATACCAACTAATCAGATTTATTATGGGATAAAAAGTATAAAGTTTGACCCCTCTACGACGCTCCGTTTAGATTCTACAGCCATTTGAAGTTAAAGACGTGATATCTCGATTCCCACTGACTCGATCTCTATGATTTATATACCAACTAATCAGATTTATTATGGGATAAAAAGTGTAAAGTTTGACCCCTCTACGACGCTCCGTTTAGATTCCATTTGAAGTTAAATTTGTGATATTTCGACTTCTACTGAATCGATCTCTATGATTTTTAAACCAACTAAACAGATTTATTAGGGGATGAAAAGTGCGATGCTCCGTTTTATGACTCCATTCCCCATGAACCCACATTTTAACCACGCTGCGCTGGTCCTTTTAGGCAACGCTGAACAAATTTGCGGTAATTGTTTTGTTAACACACAATTGCACTGACATACAAAGGCTTTTAAACACAACACAACCGCAATTCTTTTCTGCATCAAAGCCAAGCCAAGCAATTCAACAGGACACGAATTATCCTTGGAAATCCTTACAAATTCGCATGTAACACGTTTTGTTTTACACATGACTGTTGTATATGTAGATTGTACTTGATGATGTAATGTTGTTGTTGTTATCCAGGTTTAATTTTGTTCGACCCCCATTTGGAGCAAAGCAAATACGTAAATGGAAATTTTCAAAGCATTTAACTTGCGATTAAATGTTTGTGCGAATTACAACTTTATACGTTGCATTACTAGAAATGTTTTTATTTCATTTTTTATTTATTTAATAGCACCCACCTTTGTACTTTTTACCTACCACATACTCGGTACTATATATGTGCTGTAAGTCTGCCTAATCCGCAGACGCAATTTCGTCGCACGTAGAGCCTTTGAATGTTGCCTATATTAAAGGCATTATACGACTTGATTATCCCGCTTGATCCAGTGTATTTGCACATTTGTGTCATTATGTATTTATAGGCTTAACAAATACTAAAATACCTGCTTGGCAAACAATTTAATTTGATTAAACGGCAACGTTTCGAATTCTTTCATTTGATTTTCATTTTCACAGAAATCACAAAGTTTGCTAATTTACAAAATTGGCATTATTGATGTAATTGTCGAGAGAGATTCAAAATATATTTGCAATATTACATGCAGTGTAATTCAAACACTAAATGTTATTAATTATTTCATTAAAACTTAAATTGTTTGAACTTCAAAGAACTCTAATTGTTTTCTTGATTAAATTTGCATTTTTAGTTCAATTATAGGCGAAATACAATTCTATACACTGTTTTGTCTATGATTTAAATATCAAAAGCAATTTATTCAAATCAACAACGGAATAATGTGCCTTGTATTACGTACACGTTTTATGTGTTCAAAACAATTGAAAAGATGTGCGAAATGACGATACAACTTCAAAGTTTATTTAAATTGAAATTGTGTTATCTCCAACTTAGATATTAACTGATTTGGATATTCCATAAAATACAAAATACAAAATACAAAATACAAAACACAAAATACAAAATACAAAATTCAAAATACAAAATACAAAATACAAAATACAAAATACAAAATACAAAATACAAAATACAAAATACAAAATACAAAATACAAAATACAAAATACAAAATACAAAATACAAAATACAAAATACAAAATACAAAATACAAAATACAAAATACAAAATACAAAATACAAAATACAAAATACAAAATACAAAATACAAAATACAAAATACAAAATACAAAATACAAAATACAAAATACAAAATACAAAATACAAAATACAAAATACAAAATACAAAATACAAAATACAAAATACAAAATACAAAATACAAAATACAAAATACAAAATACAAAATACAAAATACAAAATACAAAATACAAAATACAAAATACAAAATACAAAATACAAAATACAAAATACAAAATACAAAATACAAAATACAAAATACAAAATACAAAATACAAAATACAAAATACAAAATACAAAATACAAAATACAAAATACAAAATACAAAATACAAAATACAAAATACAAAATACAAAATTCAAAATACAAAATACAAAATACAAAATACAAAATACAAAATACAAAATACAAAATACAAAATACAATACACAAAATACAAAATACAATACACAATATACAATATACAAAATACAAAATACAAAATACAAAATACAAAATACAAAATACAAAATACAAAATACAAAATACAAAATACAAAATACAAAATACAAAATTCAAAATACAAAATACAAAATACAAAATACAAAATACAAAATACAAAATACAAAATACAAAATACAAAATACAATACACAAAATACAAAATACAATACACAATATACAATATACAAAATACAAAATACAAAATACAAAATACAAAATACAAAATACAAAATATAAAATACAAAAGTTTTCACTTGCAAATAGCAAAATTCGAAAATTTGAAAATTTTGTCAAATGCGAATGGTTTCGTTTGTTTGCCATAACTTTTTATTGGTACATGATAAAATAGCGGTGTAAAGCAATTACATCTTTATTTTTAATGCACCTATCGATTGGCATCATTATTTAAAAATATTTTTTCGAATTTTTGTTATATGCAACAAAAATGTTTGGCAATTTATTTTTAAATAATGCTGCCAATCGATAGGTGCTTTAAAAACAAACAATTCATGCCTTTAGACTAGATTTTTAGCATGTACCAGTAAAAAGTTATGGCATAAAAACTAAAAGATTCGCCCTTTTGGCATGACAAGATTTTGAATTTTTCAAATACGCCCTTTTTGTTTTTTCTTTTGTTGCTAGAAATATCCAACAAAACCGTACACGATTTTGACACAATATGCTTGAGGTAAAACAACATTCAAAAATGTAAAAAAATAACTCAAATGTCAAAAATTACACATTCGCCCCTTTGGCATGATAGTGACGATATGTGCTCCAGCTAATAAACTTTTTTAATAATGACCATCTACTCTCAATATTACTATTACTTATTAAGTTTCTTAAATAAAATTAATTCTTCCTAAAAAGGCGCTATGAATTATATGCCGAATAGGTTGACATCGTATTCAAAGTTACAGTTTCAGTATAATGTGTAAATGTTGCATCTAGGGGCATTTGACTAACACTACTCCCAGAAAAAAAAATGCCTCAAATCTCATTAAAATTGGTCAATAGGACAATTATTGATTTAATAAGTAGTATACCAAAAATAAATATGTTGATGTAAACTCAATGGCAATATCATGGTATTTTCTAGTATTCAATAGTATTTTCCGATTAATATAATAATTTATCCAATTGACTATTTTTAAAAGTAAAAAACTATTATTTATATAGTATTTTTTTCTGAGTGTAACAATTTCGTTTTATTTAAAAACAATGGCTTATAATCTTAGACAAATTAAAGTCGACTTTAAAAATAAATTCGACTTTTTTTACAAATTTTGTATAGAATCAATTGTCAAAAAACTGATTTTTAAATTTACTTTAAATTGTCTATGATTCTGCGCCATTTTGTTTATTTTCAGTTTTAAAATTTTATTTTTAATTATAAAGTATTTTAGCTTTAAAGAGGTACACTTCAAAAACTTATTCGTAAACACAGAAAAAAATCTTTAATATTATAATTTTATTCATAAATATAACGAATTTTTTACCAACTTCTAGATTCATCATATGGAAGATTTAATTCATTGAATGGAAAATTAATGTTTTTCGTGTTCAATATGATGTTTTTAAATATAAAATTTTCAAACAAAACTTTTGACTTAATTTACACATTTATGTAGGAGAACCTGGGGTAAAGTGGGACACATTTAAATAACTTTTATTTTCTTTTGAAAGCTCTATTCCATAGACTGATTTATGTTCTAACTTTTTACATTAACAAAATACCTGACTTTTATTTGATTTTTAATTGATTTGAGCGATGTTTCAAAACAGCTAAATTTTGGACTTTTGAAAAATGTTGGGGTAAAGCAGTAAATTTCAAAATTTTTACCAAAATGATATTTTAGTTATTTTTTTGATGTCTTGTTTTTTTTCATAAGAAATTCATAAATATTAATGATAAAAACATTAAAATAATTTCAACAAACATTGCATAAATTACGTTTCCCACTTTACCCTAGAAAGTGTTTTCCATGTTCTAACTTTTTACATTAACAAAATAACTGACTTTTATTTGATTTTTAATTAATTTTGAGCGTTGTTTCAAAGCAGCTAAATTTCGGACTTGTTGAAAAATTTTGGGGTAAAGTGGTAAATTTCAAAATTTTTGTCAAAATGATATTTTAGTCATTTGTTTTTATGTCTTGTTTTTTTTTTCATAAGAAATTCATATATATTGATGATAAAAACATTACAATAATTTCAACAAACATTGCATAAATTACGTTTCCCACTTTACCCTAGAAAGTGTTTTCCACTTTACCCCAATATCACAATTGATTTTTTGTTTTATTTAAATTTATTTTTCTATCGTTCTTATCAGGTCACCCTGTATATTTCTAATAAATATCATTCACACTTTACTTTAAAATATAAATGAGAAATAAAATTAAAACAACACATAATTTATGCAAGTTGACTTGCGGATTTTTTTTTTAACTTTATTCAAATTTTTTTGTTTAATGGTTACCAGTTTTTCTCTCTAATTAATTAAACTCTTTAATAATAAATAAAAATATGTTTTGCAATTTTACACATTTTGCGTGTGTGATGGCTTTTGTAACAAGTTCAGATTTTTTAAAAATTAATTAAAAATAGTTTAAACAAAATTGACAAAACTCGCGTGGGTACGCGTGTACAATGCGTTTGACATCAATAATTAATAAGGATTTAAATTAATAACAAGAAAAAAAACAAGTTATATTTTTTATAATAGAATTTCACAAAAAGTACTCTTTTTTATATAAATAGCAAATATTATTAATATTATTTTATGATGTTTTAATAGAAATTGTGTAGGTTTTTAATTATTTCATTTTAATTTTTTTAATTACGCTACTTTAAAACACTTGAATGCGATGATTTTCACGATCGCACACCAAAATATTGCCATTCGACATAATGGCCACACCTTCGAGACCCTTGAACTCCGAATCGCCGGAACCCCAGGAGCCGAAAGTCTTTAGAAAACTGCCGTCGGGATTGAATATTTGTATGCGATTGTTGCCAGAGTCGGCAACGAAGATGTAACCCTGATCATCGACGGCAACGCCACTGTAAAAATTGAAAAATATAATATTTTTATTATTATTTAATAAATAAAATTAAAATGATATTTACCGCGGAAATTTAAATTGTCCATCATCAGAACCTTCGCCGCCAAATGTCGACAAAACTTTGCCATTAACATCGAATATCTGTGAAAAAGAATGAAAAATAGTTTAGAAAGTTATATAAATTGAAATTTGTGACAGTTTATATCACCTGTATTCTATGGTTATTCGAATCGGAGACGATTACGCGATTCGTATTCGACACGGCAATATAGTGCGGATGCTCAAGTTGTCCTTCGCCACGTCCGCAGGAGCCAAATTTACCAACGAACGAACCATCCGATTGGAAAACCTATCAATGTAGAAAAAATCCATATTCAGTTGGGGGGACTTTAAAGCGCCATTTAAAGCACGCATAATGCATTAAAATAAACCTAAGGTTGCAAATTAAAACCAAAGGTTTTTATCAATGCAACCTACTCACCTGTACTCTGTGGTTTTCTTTGTCGCACACATAGATGAAGCCGAGCGCATCGGTGGTCACGCCCCAAGGATAATTGAATTTGCCATCGGCGGTGCCCTGTGAGCCAAAGGCGCGCAGAAAACGTCCTTGCGGATCGAGTACTTGAATGCGATGATTATATCTGTGATACAATGCAATTAAATTGTGGTATTTCAATGACAAATTAATTAATTAATGATGTGAAATAATTGTAGGATTAATAACTAAAAATATTTGTGGGTGGCATAATTGCAATTTAAATTCATTTTACATAAATTTAAATAGCTAGAAAATGTTTTTTATTTGTTTTACATAAAATACTCCTTTTAATATAGATATTAATACAGATATTTAAAATTTAAATCATTTTTAATTCGTTGAATATAAATTAAATGCAATGCATAAAATTAAAAAGTTTTCCAAGAAATTTTGTATTACTTCAGAAATGTTACAATTAAACTGCTATATTTTTGGGTAAAAGTAACATTACATAAAACTTTTTCTTTCTATTTATCTATTACGCATTAAATATTATTTCTATCGAAGTATCGCCTACATACGCGCTACATACTCAAATTACATGCAGCTAGAGTTGCCATAGTTCCTTATTTAATTAGTATAATAATTGTTTGATATGAAAGTATTCAAAAATATTTAGTTTTGAATTATTTTCGAAATTTACATAAGCATTTTGTAGTTATCTAATTGAAAATATTTTATTAAATAAATCTTTTACATGCAACATATACAGGGTGTTTGGTCGATGTCAATAATTCATAAGGTCATTCTCTGACTCAAAAAATAAGAAAATATTAAATAAAAAATGTCTAATGTTGCACCCAGTTTAAGTTACAGGGTGTTTAAGAAATGCATATTACTGACATAACCTAGTCATGAAAATTGGTTATCAAGTAAAATCTGTAAGTAAATGAATATACATTTTTTATTCGTCTCTTAGACAATTAAATTACCTTTCCCATGGTGTATCACACCTTCAAACCGAATGAATTCTTTATTTTTAAAAGGTACGTAAAATTAAAATTTACAAAAATAAAAATACAAATTTTGACTTTGGCATTGATTTTCTCAAAATATTGTTATGGATCCCCCATTTTTTTTCTAAGTTATAATAGACCAGTTCATTCCCAGTACTTTCTAACCAATTACAGTGATTTTAACCTGGTAGGTTATCCTGCAGAAATAATTAAATAATGGCAGGTGCTGTGATTTGGTGGTTAAAATCAAAAAAAAAATAGAAATAATCGAGAAATAATTTTAAACATTTATTAAAATTATAATCCTTATCATATTATTTCACAGTACATAATTTCTGATCATATTTCCAAATGTAATATTTTTTTCTTTTATTTCTACCACCAAATCACAAGATCCGCCACTGTTAAATATTTCTGCAGCATTTCTTACCAGGTTAAAATCACTCTGATTAGTAATAAAATACTGAAAATGAACTGGTTTATCATTATAAATTACGAAAATGTGGTGATTTGTAACGAAATATTGAGAAAATCAATGACAAAGTCAAAAATAATATTTTTATTTTTGTAAATTTCAATTTTACGTACGTTTAAAATGAGGAAAAAAATCATGGGATTCGAAGAAGTGATATACCACTGAATAGGAAATTAAATTGCCTAAAACTAAAATAAAAAATTGATAAACATTTATCTACAAATTACATTTTATAACCAATTTTCTTGATTAGGTTGTGTAAGTAATATGCATTTATTAAACACCCTGTATCTTAAACTGGGTGCAAAACTAGACATTTTCTTTTTTTTTTTAATCGCAGAATTACCTCCCGAATTATTGTCATCGATGAACAAAACACCCCATATATAAAAAATACAAAAAATCCATTTAGTTCCCAGTTATATGAATTCTGATTCTTTTTAAATTCATCTAATCATTAAGTCTATATGCACAAATACGTAAGAAACCTTGGGTAAAGTGGAACAAAGTGTAATGTGGGAAATTGCAATTTTTATACCCTACACCTATGAGGTACAGGGTATATTAACTTTGTGCATATATTGTAACGCCCCTTAGGAGGCGTGTCCGGTATGGAAAAGTATATATATTCTTGATCAGCATCACTACCCGAGTCCGTTTAGCCATGTCCGTCTGTCTGTCTGTCCGTCTTGCTGTCTTGCTGTCTTGCTGTCTTGCTGTCCGAATACAGAATAACTTGAGAAATACTGATCAGAATGCGATGAAATTTTGTCTCAATATATTTTATCCAAAAGTAGGAACTGAGTTTGAAAATGAGCCAAATCGGTCAACGGACACGCCCACCTCCCATACAAGTCACTTTTTTATAACTCTTTCGGAACTAATAACTCGAAAAGTATTCAAGGTATAGTTATAAAATTTAAAAGGTATTGTTAAAATTCACCTAAAAATATGTGGTACAAAAATGGGCGTGATCCGCCCACTTTTTTTTTCATTATTCCCCGGGTTTTCATAGTGGAAATTTGATCCGTAAATTATTAAAATCAAATCTATGAAATATTAGCCTTTCAAAATTTTAAATATAGGCGTGGTCCGCTCAATTATATTTTTCAATTTTTTTTTTAGTTGTTTATACTTTTATATAATTTTTTTTAATTTATGGGGATATAAGACGTTAATTTCTGATATATGAATAATATTCTGAGGGTGGGGAGGTTCAGCATAATTAAAAGGTATGCAATTAAATATCCCACATTAATATCCCCACCAAAGGTGTAGGGTATTCCATAGTCGGGCCCGACCGACTATAAAAATCCGCCCCATGTGACCGAACTTACCCATGTGACCTAACTTTCCCAACTCGTTTGAAATGTTTTTGCATTTTTAGGACAAAAAAAAATAACAGGCAAATGTTTTTTTTTTTTGAATATCTACTAAGATCCACAGCACTCAGACAGACTATATCCATTGTACTGTGAAATCTATTCCCTACAATTTTGTGGTTAATATCACCACGAGCGCCCATGCCCAAGCCGGGATTCGAACCCGAGACCTTCAGAATGCAAGTCCAGCGCGCTACCTCTGGACTGCTGAGACCGGCAAATGTTACTTAATATCACCTTTTTGATCTATTTATCATCAACGTTTTTAACAAATTTACACCTTCTTATTGCATTTCGGGGACCCAAGGGAAAAACTACTGTCAAAACGGATAGACGCTTGGACGATTTTAATTAAATAGAAACATTTAAAATTATTAAAATTATTATTGCATTTCGTCGTTGTAGAACGAAAAGTCACCAAATACATTTTCAAAATGCCAAATATTCTTTCACAAAAATCTTTATAAATCTGTCAATTTTTAAACGATGATCTCAATTTTTTTACTACATAGTTCATTTTTCAACTTTAAAAAGCCTTAACTACTTTTTATAATATTAATCAACAAACTCGAAAATATAGTTTTTTCATATACCCTGAATATATTTATATATTGTATGCTGTAAATAAATTTCATTTTTATACAGAAATGACAACTTATTGGCCTGTTGGTAAAATTTTAACATTTCCCACTATATCCCAACATTTTTTGCAATTTAGCCGTTTTGAAAAATCGCCCAAAAATCAATAAAAAGACATATAAATTGTATTCTGTTAATCCAAAAAGTTAGATCACGAAGCACTCTATGTAATAGACCCTACAAAAGAATAAAATAAGTTTAAAAGTCCTTTTTTTGAGGCAGATCAAAAGGTGTCCCACTAATGCCCGTAACTTTAACGAATAGATATCTACTGGTGCTTACATAGAAAAATTCTTCAATATGATGAATTTATTCATAAATATTATGAATTTTTTCACCAACTACCAGATTCATCATATTGATACCATCGTTCATTAAATGACATATTAATGAATGTATTCATTATATATATGAACAAAATATTCAATACAATGAATTTGAAAAAACATTTTTTTTATTACATAATTTGAAAAAAAGTGTAAACATTTTATTTAAAAATTAACAGTAAAAAAATTTACAAAAAAATTATTGTTCCAAAAAAAAATATAAAAAAAAAATTTCGAGAAAAAAATCTTCGAAAAAAAAAATTGTTCAAAAAAAAAAATTTGTTAAAAAAAAAAGGTTTCGAAAAAAAAATTTGTTTGAAAAAAACATTTTTTTTCAAAAATATATTTTTTATAAATATAACTTTTTATTAACAAAAAGTTGTAATTATAATAAATATATTATAAAACATTTTACTAATTTATGCATGTCGAGCAAGCATTATATAAGAAATAACACACAAGAACTAATTGATAATTGAGAAGTACGGCAAAACATAAACGATAAAAAAAATATGTTGTAGAAATTTGGTTTAATGAACAGCGTTCTTCAATATGATGAACATATATGTTTTATTTTATATTTTGGTTCATTAATATGATGAAACGTATTCTTCACATGCAGTTCATCATATTGAAGAACACTTTTTCGACAGTTACCAAGCGTTCATCATATTTATGATAGCATTCATAACATTGATGGCGTTAGTTATTAATATTATGAATGGCTCTTCAATACAATGAATCCTGGTTTGAAGAACGGAATTCATCAATATGATGTACATTTTTTTTTCTACCGTGTAAGCAAAATTTCGTAACTTCAACGCATAGTTAAGGAGTAAAAACACCGGATAGATATCTTTTAGTTACGAATACCAATAGATATCTACTCGTTAAAGTTATGGGCATAAAGCCCAGGTTTCCTTAAATTAAATATATAATCTAATTTTTTTATAATCTAATTTTAAATTACGAATTGTCTCTACATTTTACAAGCACTTTACAAGATCCGATATACCTTTGATTACACAGCACAACAACAAAATATTTTCCACGATCTTAGTATGATTTTCCGATGGACTTGAAGATACTAATTACGACCTCATACAAAGTTTTTTGATATTGCCTCAAGTTTTTCAGTTTTGACGTACGTGTTTTTTTACATATTTTTGACTTTAACTTTTTACTGACTTGAGTTTTCAATCTGCACCCAGAAAAAAATACTATATAAATAATAGTTTTTTAACTATTAAAAATAGTCAATAGCATAAATTATTATTTTAATCGAAAAATACCATTAAATACTATAAATACCATGAAAATGCCATTGAGTTAATATGAAAAGCTTTATTTTTTGTATACTATTAAATCAATAATTGTCCTATTGACCAATTTTATTGGCATTTGAGAGATTTTCTTTTGTATTACATTGTGAGATGATTTCTTTTGTATTACATTGTGAGTATTTCAGCTCATATTTTGAAATTAACTACATACATTTCGAATTGATCTGACCATAGTTATGACTAGTCTAACGCAATAAAATTTAAATTTAAAGGAGTGGTGTAACTTAGGTTTTATACGTTTTTTAAGTAACTCAAGTCAGATCTTATAATAAAAAAACCTATCAGAAAAAATTAAACGCAAAGTAAAAACCAAATAAAACGGATTACAGAATTTTTTTACGAATTCTAGACAGGTAATATATTTCGTGGTTAGTCCGTTGGACTGCGAGCCGAAAGGTCCCCGGTTCAAGCCTGGACTGGGGCTAACAACATCTTTTCATAGAAACATTTTTCTATACCACGCTACCTCTCGTCAGTAAATGGCAAACCTACGAGAGAAAAACCAGTGCCTATGAAAAGCTCTCACCCGCCGTTCGGATTCGGCAATAAACTGTAAGTCCCACCACTTTGAGTACAAATATAACACGCACAGCTCAAAATAGTGAGAGAAGTTCTATACAGGACTGTAGCGCCAAACTATAATAAATAAAATAAAAATATTTGGATTCTCCATTTCTTATTTTCCATATTTCAAGCAGGGACCACAAAGAACCGGAATTTAAAATCGGAATCTATCTATATCTATATTTGTGGTTGACATCGATATCTGAACGGAAACCGCTATTTTAAAAATCTTGGAACCAGAACCGAAATCGAAACCCTTATTCCAAAAGGTTTTAGTCCCTGATGTCGAGATTCTATATAGATTTCCGTTCTTAGTGAAGAATCGATTAATTCTACATATCAATGTATATTTCCTTCATGTTTTTAAATAGGCCAGATTAAGTTTCTCAATTTTTACATGGGTAACGTTTTAGGTTTATTTCTTCACTAAAGTTTAATATCACTTTAATGAAATGTTCAGGTTCGAAGTTATGACTCTGTTTTGATTTCGATATTTGTATATCCATATTTTTAATGTTTTGAATACGATTTTTAAAAGTTTAGGATTATTCCTTCATTTTAGTTTTATAAGTTTTATAAGAAAAACTTTCCAGTTCCAAGTTAGGTTTCGGTTGTAATTTTTATTTCAATATTAATTTAACTCTATTTTAATGTAAATATTAAAACTTTATTTTTTTTTCTAGTAAATATTCGATAATTTGATATGCGTTTTGTTGTTGAATTAAGTTTAATTCTAGTTAAACGCCAACTATTTGGCAACCCTATTTTCAAAAATCACCCCATTTTGTATAGCACACGTTCGCATATTATTAACGTTGATCCGCTTATCGTTTCTAATTAAAATTCTAATTCGATTTCGCAGCAACTTAGCGCCTCTTAGCGTAGTTGTTACGTCTCAAGTTTATTCACTTTTGCACTGCTTAATTAAATACTTTTCCAAGTCAATTATACGCCTGACTGGCGCTTCGACATTTTCTACTCCACAAACAAAAAAACGGAAAATAATCTGCAACCCACAATCAAAATCATTCATCCGGACCACAGAAACACACAAAAAGACTCACCTATCGGCTATGATGTATTGTCCGATGCGATTGACCGCCACACCGGCGAGACAATCGAATTCGCCCTCGCCGTTGCCATACTCGCCAAACTCCTTGACGAATATGCCGTTCGAGTCGAAGACCTGCACACGATGATTGGACGAGTCCGCAACGACGATGCTATTGTCGGGACCGACCGCCAGACCACGTGGCCATGTAAAGGATCCGGGCTCGCTCCCCCGGCCCCCCAGTTGGAACAGCTGTTGACGCTTTCGCAGATATAATTGTTTAGGGGAAGTACCTGCTACTCCTGTTATACCTGCTGCTGCTGCTACCGTAGGGGAGGTAGGGGAGCCTAGCCCGTTTTTTGACCCGTCATCATCGGACGAAGCAATCTCGTTGGCCTGCCGCAACGGCAGCCCCAAACTGAGGCGACGCGACACATCCGATGCATTGCGACTGCTGCTCGCACCCGAGGTGGAGGGCATCGCCGACGATGTACTGCTGGCCGAATCTTTAGAGCTCTTATTGCCGTATTTGTTCTTTAGATAACGTGCCCATGAGCTGAGCGCTTCGCCGTCCTTGCTGTCAGCATTACCGCTGCTGCTAGCGGCGGCTGCATTGCTGCGCGATGATGTCGCGTTGCGATCAGTGATGGGCGAATTGTCGCGCGACTTGAGGGCATGCGATGAACGGCTACGTGCAAGATCGGAGCCGCTGTAGCCAGAGCTGCCGTATCTGAAAATTAGAGAGAAATTGAAGAAAATGTGAACGTTTTACGCATAGCAAAAGTTTGTGATGATGATTATGGAAATGTTGGTATATTCGAATTTTGTGCAGAAGAGAAAAATAAAATAATGAATTATGAATTATTATGAATAATTCATAATTAGTATCAATAATTCATAATAAGTATGAACAATTCATAAGAAGTATGAATAATTTATAAGAAGAATGAATAATTCATAAGAAAAATGAATAATTCATAAGTATGCATAATTCATAAGAAGTATGAATAATTCATAATCAGTATGAATAATTCATAATCAGTATGAATAATTCATAATCAGTATGAATAATTCATAATCAGTATGAATAATTCATAAGAAGTATGAATAATTCATAATCAGTATGAGTAATTCATAATCAGTATCAATAATTCATAAGAAGTATGTATAATTCATAAGAAGTATGAATAATTCATAATAAGTATGAATAATTCATATTATTTATAAATACTTCATCATTATAATGAACGATTCATAATAATTATGAATACTTCATATTAATTATGTATTATTCATAATAATTATGTATTATTCATAATAATTATGTATTATTCATAATAATTATAAATAATTCATAATAATTATGAATAATATATATAATATATATTAATAATATAATATATATAATATATAATATAATAATATATATAATATATAATATGCATATGGCAGATGGTTTAAATTAGATCTTTTCTATCCGTCTTCCATTTATTTAAAATGTAATCGTAAAATATGCATTATTCTTCAATTTAAAATCCGTGGGAATGTATCATCGATTTTATGAACGACGTATTTGATTAAACATTTTGTTTTTACTAATGAACATAATAAAATTTAAAATTTTGTTATTTGAATTATTAATGAATATTATGAATTTATTCATTAATATTATGAATATATACATAAATGTAATGAATTGCTTCATTAATGTAATGAATTGCTTCATTAATTTAATGAATTTCTTTCATTAATATGATGAATTTCTTACCAATGTATAATCGTTATTTAATATAAATTGAACTAAAAAGTTTTATCTATTTTTTTCAAATATTTTATAAAAATCTACCAATTAACAAAAAAAAAAAATCTACAATGATGCATGAAAATTGAATGAAATTTTTTATGATAAATAATTTACATCATTTTAAAAATATTTGTTAATTTATTAATTCAAATAATAACACTTAATAGACGCGAATTTATATTGTTTAAAATTAATTAAAAATATTTTAATAATAGAATTGAAATAAAATTTATTTTAAATCAAGATTAAACAAACAACGCATTAGTACAACGGAACGCAACGGTAAGCGGAACGGAACGGAACACAACGTTAAGGAATTCTGTTTAAACAAATAAAACAATAATTTAGAAATACAGACGAAATACAATGAAAGCGACGACAATGCAATGAATATAATTTTGGGTTCAAATAATAGGAATTGATTTAAAAGCGATTTTCTAAAGTAGTTTTCTTCGTAATTTTGATCAAAATTTAGTTAATTTAAAATTTTTATTTTTTTTATTTTTACAAAATGTTTTTTTTTTTTATTAAAATTCGCACCTTGAAGCTAAATAAGCGGATGGTGAAGCGGTTGTTGGCGACACCGGCTCGTCCAGGTCGTCATCATCGTTGCCGAGCGCATGCGACGACCGACTTCTGGCCAGACGCGTGCGTCGCTCCTTCATGGCCAGATAGCGTGAGCGTCCGGTGCCGTAGCGTGAGTCCGAGTCGTCTCCGGTGCCGTTTGCATCATCATCAAAGGAGGCGGTGGGCGTGGACAGCGATGGTTGTGCAACAATAGCGCTGCTCTTGCTTTTATTTAGAAAGCGACTTGTGTAGCTGGAAAATTATTATCGATTTCGATTTTGTTGATAGGTACTAATTTTAGGCATTTTTTGTTTTTAAAAGACTATTAGCATTTTTTTTAATTTTTGGAACTATGATTTAGTTATAAAAGCTAAGTGGTTAAAGAAAGCATTAAAGGGTTTTTAAAATTGATTATTTGCAAAACTTTAGTAAAACTTGAAAATATTTAAATTTTATTTAGCGGCTTTTTCACAATATGCAGTTGAGTGTTCCAATTCCATAGATACTAGGGTTAACTATCAGTTAAACTGGCTGTTAGTGCCTAACCAAATGGCTCATAAACTTACATTCAGATTGGAAATGACTTTAAAAACGTAGTTAACATTTTAATTTCTATATTTCTAACTTTCCAATAGACTAAGAACGGTTTAAACAGTAAATATTAATTTAACTGACAGTTAACCAAAGATTATATTGAATTGAAACACTTTCCCTAGTAGACATTGTCTAGGATTATGATCGGAAACTGATCATTATATTTTTAACTTGTCATAACCCGACCAGTACCATGACAAACATGACTTGATCCTGCTCATTTCTTTTCTAATAGGGTAAATTTCTACTAGGGTAACTGTATTTTTTTTAAACGGCACTAAAAACATCAATTTAAATCTGACCTCGTATCAAAAAAAAAAGAATTTTGATGAATCATTTAAATGAACAACAAATTACAACCAATAATTTTTCACATTTATTTAAATATTTACGCACAGATAATAACAAAAATTAATAATTATATTTTTTTATTAGAGCACATGCATTTTTAATAAAGTCGTTATTTATTCAATGTAAAACAAAAACAATTTATGTCTGTCTGTGTACGTGTCTATGTAATGCATTTTAATAATGTAAATTTAATGTAATAAAAAATTAACATGTTTATTGTATAAAATCCTGTTTAAAATTACGCAATGAAAAGGTTTTTTTTTGAAACTATCCAATGTCGACGTAAATACAGCAATCAAAATTAAACACAATCAAATCAAACACATTCGGTAAAAATGTTATTTGCGTCCAAAAATATACCAATAAATGATTTTGCTTAAGCAGCAAATTATTTAATTGGTATGGTCGAAGTTTTAAAAGTATTTTTAAATTTTCACAGTATATTTATAATTCTTTTTTAGTTAATTAAAAAAGAACATTATAAAGTCTAGTGAAAGTATATAACAAAAATACTTTTCAGATGATGAAGCATAAAATTAAATATGCAACTATTGACATCATCAATATAATATGATCAAACTCTATAAGTGTTTCTTTTGACATGAACCAAATGTGAACTGTAATACGCGCTAACTAAAAATTCTAATTCAAAGCGAATTCCACCAAATTCACCAGCGCAGTAAGTGAGTACACGCACACAACCACGCACTGCTATAGTAAGCACGCACTGCTAGAACATCAACGCGGTAGGCGAATACACATAGCTTTTGGCTGCAAATGCGATTGCTAATATGAAAAGTGTGTACGCTAATACAATTAATAATTTAGTTGGCGCAGTTTTAGCAAATATTTTATTGTGTTGATGTAACTTTTTGGCTATATTTACGATTTTCTTTTTCTGTGTATATGTCAAAGTAGTCGCGGTAGCTCAGTTGTTAGTGCGTTGGACTGCGAGCCGAAAGGTCCCCGGTTCAAGCCTGGACTGGGGCTAACAACATCTTTTCATAGAAACATTTTTCTATACCGCGCTACCTCTCGGCAGTAAATTGCAAACTTACGAGAGTAAAACTTTGCCTATGAAAAGCTTTCACCCGCCGTTCGGATTCGGCAATGTACTGTAGGTCCCACCACTTTGAGTACAAATATAACACGCACAGCTCAAAATGGTGAGAGAGCTCGGCGTAAGTTCGTATAGGACTGTAGTGCCAAACTATTATTATTATTATAATTATATGTCAAATTTACTACAAATATTTATAGCATTTGATACTTAAATTTAGCTGTCATATGGCCCTACCTCGGTAGTGGAAACAATAGATTTATCAAATTGGGGAACGCACTAAAACTAAAAAGTATGCGACAAGGGGTACTGGAAATTCTTAGATGTAATGACGGATATACTTGAGAGCGTCTAGAAAAGGGCTCAAAATAAATACGCAAATGTTTAGAACATAAAGTGACTTCTTCGATTTACACTTCTAAAATCACCTTGCTCGGACAGGCCTTCTATAACTCCATAAAAGAAGTGCCGAAGACGGTGTTGGGTAAATCTCGAAATTTGATCTCAACGAAAATCATTATGAAAGATCGTTGTACTCAACAAAACGAGAAAATAATTTTGTCATTCATCAATATAATAAATTTATTCATAAATATTATGAATTTTTTTCATTAACTACCAGATTCATCATATTGAAACCACCGTTCATTAAATGATATATTGATGAATACATTCATTTATATATATATATATGAAATTGTTCGTACTATCGGACATCATAGTAAGGAACGAAATATTCAATACATTTGAATTTGAATCGTCATATTGATGAATTTGTTCATAATACTTATGAATATAATATTCAATATAATGATTATTGTTGAACTAATATTTTTTTTTTCAAAATAAATTAATTGATGGAATTTTTTTACGAATTTAAAAAAAAATATTTTTTATTTTTATTAATTTTAAATTTTTATAAAAAAAAAAACAGAAAAAAAATGGAAAAAAAAATTGTCCGCAGAAATATTTTTTTCGAAATTTTTTTTTTTTTAGAATAAAAAAAAATTCTTTAAAAAAATATATATATATATTTTTATTAGTATACATTTTTATTAATAAAATGATGTAATTATAAATAAATATATTATAAAATATGTTACTAATTTATGTCGAGCAAGCATTATATAAGAAAAAACGTACAAGAACTACTTGCGAACTGAGAAGTGCGGCAAAAAATGAACCAAAAATAAATATTTTATTGAAATTTGGTTTAATGAACAGCATTCTGCAATATGAAGTTAAATAAATATTTTTATTGAAATTTGGTTTAATGAATAGCATTCTTCAATATGAAGTAAAATATGTTGAATTTTATGTTCTTGTTCATTAATATGATGAAACGTATTCTTCGCAAACAATTCATCATATTGCACAACACTTTTTCGACAGTTAGCAAGCGTTCATAATATTTATGATCGCATTCATAACAGTGATGTCGATAGTCATTAATATTATGAATGGTTCTTCAATACAAAAGTAACATTTAAATAGGACTAAACAATTGCAAAAAATTAGAGAATTCTATACGGTATATCAATAGATATAAATTAAATAGTCGTCGTTCCGGACGGGACAATAACTGAAGTGCATGTCGAGGAAATCATGGTTTGAAGAACGAAATTCTCTGTGTAGACATCTCATATATCAATTCTATACACACAAAAAACAAATTTCACCAACTACCAGTATTCATCATATTGATGATTTCATTCATAGAACTAAAATCGTATTTTTTCAGTGTTTTTCGTTTTTTATATATTTTATATCATCAAATTTCAAACAAAAATTGGTATCCATTTACACATTTACGTATTTATAATTCTTATAAGATTTATGATATTTAAATTAATATGGTTTGAAGAACAAAATTCATCAATATGATGTTCCCTTTTTCATTAATATGATGAAATGGAGGCTTCGAATAATTAGCAATTAAATATTATAAATCATTTATGTATTATAAATACATAAATGTGTAAATGGAGACTAATTTGTGTTTGAAATTTGATGTTAAAAAAAATATTGAAAATGAAAAACATTTAAAAAATACGATTTTAATTCAATGAATGAATTCATCAATTTATTGAATCCAGGTAGTTGATGAAATTTTTGGTAAATTTTTGTGTGTGTATAATTCACGGTTGCTGATTTTAGCTGCATACTCGGTTTTTTTCTATTACGTAACGTTTTTAAGAAAATAGCTATCGAATTTTCAGGTTCTTTTCAGCCACGTTTTAGTATTAAAAAAATACCGTCCCTTGCACAATCAGTTTTTCAAAAAACTGTAAACGCAATTTTTCTCTCAATTTTCAAAACTAATTACAATATACCTATAAATACTATTATTCCGATAGGTTTTTAAGATATTGGAATGTAAACTCAAAAAATATTGATTTTTTTAGACTATTTTTGGACGAGTTTTTTTAACATTGTACATCATGATAAATAAGAAAATAATTTATGCTTATGAAGATCATAGTTCAAACTAACGATAAAAATTACTAAAATTTGTGTAACTATTATGTTTTTTTTTTAATATGCTCAATCAACACAGTTCCCCTTAAAACTGTTAAAATTTCAAAAACTTGTTCATTTTACATACAAATTATTCAAAATAGTATTTTTTTTACAAATTTTTCTCAAAAACGCCACGTAATAGGAAAAACTGTAAGAATAAACATTTTTTTGTTAATAATGTGGGATAAAAAATAGAGCCACAGCACTCAGACAGGGTTATATCCATTGTTCTGTGACCCAGTTCACGGAATAAACATACTTTAAATATGAATTAATGATATTTTCAGATGAGGGGCATTAGTATTTTTATTGAAAATTGTTTATATGAAAGAGTACCAAAATTAACTTCTCAGGGAATATTTTAAAAAGTGGAGCAATTACAAAAAAAGTTTGTACTTTTGGCAGTTAGTTTGGACTATGCTCTAGATAACCATACATCATTGTTTTGTTTATCATTAAATCCGAAATAATAAAAAAATATTGTCAAAAAAAAAACAAAACTTTCCGAGTTTAGATTCAATTATCTTAAAAACGTATTGAAATATTAGGATTCAATGATATATTAAAATTAGTCTAGACAATAAAAAGAAAAAATGCGTTCAAGTTTTTCGATTAAACTATTTTTCCATGGAATTATATTTTTTATTCTAAGTAGTGGTTGAAAATGACTTAAAAATACTATTGTAATTTTCTCAAAAACGTTACATAACAAGAAAAAACTGAGTATGCAGTCAAACTCTGCACCAGCGAATTATATAGAATTGATGTATGGAATGCCCATGTCAAAAATCGTGTTGGGTAGTGTCTTTAATATTCGCCTGAACAGAGAGTAGTGGACCAAGTTGGTATATGTGAGGCATTCGGCGCCACCCTAACCTAATCTTACCTAAATATCAATTATATAAAAATCCATTTCATTTGCAATTTTTAATTATCTTTATCTAATTATAAATTTTCTTGACAATATTACATATCACACATCTGAATCGTTGTTTCTTATGGACGCCACAAAGTTAATAAATGGTATATTCTATACGAAGTGCTGATCTAATAACATACTACAGACACTAATTTGCTAATTTACAAAATGTACTCATTTCTTTGGCATTTATTATAGACAAAATTAAAATCAAAACTACTTAGTAGTTTCCAAGAACCAAAAACGAAATATTAAATTTTGAAATTAAACAACATTTTCATAGAATTCTCCGTTAAAATGCTATAGAGGGGGAATGCATTAAATTGAGTTTGCATTTGCGTCAGTCTGTTCAAAATTTATCGCTTATTGTGGGCACAGAAAGAGGATGATGACGTGGTCCATTTTAAACAGAATATGCAATAAATTTATCAATATTGTCTATGAATAGAACGACGGGTCAAGTATAGAATTGTGTGCATTTATTTATTTATATTTCTTATTTTAGTTCTCATTGATCTCCAGTATCTGCTATTGCGTTGTTGGCAAAAATTTATTTGTATATTTTTGGCAAAAATTTATTATTTTCTTGGTGTAAATTTATGAGAAATGACAAAACGTTGGTTGGCAGCGGCCGAATTTTATAGGTAACCCTACTGGTTCATGGTCAAATAATAGCGTTCATTGTGAGCTCTTTTTTTGTCTTTTTATCTTAATATTTATTTGAATAGCTATTATACATTTGTTTAAGAAACGGTTTTTGTAATTTTTGGGTTGCTTTATTTGTTTTGCACTTTTTCGGTAAATTTTTAAAACTTTTTTTTATATTTTATATTGTATTTTTTTGTATTATGGGGTAGTACAGCTTTCATTGGTGTGACCTTTATTTAAATATTTTCTGCATTAATTAGACCTACGTGAGGCACTTCTACTAAAGGGCTTTGTATACCACACTTTTATCTAACAATCATCATACTTATTATATATTTTTTCCGCTGTTTTCTTTTCTCAGTTCGCACTTGTAAACACGCCGCAATTAAATAATTAACGCAATATGCCTTTTGCTTTAGTTGCAAGACAAGAAATGACGTCCCTGAAGTTTTTGCGCCGTTAATTGTTTGTTTTGTTTTTATGCAAAAAGTTTATTTATTTTACTTTTATTATTAGCATTTTATTTGGTAATATTTTTGCAAATTTCTGTTTGTTTTGGCGGCGTCAATTTTACTTGACGACGTGACTAATTAATTAGTTAACTACGCAACATATTGAATTGATGATGTCGCAAATATTGTTGCCCATTAAGAAATTATTAAGAAAAACACATTATTTTTGTCAATTGCAAATAACGTAGATGTTATTTTCTTAACTTGTGAAATCCTTTGAATAAGAATTTTATGTTTATATTTATAAAATATTAATCAGGCGTAACTTTTACACATTAATATAGTTTTTAAATGTAAATCAAATACGTATTTATTTGAAAGACATTTTCTTTTAAACAAAATAGTGGCACATTGAACAGCTCTCGATCGAATTTCGAATCAATTTCATATACATTTTTTAAATAAACGATTTCAATTCGATACTTCAATACAAAACAATGTTTTTATATGAATTCAAATACATATTGCAGTAAAAATAAATACAGAATATGGAAAAAGAAATGCATATTTTGTATTTTTTTACATTTTTATGATGTTAAAAAAAATGCAGATACACAGATAAAAAAATCATAATTATGATGAATTTATTCATAATTATTATGAATTTTTTCACCAACTACCAGATTCATTATTTTGAAACCACCGTTCATTAAATGACTTATTGATGAATGCATTCATTACCCTAGTAGAAATTTTGGTAGGGCCATGGTCATGAAGTGATCATGTCATTATTTGAGATGATAGGGATATGACGAGGCCCATAATGTCCTTGTAACGCAGTGTCCCTATCATGTACTGACCTCAGGCCATGATCATGTACTGATCGGACAATTCCGAGTAATATTTACTCGACAATTGCCTTGTCTGAGCACGAGCATAATAGGCTTTCTCTCATTAATCTCGATCATTGCCTGATACTAATTTCGTTATGAGGAACAAATAATGTAGCTATGATCGGGAACATTGACTGTTAAGATAATGTAAACCCTGCTATGGTAAGCATGATAAGGGCATGCAAAGGCAATGATCATATTTTCTCTAATAGGGCTTCCCAACGAAAACCCGATCATTTCCCGATGGCGCATCGGGCAAATTTCTACTAGGGTATATATATTAACTTTTTATAGTGAAGAACGAAATATTCAATACAATGAATTTCAAACGTTATATTGATGAATTTTTCATAATATTTATCAATATGATAAATATTGTTGAACTAATATTTTTTTTTTCAAAATAAATGAATTGATGGACATTTTTTTACGAATTTTTTTGAAAATAATTCGAAAAAAAAGTGTTGTTGTAAAAATTGTATTTAAAAACATCAGAAAAAAAAATAAAAAAAAATTATTTTTCAAAACAAAAAATTATTCGAAAAAAAAATATTTGGAAAAAAATAATTTACGAAAATAATTTTGTTTTTTTTTCAAAAATAAATTTTTCAAACAATTTCTTTTTTTGTAAATATATTTTTTTATAAATAGAACTTTTTATTAATAAAAAGTTATAATTATAAATAAATATATTATAAAACGTTTTACTAAATTATGCATGTCGAGCAATCATGATATAAGAAATAACACCCAAGAACTAATTGAGAACTGAGAAGTACACACAAAAAAATATGACCAAAAATATGACCAAAAATATCACCAAAAATTTCACCAACCACCAGTATTCATCATATTGATGATTTCAGACATTGAACTAACATCGTATTTTTTCAATGTTTTTCACTTTTAATATTTTTTATAACATCAAATTTAAAAAAAAAATTGTCTACATTTACACATTTATGTATTTATAATTCGTATAAGATTTATGCTATTTAAATTAATGTGGTTTGATGAGCAAAATTCATCAATATGATGTACATTATTCATTAATATGATGAAATGGAGTCTTCGCATAATTAGCAATTAAATATTATAACTCGTATAAGAATTCTAAATACATAAATGTGTAAATGGAGACAAATTTGAGTTTGAATTTGATGTTAAAAAAATATTGAAAATGAAAAACATTTAAAACATACAATTTTAGTTCAATGAATGAAATCATCAATATGATGAATACTGGTAGTTGGAGAAATTTTTGGTGATATTATTTTGTGTGTACGGCAAAAAAGAAACAAAAAATAAATATTTTGATTGAAATTTTGTTTAATGAACAGCATTCTTCAATATGATGAACATATATGTTGTATTTTACATTTTGGTTCATTAATTTGATGAAACGTATTCATCACATACATTTCATCATATTGAAGAACACTTTTTCGACAGTTACCAAACGTTCATCATATTTATGATCGCTTTCAAACCATTGATGTCATTAGTCATTAATATTGTGAATGGTGCTTCAATACAATAAATCATGGTTTGAAGAATGGGATTCATCAATATGATGAACATTTTTTTTCTGTGTACATATTTCTGAAATGTTTATGTACAAAAACAGTACATTAATGTAGTTAAATTTATCATAATAAAATGAACTACATAAATGTAGAAAAAACAATTGTAATAGTTTTTGAAAATCAAATGCGTATTTATTTTATTTTTTCTCTTTCTTTTAAAAATGATACTTTTCCTTCAAGTGTATTAAAAATATTAGGACATATTACAGCTCTCGAATAAAATTTCAATACAATTTCAATACAATTTCATATAAATATTTTCAATAAACGATTTAAATTCGATATCTCAATATAAAACAATGTTTTCCAATTGAATTCAAACCGCTTAAATTCGTTTGGAACACATTTCTTTCTATAGAAACAAGGAACCGGAACCAGTACCGGGACTTTTCCGAATATTGGAACCGGAATCGAAACGATGGACCACAGAATTTTCATACAACGCCTATGGGAATACTATCAAAAGATGGAAGAGACCCGATTAAATACATTTAAATTAATAAATTTTAATAATCCGGATAGATTAGAAAGGTCCCGAAAATAATTAAACGAGATAAATCGTCGTTAAGTCCATTTTTCGAAAATATCGAGATGAGTATGCCACTATAATAAAAACGAACTCATCTTTACGTTGGAAAATTCCGCATAGTCCTACATCCTACCAAACCGACGATATTAAAAATGAAAAATCACTAACTCCAAATATTCAAAAATTCAGTTCAGTGAAAATAACTCAAGTCCACAATTAGCCCATAAAAAGTGGCCGATCAAATCTATTTTTGACTAAACTATAGAAGAAGTTCTACATGGACATTCCTAATCAAAAAATACTATAATAATGGTAATATTATAGTATAAGTCAAATTTATAAAAGTCTTAGTAATTTTTCACTGGTCGGCAATCGTGGAAATCTGAATAAAACGTTGCCGAGTCCACAAAAATGGTCGGATTTCAACGGATTAAATGATAGATATTATGCAGTTCTTTCATCTCCAATGCAAACTGAAATCCGATACAATTATTTGAATAAACTATAGCACAGTTACTGTTTATATGGGACTTAGTTATTTTTCACTGAACGATAAAGAAGACAATAACAAACTAATTTTTTTTTTTTGCATTTTGTAGCGGAATGTGTAGTCTATACTATAAGCTTAGCACTATTTGAAACCAAAAATATTCTGATTTGTTACGGTAATTTATATCTTTAAAAGCATTTATCTCAATACTCAATTTTTGGATTTAGTGACTTTTCACTGAACGACGACGAAATAGTCTTGGACTAAAATTTCTCTTTGTAGTATTGACTGCGATTTTTCAGGAATATTATATTTTAAGAAATGTATAGCAGGCTGTACAATTTTGTGGAATTTGAATGGCAGATTCACGGCATATTTTAGGGACAAGCAGTCAGTCAGCTAATGTTTAAATTAGGTCGAAAAAATGTTTCAAATGTTTCCCTACCAATAATGTAGCCCGGGGTAGTTAAATATGCCAATATATTTTTTAAAAACATTTCTAAAACGATTTTTTTGTTTATACACTCAAAATAATAATCGACGTAAATATAGCAACCGATATTAATTGCATTCATTAATGCATCCAGCATTGAAATTCACTAATTTAATGAAAACCTTTCTATTCTTCGTTAAATCAGCAATTCCGTTTGCTAATATGAATATGTATACGTCAATGCAGCAAATTATTTAATCGGCTAAATATTTTGCTGCATTGACGTACAAATAATCATATTAGCGAACGTAATTATATAACGAAAAAAAGCAAATATTTTCATTAAATTAGGGAAATTCATTGGTGGATTGATTAATGAATGCAATTAATATCGGTTGCTATATTTACGTCGATAATTTTTCTGTGTTATGGTTTCGTATTTGATTATAGTTTAAAAAAATTAACGTTATCAGGTTAAAATTGTGGTAAAAACTGATTTACTTTAAAAACCTTTTTTTTTCTCATGTTTTTTTTTATGTTCTAAATGTTCTAAAATTGATTTTCAATAGAAATACAATTATTTGAACCCAATTTAATTTCTTTCACAGAACAATAAAGTTTGTAACTTGATTGAAAAATTTATGTTACATTAAAAATCGAATTCAGAGAACGGACAAAAAAAAATAAAATTCGATAACATGAAAAAATAAATAACGATTTCAATTGAAAGTTTGCAAATGACGGAAAATTTCACAATTATATTGAAATATATTTTTATATTTTATTAAAAAAAAAACAGTTAAATGAGAAAACTTTCTAAATAACTTTTAAATGATTATATTGTATTTACAAATATCATTATGATGATGCATGATAAATAAGCGCTGAAGAACAAACAATCAAAAACACTCGAACTGTGAAACTCAAATAAATACAACATAATAAAAGTGTTTAGAGTTGACAGCACAAGTAGTCTATAGGATTTCGAAAAAGGTAAAGATTTAACAAAAAAAAAAGCGGCTTATTCAAATTCCCAGTAAGATGAGAAAATTTCACTGGAAATCTACAAAAAGTTTTACAAAGTCCAAAAGTATGCAATTTTCATTATTAAATAACCATTAATACTACTTTTAAAAAACACTCAGCACACAAGCCAAATAAATAACTTAGCTACAATTGTTGTAGTATCAAATGACAATAAGGAAAATAGGCTTAAATTAAAAAAGAAAAATAAAAGAAAACCTTATAAACAAATAAAACAAAAACGCCGAAGACGTGGGCTAATTACAAATGTTGCTAAATATTAGAAGCACAAAAAAAAGGTAAAATCTTAAAACGATTTGCATAGAAGAGCACTAAGGAATATCAACAACAGCAGTAGAAATGATTTTTGACCCAAACTTTTATTATAGCATTTTTTGTTTTACTTTTTGTGCAACTCTGAGTTTTTGACTTTTGTTATTTTCAATACAAAAAGTTAAATTAAGTTTTAATATTATTCGCATTTTGTTGGACATATCATTTATATTCTGGGTATTTGATATACCACCCCTTAGATACTATTTTAACTTTGAGTTTTATATGATTTTGTGTGAATTTTAATTTGTCTGCGTATAATTAATACAAGCTTAAATTTCTGCAGAATTACGTTAATGAAAAAATACATAACTGAAAATGTAGCTAATATTTCAAAAATATAACTTTGTCACAATCTTACGACGTAATGCCATGCAGCTGATGGTTTTTCGTGGTAGTGCGACTTATTAATACCATGAAATGTAAACCCATGAACTCTAAAGTGGTCCCTCTTGTTTGTTTTGTGGTTTAATCATTTGTGAATCGTTGAATGAGCTTAAAAAGTTAATACTAAATATTTTCTCCACTATATAAAGAAAATCTTTTATATAACTTTGGAGTATTGCAAAATTAAGTCACCCACTACTTTTTCTGATTATTTTTAAAAGAAGTTATTTCTTGGATATTGCTTTTAGTAGATGTTGTGAAAAATGTACAATGAAATGAATTGTTTGAAAATAATTCATGAATTTTTTGTAATTTGTATTAATTGCAGTTTAATAGAGAATTTAAATTATTTTCATTTATTAGATTAACTAAGTGCATTACAATTAATAATCGAACTAAAACAATTCAAATAGTATTAAAATATATTATTTGAGAAATTATATAGCATAGCATTTAAAAATTAATTTGCTTTTGAACATTTTAATTATTATTATAAAATAATTCATTGAAAACACAATTCAAAATGCATTATATAATAAATAATAAAAACAGCAACACTTTTTTATCAGTTTTCAAAAACACAACATATTTTCCTGTTAAATCCGCTTTCTATAACGTTTGATGTACGGTCTATAATGATCGTATTTTGTGTGTATTTCATGTAATAAGAAAAATAAATAAAATTGTATCAGTCAATTTGCAAATATGAAAAAAACAACACATTTTGGGCAGTTTAATTAAAAAATATATAATTAGCAGCATTTTGACAGTATTATTTACCTATTTGGCAGTTTTTATTTTTATTTTTTGGTTAACTTTTAGACCACTATTTGGTGGTAAATATATATTATATATTTTTGCAAATGTTATCGATGATTTTTGGCAAATGGTGTCGATGTTATGAGAAGGTTAAATATTTCGAAAGTACTCGCAATATGACGCGTATCAGAAAAAGTAGTGCCAACACATTTACTCCTATGTCTCGCACAAATGCTAGGCTACAAGATGGCGGCATTTTACAATGAAAAGAGAGAAAGAGAGCAGAACAAAATACAACAAATAAATTACCATTAAGGGCAGAGTGTTATTTATTTGGAGAAATGTATTTTATAGGAGAACAAAATGTAGAAGTTTTTATAATTATGAACATAATTTGATGGCAGTATTTGCAAAAAGTTTTCAGTCGTTTTTGAAGAGCCCAAAATCTTTTATGTTTTCTATACATTTAAAGTTTCGATATTCTTAGTTTTCGTTTACAAACTAAATACCGAAAATTATAGGCGCTATTTTAAAAAGTAAGAGAAATGTCTTTAAAATGTATTTGATTTTACTACATTGACATAGTTATTTTTGTACACTGAAAAAAATAATCGACGTAAATATAGCAATCGACATTAATTGCATTCATTAATCAATCATGGTAGCAATCGGAATTGCTGAATTAACAAAGAATAGCAAATTTTTTCATTAAATTAGTGAATTTCATTGCTGGATTGATTAATGAATGCAATTAATATCGGTTGCTATATTTACGTCGATTAATTTTTCTATGTAGGGAGAACCATTACTTATATTTATTGCTTTTCTATACAAAATTTAACATTTGTTTTGAAAATATCTATATTTTTGTATTTATTCAAATGTCCTTATATATGTAGATAAAGTACTGCATTTATATATACTACATTATGTATTTATTTGAATGTAATAAAAAATTCAAAAAAAAACAAATACATGCTACAGTTTCTGCAATATTAAAAATATTGAAAAATTAATATCTATTTCATTGTGTATTGAAATCAATTAAAATAAATATATTTAAAAATTTGAAATATTGTAGTGCTATATTTTTTCAAAACAAATAGCGACATGTAGTAAATTTTACTGTATTAATATTCTTGATGCATATTTATGAAGCTATCAAAAACTTATATTGAAAATATATTTATAAAATCGATTAAAAATGTCCTCAAGGTTCCAAATATACCAGTTTTTCCAGTATAAATTGTACTAATCACATGTTCGGGTACTGTTAATTATATTTTATACTTTTAGTAAGACATTATGCATAATCTGAACATAATCCAGTCTTTATAATATGCTCTAGTAGATATTAAAGGGTTTTTCAACAGGGACGCTACAAAAGTAGAGCGACAGGGATAGCAAACGAAACGATATTTCTTGCCGCTCTTTTGACATTTCCTTTCAGTAAGGTTTGCCATTTCATAATGGCGAGATATACGAATTCGAATTTCGGTAGTAAATTTTAATAATTTCGACTCGTTGTTGGCACGTATATCTTTCCATCATGCAATGGCAAACCTTACTGAAGAGAAATGTCAAAAGAGCGGCAAGAAATATGGCGTCGTTTGCTGTCCCTGTCGCTCTACTTTTATAGCGTCCCTGTTGAAAAACCCTTTAATATCTACTAGAGGAAGCTACAAAAGTAGAGCAACAGGGATCTACTTTTGTAGCTTCCCTGTTGAAAAACCCTTGATAAAAACTTGTGTAGCGCTCTTATTGAAAAACCCTTTATATTATGTTTCTGATTTCGAACTGCTCGGACAAAATTGTTTACTGATGATTTATGAATAATACATTCATAAATCATATTTTTTCGTATAATTGTATTTATGAATAATATTCATGAATTATGTATATTACTAAAAAATGCACAAAATTTGGATACAAATTATAAATCACTATGTATTTATTATGAATAGGATTCATAAATTTTACAAATTTTATTATGAATCATAAAAATCGAAATTATACTTGTGTTACTTATTGCATATTAATTTTATAAATGCAAAATTCACGTCAGTTGGGAAATACCAAATCATAGCTCCAGTTAAATGAGTGAATAAACTGAAAAATATGTAATTTGAAAAGAAATTTAACAGATATCTATGTTAAAGTGAAGTATATTTCTTTTTTTTAATGTTCGTTTCATGTGTGTACTGACTTAATATTTTTTTTTTTCAAATACGATACTTTTCACTTTATTAGGCATAATTTGGATTTGTTTTTCCATCTGGTGACTCAGAATATTTGTGACAATGTATGAAATTTTAATCATGTATTATGAATAATAAATCATAAATGTATTCCACAACCTATTCACAATTAATCATGACTTATGAATATATTGTTCATAAAACTTGAATAAACATACGCCAGATTTTATTCACTTAAACATAATAATTGATTTTTACTATAATCATTTTTTATTCATAATATATGAATAAAAACCAAATCATTAATAATAATAATAGTTTTGCAACTACAGTCCTATAAGAACTTAGGCCGAGCTCTCTCACCATTTTGAGCGGTGCGTATTATATTTGTACTCAAAAAGGTGGGACCTACAGTTTATTGCCGAATCCGAACGACGGGTGAGAGCTTTTCATAGGCAATGTTTTACTCTCGTAGGTTTGCCATTTACTGCCGAGAGGTTGCGCGGTATAGAAAAATGTTTCTATGAAAAGATGTTGTTAGCCTCAGTCCAGGCTTGAACCGGGGATCTTTCGGCTCGCAGTCCAACGCACTAACCACTGAGCTACCGCGGCTATTAAACCAAATCATTAAGATTACTAATTCTTGGCTGGAAATCATGATTAATTACTCTCCGTGTCATCATTATTTTTTTTAACTTGTCATTACCCGACTTAATCGTGATTTCTCTAATAGAATAAATTTCTCTTTGGATTGGTAAACATTTTTGAATATGACAAAAGAAGAAATAATATTTTTACAATATTTGTTACTGCCATCAAACTATTTATATTCAGTTCTATTAAGCTCCAGTTTTTCAGTTACATTTTCAAATTAAACTTAGTTTAAACTAGATGTAATTTCATCTATATTTCGTCTATAATAAATCATTAATATTCCAAATGTCACATTAAACGTTTAGTAATTGTCTTTCTCTTTGTAAAACTAAAATATATTCGGCCGATTTGATTAGATACTGTAGATGTTTTAATAATATGAAAAAGTTTAAACTAAGTTTAAACTTATACTGAAAAACTAGATCTAAATGGTAGTACGTTTAAGAGAATATTTAAGTAATATTATATTTATCTATATAATATGTAAATATTGATGTATATACTTATTTTATGTTTCTTTTAATTGTATGCGTGTAGTTTCTAATGGATGTTTATATATTTACAATTGTATGTATAACTATGTACATATGTTTATGGTTATGAGTAAATGTTTGTCCAATTTAAATGAAGTTTTATTAAAAACAAATAATTAGTAAAAAAGGTCAAATGCATTTGCTATAGAAAATCTTATATATATTTCTACAACGATGTGTTTTCTTTTAATTTAATTTATATATACATACTACACATTAACTATTTGAAAGTGCAGAGTACACTCAGAAAAAAACATCATATAAATATATATTTTTTTACTATAATTTAAATAGTTTTTACAATCGCAATAATTGTATAAATTTGTTAAATCTATAAATACCATTGAACATTACAAAATACTATTAAAAATACCGAGCCTCCCATTCTATAACATGATAAATCTAAAAAGTGAGTTTTGCAGTAGAAGTCCCCGTTTTAATCTGTGGATTACTTACACAGATTAAAGGGGTATTTTACTGTTTACTTCAAAATTTTTATAAAATTTATATTAAAAATCAAAAATTGCAAAGCCTACGTAGACTATTATAAAATTAAAATTTGATAAAGTAAAAACTTGTTAAGTTTACTAACACTTGTGACTCATTATAACATGAGTCACAATCTCAACTCGGTTACAATAGAGCACCCAGAAAAAAATACTATATAAATAATAGTTATAAACTATTAAAAATAGTCAATATGACAAATTATTATTTAAATCGGTAAATACCATTAAATATTAGAATATACCATTACATTGCCATTGAGTTTATATAAAAAAAAAATTATTATGGCATACTATTAAATCAATAATTGTCCTATTGACCAATTTTAATGGAATTTGAGGGAATTTTTGTCTGGTTGTGCGCTAAATCACAAAATTGTATTTTTAAACGCAAAAGGAGATGACAATTTTCATTGGAAGCAATTCTGATAGAATTTGGCTATTATTCCAATATAATTTATAAGTTTTTAAAGTACATTTTTGATTATAACTATGGATAGGATCGACCGATTTGTACCAAAATTTGACAAGAAATATATTAAGACATACAGAATCTAAAAAATAAAATTTCATTAAAAACACGTTAAACAGACTTTGCATGTTATAGAATGGGAAGATCGATATGAAGATAATTTTTTATACACCCATTAAAAAATTCCCTCAAATTCCATTAAAATTGGTCAATAGGACAATTATTGATTTAATATTATACAAAAAATAAATCTTTTCATATAAACTCAATGGCAATGTCATGGTATTTTCCGATTAAAATAATAATTTATCCTATTGACTATTTTTAATAGTAAAATACCATTATTTATATAGTATTTTTTTCAGGGTGTACTATTAAATCAATACATATCATAATTATCAATTTAAATGTAGTTTTTCTGAGTGTAGGTTTATAATTTAATTGAGTCAATATTACTGGTTTTAGTTTTACAAAAATATGCTTTGACAAATTTGAACATAATCCAGGTTTCGATAAAATATTCTATTTGGAATTATAACGTTTTGAAATCATTCGAAAAACTGTATCTTTTTCATTGTTATTACGAATTAAAAATCCTTCAAAATGAATTATCTTATAGAAAGTTAAATCGAATACTTCAAAGAGCCCTATATTTTTTCTATTTAATTTTATTTCATTATCTATTTGATTTTAAATTCTTTTTGGATTGTACAATCCCAAGTAGAAATTAATCCAAAGTCACGTTCGGGTACTGATCATTAAATTTGTACCCCTGCCGTAAGCCGACATATCTTAGTTATATTCCCAAAAATAAAACATTGATTCTTTTTGTATTTTATTTGTGTTATGCATGCAATAAGTTTTTTTTTTAATCAGGAACCAGCATAAAAACATTTGTTTATATTTTATTTAAAAAGAAAATAAAGCAAAATTTTAAAAAATAATATTATCTAATGGTATTTTATTCGGCAATTTTCTTTATTACACTTTCGATCAAAACTCCAATATTTGACAACCAAAATTGTAAACTGAATTCTTTTTTTACTAAATCATTAATGGGATTCATATCAACCGCGTAAAACTCGTATTGTAGAAATATCGTAAATTATAGAAATTGACTTAAAAATTGTATAGCAATATTTTATACACATATTCAGTACCTTTGTTGCCAAGTTACAAGAAAATTTACATATTTATGCGATTGATATTAGACATCTACACAAATGCATTGGAAACTCACTTTAAGACATTCATTTTATTTCAAGACATTTTCTGTCGCCGACTCTATGCTTGAATCAACAAAGCACAAGTAGTGTCAAAACAAAATACAAACAAGACGTTGCTGTAGTTGTAGTGAAGAGGTGTATATTTTGGTGCAATAAAAAATCAAATACTGAAATGAACTGCTCATGATATTGACTACTCAGTGCATTTTACATTTTTTACTCTAAGAAATTTTTATTATTATTTAAATATAGCAAAAATTTAAAAGTTAAAAGAAAATCATATAATGTTTTATATTAGGTTTTTTATTTACCGAAGAACATTTTTTTTTTTTGATTATTTTTTTTTTATTATTTAATTTGTATCAAACTAAATTTTAAAGTTGAATATATTGCTTTTCGACCATGCGATATTTTTATTTTATTTTTTGAAAAAATATTTTATTTATTTATTTTTAATAAACACATAAATACGGACGGGCTGAATGGCAGATCGGTTGTTATTTTTATACCCTACACTAAGAGTGAAAGGGTATATTCAGTTTGGTACGCCGTTTGTAACACCCAGAAGGAAGCATCTCCGGTATGGAAAAGTATATATATTCTTGATCAGCATGACCTCCTGAGTCGATTTAGTGATGTCCGTCTGTCCGTCTGTCTGTCCGTCTGTCTGTCCGTCTGTTTGTCTGTCTGTCTGTTGAAATCCCTACTACTTTTAAAATTGAAGAGCTAGATAAATGAAACTTATAACTTAGATTACTAATACACCTACGCTGTATGTGCGAAAAAATTGGCGAGATCGGTCCATTGTGACCTATGATCCGACCACTTATGTTCAAATACCTCATATAAAATATACATATAAAGATCAATTTTTATGTATACGTGCTTAGGTAAACTTTTTTGGTCAAATATACATTGATATCATGCTCAAAAACATGATAATAATGCTTTCCGGCGAAAAGACTTGTGGTTCACAAAAAAAAAATCGAAATTCGGTACACCTACCCATTTGTAAATATGGGTATCAAATGAATGGAAATTCTTCAGCGATTGAATTTTTGTAGTTGTTATCAGGATTCGTATACCCTGGTGACCTATATATCACTTTGAATGGTAACCACACATATGTGTAGGGTATTTATAGTCGGCTTAGACCGACTATAATTTTGATAATCCTAACTATCATAATTACACCTACTTTAAAATTTCCCATGTGATCTAACCTTCCCAACTGGTCAATATTCGTCTTCTCACTCGTTGAGCCCACTCATTTCACTCACTGTACTTGTTGAATTTTCAGCGGCAGTGTCATTTGGTTTTGTTTTTCGAAACATTAAATGTCTTGAAAAAAAAATGTCTTGACATTACTTGACACCTATGAAACAAATACTGCAGTGAAGTGAAATCACTGGAAAGACTTTACTATAATACTTTATACTGCCATTGCAAAATGCGATTGCAAAATGAAATAAATATTTTTATTGTATTTTTATAAGCACCGACAAAACATTAAGCCGAGCGGCAGATTTGTTGTTGTTTTCAATGTTCGTCTTCCCATTCGTCTTCTCATTCGTTGCGCTCACTCACTTCATTCACTGTACTTGTTTTCATCGGCAGTAGTGTCATTTGGTTTTGTTTTTCGAAGCATTAAATGTCTTGAAAAAATAAGTGTTGACATAACTTGACACCAATGAAACAAATACTGCAGTGAAGTGAAGTCACTGGAGAGATGTCACTATAATACCATTGCAAAAATGCACACAATATTGTAGAGTGCAGTAGTTGTTATTTTGCAAAGGGAACTTCAAATACATTTGTACAAAAGTCTAGTAAATATTATTTTTATTTTCTTGGAATTTCCAAAAATGAAATGAAATTAAATCAGAATTTAGGGTGTGTGTGTGGAGTCTAAATTTAAAGACAAAACGAAAATGTCGATTTTTTTAATTCGAGAAAGAAAATGATTAAACTTCCAATGATCCAAGTTCCATACCGAAATATTTCTTTTTTTAAACAACGAAAAATTTAAGATTTTCAATTAAATATTAAATGTTTGAATTATATTTTATAATGCTTGTAATGGTTCCTGATCAAAAAATAATGTTTAAGTATTTCATTTGTTAATGATTAGTAAAGAGTAAAAATATTAAAAACAAATTTTGTGTAAATTTTGAATATTTTGGGTGTTTGCTATGATATGCCTTATAGAAAACAACCAAATAAAATTCACATAATTTCTATTAAATATTACAAAAACTTATTAAAAAGCATCTACGCATTCAGAATATAATTAGCTACAAATAAAAGTACCTGCTTCCGCTGCCATAACGATCGTCAGTATCGTGATGCGCTGCCGCAACCGGTCTGCTGCGGGTCGACGTCGATCCATAGCCGCTGGTGCCGCTGCTCGATGGTGTGGCATACGCCGACGATGTACGCGATGATGCATCGTCGCGAGAATTGCGGCGCGCGTCGAGACGATCGCGATACGACGAAGTCGACGAGGACGATGCTGCTGCAGCGCTAGAGGTTGCGGCAGGCGCTGAACGTCCAGTCGTCGACGATGTAGTGCTCGACTTAGGTGTCGGCTTCGGTGGTTCAACTTCATCTTCGGACTCTTCGCTCGATGTTTCTTCTTCGCTGCTCGATTCCGATTCGGCGGCGGCTTTTTTCTTGTTGTCCGCTGCCGCAGACGATGCGGCGCTGTGCTGCGGCAAGAAACGACTAACGAACGGTTTCTTCTCGGTGGTTGCAGGCGTTGCTGCCGTCGAAGTGGCACGCGTACGTGCCGGGCTCTCACGTTGCGTGGAGTAACGTGATGAGGAGTTTGGCTTTGCGGCACTTGAGGCAGCTGGTGTGGTTGCTGTTGTTGTTGCGGCCGTCCCCGTTGCCGAACTGGCAGAGCTTTCGCTGGACGCGGTCGAGTCTGAGCTGCCCGAGCGCGTGGTCTTCTTCACTTGAGCCGATGCTGGTGGTTTGGACTGTTGAAGAATTTTAGGAGGAGATGGAGAAGTTGTTATAGATTTGTGTGATTCGAAATCATTTCTGCAGTAGAAGCTACTCTGATAAAAATGTGAACAAAGGATGGAAAAAAACATTGCACAAACTAAAGAATGAAAATGAACAATGACGAACACTAAGATGAGCGGATTAACTATTCACGAAATTTGCATCGATATGGAATAATCTCGAAATTAGAGAATTGATAAATGTTCTCAAATATAAGTCGAGAATCATTAAAATTTCTTTAAAATCAGGAACATTTATTTAAAAAGTTAAAGTCTTATATTAAAAAGTCTGTGTTTGGAAAAGAATGTCGAAACGGGAATTTGACGTCAAATTACGTCACACAAATTTTGATTTCATGTTACATGATTTTTAAAACTTTGAAATTTATTGAATATCACTTCCCTTAAAAATGTAATTTTCCGTTAAGATACTAAAATTTGATTATTGATCTCATCGAGATACTCAAAATTATAGCAAGTTAGAGACCACCCAGTCTGCCATTCATTTCGATATTGATGCGAGATCGATACGATATATCGGAGAATTCGCACGATATCGGACCAGATTTCGGTCTAATATCGCATGCCGAAACGTACTAAATGGTTCGACGTATCACTGCTTTTTTCCGAAACGAGAATAAAACTATTCTGTATCGATATCACATAGAATAGTGCAATTATCGAAATTGACATCGATGTGAAAATTGCGATATCGATGTGAAAAATGTTAAAATATCGTAGCATGTCATAGAATTTTATAGCATGAAAAATTTTACAAATTAGTAGCGATAAAGTAATGATTTCGATCTTTTGTCTCGAAGTGAGTTCGAGAACATTCGATTATCGAAGAGCTCCCCAAGTCTGACATGTTATCGGAGACCTTCGATGCCTGGAAGCTTTCTCGAATAACTTCGATAAAAAAATTTTATCTCGTTGCATTCTCGATTCTAATTTTTAAATAATTCCGTACATTCCAATTCTTTGACAAGATACGATATTTAAACATTTATGAAATCGATATCGCAATATTTCTCACAGCAATCTCGAACTTTGATCATTTTTTTCTTCGATATCGTTCCGATTTCTAAAAATTTCTCGTATCGAGAAAACTCCGACAGAACATTTCGATATATGCCTACAATCTAGGTCCAATTTTACGCTCGATATCGTTACGAGAACGGTTCCGATATGGTGTGATTTCTCCATCTACTCGCATTGATCTCGTAACGAAATTGAAACGAATGGCATACTGGCGAAACATGGCACAGAAAAAAATATTTACATCATATTGATGAATTCCGTTCTTCAGACCATGATTCATTGTATTTGAAAATCCATTCATAATATCAATGACTAACAACATCAATGTTATGAATGCGAACATAAATATGATCAACGCTTGGTAACTGTCGAAAAAGTGTTCTTCGATATGATGAATTCTTTGTGAAGAATACGATTCATTATATTAATGAAGAAGAACATAGAAACTTTTTATTAATAAAAAATTATATTTATAAAAAATATATTAAAAAAAAAATTGTTTTTGTTCGAAAAATATTTTTTCAAAAACTTTTTTATCTAAAAAAAAAATTTTTTTGAAACAATTTTTTTTTTTGTTCGAAAAATATTTTTTCTAAAAACTTTTTTTTTGATTTTTTTTTGAAAATTTTTTTTTCGATAAATTTAAAAAAAAAAAATTTTAAACAATTTTTTTTTTGTTCAAAAAATATTTTTTCGAGAAACTTTTTTTTATTTTTTTTTTTTCGAAAAAATTTTTTTTTTTAAACTAATTTTTTTTTAATTTTTTCGGATAATTTTTTTTTTAAATTTTTTTTCTATTTTCCGATTTCTAGAAAGTATTTCTTGAAGGATTAAATAACATTTTTACAACAACACTTTTTTTTCGAATTATTTTCTAAAAAAAAAATTATATTTTTGCAATATTCATATATAATATGAACAAATTCATTAATATATTGTAGTGAATAATTTGTTCTTCATTATGATGTTCGATAGCATTAATAATTTCATATATATATAATGAATGTATTCATCAATATGTCATTTAATGAAAAAATTCATAATATTTATGAATAAATTCATCATATTGAAGACATTTTTTTTCTGTGCATAACCTGGTTACAATGTTTTGGAGATCATCGATGCCGCGATGCGTTCTTGCGAACTATAAACAAAAATCCTTGAGAACGCATTGATATCTATCTACTTTGTAGGTCCCATTAGACTCTATATAATGCAATGATAAAGCGTTGGATTCGCCAGCATCTCGCATTGATCTCGTTACGTCAGAGTAAAATTTAAAACCATTTAATTGAATTTTTACTTAGTTTAGATAGTGACTATGTAAACTATAATATTTTGAAAAATACACATTTTTGATTTATTTCGACATTGACTTGAATTCGTTGAGCACATGAACTCCAATGAAACTTGTGGTATCTTTCAAAGAATACTTTCTAGAAATCGAAAAAAATCAAAAATATGATTTGGATTCTAATCAAAACACTCGATATTACTCTGAGACCGACTTCAAAGGAAAAGAAAGAATTCAAAACCTCACTCTGTGTGTGATAAACTTTTCAAGAGGGTGTACCAGAACAAATAGGATTTGCTGACATGTCCACAATATAAAAATTCATAAATCAACTATAAAAGAAACATTATTTTCCTCATTTGCTGTAGGTACATCAAATAAAATATGACTTCAATTAAACAGCTGTCACAACATCAACAGAACAAACAAGGGCTTTACCAAAAAAAGGCAACGAAAATAATAGTACGAATCATATAAGAAACCATGACAAGAACTAAGAATAATGCGTGCTAACAAGAAGAAAAAAATATATGACGAATGGGACATAACAAAGAAGGTTTAACACATAACAAAATGAAGCTTAAATATGTTGCTTGGTACTGGACAACACACACAACAAAAAAAAACAGATGACATACTGAAATTAGAAACGGAAATGGACATAATTTTCGGACCAACATGAAGAATATTTTGTACAACACACATAATAGGTAGTCATGACTTGTAATGCTTCAAAAGAAGCATCAAATGAAATGCAACAAAGGACACCGAAGACATCAGAAATGCTCAAATTAAAAGCAGGTGCTTAAATAGTAAGATTAATGCTGAGGTTACTGTTGAAACTTATGATGAGCTACACAACAGTAGTCGCCTATTGATGAAGGTTATAATGATGATGTTAATGTTAAGGCTCTTGATGTTGTTAATTTAATGGTATCATACAACAAAATGGAAGACATTAGTATTAGGCATATTTATGATTTAAAATTAATTGGATTCAATTATTTATATAGTTATAGTGCTTATTACATGAGCTCGTATTAAATATTATATTTACTGAAATAAGCTATTAATTTTCATCAAGTAAAGCCAGTTAACATCATCACTACCAAATCGTTTTTCTACATTAAATCATAAACTACTGATAAAAACTAAAAATGTGCAAATAATAGCTAAATGTGCAAATAATTTTACTGTACAAAATCTTTGTAATAATAGACAAAAATAAAATAAACATTTTTACCAGTTGGTTTTGCTGTTAAAATATTAACAGATTTTATTTGTAATTTTAAATAATTTTTGTACATAATTTATAAAAATTAATATTTTTGGCATAGTAAACGACAAGGTATGAGATGTTAAAATAACTACTATCTGAAATATATATATTTTATATATAAATAGTTTATACAAATTATAAGTATTGCAGCTTTAAAATAACATAGTATATAAATAAAAGAAGATATTTGTTAAAATGTTATTTCTGATGTATATTTTGGCAACTTAGGGGGTAATATTGACAATCTACAATTTTTAATTACACTTTACTCTAGTTGAAATATTCCATTTTAGACTTTATATCGACTCTACTAACGAAAACCAGCACGTTTCAATTTGCTTACGAAAAACGGCACGTTTAAATATTATTCGTATGGCAAATTGTGCTGTTTTTCGTAAGCCAATTGAAACGTGCTGGTTTTCGTAAGAGGCGTCGATATAGCCAGGGTAGGTCAAGGAAAAACTTGAATAATCAATTTCCGATTCTGACCAAAGAATAATTTCTACTAGAGGAGCATTAGTGATTGGATACAGTTTGGTAATTCTTTGTTAGAGCACAAAAAGTAGAAAAGTTTTGAAAAACTCTTGGAAAAACAATACAATGACTTTAAGAAATGAATATTAAGGCGTTGTAGTCTGTATTATCGATGTAGAATCAGGTAATACAGATTCTTAAGAGTAGGCAACTTCATGTGCGCTATCAAAATAACTCCCAATCAAATCCATATCATTAAGTACTCCATATCATTAAGTACAAATATTAAAAAAATTCATTGCCAAACATACATTAAACAGCTCTATAAATACAAAATCCCCCGTAGAATGGGAAGCATTAAAACGAGACACGATTCGAAAAACAATCAGTTACGTATAAATAGAGTAGTACAAACGGTACGATGTTCTAAATTTAGTTTGCCTTGGGTAGGTGGTTAGGTGTATGAATGAGAAAGTGTGGAGAGTTTTGTGTTAGAGTGATGCGAGTAGGAGTATGAGGAGTACTTAGGGGAGGGTATTACATATATATATTAAAACATTAAAATGTCAAAACTAATTAAACCTAGTGCCTGTTTCTGTATTTCGAAACGATTAACTATTAGATAAAAGTAATTTTAAACCAATTCCATAGTTTAGAATTCAAGTGACATAAAATCCGTATATGTGTGACGAAAATATGACGTCACACTTTTGTTTATTCTTTCATTTCGAAATACAGAAGGTGGGTATTTGTTAATTCATTTGAGGAGCGTATATACTATTCCCATAAAGTATTTTTTTTTAACATATTCAGGCCAATTCTAAATAAATACTCCCACAAATATTTGGGAGCAATTGTTGAAAGAAAAAAAGGTTTTTTTTTAAATTCAATAAAAAAGATTTTTTTTCCCAACAATGTCTCCCAAATATTTGTGGTAGTATTTTTTAGAATTGGGCTAATTGTAACCCATATTCCTCAATAACATAAATAATTCTTTATCCACATAAAAACCATTATTTTCTAAATCTAATATTCCAATTAGTCATTGCAGTACAGAAGCTTTGAAGTAGCTGCTTGAAAAAGGTAATGAAACCAAAAATTAGATATCACTCATCTTCTTCTTCTGTAGTCTCTTCCTCTTCAGTTTCTTCTTCTTCTTCTTCGTCAGTTTCAGTTACTTCTTCTTCAGTAACTTCTTCGGAATCCTCTGCAGTATCTTCTTCTATTTTCGCCATGTTCTTAGAACTATCTTCGACTATATCTACCTCACTAGTTTCTGACGTGATGGAACTTTTACTAAGTGCTACTTTAACAGGTTCTTGTTGTACATTTTCTTCTACGTGTTCTACACCCACAACTACCTCTGCCTCCACCTCTTCTTCTTCTTCATCTTCCTCATCTACACTAACTTCCTCCTCACTTTCTTCTTCCTCACTCTCTTCCTTCACAATAACTTCGCCTAAAACACCCTCTTGGACTTGCTCATTCCTGTTTTCAACCTGCTCTTCCTGCTCTTCATCTTCCTCGTCTTCTTCTTCTTCCTCCTCATCATCTTCCTCCTCCTCATCCTCCTCTTCATCATCTTCTTCCTCTTCCTCTTCTTCCTCCTCTTCATTCACACTCACCTCAGCCCTTGGCGGCGTTCTACGCACCGGTGAAGCATGATTTGAGCTGTCGCTCTCCTCGCTCGTACCATGTCCTGCGGCAGTCGTGCCTCGCTTCAATGCAGCCACACGATCGGCATTTGGACGATCGAGTTCTGCATGTGAGCCGCTGCCTCCGCTACCACCAGATGTTGATGTTGGAGTCACCGCAGCCGTTGCTGTCGATGAACCAGGCGCATTCTTGTTCTGACGCTTGATGCGACTGATCTCATCGTCCTCGGAGATTTGTCTTTGCGTTGCTGGCGCTCCCTGTTTAGGACGCTGCATCGAAGCCTTTTGCGCCTGAATGGCAGCCTGTGCTGCTGCCTCTCCGGCAACATCCGACTTCTTTTCCTTCTTCTCTTTGCCAATGTCAGCCAATCGTTGTATAACACGCGCACAATCGCTCAAACGTATTATGCCACTCAGTTGACCACGTGACACATCCTCGCCGTCAAGCACACGATCCTTCTTCTTCTCCAGCTCCGCTTGACGCTGTGTCTGCTGTTGTTCCGTATCCGAATCCTCGTTCTGATGCGAACGTACAAAACGCGAACGGAAACGTGATTTATTGGGACGCGACGACTGTTCGCTGTAATCGTTTTCGTAGTCGTTCTCGTAATCTCGTCCATAGCGACCAGAACCGGCGGCACCACCCTCGCCATAACGTTCGGTGGCACTGCGCACTGGACGTTCGCCAAACTTGCGACCGCCCAGCACTGGCTCGTCATTGTAAGCGCTGCGCTCCTCTTGCTGCCGGAACTGTGTGGCCAGTCGATGATCGCTCTTGGAACGCATCAAACCGGGTTGCAAGGTAGATGGCGGTGCCAGATGCGAACTGCTCGTGGTATTCGTGGATGAATGTGGCGTAATATTCAAATCGCCAAAACTGGCCAAATTCAAGACCAACTGATTGGGATCCATGGAGACCATGAAGCGTACGCGACGACTATAGTCAGCATTCTCATACTCAAAGTGACGCAGAAATTCGACGGTCTTTAGGAAGATCTCTTTTGTATCCATTAACTCACAGTCATCCCATTCGACGGTATCGTTCATGTATTTGTCGACGACATCGCAATTGCTAACAATATTTGTGATCTCCAGATCGAGATTCTCCTTAAGCGAGGTAAGATTGCGATGTTCTGTGGTCAGATAGCGATCGATTTCACCCTTCAGATGATCCGAACGATCTTTGATGGCTTTTGTGACGCGTCGATAGATCTCCTCAATCTCATCGGAGACGCTGATACAGTTCGTTTGTAGGCTTGAAGTGTTCTTCTCGATGACAGCGAGCGAATCTTGCAGACGATGCAAACTGCGACGAATCTGAGAAAATAGGGTATAAATTAGTTGTTGACCAGGGATAGCTGAGTGTACCTACTTGACTATTGAATCTGGTGATTTCGCGACGTAGAATATCCATGTGCGCGCTTTTGCAATCCTCGCAGATTTTCTTCTCGCAGTGAGAGCAGTGCGAGAGATAGGCTTTTTCGGAGCAGACACCGCAGCGTTCCATGATTTGGCCTGTAATAGAAGGGTAATAATTAATTAAAAAAGGAACAATACTGGAAATAACTACGAAAGCGGAGGGCGAAACTATTAACAATTTTTAACCAGCGGGAAATTTCAAATTTTCGGCGCTATACCCAATATTGCGTCGAAATTCGATACAGAAAACCATACAAAAATGTCCCAATGGCGAAGTTTCGACGGACTATTTTGTTCAAAATTCGACAGAAAGTCTTGTATTAAGTACGGGTATCTTCTACTATATAAATTTCACATAACACATAGTAAATTTTGGTAATAGAAAACACGTACATTTTTTTTATTTTTTTGCATAAACTATCTAGCTATAGTTTGTTTCTTTGTACTCAAATGAACTACGCAAAATTTTTATCACCTCTTGCACAACATGTGATACAAACTACTTTACCAAAATTCGCATCAAAAAGTCCATAAAATATTTTGCATAACAAAGTGATAAGAAATATATTTGCGAAATTCACTTTTCCATATGATTACCCAAAAGTAAAAAAAAAGAGCGCAACAGACACATGTTGCAATAATCAAACTTTACGATGTGCCAAAGTGGAAAAATCAAAAGAAGAACAAAAAGTCAAACGACTATTTTCACTCGAGCTCCTATGGCAAATAGTTTGGTACTGCAAGTCGGAATGCACAAAAGTGAAATACTTTCAAAATGCAGGTAGGAAAAATAGCATTCTTGCTCATTTATTTAAAATAAATTAAGAATTTTAAATGAAAACGAAAGTATTATATAGAGTTATCTCCATTATAAGTTTTGCAAAAATTTAAAACAAAATAAAACCTATCCCTAATCGCAGAAACCTTCGAAATCTCGAACTGGCTTCGATAATAAGGTTCGATCTCGTTGATTATCGAGACTATTTTTTATCGTACATTAAACTACCCAGTCTGCCATTCGATTCGATATCGCTTCGAAGGGATTCATTCGATCTCGTTTGCGATTTCGTTTTCGATTATCCCAGTCTGCCAAGTCTCGGAGACCTTCGTTACCTCGAAACTTTCTCGAATAACTTCGATAAAAAAGTTCGTTCTCGTTGCTTACTCCATTCTAATTTTTAAAAATTTTCATACATTCAAGTTCTTTGACAAGATACGATATTTAAACATTTATCAAATCGATATCGCAATACTACCGCATCAATCTCGAACTTTGATCATTGTTTTCTTCGATATCTTTCTGATTTCGAAAAATTTCTCGTATCGAGAAAACTCCGACAGAATATTCCGATATCTACCTACCATCTAGGTACAATTTGACGCTCGATATCGTGATTTCTACATTTCGCAATGAGCTCGTAATGATATCGATACGAATGGCTTACTGCGATACTACAATACATTCTAAGATGTACGCAGATATCGTAACGAGATAATGAAGTTTATTCGAAATGAGAAAAAAAACGATTCTGGTTCGATATCGCATCAAATATCGAGATTGATTCGAAAAACATTGTGATATCGATATAATAAATGTATATATCGTATATTTTGGTTAAATTTTATTGTAAGAAATAATTAATAAAAACAGTAGTGATAAAGCAAGATAATCGACCTTTTTTATCGCAACATCGATCTTCGAAGGGATCCGACCCATGAAAGACTACCCAGTCTGCCATGTCTCGGAGACCTTCGATACCTCGAAGCTTTCTCGAATAAATTCGATAAAAAAGTTCGATCTCGTTGCTTTCTCGATTCTAATTTTTTCAAATTTTCGTACATTGAAATTCTTTGAAAAGATACGATATTTATCAAATTGATATCGCAATATTTTTCGCAGCAATTTCGAACTTTGATCATTTTCTTCTTCGATATCGTTCCGATTTCGAAAAATTTCTCGTATCGAGAAAACTCCGACAGAACGTTCCGATATCTACCTACCATCTAGGTCCAATTTGACGCTCGCTATCGTTACGAGAACGGGTTCGATATCGTGTGATTTCTCCATCTACTCGTAATGATCTCGTAACGATATCGATACGAATATCATACTAGGTAGGTAGATAATGAATTGTAAAGATATTTGTAAAAACAACGTTTTAGATTTAAATTTACAGCTTGTTGAAATAAAAATTGTTCTATGCTATAAATAAAATCGAATTAACAACTACTCCAAATACTTTCAATTTCTATTATTTTAGTTTATACCATTTGTTGAGATATAAAATAACATTGTGGTTGAGTCATCAGTTGTGAAATTACCCAACAAGTCTATGTAAGAACTTTATATGTATGTTGACAACATCATGTTTCGTCTGGAAACAAATACAAACGATGCTTTAAAGAAATGTCGAAGAAAAGTTGAAAAATATATAAATATTTGGGTTATGCTGTGAAGTTATACGCTATAGATCATGAATAAATAAAATTTATTCAGTAAAAATGATCAATACTGCCATGTCTCGGAGACCTTTCGATAAAGAAAAAGTTCCAATCTCGTTGCTTTATCGTTTCTAATTTTTTAAATTTCTCGTACATTCAATTTCTGTGACAAGATACGTTATTAAAATATTTATCGCATCGAAATTGCAATATTTTTCGAAGCAATCTCTAACTTGGATTACCCTTTTTCTTCAATATCGTCCGATTTCGAAAAATTTCTCGTATCGAGAAAACTACGACATTACGCATCGATATCAATCTACCATGTAGAGCCAATTTAACGTTTTATATCGTTACGAGAACGGGGCCGATATCATATGAATTCTTCTGATTCTCGCATTAATCTCGTAATGATATCGAAACGAAGGGCATTTTTTTTGGAATATCTACTAAGATCCACAGCACTCAGACAGACTATATCCATTGTACTGTGAAATCTATTCCCTACAATTTTGTGGTTAATATCACCACGAGCGCCCATGCCCAAGCCGGGATTCGAACCCGAGACCTTCAGAATGCGAGTCCAGCGCACTACCTCTGGACTGCTGAGGCCGACAAACGAAGAGCATAGTGGGTTGTTAAATAGCAGAATAAAATTTATTTTTGAAAAACCTTAACCAAAAACAATATCACTAAATCTTTGGTCCATTTCAAAGAGTATCGCCAGGGTAAAATCGCCTGACGAAGAAAAAAAATGTTAATATACGTCACAAAAAACATGCAGTTTAGAAACATAGTTTCGACATTTTTCAAACAGACAAAGGCGGAGTTTGTATCAACAGCTGCATATTTTCTGATCGTTCCCCAAATATGCCGTGAATTTGCCATTTAAATTCCCCAACATTTTACAACATTTTTCGCGGTAGCTCAGTGGCTAGTGCGTTGGACTGCGAGCCGAAAGGTACGCTGTTCAAGCCTGGACTAGGGCTAACAACATCTTTTCATAGAAAATATTTTTCTATACCGCGCTACCTCTCGTCAGTAAATGGCAAACTTACGAGAGTAAAACATTGCCTATGAAAAGCTCTCACCCGCCGTTCGGATTCGGCAATAAACTCTAGGTCCCACCACTTTGAATACAAATATAACACGCACAGCTCAAAATGATGAGAGAGCTCGGCCTAAGTTCTTATAGTTCTTATAGTGCCAAACTATTATTAAGTTGGCTTAAAAACTTAAATTAAACTGCTGTTTCATACAAAAATAGCATTTTATTGTATAAAAATTAAATTTATATTACAATTAAAACCACGAATTGTAATATAAATTTAATTTTCAATTTCCTTCGGATGCATTTCGCCCTGTAGAAGTCATTCTCATGCCAAAGATATTTGCGTGTTTTAAAAAGTGGTAAAATCACATATTTTCATCAGCATTAGTTTTTAATTCGGATATATTGTATAATTTACCTTTTAAATCGTGGTATCTCAGTGTATATTATATTATCTAATCCCTATGAGGTCTCAGTGTATATACTTCGGATATGGATGATTTTGGTACCAAACGACGCGAAATATAACCAGTTGGGAAGGTTAGATCACATGGGAAATTTGAAAGTAGGTGTAATTATGATAGTTAGGATTATCAAAATTATAGTCGATCTAAGCCGACTATAAATACCCTACACGTATGTGTGGTTACCATCCAAAGTGATATATAGGTCACCAGGGTATACGAATCCTGAAAATACCTACAAACATTCAATCGCTGAAGAATTTCCATTCATTTGATACCCATATTTACAAATGGGTAGGTGTACCTAATTTCGAATTTTTTTTTTTGTGAACCACAAGTCTTTTCGCCGGAAAACATTATTATCATGTATTTGAGCATGATATCAAAATATATTTGACCAAAATTTTCCTAAGCACGTATACATAAAAATTGATCTTTATATGTACATTTTATATGAGGTATTTCAACATAAGTGGTCGGATCATAGGTCACAATGGACTGATCTCGCACCGATTTTCGCACATACAGCGTAGATATATTAGTAATCTAAGTTATAAGTTTCATTTATCTAGCTCTTCAATTTTAAAAGTAGTAGGGATTTCAACAGACAGACGGACAGACAGACGGACAGACCGACATCGCTAAATCGACTCAGGAGGTTATGCTGATCAAGAATATATATACTTTTCCATACCGGAGATGCTTCTGGGTGTTACAAACGGCGTACCAAACTGAATATACCCTTTCACTCTTAGTGTAGGGTATAAAAAGTAATTATGTGTCATCAAAAACTCAATTTCAAAAAAATGTGAACTTGACCCTTTTTTTTGTACCAAACCCTTCAATTATACCCTACACCTATGAGGTACAGGGGCGTGAAAATCATTCCGAGTACATTTAGCCATGTCCGTCTGTCTGTTTGCTTGAAAACATGGTTACTTGAGAAATCCTACACAGAATGCGATGAAATTTTGTTTCAATATTTTTTAGCCAATAGATGGTTTGAGTTTGAAAATGAACCAAATCGCTTAACGGACCTCCCATACAAGTCACTTATATATTACTCTATAGGAACTAATAACTAGAAAAGTATTCAAGATATAATTATACAATAATTAGGAAAATATTTATTTAAAACGGTATTGTTAGAATTCACTTAAACATATGTGTACCAAATATGTGTTTTTTAATTTTATTTTCCAATTTAAGAAGACCAAAAATTAAATCCTCGTTTATATTTAAAACTTTCTAATTTATGTTTTAAATTTAAAACAATGTTCATAAAGCATACATGAAATTCGACTGACTATAGTTTGACAAATAGTATGAACTACATATTCAATTTAACAATGTAGTATTGCCAATAAATTTCAATCAATTCATTCTCACACCAAAAATATACATTTTTCAATTCCAACATTTGTTGGTATGCATACGATTTCTATAAAGGTAGTTGGAAATTTATGCAATTCTTTGAACATCATATGGTAATAATAACTGTCATAAATCACAATTACTTCTATGAAATCGATAATAAATACTATAGTTATATTTAATAGTATTTATAAAGTTTATTAGGAAAATATTTATTTCCTAATAATTTTATAAATAAAAATTTTAGTCATTAAGTATTCTGAAAAAATAAAAATAAAATTTCAATTATTTAAATGACTAACTATCTATCGAATTGCTAATATATTTGTTCGTCCTAAAAACCAAACTGAAACTAATTAATTTTAAAAATAACATAAAACAAAAATCTCTGTGCTAACCCCCGCTAAAATTGTAAATATTTCTCATTTGATTTCAAGAAATATCCACAGCAACAACTCGAGCATAAAATCAATTTGAATAGTTTTAATTGATTTGTCGCCAGAGACACATACACAAAAATGAATAACGATTCGTTCACCGCAAAATGGTGCTACCGAAAGACCGGCCACAAACAGTCAAAACCTGGAGAAAATTCTACTGGCTGACTGCAGCTGCTACCTCTAGACTGCTACTCAAATAAAAAGCAAGTTTATTTGTTGAACGGTATTACCTACGAATTTGGGCAACGTAGTAAAATTAATTTCAAATTCAATTAAATTTTAACTGTTTTCTTTTTGTAAATAACGTAGAAATGAGAAAATTTAATTAATTTTTAGCCAAATGTCATGAAAACTATTGTGGGTTGTGTACTGCTTTCTTCGGATATGCGATTTCCTAATTGTAAGTTTTTGAAGGGAAACTAATAGTTGTACTTTTATGGCATATATGCAGAATAACTACAAATAATGTGTATGGCTCATACTAATTAATGAACTATTCCGAATTCTGTAATCTACTCTATGTAATATTTAATTTCTTCTTCAAAGTGGAATTTATATTCATTATGCACTACAGAATTTACCACAAAGTCTAATACTTCTTTAAGTTTATAACCTATATTATAGTGGGCAAAATGACTAGTAAATAGATAATTTTCAAAATTGGATTCGGAATTCTTCAATTCTTCAAATTCAAATGATAGAGATAACATATCGTCACTCTCATGCCAAAGGGGAGAATGTGCATTTTTAAAAATGTTGGGAAATCAAATTTTAAAGTTTGAAGTGCTTTAAAACTTAGCAAAATTTATATTTTTTTCAATTTTTACTATTATTTTGGTTTATTTGTCAATTATTATCAAGTATATAAAATATCTTTAGATTTGGACAACCTACTGAATTATAAATACGGATTTTGTGAGACTATATCCTGATCAAAACGCAAATATTTTTGTTTTTTATGCTATAACTTTTTATAAGCGCTAGATAAAATAGTAATGTAAAGGCATTAATTGTTTGATTTTAAAGCACCTATCTATTGGCATCATTAATTAAAAATATTTTGTCAAACATTAATTTGCCATTTGTTATTTGCAGGAATAAATGTTTGGAAAATATAGGTGCTTTAAAAAGGTGCTTTAAAAACAAATAATTAAAGGTAATAATAACATCACTATTTTATCTTGCACCAACAAAAAAAATTATAGCAAAAAAAAACGAAGAAATTGGAAATCTTGTCATGCCAAAAGGGCGAATCTTTTCGTTTTTTTGCTATAACTCTTTAATGGTACTAGATAAAATAGTGATTTAGAGGCATTTATTATTTGTTTTCAAAGCACCTATCGATCTGCATTATTAATTAAAAATATTTTTCCAAAAAAAATACTGCAAAAAACAAATGGCAAATTAATGTTTGGCATAATATTTTTAATTAATGTTGCAGATCGATAGGTGCTTTGAAAATAAACAATAAATGCCTTTACTCCACTATTTTATCTTATACCAATAAAAAATTATGGCGAAAAAACGAAAAGATTCGCCCTTTTGGCATGACAAGATTTTCAAATTCGTCGTTTTGATTTTGAGTTTTGTGACTAGAAATATCCAACAAAATGACACGCGATTTTGGCACAGCATACTTGAGGATAAACTACATTCAAAAATGTAAAAAAACGCAAATGTCAAAAATTGCACATTCACCCCTTTGCCATGATAGTGGCGATATGATAGACTAGATAAAAAAAATTGATTTAAATTTACCTGAAGTTGGATCCGGCAGTTCACCGGTAATTTCTATATGCAACTCCAGAAAACGTTGCAGTGTGACGTTCGTGGGAAAGGCCTGTACGCCCTGGTATGGTATGCGATGTTCGGCACGACATTCCGGACATTTAACCTTTAATTTAAAACAAAATGCATTTTAATAAATTAAATAAAAACAAACAAATAAATAATTATACAAAATAAGATAATTATACAAAATTTAAAAATGTTGTCACTAAAATTAAAATAAATTATGATACTATTTTGTGCACCTGTTCAAAACATCACTTCATAAAAACACATGCGCTTCATTTCTTTTACTTACTAAGTATTCCACAAATGTTTGACAAAAATAACTTTAATTTTAAATTCTTCAAATTGCAGAGTATCCATTTTTCTTTGAAATTATTTTTGAAAACTTTTACAAGATTTTCAATAATTTGATGTAATGTTAAACTTAAAATTTTGAATTATAGTAATATATAATATAGTACACCGTGCTGTTTTTATCTATAGATATAATGCATATATATAATAATTTTCAGTTTTTATATAGTATATCATTTTTGGACTATGGCCAAGAACAAAATAAATAAAACACATGCACTAAGTATTTTATTACTAAATTATTTTATATGGCAAGTGTGGGTTGTACGTTTCTGTGTCTTGGTCTATGGTTTTTTTTTTTGTATTTAAAATTTATTCAAATTTGATTTTTGGAGTGACGTCTTTGCGCCATTTGTTTTTCAAAGATTATGAATGAATTCAGCGTTTTTTTTAGATTAACAAATAATAAAATGCTGCAAAACAAGATGAGGAAATACTTAAACATAGAAGAAATAAAATTAAAATTTAAGAATTTTATAAGACATATTATTAAAAACTATTTATTAGGATTTGTAGAATTTGATTTGGGTATTTTAAAAGATCTTAAAACCTATAAGGAATAGAACGATTTAAAATTTTTTTTGTATTTTTTTTTTATGTATAAGATATTCATAAGTCATGAGTAATAGGAATTTATTCTCGATCCCATTTTATGATTTGTTATTCATAAATCGCGTGTCATTTTGTTGGATATTTCTAGCCACAAAAGACAAAACCAAAAAGACGAATTTGAAAAATTGAAAATCTTGCCATGCCAAAAGGGCGAATCTTTTCGTTCTTTCGCCATAACTTTTTATTTGTATAAGATAAAATAGTAGTGTAAAGGCATTTATTGTTTGTTTTCAAAGCACCTATCGATTGGCATTATTATTTAAAAATATTTTGCCAAACATTTTTTCCAGCAAATAACAAATGGCAAATTAATGTTTGACAAAATATTTTTAATTAATGATGCCAATAGATAGGTGCTTTAAAATTAAACAATTAATGCCTCCACATTACTATTTTATCTTGCGCTAATAAAAAGTTATAGCATACAAAACAAACATATTTGCGTTTTTTTTCAGGATATAGTCTCACAAAATCAGTATTTATAATTTAGTAGGTTGTCCACATCTTAAGATATTTAACATACGTTATAATAATTGACAAATAAACCAAAATAACAGAAAAAATTGAAAAAAAATATAAATTTTGCTAATTTTTAGAGTACTTCAAACTTTAAAATTTGATTTCCCAACATTTTTAAAAATGCACATTCGCACCTTTGGCATGACAGTGACGATATAAGCTTTTATTATTTTGTATGGAAATAAAATTTAATATTCCTCAAAAAAACAAACATTCAATTATATAATTGCAATCAATAAAAAAACATAAATAATTCACAAAATATGGAGATTATTAAAAAATAAAAAATTATTAAAATATAATTGAACTGATTTCCACTTAAAATGCAATTTATTTTTATCGATAATTATTTACACATCAACCGGTCTCACTAACCTGTCGGCGCACATAATCCACCAGACCCTCCATGCAGGGTTCCATGCAGAACGAATGCTGACATGGCAGTAGCTTCGGTATGCGATACCGATCCAAACAGACGCAACATGTTAAAAGTTGTTCAAATTGTTCCATTATTCACTGCAAATAAAAGAAATACCAAATATTATTAATAACAACTACAACGAGCAGAGTTTTCAATCAGAATTTTTAGAGAATGATTTTTTTTTTTTTTTGATAATGCGCTTATTATAAGCAATAAATCCCAATCAGCTTAAAAAAAATACAATATTTCAGTCGAATTTTGTTGTCAATTTAATGAAGCAATAAATTGTTGCGCATGGTTTTTATTGAATTTTCTACAATAAAGTACAATGGCGAAAAAAAAAAGCATTCAGCTTCATTTAACATATGCAAAATATGAAGTGATTATATTAATATTTATTATACGATATTGACAAATATTCAGCATATTTTCTATAATGCCAAACTCATCAAAAATGCTAAAAGGACGGACCCCTTGGCTTTTGTTGCAGCAAATAAGAGATAGCATGTATAATATAAATTTATAATTTAAATGCAAAAAATAATTGGAATAAATTGAAAATATTTAATATTATTTGCTTAATTTACCTGACGAACTGAATAGGCAGGCACGCGTTGCGTGAACCAATGTCAAATAAAATCACTTTAACAGTAACTGTAATACTGCGTAGTGAATTTAAAACTGTCTGTTAGCTGCAAAACTGTGTAGTGCCTCTAAAACTATCGGTTGGTGTAGATGCTATATATGCATTTTTGCATATACACCAACTCACAAAGAATTCATTTATACTATTAAAGAATTCGTTAATTATATTAATAGAATTAATTATTTTGTACCAATTAATCTCAATTGCTATATTTTTTACATCCAAAATACATTGATATTCTAATAATTGCCCTTTTAATATTAAACAGTATACAATACTTTTATGAAATACCTTCGTAGTTAAAATTTAAAAAATAGTATACAATACTTGATTGAAATACCTTCGTATTTAAAATTTTAGAAATAATATCTTTTTAAATGCAAAGAAACCAATTACAGTGAGAAATTTATGTTTAGAACAAATTTATATTCCAATAATTTAGTTTTCAATATTAAAAACGGATACAAAAATGAATATGAGGTAAATTCGTAAAAAAAATCTCAAAAACAAAACCAATGAAATTTAATTTATCTCACGAATTATTATCATATAATTATAATTCTTTAAAAATTGCAAATAGTGTTTTTTAACTGCATATTTTGCCTTTTAAGTAATATTTTTTTAACTGGATTTATATATAAAAAAGTTAGTATTAATATTTGTTACCCTATAGAAATAATAGGATATCATATTAATATTTAATTGTACGTGCCATTGATATAATATTATTAAAAATTTGAAATAATACGTTTGTCCTGTTAATTCATAAGTATCACGCACATTATATCAATGAGAATAATAGTAGTTTTAATATTTTTAGCCTACGGAAATAATAGGATAACATATTAATATTTAACAGTACGTACCATTGATTTAATATTATTAAATATTTAAATTAATATATTTGCCCTGTTAAGACAATAGTATCACTCACATAATATCAATGTGACAAATAGTAGTTTTAATATTTCGTACCGTATAGAAATAATAGGATATCATATTAATTTTTAATAGCACGTACCATTGATTTAATATTTTTAAATAATTAAAGTAATGGTGTACAGAATATAATCAATTATTTTGACGTGTTAATTTAATAATATCGCTCACATATGAAAAAAGTATTTTTTAATAGTATTATGGTACGTTATGAGAAAAATAAGATGTCTTACTAATTTTTAATAGTATTTACAATATAAAAAAATTCTTTGATGATACTATAAATTTAATAGTTTTTCAACTATATTAATAATAGGATAAATTGCATAGACTATTTTCAATAGTAAAATCCTATTGAAACAATATGAATTACTATTGTTTTTAAAAGATTTTTTTCTGAGTGTAGTATACAAATTTATAAAATGTCATATAGCACATTTGCAACTAAACTGAATTTAATTATTGTATAGTTATTCCATAAAACTGTTGAATTTAAATTCATTATCAAGCTCGTGCTCAAGCTACCAACCACATAGCAAGAATTTCAATTCATTTGATTTCATTCATGTTGATATCGGCCATGTTGACAGCCAGTAAAATTCTATTAGCATATTTGTGCATAAATGTAAATTGTAGAAAGTTGAACAAAAAAAAAAACTAAGGAATAAAGTAAAAAAAATATCTAAATATTACTTAGCACATAGTGATTTTCAACAGCTAAACATTTTTTATATAAAATAATGATTGAATGTTATGGAAATATGCACTAAGTATTTAAAATATTTTATACTGAACTATTTTTTTTTTATTATTTCCGATTTACGTTGAATTTGCAATATGAAAAATTGTCCTTAAATGAAGAAAACAATTCAAATTCTATTCACCAAATGAAATAATTTATTAATTCATGTTTTTTTGTTATTTATTGAAAAATAAGAAATAACTTCTTTGATTCAAGTTGAATTTTTGCGTTTATGGATTGCGTTTTTCAAGATATAACTTCTTTAAAACAAAATTATATCCGATTTCTATTTATCTTTTTTAAGTCCACCAAAATAACCACATTGACTCATAATTTCATTAACTTAGGTTTTTCTTTTTTTCAAATTTAAGAAATAATTTCTATGATTCAAGAAAATTGTTCTAAAAAAAATCACGAATAATTGTGTTTTGTTTTTAGAAAGTTATTTCTCGACTTTCTACAATAATAAGAAATAACTTTCTAAAAACAACACACAATTATTCGTGACTTTTCTTTTTTTTAAACACGCAAAATATTGATAATGATTCGTTATTTTTCTTTTAGACCTGATCAAATAATCACATTAACTCTAAGAGAAAAAAAGGATCTATATAAAATAACTTATTTAACTCTATTTTTGTTTATTTTCAATTGTTAAGAAATAACTTCTTTGATTCATGAAATGTTTTCTCGATTATGGTTATTGATAGTCAAGAAATAACTTCTTCAAAACAAACAGTATTTTTTCTAATTTTCTTTTTATTTGCGAAAAAATTATCACATTAACTAAAATGGAATATTTGCGATGCAAAATAATTTCTTTAAATTAAGCTTTTTTATTTTTTATAATTAAGAATTAAGAAATAACTTTTTTTATAGCACTAAAAGTTACTTAAAAAGAATATTCGCGATACGAAATAACTTCTTTAATTCAAGCTTTTTTTTCATTTTGCTAGTTTAGAAATAAGAACTTGAATTCGTGATTATTATTTGTGTTTTTCACGAAATACGTTCTTCAATAAAAACAAATCACATATAACGAAATTTTTTATTTTCTTTATTTTAGAGCAGAAAACGAAATGTCATACGAAATATTCACGATACGTAATAAATTCTTCATCTCAAGAACTATAGTACATGGTTATATATTCGGAAAGCTACAAATTGACATTTTCAACTTGAGAATAATATTATATTAATTCTATTATATTAATTCTATTATATTAAATAACATAATATTAATAACTAATTTTGTTATTACAAAAATTTGCGATTTCTTCTTTGAGTCTAAAAATTAATTCACGATTTTTCTTTTTTAGTGCAAAAAAAATTAGTTTAACTTAAAAAAAGCACAGAATATCACATAAAAAAGTGTACATCATATTAATGAATTCCGTTCTTCAAACCACGATTCATTGTATTGAAGAACCATTCATAATATTAATGACTAACGACATTAATGTTATGAATGTGATCATAATTATGATGAACGCTTGGTAACTGTCAAAAAAAGTGTTCTTCAATATGATGAACTGTATGTGAAGAATACGTTTCATCATATTAATGAACAAGAACATAAATAAAATACAACATATTTTACTTAATATTGAAGAATGCTTGTCATTAAATCAAATTTCATTCAAAATATTTTTTTTAAAGGTTTTCTCTTTCGAAAATGTTTTTTTTTCAAACATTTTTTTACGATTTATTTTTTTCTTAATTTTTTTTTTTTCGAAACATTTGTATGTTGAATTTTTTTCTTGAAATTTTATTTCTGTTTTTTTTTAACTAAAATTTTTACAACAACACATTTTTTCGAATTATTTTTTTTTTTTTGAAAAATTCGTAAAAAAAAATATTATATTCATAAATATTATGAACAAATTCATCAACGATTCAAATCATTGTATTGAATATTTCGTTCTTCACTATGATGTTCGATACTACGAATAATTTCATATATATAATGAATGTATTCATCAATATGTCATTTAATGAACGGTGGTATCAATATGATGAATTTGGTAGTTGGTGAAAAAATTCATAATATTTATGAATAAATTCATCATATAGAAGAATGTTTTTTCTGTGTATATTGCGGCAACCAACTCATTTAGGACAGTTTGATGTGTGTACTTGATAATATTTCAAGTGCCAACGAAAATATGACTGTTTTATCAACCAAATTGAAGACAATTTAAATTAACTAAATGAAGTGGTTTGTAGCAACTAATTATTTTATTCTTCCAACTTTATAAAACAGGCAATTTTTCTGTGTATATTTTTGATTGTTCACTTTTTGATAATCACGTAATATTTCATTGGAAAGAAAAGAATATCACAGATATCATTTAATCATATGATTTCTATAATTCCTTATATGGTTATTTTTTCAATAATGAAAATGACATTTTTGAAATTAAAAAATATATATATTTGGAATATAAGTTATCTTTGAAGCAACATCTTTACAAAAAAAACTTCTTTGATTCAAGAAGAATATAATTATTGATAATTAAGAAATTTTATTCCTCAAATTAAAAACTTTAATTCTTGAATTAAAGCTTTTGTTGTATTCGCGCCAAAAATGTCTTAGTTTTTATTTTACTTTTATTTCTCAATCCCGTTTTTTTTTTTTTTTGAAATATAAAATTATATATTTTCATATATAATAAAAATATATTTTCCATAAATACCCACTCATTTACATATAATAACATCATGCATATAATTTGTCATAAAATTTTATTTTTTTTTTTTGCATATTTAATACTTTTGCGAATTATTTACACACTTTGAAAATTTCACGCAGCGTTGATTTTAAAATATTTCAACGATGCAATTTCTGTAGAAAAATTAAAATAATTTGTCAACTATTTTCAGAACACAGACAGAGGCAGGCAACCAGACGTTTACAGCCAAAAATGCTGTGTGCAACACATGGCCTGCATTTTGAATATTCACGCTGCGAGCAGCGAACGCACAAAACCAGGAAACACACCGGCGACAATTTTAAAAATACTATATACACGAGGTATTCTCATAGTATATATTAATATTGTATTTTAAATTTACGATTATTTGAAACAGAAATATTATGCACGCATATTTCGCTCGAAGCTGGACGACAGACAATTTTAAAATCACAGAATCACATCCATGTTTTTCATTAAATCGAATTTATTTCATGCCATTAAATTCACAAAATCTTTTATTATATTATAGCAATAATTTCAGTGGCCCATGATTATTCAGTGCCGCTCAGAGCATTGGCTTTTTACTATTTATTTTTTGAAAGGAAGTCTTTACATTATTCGTTACCTTGAATTTGTTAATTGTACCTACAATATACCGAACAATAGCATTGTATGAAACACTTACAATTACAAAAAATAAAACAAAGATACTTGTTGGCTGTCGTCCGCGTAGACAATACAAAGAAATCAAAGTCGAAAGTTTTGGCATCATTTACGATTTATTTTTTTTGTGTTCATTTCTTATAGATAGAAGCTTTTTATACAGGAAATAACGAAAACCTTGATAGGTTTAAATTTAATTTTATTTGATTTGATTTTTTTGTGTTTAAAACTTTTTGGTGGATTTTTTAAGTATTATAAAAATTTTATAACATTTTATTATGATTTGTTACATTTCAACTAATGTCGAGTATATTTCAGCTTTCGCACGAATTTCAATTGGTTTTTTATGAAATTCGGATATGTTCTAACTTTCAAACGAATTTCAATCTATTTTTTATAAAATAATCTGTTCGGAATTTGATTTCTTAATACCAAGAACGCAGAATAGAGATTTGTTGGGGGAAACCAACTCTTTGCCCAACCAACGTATTCGGTTCGCTCAAACGCTAAGTCGATTGTTATTGTCAAAATTAAAAGAGGTTTAGTTTGGACAACAACCAATTTCGAACTGTTTTAGAATAATTTAGTACAGGTTTGGAGTGTGTATAGACTAATATTTCAAACGCCAACCGAATATGACAGTTCCGCGAACAAATTTGTAGACAATTCGATTTAACCGAATGAAATTAGTTGGTACAACTAACAAATTTCGTTATTGCAACCTCACGTCAACCTAATGCGATTTAACAACGTTCAAGTCAAAGCATTTTAAATGTATTTCAATAAACACAATTAATTTTGTTTAATAAGTTCTAGATCAGGAACAGGCATATCCGTATCCAGACGTACCAGTCCGTATCCAGTCCGTATCCAGACCGCGAAAAGTCGAACTTATTATTAATAAACTGTCGGTGTAATTTCTTGCATTAAGTGTACCTATTATGTTTAATAAAATTACTTAAATGAGGCAAAATAAAAACTAGACATTATGAAGTCTTTTGCTTGACTTCGATATAATTTGTCAACAGTATCCGGATCTCAATTCAAATTATTTGCGAACCCCTGTTCCAGATGTTCCATTCGGAATTTGATTAATAAATACAAACACTTTTTTTAAAATCGTTAAATTGTCCACACACAGAAAAATCATCTTTTGGCATGAGATTCGAAGAATGAAAAAGTTAGTTGTTCCAACTAACTTCATTCGGTTAAATCGAATGGTTTACAAATTTGCTGGTGGAACTGCCATATTAGCCTATACACATGAAATATTTGTCTATACACACCCCTAATGTTTCTAAATCTGTACTAAATTGTTCTTAAACAGTTCGAAATTGGTTGCAGTACAAATTTCAACTATTTTTTATTGCCAATAACATTCGACTATGCGGTTGAGAGAACTGGATAAGTTGGTTGGGAAAAGAGTTGGTTGGCGCAACAAATCTCTATTCTGTGTGTGAATTCTGTAACTTAATATAAATCCTCAGTTTATCGGTTTCAGCTCTTTTAAATCAAAGCAGTTTGAACTCGTTTGAAATAAAAAATAAATCAACATCATAATTTGATTTTTAATTTATTATTCATATTTTGAAAAATAGAGGTATCTTCCCATTTTATTGAATTGAATTTTTAGTCATACGATTCTGAATGCAATTTCTCCATATACTATTTTTTCATATCAAAGAAAAACAACCGTGGGGAACAGATTTCCAACGAATTACACTTAATTTTATGATAATTTCTAATCAAACGATATTCATTCGATTACATAAAAGATTCTTAAAGGAATCGATTCCAAAGGAATTATACTATTTCAAGGCAAAGGCAGTTTGAATTAAAATAAAAAAAAAATGAAAAAACAAATTCAAAATCGTTTATTTGAAAATGTTCATACAAAATTAGAACTAAATTGAACCGGATATGTTTTAGTTTTTCTTAATGTCATGTTCAAAATTTATTAATTTCAATTTTCACAAATTATATATACATGCATCTACAACAAACAAAGTGTTTTTATGTCAAACATATTTTGATTAGACAACAATTTTATTAACTAAATACGCCGTCATAATAATTTTCGAATTCTGCAAATATTTACATTTAATTTTATATAATTTATAGGTACATATTATAATTAACTACATAATTTACAAATTATAAAAAATCAATGAAGTTATTTGCAAACATATAACGTTAGCTGCAAAACTACTTTTATTCCTCTTTGAATTATTATAAATTCTTTCTAGAGTTTAATTAAAATCCAATTTCAAAAAATAATTGCATTCTTTAATTGTGCATTCAAAATATGTTTGCTGCAAACATAACTATATTCAAACATAACTTTCAAATGTAACTTTTGACAGAATTTTAAAGTTTTTGAATTATATTTTGGTTATATTTTAAAACATTTGGTAAATTAGTATGATAGCCATTTTCTCTGTAAAAATGAACCAATTTTATATGAAACATATGTTGGCAGCAAGCATAACTGTATTCAAACATAACTTTCGAATATAACTGTTTACAGAATTATTAAGTTTTTGTATTATATTTTGGTTATTTTTTAAAATATTTGGTAAATTGGTATGAGAACCATTTTCTCTGTAAAAATGAACAAATTTTTTATGAAACATATCATGTTTGAGGAAAAAAATTTTGTTCTGTGTGATTTGGTTTTAGTTGTTAAGAGATCTCTTAATTCTTGTATAGTAAAGAAAAGTATGCATCAAATAAAATTTTTGTTGGTTGTAAATTAAACATATGTTTATTGCAATTATAATTTATTAAACCATATTTGATTTTTGAGAATAATTTTATTTTTTTTATGAATTAATATGATTACCGCACTCAATAAATAAATATTAACATTCTTCTAATTTGGTTTCAATCATATTATGTTTGCTGAAAAACAATTTATGATTTCCAAAAATTTATTTTTATGGAGTAAAAACACAGAAAGACCATGATATTTGTATATCCTATACTAGAAGTGAAAGGGTATATTTAGTTCGGTATACCGTTCGTTAAACCCAGTATAAGGCATATAGCAATGTCCGTCTGTCCGTTGAATTCACAATGGCAAGAAAACTAGATGAGTTTGATCAATAAAACTTCGAAGTTATATTACATATATATCTACGCTGTATGGTATTAAAAATGGACATAATCGGTCGATTGTGACCTGTGAACTGACCACGTAAGTTCAAATACCTTATAAAACACTGAGGTACCCGTCCGAAGTGAACTTTTTTGCTCAAATATATATTGACTTTTGTCCAGTATATAAAATAAAGTTTTTCCCGATAACCGACTTGTGTTGGCAGAAAAAATTTGGTATACCCGAATGGGTATACCGAATTATTTGAGTACACATATTGGAGTACCCATTTTTACATATGGGTACTCAAATGAAAGGAAATTCTTTCAAGATTACAGGATTGCAGATATTTTCAGTTTTCGTAAACCCTGGAACTTTTGGACTTTAAAAGTTAACCACATAAATTACCACAAATGTAAAAGGTATTTATAGTTGGCTTAGTTCGACCATAACTTTCATAATTCTTACAAGAACCTACAATCAACATATCACATGTGATCTAACCTTCCCTACTGATTCATATTATCCTGTATCATTTTACCAATTTCTGTAAATATTTTTCTAATATCCTAAAAGTCTGTACAAAGTTTTAATTTGATTTTTCCGGGAATCAAATTCGGTATTCAACTCTATATTATGGAAAAATAACATAAATTATAAAACAAATGTATTTTCCATTTGATTTTTTTGATGTTATATCCTAAATAAAAATCTATTGTATGAAAAGAATTAATTATTTAATAATAAAAACAATTTAGGATTATATAAAATCTTAAACACCTGACAATATTATGTTCGAATTATGATCATCTGAAAACAATTTAAAACATTAACAAAATTGTTAAACATTTAAATCTCGGCAACTCAAAACAACCTACTGCATAGAAAGTGGGTCAACTGATCCGTCGGCGACAAAAGTCATTTTGGAACATTTGGCCCACATCTGTCGCGTGACGCTTCAAATCTGTCAAATGTGTCATGTTACATTAAATGCTTAATAAGCTACGAAAAACTAAAAATGAGGCCAAATACACTTGAAAAATTTGTACTCACCAATTTAAGAGGATTTTTGTGGCATAAAAAATACTCATAAAATATTTCAAAACAAAATGGCAGCGAAGAACGTGGTACAACGATTAAAATAAAACATGAAATGCAATTTTGTACAGTTCGTAAAGCGCGTTTCTTATTATTTCTTTTTTTATTAAATATATTTTAAAATTTGTAGAGTTTAGCACTATTTTTGATTAATTTTTAGCAATTTTTTTTTTGTGTTCAAATTGTTCTTTTCAAATTGTTAATGATTAATTTGTAATTTTAAATTTAAAATTTTATAATATGCGAATTTTTCAAATGTCGTTACATTTTCGTTGGTTTTTCAACACTTGACGTTACATTTTATGCAATTTTTAGAAATTTACAAAATTTCTGTATTTTTTGCATTTTTTTCAAATTTTTATTATATTTTTTTTTTATATTTTTCTATATATTATTTTGTAATTTTTTGCATACTCGCAACGTATGCTGCGAACGAGAACGATTTTTGATAAAAGTAACGCAATGACTAAACGCAAAAGTTTTACAGTTTGCTCGAGTTGCTCGTGAAAATCGGAAAATCTGAACAATATTTACGAAAAAAATACCGAAATTTTGTATATAGTCACACTAGAGCGTGTATGTATTGGATCGTCGGAAGCAGTAGCTATTCTTGGCAGCACATCATCGAGGAAAAAAAACAACAACAAAAACAAAATCACGAAAAGTAAGCGGCGCGAATGTGCGTCCAAGGAGATACAGCTAAGAATATCAAAGATACAAAAAAAGATACGAAAAAAAAACTAATTGTTAGGAAATAATTTTAGCAGTTTTTGTTTTCATTAAAAGTGAACCAAAAAAAAAAAATACAATTTAACAATGCAATGTAACGACAAGATACAAAATTTACAAGTTCAATTTGTAGCGCGCATCTGTCAGATACACGCAGCCACAGAAAAAACTGCTAAAACTTAACGTCAGCATAGATTCTTCGCAGTTCTCAATGTCTAAGCATGTAAGTGTTTACAGTTGCTTCAAGATTTACACAGCGCTATAAGTAATATTGATGTTAATTCTTTTTATGTATCTGCGAGATACAAAAAAGTATCTGTAGTCATTTAGCAGCCGCTAAATGCAGTAAACAATGAAAAGTGAATTGCAAAACATATTATTTTGTTTTAGTTTTCTATTTTTTTGCAAATATTAGTGGTTTTGTAGTTTTGTAGCTGGCGCTAACACGCGTTTTGACGTCACCAAGATGTTGTGGCTTATTTATATTGTTTTTAATTGGTTTATACGCTACATTAATTTTATAAGGTATTTTCACTTTGGTCATCAATTTGCAACATCCAGAATTCATGATTAACATCATTTCCTGAGTCAGCATCTCCTGAGCATTCGTCTGTCTGTCCGTTTCTTAATGATTCATGATTACGAAAAAATAACAAAGGCTAGATTAATAAAATTCAGAATCTAGATTACTTGTATATCTCTGATATCTGGTATTAATAATCGGTTCATTATAAAATGTTTTACTATCACTTTTATGAATGTACCTATCACTTTTATTTTATTTTTTAAATCCCATTTAATATATAAAAATTACTAATATTTTCCTCGCGAATTGCTTTAATTGGGTAGTTGTTATCATTATGTTTTTTGATTCTGTGTAACAACTAATTTAATTTAATTTAAACATGTCCAATACAACATCAGGAAATTCCATACAAATTCGGCACCAATTGCAAATAGCAATCATTAGCATAAATGCAATTTTAATTCAATTATATTTAAACACGCATTCACTACAAACCACTATACAACTCTACTATAGCGGCTCTATCAAACCACCAATAAACCCTACATTAGAAAAGTATTTTTGTACCCATTGCATGTTCGTTAATATTACCCTCGATGCATTTGAAAAAGTACATTATATCTATATTTCCATTATATGTTTTGACAAACTATAATTGAGTCGATGTGCACAGAGTACATTCCAAAATAAATTAATTAATTAAATAACTAATATGACATTTGCGGATATAAGTTAATGGGCAAAAACTTAAATAGTAACTGCTATTTAATGCTAATTATTAAATTTACCCTAAGGGTTACTAAACATTTGCATACTACATCAAAAAATATATGAAATATATGAATGTTAGAAATAATATCAACTGAGTAATATTTAATAAAATCGATTTAAAATCAAGGATTGAAACCTTAACGAATAACTGTCGATTACGGTTTCGATTTTAAGTTTATAGTCGGACGACAAACGAGAGTACGGCAATAGTGAAAATAGTACAATAATGAAGAGGAACGAAAGTAGTGAAGAAAAAAACAAATAGCTTTGTCTATTTTATACCGTTTAAATCGGTTATGGATATCGGTTTATTTCTGATTTTCGTATAACTGTTTCGGTTACGATTTCAATCCTTACTTAAAATGAATTTAAAATTGCGTTAATTAGTGAGGAATTTCTACTATAATATTGAACATGCAATAATAATGATAATAAAAATATGTTGACGGTCGCTGGCATCGAACCCGGGACCTTTCCAACGTAGTCCAACGCACTAATAAATCAGGCTAACGACGCTACAATATTTATTATGTGGGTTGAAGAGCCTGCGGTAAAGTGGGATACGTTTTGATTTTCTTCCAAAAAAAGTAAGTTTTATAATTCATTTTACAATCCATACACACAAAAAATTTCACCAACTACCAAGATTCATCATATTGATGAATTCATTCATTGAATTAAAAGCGTATTTTTTAAATGTTTTTCATTGCAATATTTTTTTTAACATCAAATTTCAAAAACAAATTTATCTCCATTTATACATTTATGTATTTATAATTCTTCAATTATTTATAATATATAAATAAATGCTTATTATTCAAAGCCTCCATTTCATCATATTAATAAAAAAGTGAACATTATATTGATGAATTTTGGTCATCAAACCATATTAATTTAAATATCATATATCATATAAGAATTATAAATACGTCAATGTGTAAATGGTGACAAATTTTTGTTTGAAATGTCCCACTTTACCACACATTCCAGGTTGGATTTTATTTGAAAAATTACACCGTCCAACACTATTTTGCACACATGAAAAAATCGGCCAATACATGAAACTAGTGTTTTTTTGGATCAATTCGTTTACGGTTTTTATTTGCATTTGAAATGCAAGTACATATCACATTTTCATAATAATGTTTTTTTGCGGCACACATTTTGTAGCTGCGATCCCTCAGAGTATGAATATGAAAACAGTTCTCCAATTTCAATTCGATTAAAGGTTTTATTCCCATTTGAAATGGTCCTATAAGATATTTGAAAAATCAATGCGGCACACATTTTGTAGCTGCGATCCCTCAGAGTATGAATATGAAAACGGTTTTCCAATTTCAATTTGATTAAAGGTTTTATTCCCATTTGAAATGGTCCTATAAGATATTTGAAAAATCAATTTCAATTTATTAAATACAAATAAAAGCTGTATACGACTTAATATCAGGCAACCATTTTCATATTCATACTGAGTGCTGTCTCAGCTATGAAGACATCTAACTTTTTTTAAACGATCGACCAAAAATTTGATATACACTTGCTTTTCAAATGCAAATAAAACCATTTAACGAATCCAGATCCAGAAAAACGTGTATTTTGTTTTTTAGCCTACTTTAAGAATATAAAGCATTTTCTCATATGCGCAGTCAAAAATTGAATTTTGTCGTACGGTGTTATATTTAATATTTGGTATTTTGTATGTTTGGATTATGAAAACTAATGAATTTATTTTTAAATATGCATTTCTCATTTTAAATCCTAAAACTGATGAATTCATTTTTTGTATATACATTTCTCATTTTAAATCCTAAATTTGTTGTCCATATAAATTTGGGGTTGCCCCTTACATAATACATTTTCAATCTCGAAATGTCAATTCCTGAATCGTATTAATTATTTCACAAAAAAACATAGACAATTATTCAATAACGTAATAAATGATTCAACCCATTAAGCAATTTAGGAATGCTCTCATAAACGAGACACATTTTATTCATTACTAAAAGCATAAAATTTAAAATTGTGTTTGAGAGCAGAGAAAATTGACTCAGACATTTTTTTCTTTAAAGTGTAATTTCGGAGCAATCCGAATAATGGTTCATAAAAGACTATCATGGGGTACTCACACATATACCCTCAATATTCCCTCAAATCCTATTAAAATTTATCAATAGGACAATTATTGATTAAAATAGTATACAAAAAATAAATCTTTTCATATAAACTCTATAGCAATGTCATGGTATTTTCTAGTATTTAATGATATTTTCCGATTAAAATAATAATTTATAATATTGACTATTTTTAATAGTAAAAAACTATTATTTATATAGCTTTTTTCTGGGTGTACTATTATAAAACTGATTTACTTAATGCCCGATTTACATTGTATCTTCTGTGAGTCTCACTGTATCTCCTAGGGGTGAATTTTTTCAAAAAAATACTATTTTTATATGAAAATTTAAAAAATGCAACCCTAGGAGATACAGTGAGACTCACAGAAGATACAATGTAAATCGGGCATTATTCGTTTTGAATTTGAAATATAGATTCAGGTTTCGGAAACGAGTTCTCCAATTTAGTGGTATAAAAGTCTATTAAATATGGAGATCTTTGAGCCATTTTTTCTCTTCATTGTGCTCAAATATGAATGTTTAAAGTTTAAGTCCTTGGTTCAAATTTAGGTATTTAAATTTTTGCACTCATCAATGATTTCGGGAGACATTTTGGGCACTTGTAGGCGCTCAAATATGAATCTTTTAGCTTCGATAGATGAGTTTGTCTCTTTTAAATATAACTCATACTTCTATGGGCCTTTTGGATCTTTTAGCACTGCAGCAATATTGTTGCAACATTATAATATTTCTGTAGTATTACAGCAATATTCATGCTGTAGGGGTTGTAGCACTCAAAACTATCATATATTTAAAAGTCATAAAATGTTAAAATGGGGAAGTTTTCGTCCCATATATCGAGGCAATCGAGTAAATGTGATTCTCTCATAAAATTTCCATTTTTCTGTGAAAATTATTATAACCGACAATTGTGACACGAAAAAGTCGATTGAAAGAATGCAAAATAATTAATAAATACATTCACGAATGAACAAAATTATTTTTTGTACTATCAATTATTAGAATGAATGTAATTTAAGTTATACATTATTTTGGAATATTAATGGAAAATAATAATTTGTTTTCATTATTTCATAGGTTTATGAAATGAAAAGAAAACGGTTTTTATTTTTCAATGATAAAATTTAAAAATGAAAACAATTAATATTTTTTATAGATTAAAATTATGTACACACAAAAAAATAATCGACGTAAATATAGCAACCGACATTAATTGCATTCATTAATCAATCCAGCAATGAAATTCACTAGAAAAGAAAACGATTTTTATTTTTCAATGATAAAATTTAAAAATGAAAACAATTATTATTTTTCGTAGATTAAAATTATGTACACACAAAAAAATAATCGACGTAAATAGAGCAACCGACATTAATTGCATTCATTAATCAATCCAGCAATGAAATTCACTAATTTAATGAAAACATTTGCTATTCTTCGTTAATTCAGCAATTCCGTTTGCTAATATGAATATTTGTACCTAGATACAATTAATGTCGGTTGCTATATTTACGTCGATTATTTTTTCTGTGTAGATGAAAATTATTCTACATTCTGTGGTACGCAAGTATGTTATGGATGTTGTCTGTTACCAATTGGTTCTTTTGGAAATGGTTCTAGAAACCAAATGCAACATTGTACATTTTCTGTGTAGATGAAAATTATTCTACATTCTGTGGTACGCAAGTATGTTATGGATGTTGTCTGTTACCAATTGGTTCTTTTGGAAATGGTTCTAGAAACCAAATGCAACATTGTACATTCTTTTGGATCAATTTCGTAAATTAGGATTTAGCCAAAATATAACTGTATCATTTGACATATTTTTAGACGTATTCCACAAGAAGAATTTGACCAGAGTCACACTGCGTCATTAGGCATTTTTTTTTATAAATTAGTGTCTTTTCATGGGATTTTCCCCAAAGAACTTATTTCAATTTATTTAAAGAAAATTTCACGTACGTTAAACCAATTCTCTCAAAATTTACAGGATAAAATGCTAAATATCTGAGATTTGATACGAGCTATGGAAAAACGAAATTTTGCATTAATGACAGGTATTTGTATTTTCGTTTCGCCTGCATTGATCTCTCACAGTTGACATTATCATCTGACAGCAACACGAATTGTCAACCGTAGGTGTTCGATTTTGATTGACAATTTACAGCAGCTACGTTTTTTGTGCGCATTTCCGCCATGTTTTCGACATTCAATGACGTTCACAGCCACGGCTTGTCAGAACTACATGCATTTTAAACATATTTATATTTATATCATGGTTGTAGCTGTCACTTAAATTTATGATGACTGTATTTTTTCAGCAAAAAAACTATATAAAAGAGACAAATGCAGTTTATATAATTTTATGAAATTCTTAAATTTTTTTGATAACTTTATTCAATTTGTAAACTTCGTATTTTAATTTTTTTCTGAGAATCACAATTTCTGAATATAAAATAAAAATAATTAAAATTTTAATAATTATCAAGTTTTAAGTAAAAGTTATTTGCCAAATATAAATATAAAAATATACATATAAAATAAATATTTCCACACCAATATTTCTTCTAATCCTTGATCGTCAGTTGCGTCAATCAGATGCGTTACTCTTCGGAAATCGAAATGGTGAAAACAATTCGCCAGAACCGCTGTAAAATTTCGACTGAAACTCTACCCAATGCAAACGTAGCGTATGCAGGAAAGCAGACAAACCCTCCATGATAACCAGAATCGCGAGAGTTAGAATAGCCCAAAACCAAAAAGCCAAATACAGAAAGATAGCGTCCACCCAACCCATGCCAAGGGTGAGTGGCTTTGCAAGCACCATATTCCATAGCACAGTCGATAGCTGATCGTGTGCTAAGGAAAGAGCCCAGAGACGTAGATACGAAGCGGTGTGCGAAACAGAGCCCAAGACACTCTCAATACAATGAATACCTAGGAAATGGTCGAATCTTAAAACATTTCGATTTAATGGATCATTTTGCTCACAAACCTTGATGTATCCACAATTCACCTATATTGACCTTTATAACTTCAGGTTTTTCTGCAGTTTCCTTTTTTACCACATCCTCCTCCGATGATGCGTTTTCATATTCAATTTGATACACCAAGGACTTGCGTACACTTTGCAATGTATTTCGTCTCATCTCCTCCTGGGCCTCTACGTCCTTGACCTCTTCAATCTGACGGCTCTGCAGCATATAGAGTATCGGTTTCCCGGCCAATAGTATCGGTATGCAAAATAGTGCCGTAAATAGCAGTAGATACTGCATGGCATTCTGGCCATTGTACATGGTATCTAAACAACCATCCGGCGGTTTATCGGATGATTTCATCAAGATCATATCGATAAAAACTATTAGAATAGAAGGTGCACAAGCTGAATTGTACGGCTCTGCATAGTGACCGCCAAATGTGGACCATTTATAAAATATCAGAAAGACCAGATACACGAAGAGACAGCACAAAAATATAATTTGTGGAAAACACACCAAATACAAATCGGCTGAACTTTTGAAAAACATTTGATTAGTTGTGCTCAAAAGCAAGCCGAACAGCATTTGCGTTACGCCCAAAATAATGGCCAACTTCATTTTCAGCGAGTTGAATGTTATAATTGCATTTTCGCCGGATGCATCCCAAACAGGGTCCATGCCGAAAATATACGGCGTGCCCTCATAGTACTCCGGCAATGCTGGATCTAACTCAAGATATTTATTTTCATGAACCGTTGACTCGTTGTAGCTGACCCTCCAATGGGAACCAAAGATATTAAAAGACTTGGAGAACATATCGTTGTAGATTAATCCGGTGTATACCGAAAAAACGCCCATTAACATGATCACATATCGACCGCCGAACAAGAGATTCCATATCTCGTTTTGATTAACGTTCTCCTGCTGTTTAATTTCCAGTTCTTTCTCTTTGTTCACCATCCAAAAACCAAAAATTGCCATTATCAGACCATGTCCGATGTCACCGAACATTACGGCGAACAGAAAAGGAAATGTAATGATGGTATAGGGTGCCGGATTCAACTCCTGATACGTTGCCACACCATAGGAATCAACAAGATTCTGAAAGCCTTGCGTAAAACGATTCAAACGAAAAAACGTTGGAGGCGGTTTCTTGGTGCTATCGAAGTTTGACAGTTCCGTGAGTATGGGTGGAAACATCATGCCCGCATCACCCTTAGATGCGCGTTTTGTGCCACGATGTAGAGCCTGCTTCACATTGGCTATTTCGGATGTGGGTATCCAACATTCTGCCTGCAAATACTTGCCATTCTCTAACTGTTCCACCACCTGCAGCTTATTCAGCACATGATAGATCATAAGCATCTTCTTAACTTTGATCCTCCAGACATAGAGTTCGGCGGCGACAATCACTAGTACGCGTCGTCGTTGCACATTTGTCTCGTCGAGCACATATTTCATAGCTTCTATGTCATCGCCCAGTTCGTTGCTTCTCTTTGCACGCATCTCACGAGACTCCGGACACTCGAACAGAGTCGCATGAAACCCCTGACACACTTTCGAGATCTTATCGCGCATTGATCTACCCTGGAAGAATATCACAAATGCAAATTTACGCACCGGTCCATGCTTGCGATTCAAATCCTCCAACGGCTCTTCGATCTCTGCGTGTCGCATATAGAAATTGCCGTGGCATACCCGCCACAACATTAACTCGAAACTGTGAAAACGTTCGATCGGTATGGAACCCGAAAAGAAACCCAGACGTTGATGTTGGTCATGACTATCTATCCGTTTAGTGCCATCGCGCATCAGTGCCATGACGACACTGTCCGACCAGGCCATAACCGTTTTCGTTTTGCGTTCGGCATAGAGAAACTCGCTAACAATGTTCAGCACGTGGTAACTCTCTTTGAGCAAATTATTCTGTCGGCACAGCGCTTCGTAATTGGTCTCAACATCCATTAGGTCCTCGTTCAGTTGCAGCAGGACGCCTTCGATTTCCTTCAAGTTCTTGGCCTGTGGAATATGCGAATCCACATCGGAGTAGTAGATGGTTTTCAGGCCACACTCATCGATTTCCGTTTGCATGTGTTGCATGATGCGTTGCAACTCTTTGCAGCGCTGCACTTTATCGGTGAATTGCATGTTCGGTTTGTGATCGGCATCGTGAAGATTGTTGAATTGCACCACGCCCAGAGTTCCCAATTCGGCGAGACAATCGAATGCAGATTCGGTGTGCAGCAGCATGGAGCACAGAGACATTTCCTCGCTGCGAAAGAACGCCATCGTCTTTTGGTTGTGCCAATTGAACTATTCCGTAATTTGTTTTGAGTATAAAATATAAAAATATTTTTGACAAAAGTCGCTCGGCATTCGTGTCGTAAAAAATGTACTATTCACAATATACGGATGTCTAATTTTAGGAGCACTTATGGATGTACTTCCATAGCATTCTTACAATGAAATAGTTCCGTAAGAACAAACATTATACACCTATATAGGTTATTTGATAGTAGAAAATTAACTAGAGTTATGTTCGGTATTTTAATAGTGATATTTTCCATTAGAGGTAATTGATGGGGTTATCTTATGATAAGTTAAGCGATCAATGCCCCATTTGAAGCCGTTCAAGAAATCTTCGCTAGTTGCCTTAATGTTTGTGGTGAACTGGTTGTAATATTTGCTAAGTAGTTTCTATTTTAGTTCATTATGTGGCAGTCGCCAAAAATAGGTTTTTGTACTAACTAAAAACTACATTCTCATTTCAGTAATTATATAAAATGGGTTTAATGAATAATTTTATTTATATAATCTATACACTCACTCGGTAGCCGCGGTAGCTCAGTGGTTAGTGCGTTGGACTGCGAGCCGAAAGGTCCTCGGTTCAAGCCTGGACTGGGGCTAACAACATCTTTTCATAGAAACATTTTTCTATACCGCGCTACCTCTCGTCAGTAAATGGCAAACCTACGAGAGTAAAACCATTGCCTATGAAAAGCTCTCACCCGCCGTTCGGATTCGGCAATAAACTGTAGGTCCCACCACTTTGAGTACAAATATAACACGCACAGCTCAAAATGGTGAGAGAGCTCGGCCGAAGTTCTACACAGGACTGTAGCGCCAAACTATTATTATTATATTATTATTATACACTCAGAAAAAAAAACTCATAAAATTCCATTAAAATTAGTCAATAGGACAGTTATTGATTTAATAGTATACAAATAATAAATATTTTCATACAAACTCAAATAAATTGTATAGTATTTTGTATTATTTAATTGGATTCACCGATTGAGTTAATAGTTTATTCGATAAATATCCTATTGACTAATTTTAATAGTAAACACTATTAATTTTATTGTATGTTTTTTCTAAGTGTAATTACAGTTTGGCGCAAAAGCTCTGAAAAACCTAGCCCGAGCTCTTTTACCATTTGAGCTGTACGTATTATATTTCTACTCAAAGTGGTGGGACATAATGTTTAATGCCGAATCCGAAGAGCGGGGTAACAGCTTTTCAAAGAGCTTTCGTAGGTTTGCAATTGACTGCCGAGAGGTAACGCGGTATAGAAAAATGTTTTCTATGAAAAGAGGTCGAATCTGTGTTATGGAATCTTATATTCACTGCGCATTTTACTTATGATATTCAAATAAATTCCTCCGTTTGGTTCATGAAATTATGCGTACACAGATTAAAAATCTACACCATATTGATGAATTCCATTCTTCAAAACATAATTCACTGTATTGAAGAATCATTCGTAATATTAATGACTAACGACATCAATATTACGAATGCGATCATAAATATGATGAACGCTTGGTAACTGTCGAAAAGGTGTTCTTCAATATGATGAACTGTACGTGAAGAATATGTTTCATCATATTAATGAACAAATACATAAAATACAAAATATATGTACATCATATTGAAGAATTCTGTTCATCAAACCAAATTTCATGCAAAATATTTAGCATAGATTTGTTTCCATAACATTTTTTAAATTATTTTCTAAAAACTATATTTTTTTTTTTGAAAAATTCTTATAAAAAATATTAGTTCAACAATATTCATCATATTGATGAATATTATGAATAATTTAAAAACAAATTTTAAATTATTCATAAATAGATTATATTCATCAATTTGACGATTCATATACATTGTATTGAATATTTCGTTCTTTAGTATTATGATGTTTGGTAGTATGAATAAGTTTATATATATATGAATGCATTTATCAATATGTCATTTAATGAACGATGGTATCAATATGTTGAATCTGATAGTTGGAGAAAAAATGCATAATATTTATGAAAAAATTCATCATATTCATGAATTTTTTGTCCTGCTTATATCCGACAGGAACTAAGCTATATTCAAAACTTGAATGACTTTGATTTGAGCCTAGTAGACATGTTCCCTATGAGGGTAAAAATGTTAGTACAGTAACTGGACGGGTTATGACAAGGTACATATTTAATTCCCAGTTGCTGATCTTGACCCTTGAAAAATGTCTAGCAGGAAAGTAACGAGATCCATTGATAGCTAAAAATATGTCAGTCTTGGATGGTAGACATTAGAGATGGGCACGTGAGTGAGTTTTAACCCACACTCACGAAAGATTTTTTCTATTCACGCACACTCACTCACGGCCTTTTTTGCTCTACTCACACTCACTCACAATCACGTGAGTAAAATTAAGATTCAATCACAATCACGCGTGATCACGCTGAATCACGTGGTTTTTTTGCTATTGTTTTCAGAATGCATAAAAATACATATTTCATTTGTAATGTTGGTGAGATTGGTCGACCGAGCGTGGCACCTCCGATACAACCTACATCTTTAAAACCCAATAATGATGTTATGATGTTATGGATTTTAATAAAAAAAATATATTTCAATTTTTAACGGAGATGGAAATGTGAAAGCACATCGAACTTTTCATATAAAAACGTAAAAATTGTCTCGAAGAATAATTCTCCGTTGAACAATTCGTGTAAACCTTTGAGAATTGTCTCTGGAAAAATTATCTGTGGAAAAGAATTATCAATAAAAAAAATAGTCCGGAGTAGAATGTACCAGGGATGAATTGACTTTGGGAAAAACTATTTTTGAAGCGATTTTTTGGTTACTATATTTATAACTCGAATAAAAACGGGACCCCCATACGAACCCCTGGATCAAATTAAACTTAATAAACAAAGGGAAGTCAATCAGTTATCATGTATAGTTGAAATTGAAAATTCACCTTTTTTCAAAAATGATTAAAAAAATAAATTGAGTTCTATATCCATTTCCATGAATGGTCATATGAAACCAAGCAAAAACTATTGACATGACCCTACAAAAATTGACTAGCCCATACTAAATACGTCTGGTTCGCAGGGGTTAGATCAATTGTTGACTGGAACCTTGAAACCTATTCTGAGTTGAGTGGGTATATGACGGTCGTTAGAAAGGGTTTGATTTATTATTGGTCTGAAAAGTGAGCAGTCGCTTTCCTGAAGCCTTCTGAGTTAAAGGGGTGGTCCTACTTGTTCTGTAATTCAGCAAAAATATCGAAAAATCGCAAAAAATTAAAAGTGAGATTTTTTTATTTTATGAAATATTCGACTCACGCACACTCACTCACGAAAAAATTGTACTCACGCACACTCACTCACGGTATTTTTAGGTCTACTCACACTCACTCACAATCACGTGAGCAAAATTAGGATTCAATCACAATCACGCGTGATTCACGTGAATCACGCTCACATGCTTATCTCTAGTAGACATGTCAAGGCAATGACTATAACATACGACAAAATAACGAGATCATTCTCCAATGATGCTTCGTACAACCCTTCCAGAAATTTAGCTAGAATCATAATCAGGAACTGATCATAATATTTTTACCAAGTATTAACCCGACCACTTACATGAACAAAAAGATCTTGATCCTAATAGTATCATCATCTAATATTATCATACAGTATCATCAAACTCATATAAGGGTTTTTCAATAAGAGCGCTACAAAAGTTTTTTACAAGGGTTTTTCAACAGGGACGCTACAAAAGTAGAGCGATAGGGACAGCAAACAACGCCATATTTCTTGCTGCTCTTTTGACATTTCTCTTTAGTAAGGTTTGCCATTTCTTGATGGAAAGATATACGAGCTAACAACGAATCGAAATTATTAAAATTTACTACCGAAATTCAAATTCGTATATCTTTCCATCATGAAATGTGGGTCGTTTGCTGTCCCTGTCGCTCTACTTTTGGAGCGTCCCTGTTAAAAAATCCTTTAATATAAAACTTGATTTACAATTCACTCGAAATTATCTCCAAATATAATAATTCCCAATTATTTAAGCCAAAAAAATCAATTTTAAATCAAATAGCAAAATGTACGTTCGTTTCACACAGAGAAATAATTTAATGTTTGTAGCGAACATATTTTGCTTCTAATCATAAATTATATTAAGATAATTCTTTATAATTCGTGAGTTTACCAAATTATTTTGGTAATAATAAAATTAAAGTTACCTCAATTCTTTTAATTATTAAATAATTAAGTAGTTATGTTGGTTGCAAACATAATTATTTTTGTCTCAAATAATATATTTTTCCCTATATACCTAAAAAAAAATGCTTTTCGCTCTCGTATAATTCGGAAAAGTATTATTCAAACTATAGCAACGCAAATCAAGCAGTACAATTCAAGGTCGATTATTATCCTACTATATAATGTAGTCGTCGACTACAGAATTAACCCATTGCGCGTAGGTCTATTATATATATAGATACATCAAACGAATGCACATTCATCCACGTTGTTCGATTATTTTGTATTTCTTGTATACGTTATTTATTATTAGCACATTTAAGCGATCCACAACAAAACAAAATAAAATCATGTGGATTTCAATATTCCATCGATTCAACAATTTATGCAGCAACAAAAAAACTGTATAAAACTGGAAAATACTGCAAAACAAAATGTGGGCCGTTCATTCACCCACATTTTTAAATGTAATATTTTTGACTTACACAAATATAATCCGACATTTTTAAACTCAAAGTAGCTATTCTCTATGCCATCACGAAATACTTAATATGTTTTGTATAGTTTTGTTTTAAAATAGAATTGCAAGATTGTCAGGAGCCAAAAAGGCCTCCTGTGTATTTAAAAAATAACTCCCAGTTTTCTATTTTCTCTGCATTTATTTTTGGAATTTCTGTCTACATTTTAAGGGACACTCACTCACTCACCACATAACTTTTGCTATCTGGGCAACGGCAATAAAATATGCACTTGCTGCATTTGTATTATTAGCAACATTTATAATTCTTTAAAAAATATATGTATTATTTTAATCCTAAATTTGACTTACCGTTTTTTTAGTTTTTTGGTTTAGAGTATTTGCTTTGTAAAAGTATTATCCGAGGCACCCCGTGGGGCCCTGTAAGTAGTTGTTATGTGGTTTTTCTGCAAAAGAATAAAAATAAAATGTTATTTTTGTATAAAAAGAAAATAATTATTCAACCAACTAATTGTACAGACAATTAACTGATGATTCATATCATGATTTATAATATGCTGTAAGCAATTCTTTGAAGTCAATTCGTTTTTTAAAATCATTTAGGAACCTTGAAAAACATTTTACTATAGCATTGGAATATAGAGAAATAAATTGAGAGATATATTAAATGAATTTACGATATTCAATAATTCAATTATACGATTGTTGATTTACATGATAATCGAAAATATGAATGTAATTTTTATTTGACTCAAAGCTTGACTCGAGTTTTGTAAATTTTGCTATACCTCCGTATCTTTATTTTCGGGAAATTTCAAAAATGAAATTCCTGGTAGATATTGTACTAGGGTCATGTTCGGAAACTTTGTTTTCACCTTGTCATCACCCGAGCAGTTACATTACAAACATGATCATGTCTTCCCTTAGTCTAGTAGACATTTTTATAAGGCAAGACATGATAATATAACTGGTTGGGGTGGAACAAGTTAATAATACAATGGTCGGTTTCGGATAATGATCCCAGTTCCATTTCTACTATGGAATGACATTTCTAGTAGGGATTTGATTTAATAGAGAGAATTCTTAGGGTACAAAAATATTTACTCTAGAATTTTTTTATTGAATATCATTCGTACATGGATCAAAACTCTAAACTAGTACGATTTCTACTAAGAAATAGAAACAAATTCAGCAATATGATGAATTTATTCATAAAAATTACGAATTTTTCTACCAATTACCTGATTGATACCACCGTTCGTTAAACGACATATTGATGAATGCATTAATTAGATATATATATAAACTTATTCATACTATCGAACATCATAGTGAAGAACGAAATATTCAATACAATGAATTTGAATCGTCATATTGATGAATTTGTTCATAATATTTATGAATTTAATTTTCAATATGATGAATATTGTTGAACTAATATTTTTTTTTTCAAAATAAATTAATTGAAAGACATTTTTTTTCGAATTAAAAAAAACAATAATTCGAAAAAAAAGGGTTATTGTAAAAATTTTATTTAAAAAATAACAGAAAAAATATTTCGAAAAAGAATGAAAAAAAAATTGCTCGAACCAAAATTTATCCCCGAAAAAATTTTGTTTAAAAAAAATGGCTTTAAAAAAAATGTTTTTTTTAATATTTTTTTATAAATATAACTTTTTATTAATAAAAAGTTGTAATTATAAATAAATATATTATAAATCATTTAACTAATTTATGCATGTCGAGCATGCATTATATAAGAAATAACATACAATAACTACTTGAGATCTGAGAAGTACGCCAAAAAATGTACGAAAAATAAATATTTTGATTGAAATTTGGTTCGATGAACAGCTTTCTTTAATATAAGGTAAAAAATGTTGAATTTTATGTTTTTGTTTATTAATGTAATGAAATCTATTCTTCACATAGAGTTCATCATATTGAAGAACACTTTTTCGACAGTTACGAAGCGTTCATCATATTTATGATAGCATTCATAACATTGATGTCGTTAGTCATTAATATTTTGAATGGTTCTTCAATACAATGATATTGGTTCTTCACCATTCGATAGTACGAATTATTTCATATATATAATGAATGTATTCATCAATATGTCATTTAATGAATGGTGGTATCAATATAATGAATCTGGTAGTTGGTAGAAAAATCCATAATATTTATGAATAAATTCGTCATCTTGATGATTGATGAGCATTATATAAGAAATAACATTCAAGAACTACTTGAGAACTGAGAAGTACGGCAAAAATAAACGAAAAATAAATATTTTGATTGAAATTTTGTTAAATGAACAGCGTATTTCAATATGAAGTACATATATGTTGTATTATATATTTTGGTTCTTTAATATGATGAAACGTATTCTTCACATACAGTTCATCATATTGAAGAACACTTTTTCAACAATTACGAAGCGTTCATCATATTTATGATCGCATTCATAATATTGATGTCGTTAGTCATTAATATTATGAGTGGTTCTTCAATACAATGAATCATGGTTTGAAGAACGGAATTCATCAATATGATGTACATTTATTTTCTGTGTATGATGTTCTTTTTTTTCTGTGCATGATAAGAAAATGATGATGTTTTCCCTAATAGAGTAAATTTCTTTATTAAACTGATCAAGTTCTGATAAGGTGTAAATGTGACCTACATTAAAATTTTCTAAGAAATCTTTTGGTTGAAAATAATCATTCCTTTTGGATAATTATGGTAAAAAATACAATATGAAGGGTTATACAAAATGATTATTATAAAAATGTTCGGATTGTGTTATAAAGAAATTACTATTTTATCGAGTTACTGCAAGGACTTGAATGCGATTATAAGGAAAATGATTTTCGATGGAAGTATGGAAGTGATTTCAGTAATTGTTTTTTATTTCAAATTGTTACACGAATATATCCTTCTAGCAATGAATGCTTTTTTTTTGGTGGTAAGAATTTGGATTTAAACTGAAAGAAACGAGAAATTATTCACTGAAAAAATAATAGACGTAAATATAGCAACCGATATTAATTGCATGCATTAGTCAATACAGCAATAAAATTCACTAATTTAATGAAAATCAATATTTGTACGTCAATGCAGCAAATTAATTAGTCAGCGCAGTTTCAGCCGACTTATTTGCTGCATTGACGTACAAATATTCATATTAGCGAACGCAATTGCTTATATAACGAAAAATAGCAAATGTTTTCATTAAATTAGTGAATTTAATTGCTGGATTAATTAATGAATGCAATTAATATCGGTTGCTATATTTACGTCGATTATTTTTTCTGTGTTGAATTGAGTTTAAATTACAGAACTAAAAATGATTTCTTAACAATTTAATTTAAAATCATTATTATTAAACAGTGCCGATAACCATAATAAATTCATGTCGACCAATATATTATTTTTTCAAATGAGTAATGCGTAGATCGCCATAAGGTCAACGTTGCTCATACAAAAATGAGTTGAAACAAAAGCATTGGCTGTTTGTCAAAATATTTTCAGTTCATTTCATGTCAATCACTCGAGCAGGAAGTGCACATTCTGTACAGCACTCGAAGGTGAATCGAATAAAACCCATTATAAAATATATATCAAAGTAAATGATAAACACATGAATGCTGTTGCGAATGCATTCAGGTGCAAAACAAGCGTAGCTAATTAAGTGGTAAAATCATATTTAATTATTTATCATATGAATGTCATTTTTTTTTTTAATATAATTAATTTATTATATTATTTAAACAATAAAAATACAATACAATGCTGTTAATGAAGTACGCAAATAGCATCAACTACAGCAAGTAATTAAAATATTATTTTAATTTCTAGAAGAAACAAAGGACTTTCATACTTACTGCATATAATGCTCTTAATAATAAAATTATAATAATGCATGGTTGGTGTAATTACTATATTTATCCGTTATCACTACCAAGCAGAAGCAATGCAAATTAAGAATTTTTTCAAATAAATAATAATTAAAATTTAACTGCAATTATTTTTTTGTTATTATCTTTCACATGTGCACAATGTGGTTGGTATTAAAATATATTAAAGATTTTAATTGCACCAGTAGAAAATATGCTCAAAACTGAATTTAGTTTGCTTAAAACTGAATTTAGTTTCTAAATGGATATCGAGTTTTACCCACACAGAAAAAAAAATACATCATATTGATGTATTCCGTTCTTCAAACCATGATTCATTGTATTGAAGAACCAATCATAATATTAATGACTAACGACATCAATATAATGAATGCGATCATAGAAATGATGAATGCTTGGTAACTATCGAAAAATTGTTCTTCCATACGATGAACTGTATGTAAAGAATTAATGAACCAAAATATAAAACACAATATATATTTTCTTCATATTGAAGAATGCTGTTCATTGAACCATGTTTCAATCAAAATATTTATTTTTCATTAAATTTTTGCCGTTCTTCTCAGTTCCCAAGTAGTTCATGTATGTTATTTCTTATACAACTTGCTCGATATGCATAAATTAGTAAACTGTTTTATAAAAGATTTATTTATAATTACAACGTTTTATTAATAAAGTTATATTTATAAAAAATATATTTAAACATTTTTTTTTTCATTTTTTTTTTGTAAATTTTTTTTTTCGAAATGTTTTTTATTTTTTTTGAAATTTATATTTTTCGATATTTTTTTATATTCTTTTTTCGAATTTTTTTTTTTCAAAAATATTTTTTTTTCTGTTATTTTTTCAAAAAAAAATTTTGTTCTGTTATTTTTTAAATAAAATTTTTACAACAGCTAGTTTTTTCGAACTATTTTCTAAACAACAATTATTTTTTTGAAAAACTCCTAAAAAAATATATATTTATAAATATTATGAACAAATTCATCAATACGACGATTGTATTGAATGCTTCGTTCTTCACTATGATGTTCGATAGTACGAAGAATTTCATATATTTAATGCATGTATTCATCAATATGACATTTAATGAACGGTGGTATCAATATGAAGAATGTGGTAGTTGTTGAAAAAATTCATAATATTTATGAATAAATTCGTCATATAGATGATTTTATTTTCTGTGCAATACGAGTACCGATGGACGGTGTTCTTTAAGAATAAGATTTTATCAATTCTGTAGTTCCGCAGAGTTCCGTCTTATCCCCGTCCCTATTTCTGGTATTTATCAATAACCTTCTGTCATTGACCCAGAAGCCAAACCATTCCCTTGCTGATGACTGCAATATATTTTATTCATATTCGTTCAACAAGCGCCCAAACTCTTTGGTGATAGAGAATAAAAGACGCACTATGAATGACAAACTCAATAATGACCTTAAAATAATCTTCGCGTGGGTTCTTTCAAATTCAAGCAAAACCCAATATTGTCTGTGGATTCACCCCTCCCTTCCTCAATATGGGCGCTGTGGATATTGCGGAGTCCGTGCTGGTCATATCTTTCCGTACTGGTCATATCAATTCAATATGACCTCCGTTGGAATGATCATATATTTTATATGTCGAAAAAAACGGCCAAGTGCCCAGGTTTTCTTTTTAAACGGTATAAGACATACTTTACTCCTGCTGATTTACGCACTGTCTACCCACCCTACCTATATTCGGCATAAGATGGAATACAATTCGCACATACGGACAGGGGCTTCAAAATTCTCTTTGGAGTTCCGTGACCGAATTCAACAATGTGCGATAAATTTAATAGGCAATGAAAATATGTCATTCTCTGCTGGTTCTCTTGAGCACCGAAGGACCGTTGGTGGTGTTAGCCTGTTTTTTAGGTATTACACATTGGTTAGGGTTCGAGGGAAATACATGGCCTGGTGGAGGTCGTGTATTCATTCTTTCTTCTAGGGTATCGAATCGATTCCACCTCTACGTAGTTCACTCGGCTCCTCTTAATAGAACCACGCATTACAGAGCAAATTCGTTCTTCATTCGCACAATACGTCTTCCAGCGTTGGTTTTTCGCGAAATTTTTGATATTGGCAAATTCAAAATAAAAATGCAGCGACCACTACCTTATTTTTCCTCCCTTTTCTTAACTCTAATCCTCAACACTGTGCTTTGCATGAATAGGGGGTATCCCCAAACGCTCCTTAATCGGGTGGAATTCCGTATTTTCGGAATCACTCCACCGATTTAATAAATTTAAAAAGTGTTGTACAGAGAGAACTTGTGAGAACTTAAGTTTTAAAATTGGAGTTTGTATCTTTAATGTTAATGGAGATAAATATCAGTAAAGTTGTGAATTTTTTCATGATTTTTTTTTTTCAAAAATTGTAAAAAAACCCAAAAGTTATCCAATATTTAAAATTATTTTATTTATGAAAAGCTTACATTGAGATCTAAAGAAAATGTGCTTACATAAGAAAATATCTTGATTAGTTTTAAAGATATAGACTGGAACATGATTTTTTAATTTTTGAAGACTTTAATTTAAATGTTTACACATAGATTGTACATTTTATCATGAAATCAAATTATTTGTATGGGACTTTTATAAACAATTAACACATTAATTATAAACTGAAAACCGTTTTTAAATATCTCAAGTGGTTTAGTAAATATTTTTGATATTAAAGCGTTTTTCATTAAGAGCGATACAAAAGTTTTTTTCAAGGGTTTTTCAACAGGGACGCTACATAAGTAGAGCGACAGGGACAGCAAACGACGCCATATTTCTTGCTGCTCTTTTGACATTTCTCTTCAGTAAGGTTTGCCATTTCAGGATGAAAAGATATACGAGCCAACAACGAATCAAAATTATTAAAATTTACTACCGAAATTCGTATATCTTTCCATCGTGAAATGGCAAACCTTACTGAAGAGAAATGTCTCTGTTGAAAAACCCTTTATATCTTTTAATTTTTTTTGGGTAATTGAACTTTTACGCAAATCTCCGTAAGTATTTCTTTTCTTCAGTAACATTACTGAGAATCTTTTAAATAATAAAACTTATCCAAAATATATTTAACCAAACGTTTGGACACACTGTGGAGCGTTGGTTAATCTGTGAAAAAAAGGTCGCTCTACTCTTAAAAATTTTATAAAAATAGAGAATATTTTATTTTGTCTGTCACATCGTGTAATTCAACTGGTATTTAAAGATAATTTTTAAAATACGTTGCATTGCACAGCAACTGTATAAAATAAATGTGCAATTAATTGAAATGCAACGGACAGACAAACGGTCGGATGGACGCCAACGAGATGCAATTTGTTCTCGCACAGAGCGCCACGGCGCGGCGCGTCGGCTGTGAACCGAAAACGACGGCCATCGATGCTCCTGCTACTGTTTCCGTCATTAAATATTTAATTAAGAAAAAATACGTTTCCGTTGTCGCTGTTGCCGCGTTTGCCATTTGCCACCGACAGTATTTGCAGCTGTAGTTGAAGTTGACGTTGTGTCTCAGTCGTTGGCGCGGTCAGTGGGCGTGTTTGTTTGTGTGTGAATATATAGAGGTGTGTGTGTGTGTCTGTCTGTCGACAGTTCTTATTGACGCCACAACAATATACAGCGCTGCTGTTTGTTCTCGTTGCGTGGGCAGCACCGCAGCAATTTTCTTACGATTTCCATATTATATTTTTTCAATATTTCACATATTCTTTTTTTTTATTTTTGTTCACACTTTTCTGTTTTAAATTATTGTTATTTTGTTTGTTTTTAGTTTATTTAATTTACATTTTTTTTTTTTTTATTTATAGTTGATGACAATATATTGTCTTACTTTTTATTTTATAATTTTGTTTAGAATTTGCTTCATTAACGCTAATTAAGCGTTAAACATATGACTAACATCGTGTTTTCTAGATTTTGTTATTATGTATTTTTGAATACAAATATCTTGTTATTATTTAATAATTTTAGAAAAATAATAATTCAAAGTGTCTTGCTTCAATTTGATATTGCATATTTTTAGGCTTTTATGATAAAACTCAAAATCCCAGCAGACAATGTTTAGGTTTTTTTTTAAATATAGTGTTTGAATTCAAATGAATTTATTTTTATGGAGCATGTTTCGAAATTCACATTCGATTAAAATTCAAATAGTTTGCAAGAAAAATCGTATTGTATTCGGTCCATTGATAGTAAACGAATTTAATTTCCCAGACAAAAATTCCCTCAAATCCCATTAAAATTGTTCAATGGGACAATTATTGATTTAATAGTATACAAAAAATAAATATTTTCATATAAACTCAATGTCATGTTATTTTGTAAAATTTAATGGTATTTTCCGATTAAAGTAATAATATCCTATTGACAATTTTTAATAGTAAAAAACTATTATTTATATAGTATTATTTTCTGAGTGTAGTGAAGTTCGGAGTGTAGTGAAGTCGACATTTACAAAAAAAAAGGTTAAATACCACTAATATGACTGCTATCTTTAATAGCCAAATATGCAAACATAAAATCCCCAGATATAGCAGCCCCAAGAATTTTAAAAAATCCCCAACCACAAAATCCTCAAATGCAAAATCTCCACATACAAATTGTATATTTGTTAAATTATAAAATAGAGCAAAAACCCCAAAAATGGAATATAATCTTAAACCAGAAAAATAATCGAAATTTCTGGATACGTTGATTTAATTTCTACACACAGAAAAATCCACTTTTGGCATGAGGTTGGAAGAATAAAAAAGTTAGTTTTACCAACTAACTTCATTCGTATACACTGGAAATAAAGGATTTTTCAACAGGGACAGTACAGTATTAAGGTATTAAATTTGTGCAGATATTGTAACGCCCCTTAGTAGGCGTGGCCGGTATGATAAAGTATATACAGGGTTTTTCAAATGGAACGCTATAAAAGTAGAGCGACAGGGACAGCAAACGACGCCATATTTCTTGCCGCTCTTTTGATATTTCTCTTCAGCAATGTTTGCCATTTCATAATGGAAAGATATACGAATTCGAATTTCGGTAGTAAATTTTAATAATTACGACTCGTTGTTGGCTCGTATGTCTTTCCATCATGAAATGGCAAACCTTATTGAAGAGAAATATCAAAAGAGCGGCAAGAAATATGGCGTCGTTTGCTGTCCCTGTCGCTCTACTTTTGTGGCGTCCCTGTTGAAAAACCCTTGAAAAAAAACTTTTGTAGCGCTCTTATTGAAAACCCCTTTATTAGTCAATACATTCTCCTAATGGTTCTAAAACAGTAATAAATTGTTCTAAAACAGTTCAAAATTGGTTACAAACTACAATTCTTTTCATTTTGACAATAACAATCGTAAGTGGTTGAGAGAACCGAATAAGTTGGTTGGCGCAGCAAATCTCTATTCTGTTTTTGTTATTTGTCAAAGTGAAATTGATCGCACGTCGCTGTTCGGATCTATAATTGAATGGTTTGTTGTAAAATGGTACACATTTCATTTCTTTAAATTGTCAATATTGCGGTCACTACGTTTTTTTACTGTTCTTAATAATAATAATAATAGTTTGGCGCTACAGTCCTGTATAGGACATCGGCCGAGCTCTCTCACCATTTGAGCTGTGCGTGTTATATTTGTACTCAAAGTGGTGGGACCTACAGTTTATTGCCGAATCCGAACGGCGGGTGAGAGCTTTTCATAGGCAATGTTTACTCTCGTAGATTTGCCATTTACTGCCGAGAGGTAGCGCGGTATAGAAAAATGTTTCTATGAAAAGATGTTGTTAGCCCCAGTACAGACTTGAACCGGGGACCTTTCGGCTCGCAGTCCAACGCACTAACCACTGAGCCACCGCGGCTACTGTTCTTAATACTATCTTTTTATTAAAATGTATATTAGACTAATTTTAATTTGTATCTAAAATTTAGAACTAATTTTTCTATCCCTAGGCGTCGACTTTCTGAAACTAGAAACTCTTAAACTAAGAACAAGCCTTAAAAGGAAATTTTTGAATTTTTAACGACCATTTTCAATTAAATTATTAGCCTCAAGTATAATAATGATACTACTAGATTTTCGATTTTATTTCATTTTAAATCTGTTACTAAAATTATGATTTTGAAAATTATTAATTTTTACTTTACCGTTTCAGTTTCATGGCATGCCAAACACATAAAATGTTGACTTCTTCTTACTATAGTAATTTTCACTATCGACATTTTTCTAATTTTATTTCAACGAGTTTGGAATAACATTTTTGTATTATTGCACATACAATTATCTTAAAAATTATATGTCACACTTATTTTTTTTAGATAACATATTATTAACAGATATTTTTTATAGTTTTATGGTTTTTATTTTGATAAATAGTCTTTTTTGAGTATTATATCTGTAGGTGGTTCTTATATGAATTAATGTGCATTAAAATAATTACTGAATAAACTCGGCAATTTTTACAATACAAGTTTTGTGCTTTTTATAAAAAAAAACTAAACATTATATTTATTTTTAAACAGTGAACGGATTATTTATATTTGACGTTTTTTCTACAATATAGTTTGTTTAGATTTTAAAAATCATATATATCAAAATAGAACTTTTTCGAATACTCAAAAGCGAATCATCAAATGCTAGCTAATGAAGGGATATCCAAATAATTTTAAAATTTATATATTGTCGTTGTAGAACGAAAAGTCACCAAGTACATTTTTATGAAAAACTTAAATTTCGAGTTTGTTGATTAATATTAAAATAAGTAATTGATGCATTTTTAAAGTTGAAATATCTATTGATAGATTTACATTTTCTTATCATGTGGTAAACAAATTGAGATATATAAAGATATATAAAGATTTTTGTAAATCAATATTTGGCATTTTGAAAATGTATTTGGTGACTTTTTGTTCTACAACGAAAAGTCACCATGATTAAAATAATAATTTATTCACTTTAATTAAAATAAAAAAACTAAAATAATAATTTAAAAAACTATTAATTTTATGGTATTTTTTCTGAGTGTAACTAAAATCGTAAAGTACTTTTAGTCATTTTATTTATCATATCGTAATGATTTAAAATTCATTAAATAATTTTCATTTTACTTACACCCAGAAAAAAATACTATATAAATAATAATTTGTTACTATTAAAAATAGTCAATAGGATGAATTATTATTTTAAACGCAAAATAGCATTAAATACTAGAAAATACCATGACTGAGTTTATATGAAAAGATTTATTTTTTGTATACTATTTTAATCAATAATTGTCCCATTGACCAGTTTTAATGGTATTTGAGCGATTTTTTTTTCTGGGTGTAGTTGTCTTAAAGATAGTTTTTAATTATGTCAAAATAGTAAACATTTTCCACAAAAATATTATAATATGTGTTAATATATGTCAAAACATATGTAATCAAATAAAATTTATTTAGCGAAATTAACAATATTTACAAAATATAAAGTCTAAAATAATGATATCATTTTAGGAATTTTTACCGATTTTTACCGAAAACCTATCATTTTCCTATTTTTATAGATTATGAAAAACAAACAAAATGTCGAACTTTAAATGGTAACTCAGCGTTTTGGGTTGTACTACAGATATCAAAAACTTTATATATATTTTGAGTTTATTATTGAACATTTTATTTTATTTTATAAATTTCAAATAGAAAAAGTCACATTAAACAATTACAAAAAGAAAAAATAACGAAAAGAGCGCCAAAAGCGAGCACGAAAATATTTCGAACATTTCGAATAGATATTCGAAACTAAAAATAAAATGCTAACGCATTCTAATGTGAAACAAGTGAGAACATTAAGAATACAGATAATCAAATTATATGTCGAGATACATATAATGTGTTAAATATAGAATAGAATACTAAAAAAATAAATAAACAAAAATTTAATGAATGTGTGCATTGAGAAAAACGAACGAAAGAATCAACTTTGATGGTGACTTTTTAATAAATTATGACAGAAATATGAAGACTACGTTTGAAGACACGTTGCTAATTTGGCAGCACTGTTTGACATTTCCCAACTCAAACTCACACAAAGACAGGCCAGAAAAACACAACTTTCGGACATTTGCTTTATATAATCTTTAGGAAAATTTAGGGATTTCTAAAAGCAGTCATAATTTGTAATAATTCAAAATTTAAAATAAATGTTAGTAATTTTATTTTATTTTTTTATTTTTTTATTTATTTGTTTTTAAATTTTTATTTGTTTATTTATTTTGATTGAAGTTTTTTTTTAAAGCAAAAATATTTTATTGTAAATTTTCAAATTTAAAACTTACCGTTTTTGGCTATTTTTATTATTAATGTTGACTTGATGTATTCTGTGACGTTTCTCCAGCGCGAAACGCATCAAAATGCGTTTCAATTTTGGCTAAAAAATTATTTTAATTAAAAAAAAAAACTATTTTAAATCACTGCTGAAAAACTAAAAAATTATAAAAAAAAATGATTTGCACAAAAAAATATTGCAGAAAAATTAACTTTTAAAAATGATTAAAAATCTGTTATAATATTTTTTTCTTATAATATATTTTATATGAATTTGAGCACGCACGTATTTGAAATTTATTTCGTTCGCACGTAACGTTCTACACACTCAGACACCGAGACGCAAACAGAGACGGGCAACGTATTCGACGACGTCTGCTCGCGAACGTTTCACAGATGAAAATAAATTTTCCCGAGACGTTTGGAACTTTGATGAAAATTTAAATGAAAATGTTGTTGTTTGTGCTGTGCTGTGCTGCGTTTGTATGAAGGCAAATAAAGAAAATGTTGCAAGTATTAATAATTTAATGTAGAGGTGAGAACAAAAAAAAAATAATAAAAAATTCGATCAAGAATATAAGGTGTAGTATGTGAAAAATATTAAAGTGTGCTAGACAGAGACAGATGAAATCAAATTTTGTTTTTATTTATTTTTTTTTTTTAATTTTTTTTTATTTCTTCTTTTTATTATTTTAATTTTCAGTGTTAACCACAATTTCGTTTTTATTTTTTACGTTTTTATTTTGTCACTTTTTGTATTCAACTGATTCATCGACCTGACAACGTTGATTTTTACCACTTATTAGGTTTTTTTTTAATTCTCACTATACTTAGGTAATGTTTAGATTTGCTTGGCCCGAAGGCCTAAACTAGACTAGATGCTGCCCAACGCATTTGCTGTGTTTTGCCGAAGTGCAACATTAGCATATAAAACTTTACAAATTTACAAAAAAAAAAAAGAAAATAAATTAGTATATGCTTCTTATTCTGTTATTTTGAAAATAGAAAATGCAATACATTCACTCAGAATTAAATTTCTATGTTCAGCGTTCGTTTAGAACGAAATCTAAGTACTTTTGAGTTATTATTTAAGGCTTTATGTATAGGCATTGGTATTTTTTACACACCAAAATAATCATATTATTCAAATTTCATAACTCCCCATTGATAAAATTCCAAATGTCACAACTGTGAATAGTCGTTGTAGAACTAAAAGTCACCAAATACATTTTTAAGAAATTCTTAATTATCGAGTTTGTTGGTTATTAATACAATAAGTAATTGATACATTTTTAAAATTGAAATACCAATTGATAGATTCACATTTTCTTATCATTAGCTACAAATATTGAGCTCATCGGTCAGAAATTGAAAGATATATAAAGAATTTTGTAAATGAATAATTGTCATTTTGAAAATGTAGTTGTTGACATTTAGTTCTGCAACGACACAGAAACAAATAATCGACGTAAATATAGCCACCGGTATTAATTGCATTCATTAATCAATCCAGAAATGAAATTCATTAATTTAATGAAAACATTTGCTGTTCTTTGTTATATAAGCAATTGCGTTTGCTAATATAAATATTTGTACGTCAATGCAGCAAATAATTTAGTCGGCACAGTTTTGGCAAATATAATTGCTGAAACTGCGCTGACTAATTAATTTGCTGCTCTGACGTACAAATATTCATATTAGCAAACGAAATTGCTAAATAAACGAAGAATAGCCAATGTTTTCATTAAATAAGTGAATTTAATTTCTGCATTGATAATTAATGTAATTAATGTTGTTTGCTATATTTACGTCGATTATTTTTTTTTCTGAGGAATATATATAAAGGTTTTTGTAAATGAATAATTGGCATTTTGAAAATGTAGTTGGTTGACTTTTACTTCTACAACGACGATATGTTCTTGCAATATCTTAAACATTTTTTAACCAGTCAACAAAAACAAAAATGTTTAAGTTGATTTTTTAAAAAATCATTAGAACATATATTCAGTCAGTTCTTCACTGAACGGTTAAACTTAGTTTAACTTTTTAAAATTTTTAAATCGTCTAAAGTTTCTCGTCAAAATGAAGAAAATTCGTTAAATTTTACAAACAAAAAGACACGCAGTAGTCAGTTAATATGACAATTTAATTAATTGTCAAATGTTAATATAGTTTAAACTGAGATTAATTTGAAAATGTGACTGTAAACCAGGCCCTAACTATTTGGCATTGTTCACCATTTTAAATAACCTCTTTAATACAAATTTTTATTCAAAGATGCATACAAAAAAAAAATAGAATGTGTTTAAAATAGTGTTTAAAATAGTAGTTATTACCGCAAACTTTCTAAAAATTGTTCCGAAATATAAAATATAAACTGAGTATACCCAGATAGCAAAATGCTCGCATTGTGCCCGCTCTGTGAGCGCACTCCTGATATAAAAAATTCGCATGATAGCAAACGTGTATTCGCAAATGAGACTCAATACGCTCGCACTAGTGCGAGGCATTTGTGAGTCACATTTGGTCATCAACATAGTCGCACGAGTGTGTACAAAATTTAAAAAATCAGTAGTTTGAGACGCATATGCGCCTCAATATAGTAGCAAGAGTGCGAGCAAAATGTGTGAGGCGCATATGAGCCTAATATAGCTCGCACGAGTGCTGAAAAAAATATTGTGCGTCGCATTTGAGACTCAATATAAAGAACGGTTAACCGTAGAGCAAGAATATTTTGGCTAAACATTTTCTTAACTTAACAATAGAAATTTTGAATAAAGCCACCTCTTTGAAAAAAATTAAAAAATATAAAGTGAACACATAAAAACAAATATGCCGGCAAAAACGAACAATAAAAATTCGCATATCCAATATCAGGAAATGATTTATTGTTTTTTTTTTTTTGTTTAAAGAATCAATGAAAATTTGAAAGATCGCCTAATTTATACTAAAGTACTCGCACGAATGCGAGTTTTGTGATTTTTGTGTGCTCGCACTATACTCACACTACACACTCATGTCGTGCGCCTGATTTTATATGAGATTGTTTTATTTTTGAGTGATCGCACTATGATCTCACTACGCTATCACGTCGTGCGCCCGCACGAATTCGAGTTTTGTGATTTGTATGCGCTCGCACACTGCTCTCATATTGCACTCATGTCCATACTAATGCGACTTTAGTGATATTTTTGTGCACGCATATAACTCTCACTATGCACTCATATTCGTGCGTCCGTACACACAAAAAACAAATTTCACCAACAACCACACCCAGAAAAAAATCATGGTAAATTAATAGTATTTCAATAGAAAAACAAAAATTTATACTATTAAAATTGGTCAATAGGAAGCGTACCATTAGTTTAATAATATTCAAATTTTTAATACAATATGATGTTGTACATACATTTTATAATGTATTCTTTTAATTACAATAAGCAAGACCTATAAATATTTAATTGATTCGTATTATTACTTTTATAGTATATTCGAATTAAATTTTGCTAATAATTTATTAAAACCAAAATGGATTTTAGTTAATTTATTGTATATTTTATTTTGTTTATATGGAAATTCATGGAAAATGGAAATTCACTTTTATAAATCACACACATAAAAAGACACTTCTCGTTGCAAAAGATTATAACACATATATTGTTCGCTTCAGTTTCCAATAATCGAATGTAATACTTGAGTCTGCATATATTTTTGAGTCCGTTGCCATAATAGAAATTTGATGTATTATTTATTTTCTGTAATAAATGAAGTTTAAATATAATGAACTTACATTAAATACATTGAGTTCTTACCAATTATAAACGAGTCATAATGTCGATTATCACAAAAAATGCATGCGACCAATTTGAGCAAACACGCAGAATGACGCACAAAACGAACATGTTTTTATTCGTTTTTATGTATTTTTTTGCCACCTTTACTATTATAGGAGGAAACCATTGAAATAATAGTATTTATTCTATTAAAAATAATAATATAGAAATATTTAAATTTATGGTGCTGAATTTTTCGAATACTGTCAAATTAATAATAAAACTTTTGATTTAATAAGAAAAAACTACTAATACATGAACCATAAGATCAATGGTCGTACCATTAAGTACTTAATGGTACATATTCTTCTGAGTGCAGTATTCATCATATTGATGATTTCATTCATTGAACTAAAATCGTATTTTTTCAGTGTTTTTCATTTTTAATATTTTTTATATCATCAAATTTAAACAAAAATTGGTCTGCATTTACACATTTACTTATTTATAATTCTTATAGGATTTATGATATTTAAAATAATATGGTTTGATGAACAAAATTCATCAATATGATGTACACTTTTTCATTAATATGATGAAATGGAGTCTGCGAATAAATATCAATTAAATATTATAAATTCTTTAAGAATTATATGTACATAAATGTGTAAATAGAGACAAATTTGTGTTTGATATTTGATGTTAAAAAAAGTATTGAAAATGAAAAACATTTAAAAATACGATTTTAATTCAATGAATGAATTCATCAATGAATCCAGGTAGTTGGTGAAATTTTTTCTGTGTACGTTGTGTGTTCATTTTGTTCGTATATAGGACGCACAATGTGAGCCCGCACGACATGATTTTTTTTACGAAGGACGTTTGCTATCTGCGTAAGAATACGATTCTATCAAAATATATTTTATGAATAAGTATCTTAGATATTATATTATAGCCATAAAATACCAGAAAGTTCAAAATTTAAATCGCTAATTAGGACTATATTCTGTATGGCAAAAGATTACATTATTATTATCAATAGTCTATATTATCAAATGTCTATATCATGTTCGTTATATAAATAATAAGATTTTTAAGTAACAATGCAATATCATTTTCAACTATGGATACAATTAGATACTCTGGAAAGGCCAAACTTACCGTCCAAACACACCGGGAATCAGTAGTCACAAGGAGCACCCTTAAATTATACAGAAAAGATACTTTTTTTTTAATTATTAATAATTTGTTTTGTTTATTATCAAGTTTGAACATATTTTGTTTAAAAAGTAATAAATCTCTCTTTGTTGAATGTTCTTGAAATTTCATATTATTCATTCAGTCATCGACTTAATATCTTAATTTCCTGATTTTAAATTGGTTGTACCATGTATATTGTTCAAAATATTTCCTGTAAACGTCTGAAATTTATTAATTTCCATATAATAACTTTATTTCTTTGTATATTGCTTTATTTTTAATGTGTAAATATTTACATTATTTTATATATTTTATAATCATAGCAAAAATAAAACAAATAAAATCTGTAATCTGCATCTAATGTTGAACACATATCTGAAAATAGAACAAAAAGTGCGCAACATATTCGCGTCTTCGTCGTTTGTATAAAATCAACAAAAGGTGATCAATGCGCAAATTTTAAATATATATATATATAAAAATATATATATATATATATATACACCGTGAAAAATTCAAAATTTAAACATTTTATTTAAGGTTTTAAGGAATTTAAAAAGATCTAAGTTGAAATGTATTATCATCATTTCACAAAAATATAATTCATGGTCTTAAATTTAATGAATTCTCGCGAATCTAAGCGATAATTCTGACTCATTAGCAATTACAAAGTCATTTTTCTTGGTGTACAATGCAAAAGCATGTTTTTAAAAACGTAATTAAAACAAAGTCGTAAAATGTAAAATTTTTCTAAATTTAATGAAACCATTTTTCATCTGGAGCATAAGGAAATGCGGCGTAAAACAGTGAAAACAAATTAGAAAGATTCAAAAACCACATAGTCAAGCGACATCTCAATGATAATATATATGACAAAGCATATGACAGACAGCTAGACAGACAGTTAGGCGTGCAATAAGACAGACAAAATAATGAACTGGCAGTCGCACAAAAATGATTAAAATGCAAATAAGGAAACAAATTCGAAGAATGAGACAGCTACAGATACCTGTAGCAATAGCTATAGAGATATACTGAAAGTTGCAAATGATAAAATGAAGAAAAAAGAGACTGGAATCAAGGTGAAAATACACAGAAATACAATTTGTATGAACTGTCACTGTGATCAACCTTGTTGCGTTATAGTCTTTTCGTCAATCAGTCAGTCTATATAACTTTTCTTCATTTTATTTGACTTTAATCATTGTCATTTTCGTCTGTTTACCTGTTTTCGTACTTTGTAATTTGTAGTCCTATCATGAGATGCTACCATATTCCTTGATGAATTTATGAAGAACAAATTACAATGCATCTTCTCGAGAAACACATTAGCAAAAAGTAGAATTTATGACATTTTTGCAACTTTTATTTTCAACTTAAACACAAATGAGTGTGCGAGCAGTCAGTCAACTTAATAAGAATTTATTGACTTCTTGCGAGTCTATTAAACGCACTCAGAGGGTTCTACGATTAAGCCATAAACTTCTTGAATTTATTATATATGATGAAGTTGTAGTTCGACGATGCTCTAAGGAGAACAATATTAAATAAATGAAATTCCATAAATTACTAAAAAAATCTAATAACTAATTCTTGACAGATGCATAAATTTAATGAAAAACAAACAAAAGAAATAAAGAAATAAAGAAATAAAGAAATAAAGAAATAAAGAAATAAAGAAATAAAGAAATAAAGAAATAAAGAAATAAAGAAATAAAGAAATAAAGAAATAAAGAAATAAAGAAATAAAGAAATAAAGAAATAAAGAAATAAAGAAATAAAGAAATAAAGAAATAAAGAAATACAGAAATAAAGAAATAAAGAAATAAAGAAATAAAGAAATAAAGAAATAAAGAAATAAAGAAATAAAGAAATAAAGAAATAAAGAAATAAAGAAATAAAGAAATAAAGAAATAAAGAAATAAAGAAATAAAGAAATAAAGAAATAAAGAAATAAAGAAATAAAGAAATAAAGAAATAAAGAAATAAAGAAATAAAGAAATAAAGAAATAAAGAAATAAAGAAATAAAGAAATAAAGAAATAAAGAAATAAAGAAATAAAGAAATAAAGAAATAAAGAAATAAAGAAATAAAGAAATAAAGAAATAAAGAAATAAAGAAATAAAGAAATAAAGAAATAAAGAAATAAAGAAATAAAGAAATAAAAAATAAAGAAATAAAGAAATAAAGAAATAAAGAAATAAAGAAATAAAGAAATAAAGAAATAAAGAAATAAAGAAATAAAGAAATAAAGAAATAAAGAAATAAAGAAATAAAGAAATAAAGAAATAAAGAAATAAATAAATAAAGAAATAAAGAAATAAAGAAATAAAGAAATAAAGAAAAAAAGAAATAAAGAAATAAAGAAATAAAGAAATAAAGAAATAAAGAAATAAAGAAATAAAGAAATAAAGAAATAAAGAAATAAAGAAATAATGAAATAAAGAAATAAAGAAATAAAGAAATAAAGAAATAAAGAAATAAAGAAATAAAGAAATAAAGAAATAAAGAAATAAAGAAATAAAGAAATAAAGAAATAAAGAAATAAAGAAATAAAGAAATAAAGAAATAAAGAAATAAAGAAATAAAGAAATAAAGAAATAAAGAAATAAAGAAATAAAGAAATAAAGAAATAAAGAAATAAAGAAATAAAGAAATAAAGAAATAAAGAAATAAAGAAATAAAGAAATAAAGAAATAAAGAAATAAAGAAATAAAGAAATAAAGAAATAAAGAAATAAAGAAATAAAGAAATAAAGAAATAAAGAAATAAAGAAATAAAGAAATAAAGAAATAAAGAAATAAAGAAATAAAGAAATAAAGAAATAAAGAAATAAAGAAATAAAGAAATAAAGAAATAAAGAAATAAAGAAATAAAGAAATAAAGAAATAAAGAAATAAAGAAATAAAGAAATAAAGAAATAAAGAAATAAAGAAATAAAGAAATAAAGAAATAAAGAAATAAAGAAATAAAGAAATAAAGAAATAAAGAAATAAAGAAATAAAGAAATAAAGAAATAAAGAAATAAAGAAATAAAGAAATAAAGAAATAAAGAAATAAAGAAATAAAGAAATAAAGAAATCAAGAAATCAAGAAATAAAGAAATAAAGAAATAAAGAAATAAAGAAATAAAGAAATAAAGAAATAAAGAAATAAAGAAATAAAGAAATAAAGAAATAAAGAAATAAAGAAATAAAGAAATAAAGAAATAAAGAAATAAAGAAATAAAGAAATAAAGAAATAAAGAAATAAAGAAATAAAGAAATAAAGAAATAAAGAAATAAAGAAATAAAGAAATAAAGAAATAAAGAAATAAAGAAATAAAGAAATAAAGAAATAAAGAAATAAAGAAATAAAGAAATAAAGAAATAAAGAAATAAAGAAATAAAGAAATAAAGAAATAAAGAAATAAAGAAATAAATAAATAAAGAAATAAAGAAATAAAGAAATAAAGAAATAAAGAAATAAAGAAATAAAGAAATAAAGAAATAAAGAAATAAAGAAATAAAGAAATAAAGAAATAAAGAAATAAAGAAATAAAGAAATAAAGAAATAAAGAAATAAAGAAATAAAGAAATAAAGAAATAAAGAAATAAAGAAATAAAGAAATAAAGAAATAAAGAAATAAAGAAATAAAGAAATAAAGAAATAAAGAAATAAAGAAATAAAGAAGTAAAGAAATAAAGAAATAAAGAAATAAAGAAATAAAGAAGTAAAGAAATAAAGAAATAAAGAAATATCGAAATAAAGAAATAAAGAAATAAAGAAATAAAGAAATAAAGAAATAAAGAAATAAAGAAATAAAGAAATAAAGAAATAAAGAAATAAAGAAATAAAGAAATAAAGAAATAAAGAAATAAAGAAATAAAGAAATAAAGAAATAAAGAAATAAAGAAATAAAGAAATAAAGAAATAAAGAAATAAAGAAATAAAGAAATAAAGAAATAAAGAAATAAAGAAATAAAGAAATAAAGAAATAAAGAAATAAAGAAATAAAGAAATAAAGAAATAAAGAAATAAAGAAATAAAGAAATAAAGAAATAAAGAAATAAAGAAATAAAGAAATAAAGAAATAAAGAAATAAAGAAATAAAGAAATAAAGAAATAAAGAAATAAAGAAATAAAGAAATAAAGAAATAAAGAAATAAAGAAATAAAGAAATAAAGAAATAAAGAAATAAAGAAATAAAGAAATAAAGAAATAAAGAAATAAAGAAATAAAGAAATAAAGAAATAAAGAAATAAAGAAATAAAGAAATAAAGAAATAAAGAAATAAAGAAATAAAGAAATAAAGAAATAAAGAAATAAAGAAATAAAGAAATAAAGAAATAAAGAAATAAAGAAATAAAGAAATAAAGAAATAAAGAAATAAAGAAATAAAGAAATAAAGAAATAAAGAAATAAAGAAATAAAGTAATAAAGAAATAAAGAAATAAAGAAATAAAGAAATAAAGAAATAAAGAAATAAAGAAATAAAGAAATAAAGAAATAAAGAAATAAAGAAATAAAGAAATAAAGAAATAAAGAAATAAAGAAATAAAGAAATAAAGAAATAAAGAAATAAAGAAATAAAGAAATAAAGAAATAAAGAAATAAAGAAATAAAGAAATCAAGAAATCAAGAAATAAAGAAATAAAGAAATAAAGAAATAAAGAAATAAAAAAATAAAGAAATAAAGAAATAAAGAAATAAAGAAATAAAGAAATAAAGAAATAAAGAAATAAAGAAATAAAGAAATAAAGAAATAAAGAAATAAAGAAATAAAGAAATAAAGAAATAAAGAAATAAAGAAATAAAGAAATAAAGAAATAAAGAAATAAAGAAATAAAGAAATAAAGAAATAAAGAAATAAAGAAATAAAGAAATAAAGAAATAAAGAAATAAAGAAATAAAGAAATAAAGAAATAAATAAATAAATAAATAAATAAATAAAGAAATAAAGAAATAAAGAAATAAAGAAATAAAGAAATAAAGAAATAAAGAAATAAAGAAATAAAGAAATAAAGAAATAAAGAAATAAAGAAATAAAGAAATAAAGAAATAAAGAAATAAAGAAATAAAGAAATAAAGAAATAAAGAAATAAAGAAATAAAGAAATAAAGAAATAAAGAAATAAAGAAATAAAGAAATAAAGAAATAAAGAAATAAAGAAATAAAGAAATAAAGAAATAAAGAAATAAAGAAATAAAGAAATAAAGAAATAAAGAAATAAAGAAGTAAAGAAATAAAGAAATAAAGAAATAAAGAAATAAAGAAATAAAGAAATATCGAAATAAAGAAATATCGAAATAAAGAAATAAAGAAATAAAGAAATAAAGAAATAAAGAAATAAAGAAATAAAGAAATAAAGAAATAAAGAAATAAAGAAATAAAGAAATAAAGAAATAAAGAAATAAAGAAATAAAGAAATAAAGAAATAAAGAAATAAAGAAATAAAGAAATAAAGAAATAAAGAAATAAAGAAATAAAGAAATAAAGAAATAAAGAAATAAAGAAATAAAGAAATAAAGAAATAAAGAAATAAAGAAATAAAGAAATAAAGAAATAAAGAAATAAAGAAATAAAGAAATAAAGAAATAAAGAAATAAAGAAATAAAGAAATAAAGAAATAAAGAAATAAAGAAATAAAGAAATAAAGAAATAAAGAAATAAAGAAATAAAGAAATAAAGAAATAAAGAAATAAAGAAATAAAGAAATAAAGAAATAAAGAAATAAAGAAATAAAGAAATAAAGAAATAAAGAAATAAAGAAATAAAGAAATAAAGAAATAAAGAAATAAAGAAATAAAGAAATAAAGAAATAAAGAAATAAAGAAATAAAGAAATAAAGAAATAAAGAAATAAAGAAATAAAGAAATAAAGAAATAAAGAAATAAAGAAATAAAGAAATAAAGAAATAAAGAAATAAAGAAATAAAGAAGTAAAGAAATAAAGAAATAAAGAAATAAAGAAATAAAGAAGTAAAGAAATAAAGAAATAAAGAAATAAAGAAATAAAGAAATAAAGAAATAAAGAAATAAAGAAATAAAGAAATAAAGAAATAAAGAAATAAAGAAATAAAGAAATAAAGAAATAAAGAAATAAAGAAATAAAGAAATAAAGAAATAAAGAAATAAAGAAATAAAGAAATAAAGAAATAAAGAAATAAAGAAATAAAGAAATAAAGAAATAAAGAAATAAAGAAATAAAGAAATAAAGAAATAAAGAAATAAAGAAATAAAGAAATAAAGAAATAAAGAAATAAAGAAATAAAGAAATAAAGAAATAAAGAAATAAAGAAATAAAGAAATAAAGAAATAAAGAAATAAAGAAATAAAGAAATAAAGAAATAAAGAAATAAAGAAATAAAGAAATAAAGAAATAAAGAAATAAAGAAATAAAGAAATAAAGAAATAAAGAAATAAAGTAATAAAGAAATAAAGAAATAAAGAAATAAAGTAATAAAGATATAAAGATATAAAGATATAAAGATATAAAGAAATAAAGTAATAAAGAAATAAATAAATATTTAATAAATACAAAAATATTTAAATAAATAAATTAAATGAAAATTGGCATAAATCAAAGACACCAAACATTCATAAATTATATTCGTACTTTCATGATGTTCACCTACACAAAAACGAAAAGTTGAAATATATAGATAATATTTTTGAAAATTCGCAGTTTATAAATACATGACTATTATTCGAAAATAGCACACAAGTCATTAACGCTACATATCGCCTCTGTGAAAAACAGAAAAATCGAACTCAGCGGGTTTCATTGCATTAACAAATAGACAGATATATATTTTTACAAAAAATAAATATTTATATAAAAATAAATATTTATATAAAAATAAATATTTATGTATAATATTTACTTCATGCCGTAATAAATTCATTAATTCTAAATATAATTAAAAAACGTTATATATAATTTAAATAGAATTTAAAATTTCAGTAACAAAATAATAAATTATATTAATTTTAATAAAACTTTTATTATTTTTGTTGTCCATTATTTTGTTTTGTTCCTTAAGACAAACATTAAATTCTAACAATGTAAAACATACCATAACAAAAACCGAAACTTTCAAACCGAACCTACAAACAACATAATCTTTCACGCAGTTTCACAAAAAAGTTACTGTAATTACTACCCACATATAACAAATCTATCTGCAGGATATGCTCGATACATCCGACTCATAATTACAACGTCTTTAGACAAAATTAGTTGTTATTTCGGTAAGACATACCACTGCGAGGATACTCAATCCTAATGCCCGACCAATAGCCGATCATTATGTTCTTAATGTATTCACGAAAATTTAATGAGCCCCGTCGATATTATGAATGCATTGTGAGGCGATACTTTTTGTGTTCTTTGGTTAGTTGCGTCTTAGCCAACATATGTCTTCAATTAGTAGAACACTTGGTAACATTTTTCTTACTGCAAACAAAAAATATATATATTTCATTCATGATTATTATGCTCTCTGAACCATAGCTTTCTATATGTGCATATTCTTGATCAGGAGGTCACATTGAGTCAATTTGGGGATGTCTGTCTGTCCGTCTTTACACAGAAAAAAACAATCTTCAATATGATGAATTTATTCATAAATATTATGAATTTTTTGACCAACTACAAGATTCATCATATTGATACCACCGTTCATTAAATGACATATTAATGAATGCATTCATTATATATATGAACAAAATATTCTATACAATGAATTTGAATTCTCATATTGATGAATTTGTTCATCATATTTTTTCAAAAAAAATTTTTTTTTTATAAAATAATTCGAAAAAAAGTGTTGTAAAAATTTTATTAAAAAATAACAGTAAAAAAATTAAAAAAAAAAAATTCGGACAACAAGAAAATTGTTCGGAAAAAAATGTGTTTCATTTTGAAAAAAAACATTTTTTTTTTAAAAAAAAATCTCGAAAAAAAACATTTTTTTTTGAAAAAAAAAATCTCGAAAAAAAACATTTTTTTAAAACTATATTTTTTATGAATATTACTTTTTATTAATAAAAAGTTGTTATTATAATAAATATATTATAAACCATTTTACTAATTAATGCATGTCGAGCAAGCATTATATAAGAAACTAGCTGGATCCGTGCACGACTCGTGCCAAGATTTTGTGAATTCATAGATATAAAGCGATTTTATTAATATAAAAAAACATTATTATAATTTTTTATATCAGGGGCCCGTGCTTCGCTGTGGAAGTTTTTATTGGTTTTATAAATGTAGTAACCAAATAATAATTCTCCGCCAAAACAACTATTCTCAAAGGCAATTCATACAGTAGAATATTTCGCCGTAGAATTCTTCCCAGTAGAAATCTTCGCCGTAAAATTCTTCCCCATAGAACGCTTTACCGTAGAATTCTTCCCGGTAGAACTCTTTGGTGAGTTTTAGTGTGGTGAGTTTTAGTGTAGTGAATTTTTAGTGTAGTGAGTTTTAGTGTGGTGAGTTTTATTGTGGTGAGTTTTAGTGCGGTGAGTTTTAGTGTGGTGAGTTTTAGTGTGGTGAGTTTCGGTGTGGTGAGTTTTAGTATGGTGAGTTTTAGTGTGGTGAGTTTTAGTGTGGTGAATTTTTAGTGTGGTGAGTTTTAGTGTGGTGAACTTTATTGTGTTGAGTTTTAGTGTGGTGAATTTTGGTGTGGTGAGTTTTAGTGTGGTGAGTTTTGGTGTGGTGAGTTTTAGTATGGTGAATTTTTAGTGTGGTGAGTTTTAGTGTGGTGAGTTTTAGTGTGGTGAGTTTTAGTGTGGTGAGTTTTAGTGTGGTGAGTTTTAGTGTGGTGAATTTTTAGTGTGGTGAGTTTTAGTGTGGTGAACTTTATTGTGTTGAGTTTTAGTGTGGTGAATTTTGGTGTGGTGAGTTTTAGTGTGGTGAGTTTTGGTGTGGTGAGTTTTAGTATGGTGAATTTTTAGTGTGGTGAGTTTTAGTGTGGTGAGTTTTAGTGTGGTGAGTTTTAGTGTGGTGAGTTTTAGTGTGGTGAATTTTAGTTTTTTGTTTCATCTTTTTAGATTGTGTATGTGCTGAGTTATGTCGTTTTGAAAATTTAGGTTGTACCACGCCCCTTTGTCCAATATATAGCCTACGACACCCTCCGGACTCCTTAGTATCCTGTGGCAAAATTTCAGTTAAATCGGTTCAGCGGTTTAGACGTGATGCTGGAACAAACAGACCGACAGATAGACAGACAGACAGACGAACCTAGATTTTTATATATATAGATAACACACAAGAACTACTTGAGAACTGAGAAGTACGGCAAAAAATGAACTCAAAAAGATCAGAAACAAACAACAGGTGGACCGCTGTTCATATCCGGTACACGGCAACATTTTTCAACACTATCCGGACCCTACACAAAATTACTTGCCGAACCCTGATCTAGATCAGTGAAACTTCAAACATATATTATTTATATACATACGTTATCAGGTATTGAAAATGATTATTCTAACACAATTGGTTATTTAGTTTTCTTGGTTTGGTATTTTACTTCATGAAAATCCAAATTTCTTGGGATATTTAATTCTAGTATTGCGTTTATATATTTTATTATTAGATATCGACGAATTTTATTATTACATACTTACGAAAACCCACACGTTTCAATTTGCTTACGAAAACCAGCGCGTTTTTCTTAACTACGAAAAGAAGCACAAGTTCAGTTTACCACGAGTTCAGTTTAGCCACATTTTTATTATACCCAAGAAAAGAAGCATATACCTTTTTTAGCCACGAAACGATGCAAAACTTTATTTTCGCCACGAAAAGAAACACTATTACATTCAGCTGCGAAAAAAGCACATCTATCATTTCGCCAAGAATAAAAGCAAAACGAACAATAAATGTCTTTATACCACTATTGAATCTTGTATCAATAAAAAGTTATGGCAAAAAAGAAAAGATTCGCTCTTTTGGCATGACAAGATTTTAAATTTTTCAAATTCGCCCGTTTGGTTTTGCCTTTTGTGGCTAGAAATATCCAACAAAACGATACGCGATATTGGTACAGTATACTTGAGAAAAAACTACATTAAAAAATGTAAAAAAAAACGCAAATGTCAAAAATTGCACATTCGCCCTTTGGCTGATAGTGACGATAATATATGATTTTATTCGTGGCGAAATTTAAAATGTGCTTTTGTTCGTAGATAAAATATAAATGTGCTCCTAGTAGTGGGAAAGTTAAAGTTAATGAATAATTGAATTTTATAGACACACGAAATTGTTCTAAAATTGTTCTAAATTAGTTGTAGTCCAAACTACAGCAAATAATAAAAATGTGTAGCATGTAGGCTGGGCTATTGGAATTGACTTTACAGCTGCAACAACCGAATAATTTGGTTTAGCGCAGCAAATTTCTATTTTCTGTGTAGTAAAGTATACACAAAAAATATTATTTTGTCAGAAGGTCGAAAACACGACAAAGTTGATTGTAACAACCAATGTTATTCGTTAAAGTCCACGAAAAAAACTTGAAAAAATTTTGCAAATTAAAACATGTTACTCAGTGCTTTATATTTCTGAATGTTGTATAGTAGCAGCCTGTCTATGTTGCCTGCCGTATAGGCATTTAGCAGCTTGTTGCTGGCGGCATTGACAGTGGGTGTTGCCGGCCACATGTGTCAATACTTAAATGATTACCACCAACCATCAATCAATTGTAATTAATCGTTGTGTTAGTAGTATTAGTAGTAGTTATTATTATTTTTAGTTCGTTTTGTTAATTTTTTTTATTGTTGGTAATGATTACATGTGATACGTTTATTTATGGTACAGTTAGTGTCTGATTTAAGTAGTGGCCGTAATTTATGTATTTCAAGAAAATAAGAAAAAGTAGGCTTTATACATGTAATTAGTGAAACACTGGTAGTTTGCTGAAATGTACACAAAAAAGAGAATGGATTAATAACTAATTTTAAGAAAAATATTTTCCACAAGGAAATAATTTGTTGAGTTTGAAAATAATAAAATATATTTAAAGGGAAAAATTAAATTAGTAATACATATTTTTCAAATCCACGTTCAGACATTACTTTACCGATACGCAATTAATTCCCTATGTAAATTCCTTTTTATCCCTAGACATATATTATTCAATTATTTCTCTTCATTATTCATCGTAAAGAAAATTTTCCCGGATATAATTTTGCACAATTCAAATAAAGAAACTTCAATACATTACAATAATTATGTTGAAGAATTGATAAAATGTTATCTTTGCCAACACTAAATAACAATTTTCCCCGATTTTTTTTTTCTTTAATTTTACTAAAAACACATCTTTCACAAGTTGATTTGTCTCCAAGACAATTTGTCTCTACACCATTTACAAATTAATACAGAAAAGATCAATTGAAATTCAGAAATTCCATTTGAAATTCAAACGATATCACTTAAAATTCAGAAATTCCATTTGAAAAGACACCAATTTAAATTCAGAAATTCTATTTTAAATTCAAAAGACATCACTTGAAATTCAGAAATTCCTTTTGAAATTCAAAAGACATCAATTGAAATTCAGAAATTTTCATTTGAAATTCAGACATTTTCATTTGAAATTCAGAAAATATCATTTGATATTCAGAAATTCCTATTTGAAATTCAGAAAATTTCCATTTGAAATTCAGAAATATCCATTTAGTATTTAGAAATTTCCATTTGAAATTCAGAAAATGTCCATTTGAAATTCAGAAATATCCATTTGAAATTCAAAAAATTTACATTTGAATTTCAGATATTTCCATTTGAAATTCAGTAGTTTTCATTTGAAATTCAGAAATATTCATTTGAAATTCAGAAATTTCCATTTGAAACTCAATTGATGTCTTTTGAATTTCAAATGGAATTTCTGAATTTCAATTGGTGTCTTTTGAATTTCAAATGGAATTTCTGAATTTCAATTGAAGTCTTTTGAATTTCAAATGGAATTTCTGTATTTCAATTGGTGTCTTTTGAATTTCAAATGGAATTTCTAAATTTCATGTGATGTATTTTGAATTTCAAATGGAATTTCTGAACTTCAATTGGTGTTTTTTGAATCTCAAATGGAATTTTTGAATTTCAAGTGATGTATTTTGAATTTCAAATGGAATTTCTGAACTTCAATTGGTGTTTTTTGAATCTCAAATGGAATTTTTGAATTTCAAGTAATTTTTTTTTGAATTTCAAATGGAGTTTCTGAATTTCAATTGGTGTCTTTTAAATTTAAAATGGAATTTCTCAATTTCAAGTGAGGTCTTTTGAATTTCAAATGTAATTTCTGAACTTCAATTGGTGTTTTTTGAATCTCAAATGGAATTTTTGAATTTCAAGTAATTTTTTTTTGAATTTCAAATGGAGTTTCTGAATTTCAAGTGATGTCTTTTGAATTTCAAATGGAATTTCTGAATTTCAAGTGATGTCTTTTGAAATTTAATTGGTATTTTCTGAATTATATTTGTAAATGGTGTAGATTTTTATTACCCAAAACTATTCTTCTTAAAGACAATTTTTACGGAATCATTTTTTTGAAATAATTTTTTGCAATTCAAGTCATGACACTACTTTCCCATACAATTACTCCCTGAGGCAATTGTTTCCAAAATAGGAAACAATTGAACAAATTATATCTTACCCAAGACTATTAACACTCTTAATCTCAAAGACTTTTTTCACGAGATAATTTTCCCACAATTGAAGTGAAGAGACTTCTTTCCCAAGACATAATTCATTCCTAAACAGTTCTATCCCAAGACGATTTGTAGTAGACATTTGTTACCGAAGATTATTCATTTTAAAGCATTTTTTTTCATTATTATCTCAAAGATATTTTATTCACAACTCCATTGAAGATACTTCTTTTCCCTTACAATTATTTCCTAAATGGCAATAATTATGGAGAAGAAAATTTTTTCTTTAACATTATAAAATTTCAGACACTTCTTTCCAAATTATTCTACCAAAGAAGATAATAATTACATTCAGAAAAAAAATACTGTGAAATCAAATATCTATTAAAATAATTTAATAGGATACATTATAATGTTAATAGGTAAATACCAGAATACTATTGACTACTATTAAATTATTTTTGTGTTTATATGAAAATATATTTTTTATATACCCTTGAATCCTATTGTTCAATTTTAATAGGGTGTTTTTCTGAATGTAAGGTAAAGAATTGAGAAAATATTATCTGAGGGAAAAATTTATCCCCATATATTTATTACAAAACACTCTTCATCACAATGACAATATTTCGCAATAGCACATTTATGAAATTTATTTTTTTGCAATAAATGGTCAGACACTTTTTTCTCAAACCAGTTATTTCCCAATATAATTGATCTCCATGACAATAACTATAAGAATGAATTGATAGTAAAGATCAAAATTGTCTCGGGAATGTATTACCTACACCCAGAAAAAAATTCCCTCAAATCCCATAAAAATTGGTCAATAGGACAATTATTGATTTAATAGTATACAAAAAATAAATCTTTTCATATAAACTCAATGGCAATATCATGGTATTTTCTAGTATTTAATGGTATTTTCCGATTAAAATAATAATTTATCCAATTGAATATTTTTAATAGTAAAAAACTATAATTTATATAGTATTTTTTTTTTGGGTATAGGGAAAGAAGCTTATGAAAAAGTGGGAATAATAAACTTACTAATTGGAGCACACATTCTATAGGACAGAACTGTCCGTAATCCAACAAATCTAATGAATTGGGAAACAGAGTATTGTTGCGGATGAAATGTCTGGGAATAAAAACTGCATCTACATGAATTGGAGAAAAATCGTCCTGAAAGAATTTTCATTGGGATGTATATCGATGAGAAATAATATTCTGAGGAATATTTTCCTCAGGGAAATGTTTTTCTGGTATAAATTGTGTTTAGAAAATGTGTTTGACTTGGAAAAAATTGTCACAGTCACGAAATTTTAGTGACCGTGACAATTTTCATCTTGAATTTAAAAATATATATATATCGGCGTAGAACTCTTTTTGAGATGAATAGACAACTGGAATTAAATGGGGTATAATAATATAGTGGAAGAATACAAATTGTCTCAGAGAAAAATTGCCATAATAAAATGGTTAGAAATTGTAAACATCAGGACTCGCTTTTATATGTATTTACATATTCAATATTTAAATAAATATTATAAGAATTTTAGGTAAAAATCCATATATTTGAAATAATCCATATACCCTAGTAGTTATTGTAATAGGGTCATTACAGGGAACTGATCATTGTATTTTTTCCTTGTCATAACTCGATCAGTTACATGACGATAATGATCTGGACATTATCATGTATACCCTAATAAATTTCTACTAGGGTAAATGTTCAAATATGTCACAATTTCGACAAATTTGCAATACAATTTTGACATTTTGAAACATATTTTGAGTGCATTCGATAAAATCAAACAATCATATTGCAGAAAACTATAATCTGGAAATCATATCATCATTGTGATGATTGTGATTTGTAGCAAATTTGGTTTTGTGTAAAAATTTGGTTTGAAAAATAATTTTGTTTCAGTTTCAATTTCATGAGAGGATTGAATAATTAAAATAAAACAAATTTTATAACAATATTTTAAATTTTTTGATCCATAGTAATCTAGTTTTTTAATCCATAATCCATACATATTTTCCTTTCATCGATAGAATTGTTAGCCCTGCTAATTACCAACATTTATATTAGATTTTAATAAAATCTTCAGTTCGTGGAGACCAAAATCGATTCCAATTGATGAAAAGAATTAAGTCTTTCAAATAGCATTTAAATTTAATGAAATTTTTTCAACTTATTTTAGAAATATTAATTAATAAACTTCAAAAATAAGTTTTGCGCAAAATGTATTTCCTCTTAATTATTTTCACATTCACTCAGTTTATTAAATTTTTTTCAATTAGTAGAGCTTAAGAATCAATTATCAAAAATAATGTTAATCTTAGTCAAAGCAACCCGGCATACAAAGGATGCCAGTAGTTGCGAGGGCAACTAGCTCAATAGTCGCAAAATAAGAACAAGCGACGCATTTCGACTTGACCACAAAATAAAGCAGCATCAACAAAATGCCAATAGCAACGCACCGCACCGCATCGCACCACCCTGTACCGCCAATAACTTCAGTGGCACAAAGGCAACACTGAGCATTAACATTAATTTCAATGTTCGGTTAAATCGTCATTAGTAACAATTGTGGCGCTCATTTTGAATGTGGTGGCGTGTGGTGACGTGTGTCGCAACCACAACTGCTGCCATTGCTGCTGGGCCAAAACCTAATGTGGCCAAGAACAGCGCAGAAATCGTTAATCTTCAATGATGACTTGGCATTTTAAGACACAAATACATGAACACATTGCCATACACGTGGCACTGTGTGTGAGTGGCTGAGTGTAAAGTTTCTTATATCATATAATTTACCCATTAGAAATTAATATAGTACCCCTGGCACATTTTTTGGCAGTTTATAACAATTTTTTCGACATATTTCAAAAAGACAATGGCGGAGTTTTAATAAAAATCTGTCTGTTTTCTGCCTGTTCCCATAATACGCCGTGAATATGCCAAAAGAACTCCTCCAAATTTTATAATCTGCTATACACTTCCTAAAATATTCCATTTATCTGTGTGTTTGCCGAAAATATGCTCGAAATATTCCTGAAAAATGTCAGCAATTTTGTTCGGGTAATAATAACATTTTGAGAAATTTTCTGGCATTTTTCAGGAATATTTCGGGCATATTTCCGACATACTAACAGATAATTGGAATATTTTTGGATGAGTATAGCAGACAATATTTTTGTCAGGATCGAGACAGTTTAGAAACAGTTTTTCGAAATAGTTCAAACAGACAAAGGCGTTGTTTTTATCACAAAATTTCACAACCTGCCATACACTTCCGAAAATATTCCAGATATATGTTCAAAATATTCCTGGAAAATAGCAAAAATTTTGTCTCGGGACCCCAGGCAGCTTATAAACATTTTGTCGACATACAAAGGCGGAGTTTGTATCATAAGCTGTCTGTTTTCTGCCAGTTCCCAAAATATAACGTGAATCTGCCATTCAAATTCAACAAAAGTTTACAACCTGCTATACTCTACCCAAAATATTCCATTTATTCGTCTGTTTGCCGGAAATATGCCCGAAATATTCATGAAAAATGCCAAATATTTTGTCTCAGGGACCCCATACAAAATTTTTGGCAGGTAGTTTGTTAAAAATATTTTTTCGACATATTTCAAACAGACAAAGGCGGAATTTGTATCAAAAGTTGTTTGTTATCTGCTCATTCCCAAAATATGGCGTGAATCTGTCATAAAAATGCCATCAAACACTTCCCAATATATTCCATTTAGCTGTGAGTAAGCCGGAAATATGCCCGAAATATTCCTGGAAAAAGGCAGAAATTGTGTGGGATATTAATGGCAGATACACGGCACATTTTAGGAACTGGCAAACAGAAGGGCTTGTGATGCAAACTCCGCCTTTGTCTGCTTAAAATCTTTCGATAAAATGTTTTAAAATTACCTCAATCCTGCCAAAAATTTTGTCAATAACAACAACAGAGACTAACCAAATACTGCTGAATATTTTGATTCATTGACTAAATATTGTCCATATGCAAAATAAAACCGGTGACTATTCAATATTCATATGGAAGGACAAGCCTTCTTTTTAACACCTTCCTTTTCGAAAAATATATTTCAGAAGAAAGACAGAATTTAAACTTCTTCTGTTTAAATTCTCTCTACTTGTTTTATTTTCTTTAATTAATTTCTAATTTTTTATTCACATTTTAAAATATAATATGATTTGTCCTCTTTTTGTGGAGTAACGGGAGTATGGAAGGATTTCTTTTTTTTTGCTTGGTAATAAGTTTTTTTAAAGGGAAAGGTTGCATCAAATTTTCTACAAATATCAGTATTAATTTCTGCTGTAATCAGGGACTAAAAACATTTGGTATATTGATTCTGGTTCTAATATTTTTAAATTAGCGATTCCGGTTTCGATTCCAGTTCCAACTAAAGAAGTTATATGGGTTCCGATTTCCTCACAATTTTTAATTACGGTTCCGATACCGGTTTCGGTTCATTGTGTTCCCTGAGAGGCATTAAAACCCTTTGGAATATCGGTTCTGGTATCACAAATCGGAACGGTACTGGTATCGGTTCGGATTCCGGTTCTTTTCGGTCCCTCGTTGTAATCATAACATTCAATTTTAATTTATGATTTCAATAATTTTTTTATTTATTTTCTTTTTAAAATATTCTACCTGCTGTTTCCTACAGGGTTGGTAATCACTTTATTGTTATTGCTAATGATGGCGGCTGTTGTTTTTTGGGAATACATCCTATATACACACCGAGGCTTGATAAATATCTATGCATATTTTTGTCAGTTTCATTTATTATAAACCGAAACATAAGTTTGTTATATTTGTGCTTGATACGGTTTCATTTTGGCAAGTATTTGAGGATTGCCAAAGATTGATAAATTTTAAAAATTCTTAAATATGTTTTTCGAGATTAAACTAAAAACTGCACTATAAAAAATAAAATTTTGTTTTGAATTCTAATTGAAATATTTTCTTAAAAACAATTTATATAAAAAAAAGTTACTGTATTCAAAATAAAGAAAATTACATTTTAAATAAATTATTAGTATTAGATTTACGTCCAAAAGCACTTGTATTTGTTTTTATTACAATGGTTTTTGTTTTTTTTGGGCATACCATTATTTAAATTTACTTTATTTTTATGCACAATTTAATTGTATTGAAGTTATTTTCCATTTGAATTTATATCAAGTTGAAGGAAAATTAACACAATATCGGATACTTTTTCGTAGCGCAATCGAGCGTCAAATTGTAGGTAAATATCGATGCGTTTTTTCGGAGTTTTCTCAGTACGATTTGTATTTTTTTTTTTTTAATTTATTAAGAAATTATTAATTAAGAAATTTCAAGATTGCTTCGAAAAATATTGTGATTTAGAATTTTTAAAATTAGAATCGATAAAGCAATGATATCGACCTTTTTTTATTAAAGTTATTGGAGAAAGCTTCGAGTCATCGTAGATCTCCAAATGGGTTCGAACAAAAAACTGAAAAGTTAGGAAAACTGTTCTGAAATATGTTTTTAGACGTTTTATAGTTTCAAGTAGGGCTGTGCGATTAATCGTTTTACCGGAAATTCTGATTATTCGATTAATCGTATTTTTCAATTAACCGAAAGTACGATTAATCGGTTAACTATAACTTTCAATTAATAAAAATTCAAATAAATTTTATGTGAGAACATAGAAATTGCTGTCTACAAAAATATACAAACAAAAATTGTGGTTTTCTTTAAAAAATATGTAATTTAATATACAAATTAGATGCGTAGCAAGTAGAATATCATTATTTATACTCATGCCAAAAACAATTAATCGTATTTCAATTAAGCATATTTCTGATTAACCGATTAATCGTTATTTTGATTAATCACAAAACCTGTTTAACAGATTAATCGTATTTTCGGTTAATCAAAAAATACGATTAATTGAATAATTGATAAATCGTGATTGCGGTTAATCAGAATTTCTGGTAAAACGATTAATCGCACAGCCCTAGTTTCAAGTATTACATTTTCTGTTCCATTATAGTTTTAATTAGATCTCAAACATCATTGTAAAAATTTGAAGACAGTATTCTGGAATTTTTAATAAAACAATATTTTCAATATTCACATAGATTAGCTGGATGTTATCAAATCTTCAGATCACTTATTCAAAATTTTGATAGTACTTAGAACTGGAAATTTAAATGTTCGATTCGATTTTAAAAATATTTTAATTACACTAAAAATTTAATTTTTCTGAGATTTCATAAAATTTTAAATTCTATTTAAGTTCATCCATTTTGAGTTGGCAACCCTATAGCTTTCATAATTTCGAGTTTTGTGGCTGATGCTGAAAGTTTTTGTAGTTTTCGTTCGCACAGAAGAATTTCGTTTATAATGTGCACATTGCCTTTTGACCTTGGACAGCTGATTACAGCCAGACGGTGCACATCGGTTAAATGTCAACGGTTTCAAAAATATATATAGAAAAATATAGCACTATAAATGGCACTACTTGAAACGCTTACAATGTTTTATGGCTATTTTATATAAAGTTGTGTAGATTTTTCATCAAATTCACACCAAGAACGTACCAAACAACATAACGTGAAAAAATCGACAATAATATGGTATTGAGAAAAACCAAGTCAACACATGTCTTTAATGTGTTATTGCCAAATGTGGTAACGTCGAACATTCTGGCCAAACATACGCTTAGAAAAACACCAAACATTTAAGTAGCTGGAATAAGAAATTCATGATGAAACTAATATATAAGAAGAAAGTAAGAAAAAAAAACCAAAGGATAAACAAAAAAAAAGTATTTTTATTTACAAAATATAAACGCATTTTGTATCGATGGTCATGAGAAACAGTTATCATCTACAATTTATTAACTTCAAACAGCTGTTTGCGAACATCAAATCAAGGAATCCATAAAAACCAAATACATGATAATATCTATAGTACGTGATACTATGAAATCGCACCCCATGCATGCATTTCTTAAGTTTTAGGTTTCGATCAAATAACTTATGGCAGCTGTAGATAGATATTGACCGACCTTCGGTGTCAAATAAACTGACCTTGCGTAAATATTAACTGAGTCTGTGTTGATATCAAATGTACTTTTGTATATTTTAACCGACCTTTCAGTTCTATGAAGTGTTTCAAATAGTATTTTGATATTTTACTTTCTGAAATATAAGGTACAAAGTTTTAAAGCTGCTTTAAATGGCAATTTTAACTACACTAATATGGAATTGCATATAAATATTTAAGCGTAGAATTGACAACTAGGGTTTGATCTGGTTTTGATCTGCAAATGAACGCCGGCAATCAAGCAAACGATGGAAATTTTGATTGCGCTCATATTATTCCCATTTGGTATATGACCAGAGATACACTTATAGAGCTTGATCATCCTCTAAGTGTGTCGTCAACAATGGTGATGATAGAAAAGGTTGCATATTTAGTTATGCTTCCAACTTCATCATCAGAAAAGTATAGTTTATGTACTTTCACAAGAATTTATAACATTCTTTTTAAATTAACTGAATGAGACTTATTTTTACAAGCAAATCACATTTTTGCGTTAAACAGAAATTCTGTGTTTGATTTCAGCCTGCCATTATTATTCATAGCCTCTTTTTGAGGGACAACATTTTATAAAACTAACATAATAAGCAGTAGTAATGTTGGAAGATGATGGCCATTAGTAAAGTAAACATAACATTCCAAAGAAAAAATAATAAAATGAAAATAATCAAAAAAAAAAAGATTTAATAATGAAAAAAAAATGTTGTTCGACATATAAAAATTTATTATAAAATATTATCAGGGACTGTTACAGTTACGAGTAATATACAAAAAAATCAAAAATAAAAATTATTTTTGAACAAACCTTTTTTTTGTTCAGTAATAACGATTATTTTTGATTTTTAAAATTTTGCACAGAAATAAAACTCAAATTTCAATTTTTATTTTCAATCTCAAAAATAAAAATTAAAAATTAATTTTAATTTTGTTTTGCTCAAGAATAACGATTATTTTTGATTTATACTTTTTTTACTCAAAAAGAAAAATTAGGGTGCGGAATGTTCTTACGATGGAAAGGATGGATTCTAGTACTAATTTCACTAGTAATATTAGTGAACACTTTCGAAGGATCATGTGTGCTGGTGGTCAGTATTACAATTAATTTGAGACCATCGATAAATAAAACTTGAAAACATATTTCGCCTGCATCTTACTACCTGGAACACATTATACTACAAAAACAAGCTTCAAGTGCATCATTGAACATTTTATGGGTGAATCTGTTCCAATGGGATTACAGAAGCATCCAGGTGCATCATTGGATTTTTTTCGGTGAATCTGTACCAATGTGATTACAGAAGCATCCAAATGTGTCATTGGAATTATTTTGGGTGAATAAATTCCAAAAGTATTACAAAAGCATCCAAGTACGTCATTGGAATGCTGTATTGAAACTTTTTTTGTTTGAAATTTTCTATTGAAGCAATATCTATGATTCTTGAAAAAGATTAATCCAAACAAGTTTTATTGACGCTTATGGATGTGAAGTTATGACCATTGGAACATATTCACACAAAAATTCTCCAATGACATAGTCGGATGTGTCTATATTCCTATTCGTGCAATATAAGTTCCAATTTATAGGAACGTGGACCTTTTTTTGTATGAGAGTTGGCCGGTAAACTGCAGTTCTACCCATATTTAGACGAAACAGATTCGTCATTTGAAACTTTCCAAGGGATATAGATACTCGTACTTTGGCACATGGAATTTCACCAGTAATACTGTAGCGTCGATAGTTCAATTGGTTAGTGGTTTCGACTACGAGCCGAAATGTTCATGGTTCGATCGCAGCGACTGTCAATACCAAATATGGATATATTTTTCTCTACAACGTTACCTCTCGGCAGTCCATGCAAACCTAAGTGAGAAAATATTGCCTAAAAAACTCTGACCCCGCCGTTCGGCATTAAACTGTAGGTCCCACCACTTTGAGTACAAATATAACCCGCACAGCTCAAATGGTTATTGGGTTGTTCAGAACTGTAGCGCCAAACTATTATTATTAGTAATATTGACCACCAGCACACGTAATTCTTCTAATACAAATGAGTATTAGAGTCTGTCCTTTTAATTTTATAAACATTATTTTTGATGTACAACAAATTGCGCACAACGCTCCGCACCCTAATTTTTATTTTTGAGTAAAAAAAGTATAAATTAAAAAAATAATCGTTATTCTTGAACAAAAAAATAAAAATTAATTTTTAATTTTTATTATTGATTTTTTAAAGTAAAAATTGAAATTTGAGTTTTATTTCTGAGCAAGCAAACAAAAAATTTAAAAATAATTGTTATTTTTTGATTTTTTTCCGTATAAATCAAAAAATAAAAATCTTTGCAGATTTCAATTCTGCATGCGAAATTAATTGATTCTGTATTCTCAAAATTAGCGTAACCTTGTATAACACGTTGATTTTTTTCATTTAAAAAAATAAGAATAACCGTTATTTATGGTCACTGAATATTATATGATTTTCTTATACATTTTTAATTTTTTTTTTAATTTCAATATTAATGAAAATTCCTTAAAGTAAGAATGATAAAAAAAATAAAATGCAAATCAATATTTGAATTTTTATTGCACATCATCATAGACACATCATAGACCTCTTCACTGCAGTTTTGTTTTGTTTGTGTTTTGTTTTGACAGTACTTGATGCTTTGTTGTTGTGAACAACACATTCATTCGATTTTCAAGCATACACTAAGAAAACGAAAGTTTGTTGAAAAGTATTAGAGCCTTAAACAACATTGCAGTTGCAAATTATTCAAGTCAAATATTTGACACTTTTTGTGATATTTAGACAATATTAATAGTTTTGCTACAAAAGCATTAATATCTGTGGAATAAGTGAATATTTGAAGCAATGCCTATTTCTCTTGTAGTTGCAGTGAATCTACCACAAATATGACATTTTTCGTGATGTTTATAAGAAACATTTCACAAATAAAACAAAATATGTTATGTTTACACACGAGCAGTCAGCGCAGCATTCTCCAGATTGGAGAAAGAGTCGCGTCGAATGGGTCTAGCGGTGAACGAGGACAAGACGAAGTTCCTTGTGTCAACAAGCAAAAAAGAGTCCGTGCGTCTTGGACAAAAAGCTGATTTTGACACCCACAAGTTCGACATTGTGAAGGACTTCGTCTGTCTGGGATCCAGCGTAAACAGCAACAACGACGTCAGCCTGGAGATCAAACGGAGAATAACTCTTGCCAACAGGTGCTACTTTGGGCTCAGTAGGCAATTGAGAAGCAGAGCCCTCTCTCGCCGGACAAAAATAACGCTCTACAAGTCACTCATCATGCCCGTCCTACTTTATGGTGCAGAAACATGGACGCTGGCCACCACCGATGAGAGAGTACTGGGAGCGTTCGAGAGAAAGATTCTCCGTAAAATCTTTGGCCCTATCTGCTTTGCTAACGAGTATAGAATCAGGATGAACCACGAGCTGTATGAGTTATTCGACGACATTGACATAGTCAAGCGCATCAAGATCCAGCGGCTTCGCTGGCTAGGTCATGTCGAACGAATGGATGAAAACACTCCAGTCAAGAAGGTGCTTGAATCGAAACTCGAAGGTGGACAGCGTAGAAGAGGGCGTCCAAATCTGCGTTGGAAAGACCAAGTTGAGGACAACCTGGCAACGCTTGGTATTTCTAACTGGCGTCAGCGCGCGCAAAGCAGATCCGACTGGCGCGGCTTCATCTCAGCGACCAAAACCGATCCACGGTTGTAAGGGCCATTTAAGTAAGTAAGTAAGTATGTTTACAAATTATTTAAATTTTTGCAGCAAATTTATTTGTATTTCCCTCATATTGGAATTGTTAAAGCGAGTAGTATTTTAGATACAGTAACACTTTCAATAACATTCTGTACATATCGAAAATCCTATCGGTCATCGATGGTCCTGACCTGACATATGGAAATCATTGAGGAATCATTGATTTCCCACTGGGATGTTAACAAATTATATATGTTTATCTTCTGATATAATTTAGAATTTGATAACTAACCTTTAATAGAAAACCGTTTTCTGATAATGGTTGTTATTTCTGCAAAAAAGGCATTCTTAAAATCTTTGCTGTGACTGTAAACATAATGATTATCACTATAATGTTCAGTTAGGATCATTTAATGATTGTTATCATTATTGTTGTAATTGCAACAATCATACAAAATGAGGTTACTTAGAAAAAATGATATTTACAACAATAATAATTTCTATCAATAAATGTTGGGACCATTTAATGATTGTTATTATATTATTTTAATTGTAATAATTATTATTGTAATTGGAAACAATGAGAAAAACTTGATGATTACAATAATAATAATTGCAATCAAAATATAATGCCGCTAGAACATGATGTATTGATGATGTTTTTTATCAGCATGTAATTACTATAATCACACCTAAGTCGCGTTTTACTTAAAGACTAGGTAATGAGTATGGCAAACATTAATCAAATGAGTGATGATTGCCAGTATAATAATAACAAAAATACAATATCTGCAAACATATTACTGTTCTGACAGCCAGACATCATTATAATTATTTTTGCCATAATCATAAACTACTTTTATCATATATCAACAATACGATCGACAGTGATTCCACGATTCCTGCCATCATATAATTGGAATGCGCAACAAGTTTCCAATGTTTTAATCATATAAATGATCAAAAGAAAACAAAGGACAGAAATTCATGAAAAGTACATCATGTAACTGTCTCCACAATAATGCTTTAATTATATAATAGTGTAAACAATATCATCTTCCATACTATCAATCATATTATCACTTAAATTTTCATTAAGAAGTAGTTTGTGATTTATTAAATGACAAACTACTTCTTAATGAAAATTTAAGTGAAAATATGATTTTTAGTATGGAACCAGATCTTGTTTACACTTTTATTATGGCAAACGTGTTATATAATTAAAGCATTATTTACTATTGGTTACTATTACCAAAATCCGGAGCCTCTTCCTGTAAAGATCAGAACGGAAATCTAGTGACAGATATCCAGAGCACACTGAAAATATGGAGGGATCACTTCTCTAAACTGCTGACCGGTGATGATGACCTCAATTCCACCGATAGAGAAGCAAACCCGGCAACCCCAGTACTTGATGACGACGTTGAGATTCCTCCACCCGACCATGACGAGGTCAGAACAGCCATTGCTCGGCTGAAAAACAACAAAGCCGCAGGTGCTGATGGCCTGCCTTCTGAATTGTTTAAGACCGGAGGCGAAGAGCTAATAGAGAGCATGCACGAGCTCGTAAGCAGAATATGGTCTGATGAAAGCATGCCAAGTGACTGGAACCTCAGTGTACTCTGCCCAATCCTTAAGAAAGGGGGATCCCACTATCTGCGCCAACTACCGTGGGATCAGCCTACTCAATATCGCATACAAGGTTCTAACGAGCGTATTATGTGAAAGACTGAAGTCCATCGTCAACAGACTGATTGGACCTTATCAGTGGGGCTTCAGACCTGGAAAGTCCACCATAGACCAGATTTTCACATTGCGCCTAATCCAGGAAAAGACCCTAGAAAAACAGATCGACACCTACCACCTATTAGTCGACTATAAAGCCGCCTTCGACACTCCGATAAGGGAACGATTATACGCCGCAATGTCTGAGTTCGGTATACCTGCGAAACTTATAAGGCTTTGCAGGATGACCCTGAGCAACACACGTTGCTCAGTGTGAATTGGAAAAGACCTCTCCGAGCCATTTCATATCAGACAGGGTGACTCCCTATCGTGCGACTTTTTTAACTTATTGATGGAGAAAATAGTTCGAGCTGCCGAACTCCGTCAAAGCGGCACTATCCTCAACAAAAGTGTCATGCTGCTCGCATATGCCGACGATATTGATATCATTGGCAGGAGCACACGAGCAGTCAGCGCAGCATTCTCCAGATTGGAGAATGGGTCTAGCGGTGAACGAGGACAAGACGAAGTTCCTTGTGTCAACAAACAAAAAAGAGTCCGTGCGTTTTGGACAAAAAGCTGATTTTGACACCCACAAGTTCGACATTGTGAAGGACTTCGTCTATCTGGGATCCAGCGTAAACAGCAACAACGACGTCAGCCTGGAGATCAAACGGAGAATAACTCTTGCCAACAGGTGCTACTTTGGGCTCAGTAGGCAATTGAGAAGCAGAGCCCTCTCTCGCCGGACAAAAATAACGCTCTACAAGTCACTCATCACGCCCGTCCTACTTTATGGTGCAGAAACATGGACGCTGGCCACCACCGATGAGAGAGTACTGGGAGCGTTCGAGAGAAAGATTCTCCGTAAAATCTTTGGCCCTATCTGCTTTGCTAACGAGTATAGAATCAGGATGAACCACGAGCTGTATGAGTTATTCGACGACATTGACATAGTCAAGCGCATCAAGATCCAGGTCATGTCGAACGAATGGATGAAAACACTCCAGCCAAGAAGGTGCTTGAATCGAAACTCGAAGGTGGACAGCGTAGAAGAAGGCGTCCAAAACTGCGTTGGAAAGACCAAGTTGAGGACAACCTGGCAACGCTTGGTATTTCTAACTGGCGTCAGCGCGCGCAAAGCAGATCCGACTGGCGCGGCTTCATCTCAGCGGCCAAAACCGACCCACGGTTGTAAGGGCCATTTAAGTAAGTAAGTAAGTAGTTACTATTACCAATTTTACATAATACTAAATTAAAATAAAATGTGTGAAACTAAAAAAAGTTGAATTTAAATTATAATAAACATAAAGTTCATATTTAATTAGTATCTTATATCTACTTCAAATTATATCATAATCCCACAACTAAACGCAAAAGTAGACAAAACAATTAAGTTGAATTCGTTCCGTAAATATTGCGTATACGTCATGTTGAATTTTTATGAAACAATTAAAAATGCGCCAAACACGAATGTTGCTGGTGTTGATGGTGTTGCTGTTAATCCCTACATATAATGTGAAATTTAATAACGTGCTGATAAAAAATGCTTTCCAATAAAAATGTAATCGATGCCAATAATTTTTAACAAGAAATAATATAAATTTCGACGCACATTGTTTTCATTTTAGAAATGTTGCAATAAATTTACACACTCATCGTTGGCAACAGGAGCCGTCGAAGCAACAGCAGCAGCAGAAATAGTAGGAGCAATATTGCCGACAGCACTATAGCAACGCCATCAATAGCAGCAGCAGCAACGACGACGACGACACCTCATTCTCCCTGGACATCCTTGCACACTTCGGCTGCTTTGTCGCCTTCACTTCCTGCTTGTTAAGCAGTTTTCAACAAGCGCTCGTTTACAATGTGAATCTTTTTAAGGATGTGCGCACACTGATAAAAAGGTATAAATTATAATATTAACAAATTTATGAATACACCCTTGATGATTTTTGTCATAAGCATTATGAAAATTTCATTAATATAACGAAATTTTGTGAGAAAATTTAATTCATCAATATAAGATGCATAGTTTATAGTCTTTTTAAATTTGAACATCAATATTACGAAGTATTCTGCAATATAATGAAGTGTTCATCAATATTATGCATCAACTATGTCTCAAGTTCATAATACTAATGCACGTATCATAATATTTATGAATATTTCATAATAATGAGGATCGTATGATACTATTTATAAACATTTCGTAATATCAATGAATATTACAGAATATTGATGAATATTTTATAAGATTAATGTATCAAAATATGCATAATTAATTCAAAATATACATTTAAGCTCAACCTCTTAGAAAAACTCATAGTAATGATGTAAATTCCATAGTATTGAAGAATAAATTCATAAATACTATAAATTCATTGATGTACATTTCGTAGTATTGAAGAATAAATACATAAATACTATAAATTCAATAAATTCAATATCTTATTTTGCTAAATAAACAATTTAATTAAATGTACTTGCAATTATAAACTAGTTTCAATTAGCTGATGTATAATATTGATGGAAACTTCATTATGTTAAAGAGCAAATAATATAAATGTACATATTCATACAAAACTAGAAATATTTTCATCTTATTTTGATGAACAAATCAAGTTTATGAGGAACATTTTACAATATTGATGAAACTTTCTTAATATTGGGAATATATTAAAATATTAATTAACATAATATATTAAAATATGTAAAATTCATTTTAAAAACATACATTAAAATTCTACTTCTAAAAACATATAATATTGATGTACATTTCATAATATTGATAAATAAATTCATAAATACTTTAAATTCATTATTTAATTTTAATAAATATACTAAATTTAAAAATCTACTTCCAATAATAAATCTATATTCAAATAACAGATGCATAATATAGATGAACAATTTAATATATTGCAAAACATTTCATAATATAGATGTACAAATTCATTCTGCTTTTTATATTGATGAATAAATCAAGTTAATAAGAAAAATTAAAAAAGTAATTTGATATTTTTAAAATAATAATGAATTTTTCATAACATTTCATAATACTAATATGTTTTAGGTTAATGTACAAATTTATAACTTATAAGGTTCAATTAAGATGGAATTCATAAAAGTCTAATATTGATGAATAAAAAATGTACATAAAGAGACAAAGAAATCAATCAAAATTATATATTAAATTTTCATAATAAGAATTCCATGTATCGATGAATATTCTATAATACTGATGAAGAATTCATTATTTTGCCTTTAAATTCTTTTAGTATGAAAAATTCATTCAAATTAAGACAACTACTAAATGAAAATTTTTAAAATGCTAATACTGAAACAATCAAAAAAAAAAATTAAAAACTACTTAATGAAGAAATTTGTATAACAGTTCTAAAGTTTATGAATCATTTCATATTTTTGATGAATATTTCATTATACTGATGAAAAAAGTCATTATTTTGGCTTGTATTATTTCAAACTTATAAATGCATAACTTGTCATAATATTGATGAATATTTAAAAATAAATATGAATAAATTCATAAACTCAATGAACTTTTCGTAATGAATAAAAAAAGTGCAACATATTTTATATAAAAAATATATTCGTTCAAACTCTATCAATTCAAAATAAACCGATCATTATAGAGATGTTGGAATACATTCATATTATGAATTCTTCATTTAATATCAATGAATAAAACATAAAATTGATGTATTTAATAGTTGCTTGAATTTTGATGAACAAAATATTGATGAATATTTAAAACTAAATATTAATAAATTCATAAATTCAATGAATTTTTCAAAATGAATAAAAAATGAGCTACATATATTATGTAAAAAATATATTCATTCAAACTCAACCAATTCAAAATAAACCGATCATGATAGTGATGTTGAAATACATTAATATTATGAATTCTGCATTTAATATCAATGAATAATACATAAAATTGAATATTGTATTGAATAATACATAAAATTGATGTATTGAATAGTTGCTTGAATTTTGATGAACAAAATCATCTGTATAATATTGATGAATATTTAAAAATAAATATTAATAAATTCAAAAAATTCAATGAATTTTTCATAATGAATGAAAAATGTGCTACATATTTTATATAAAAAATATATTCATTCAAACTCTATCAATTCAAAATAAACCGATCATTGTAGTGATGTTGGAATACATTCATATTATGAATTCTTCATTTAATATCAATGAATAATACATAAAATTGATGTATTTAGTTTGATAATGAATTTGATTTGACAAGGAATTTTGATGTACAAATTCATCTGTATTATGCAGTTTTTTATTTTGTCTGTACAACAGCCGCAGGAAAGACGCCAAATGCGCGCTGAATTGAAACAGGAAGTGGGTGCCGCAGCACAGCACCACCGGAAGCGGCGCTGGATGGATGGCACACGCACATTTATTGCGGATTTATTGTAATGCTATGTGGCGTTGCGAACGATGGCTTTGCCATCAGATATTATAATCGCATCGCATTCTTCGTCAGCATAGTAGTTGTTCTTGTTGTAGTTACTTGTTAAATCAAAAGCACCGACAACGATACCAACACCAGCATACATACCAACAAATAGGCACATCAATTCACACTCATACACACACACACACTAATGTCACACATTTACACTCACTTAGTCATGAATGCGACGACGACTATCTTTTTACATTGACTGTGGTTGTCTGTCTTTTTTCTACTCTATTATTTTTCTATTCCATTATTTCTGTTTTTGCAGAATTATTAAGTGTTTCTGAAGCTTGCCACGTTCGATTTTATCTACGTCGAGTTCATAATTCGTATTTGGTTTTTAGTTATTTAGAATTATTTTCACATTATTTAGTAGGTTCCGTATATTTATGCGCTTTTTCACTTAACTATATGGCTGAAATCGTTATGGCTACTGTTTTTACATAAAGTTTCGATTATAATATGCATTCATTTATTATTCAGCTTTTTCGGTTAATTTATTATCATATTCATATCGGTTGGGCGTTATCATTACACGTTGTGGAATTAAAACAAATAAATTATGATATGGGTTGGCGTGCTTTTTGTATAGACCTATTCAAATTATAGTCGGCATTATGAGTTATGTGATTAATTTTTATAATCAACTGGAACCTTTCGCTTGACAAATGAAAAAGGGACCGATAAATGTATGTTTTGAAATGACATTAGGAGTTATACTAAAATACATTGTGATTTTCTGTACATTCGTAAAGTATATGTACACTGAGAAGAATTTATATTTAATCGAATATAATAACAATTTCTGGAATTAAGGATTTCTGGTACGTTCACAGAAAAAAATATGTACATCATATTGATGAATTCTGTTCTTCAAACCATGATTCATTTTATTGAAGAGCCATTCATAATATTAATGACTAATGCCATCAATGTTATGAATGCTATCTAAATATGAAGAACGCTTGGTAACTGTCGAAAAAGTGTTCTTCATTATGATGAACTGGATGTGAAGAATTCGTTTCATCATATTAATGATCCAAACTATAAAATACAACGTATATGTTCTGTATATTGAAGAACGCTGGTCATTAAACCAAATTTCTATCAAAATATTTTTTTTCGTTCATTTTTTGCCGTACTTTTCAGTTCTCAAGTAGTTCTTGTGTGTTATTTCTAATATAATGTTTGCTCGACATGCATAAATTAGTATTATAATTACAAGTTTTTATTAATAAAAAGATATATTTATAAAAAAATATATTTTTGAAAAAAAAATGTTTTTTGAATTTTTTTTTTTTCCAAAATATTTTTTTTCGAACACTTTTTTTTTAAATATTTTTTTTTTCGAACAAATATTTTTTTTTTCGAACAAATATTTTTTTCGAAATTTTTTTTGGTAGTTGGTGAAAAAATTCATAATATTTATGAATAAATTCATCATATTGAAGAATTTTTTTCTGTGTGGTCACTATCATGCCAAAGGGGTGATGTGCAATTTTTGACATTTTTGTTTTTTTTACATTTTTGAATGTAGTTTTTCCTCAAGTATACTGTGCCAAAATCGCGTGTCTTTTTGATGGATATTTCTAGCCACAAAAAACAAAACCAAAAGGGCGAATTGGAAAAATTAAAAATGTCATGCCAAAAGGACGAACCTTTTCGTTTTTCGTCATAACTTTTTATTAATACGAGATAAAATAGTGGTGTAGAGGCATTCATTGTTTGTTTTTAAAGCATATATCAATCTGATACATTAATTGTTATTTGCAGAAAAAAATGTTAATCAAATTATTTTTAATTAATAATGCAGATAGGTGCTTTAAAAACAAACAAAAAATGCTTTTAAACCACTGCTTTATCTTGTACCAATAAAAAGTTATGGCGAAAAAATTAAAAGATACGCCCATTTGGCAGTACAAGATTTTTCAAATTTTCGAATTTTTGTTATTTGCAAGAACATACTTTTAAATAATGATGCAGATCGATAGGTGCTTTAAAAACAAACAATAAATACCTTTACACCACTATTTTATCTCGTATCAATAAAATGTTATGACGAAAAAACGAAAAGATTCGTCCTTTTGGCATGACAAGTTTTTAATTTTTTCAAATTTATTCGTTTTTTTGCTATAATTTTTTATTGATTCAAGAAAAAATAGTAGTGTAAAGGTATTAATTGCTTCTTTTTAATGCACATATCGATTGGCATCAATATTTAAATATATTTTTCCAAACATTTTATCCTGCAAATAATTTGTTAATAATTTGCAAATTAATGTTTGACATTTTTTTTTGTTTTAAATAATGCCAATAGATGGGCGCTTGAAAAACAAACGTTTAATGCCTTTAAAATTCTATTTTATCTTGCTCTAATAAAATGTCAAAGCCTAAAAAACAAAAATATTTGCCTTTTGGTCAGAATATTGTCTCACAAAATCCGTATTTATAATTCAGTAATTTGTCCAAATCCAAAGATATTTTATTAACGTTATAATAATTGATGAATAAACCAAAATTACAGAAAAATCTAAATTTTGCTAATTTTTATAGCACTTCAACTTTTAAATTTGATTTCCGAAATTTTAAAAAATGCACATTCGTCCCTTTGGTATGACAGTAACGATATATTGTGTGCTTTTTCATAAATTATTCAAAGAATATAAAATCTGTGATGAAAAATATGCATTATCTTCTGTGTAATAAATAACAAAATATCCTCGCTTAAATCATGCATCATTCTTATCACTTAATTTAGCCAATTATGCTTGTGTATGTAATTAAAATTTGCAATTACAAAGAGTATTTTTGATAAAAAAAATTGCTTTAATTAATCATCCAATTGAAACAACCAAAAAAGCACCTAAAAAGGTGCAGAAAAAATTCATACAATATATGCGCACAATTAATCAGCAGTCGCTGCAGCAGCAATAGCAATAGCAACAACAGCAAAATCAGCAACAGTAATAGTAGTAGCGGTAGCAAGAGCAAAAGCAGCGACATAAAAAGAAAAAGAAACCAAAATCGCAACAATAATAAATACAAAAGCTTAACTAAACGACTTTTGCACTTAAACATATTAATATTTATTTTATTTATTTTTTTGTATTGTTGTTGCTGCTATAAATTGTGTTGTTGCTGCCTACAAACAACATACAGATAGCAACATATTTGATTTATGAAGAAACATTTAGCAACACTGGCGAGCGATAAAAATGCGCGTGAGTTTTAAGGCTGTATGTGTGTGATGTGTATACACTGAGAAAAAATACTCTGTTGATATAGTTTAAAATTTCTGGAATATTGGAAGAATTTTGTCACAACCGAATTGAATTACAAAAATTCTTTTTACCGCATATGGCCCAAAACGCAGCTTATCACCTGCCATTTTACGCATTTTTCAACATATATTGCTCGAAAACATATGAAATCAAATAATTTTATTATTTTTTATAAATTTATCTAAAAATACACTTTTGTGGTAAGATTTTCTATCTACATAAAAATTTGTGTATGCCTTGTTATTTAGGAATTATGAACGTTTAAAAATGATTACTACGTTACAATGTACGATGAAACGTAGCAAACAATGTTAAACGTTCGTAACTCCGAAATAACAAGGCTCACAAAAATTTTTATATACATAGAAAATCTTACCACAAAAGTGTACTTTTAGATACATTTATAAAAAATATTAAAAGTATTTGATTTCATATGTTTTCGAAGCAATATATGTTGAAAAATGCGTAAAAATGGCAGGTGATAGGCTGCGTTTTGGGCCATATATAAATATTTTATTTCTTTCAATTTAACCAATTCTATTTACATTTAATATTATTGCTATAAATTGGTATTCACACAAAATTTATTCAGTTGTCATAAACTATTTTATCATACACTCAGAAAAACGATACCATAAAATGAATAGTTTTTACTATTGAAATTAGTCAATAGTATATTAATATTAATTCAATCGGTAAATCCCATTAAATGCTACAAAATACTACACAATTATTTTTGAATTTTTGCGAAAATATTTATTTTTTTGTATGTATACTATTAAATCAATAATTTTAATCTGTGTATTCATCAGCTATATCGAATTTTGTTTTTTTAACATACAGTTTTGAAAACTACGAATGTTTGGTTGGGCCAACAGAATTATAAAGAATTTATTCAGTTCCGCAGAACCTATATAGTTAAATAAATACCACCGAAAATCCTCTTTTTTTACTTACATAAGATTAGAGAGAAATAAAAACTATATATGTTTTAACCAAATTCATACTTTTTAAAATAAAATTTCAATAAATTTGTCTATTTTTGATTCGGTTGTCACACAAAGAATAGATGTACTCTAAATTGAGCCATATTAAGTATATCAAAATAACTTCCTACATTTTGATGATTGTATGCAGAGATATTTTAGAGATGCTTTTTTTTAATTTACGCAATTTTTGGTTGTGGCAACCAATTTTATTTCCTGTGTAAACATATCACACATTAATCATTTGCAAGTATTAAAAATAAGTTGGACCATGTTGATTTGGTTGTTACAACACATTTTTTGTTCTCTGTCTACATGTATTAAGTACGATATGTTATTTTTTTTTAGGTTTAATGTTTTAGCGTTTGTCAGTTTGTGGTCTTTAATATGGCCATCATGGATTTACACCGTGCCATTTGATATCCTGCGGAGAGCAATTTTTATCAGCTGTTTCTTTACGTCATGTCGCCCCTGTCGTCGTCTCACTTTGTCTACTTGTATTAGTAGCACCTTTTAACATCCTTTTAGCATCCTTTTCGCACCTCCCAAAGTCATCATGCCATTTGGCAGCTCTAATGGCTGCCACACAACGGGTGGCATATCAATGTGGCAACACCAAAGTGTTACCCGAAACCGGAAGTTAAGCGCTAAAAATCTGCCGCTCAATGTTAAATTGTTTGTCGGGTTGTATAGCGGTATCAAGTGTAACTGAACCGTCACAGCGTGCTGTTAGTTGTGACAACGGATTTGGTTGCAATTGAAAATGGAATTTTATTTTCAAAACCTTTAAAATATTCAATCTATTGGTATAAATACAGATATTACATAACAATTTCGATGTAGTTAGGTTAAAAAGAGAGAAAAATGGTACAACACCATGAGAAAATCGTATATATTCCTAAAATATGCTAAAAAAAAAATATAATACACGTCCCCAGACAAAACTTTTGGCAGGCTCGAGGTAGTTTTGAAACATTTTTTGACTTATTTCAAACAGACAAAGGCGCAGTTTGTATCAAAAGCTGAATGTTTTCCACCCCTTCCCCAAATATGGCGTGAATGTGCCATTAAAATTCCACAAATATTTACAACCAGCTACACACTTCCCAAGATATTCCATTTAGTTGTGAATTTAAAGGAAATATGCCCGAAATATTGCTGAAAATGTGAAAATTGTGTATCGGGGTGTTTCCAAGTTTTTCTGAATCAATTCGTTTAAAATACATTTTAATATTTTATTAATATCTCTCATACGACCCATATTCCATATGATGAATTATTTTAATTTTGTTTTTTTCTCAACAGAAAATTATTCACAAATTTAGTATGATTTTCCGATGGACTTCAAGATTTAAACTTGACTGGTCATACTTTGGTCAAATCTATCCAAATTTCATTTGGGTTATTTTTAAATATTATCTGAATTATTCTAAAATACAAATGAAATAATATCTAAAACTTAAATCTGTAAAAATTTAAATTTGTATGTATAAATACATGAACATGGCCATATATATATAATTTTTAAATTTAATCAATTAATACGGAATATAGAATACGTGGTGAAATTAGTAAAATAATAAAATGTATTTTAAAATTTTAAACGAATTGATAGAGAAAAACTACGTAAACTCACCACACCTAAACTCACCACACCAAAACTCACCACACCGAAACTCACCACACCAAAATTCACCACTCCAATACTATCACACTAATACTCACTATAAAAAAAAACTTATCACACACAAACAAACCTCCGGAGCGAATAGTGATGATCATTTGCAAGAACAAGACAAGAAATGGTAATCTTGTTCTTGCACGCTAAGTCTTGCTCTTGTTCTTGCATATATGCACATATGATCTTGTTCTTGGTCTTGTTCATGCAATACCTTTCTTGCTCTAGCTTGCAAGAATCATGCAAAATTAAAATTTTTAAATTTTAAATAAAAGATCTACGACAAATATCTTAAACTGCATATTAATTATGAAACCAAATAGAATTTGAACACTAATTGTATTTAAGTTACTTATACAATTCCTTAAAAACAAAAAAAAATGTTTTACTAACAAAAAAAATCCAATAACATAAAAATTTGAATTATATTTTAACAAGAATTAACTAATAAAAAAATAATTGCATAATCAAGTGAGACAATTCAAAATCTCAAGGCCTTAATAAAATTAACTTATATTTTCATAATAAATATAAGGAATATTTCGTATAGGCATATTTCTGTTTTCGTCAGAGATTAAAAAAATCCGTATGCTACACGTACCTTATGTCAAGAGAACACAAATAATATCTTGCAGGGTAACATTTATCTTTGTGAACACAAACTCAAACGCTACATAGCGAACACTAACAAAATGAAGAGAATACAACAATAACGAATTACGATGCGTATACACACACTTTCACAACGACAACTCTTTGATGCTATACCGTATCATCGCATGGCAACAAACAGACGCATTACAACAGACAGACACATGACAACGGACAGACGCATGACAAAAGACAGTCGCATGGCACCACACTACATGTATGTATCTAGTGGTACAACAAATTTTGGTACAACAATTTTTCCGCCAAAAATTCTATCAAAAGCTTGAATGCTGCTTCATTTTTGTTGTTGTTGCATTTTCAAACGAATCAGCGGATTTGTGAAAAAAACAAAAACACAAAAGACAAAAGACAATATCAGCGAAATGAGGTACACTGTGAAAATGTTCATATATTATTTTTTGTTTGTTTTATAATTTAAATGAAAAAATGCACATATAACTTAACTTAAAAATCTTCATGATTTTACAATTAACAAAAAACTATGTATAAAAGTAAAACAAAAATATTTGAAGCGACTTTTGAAGCACTTTTGAGGCTATTTACCGCTTCACAGACCTTATGCTTATATACTTTAACCTTGAAAAATAAATAAAAACACACATCTTCATTAATGTTTACGTTCATAAATATTTTGCACGCTTTCCATTGTTACTTGTAGTAATATCATGAATTCTGAATCATTAAAATGATAAAAAAAACGCAAGAGTCTTGCTTTTCTTGCATTTCCTGCAGTGTTAGTCATGCACTTGCTCTTGTTCTTGCATTTCTTATCTTGCTCTTGTTCTTGCAAGAAAATCTCGATCTTGTTCTCGCTCTTGTTCTTGCAAAAAATGCAAGAACAAGAACAATATGCAAGAACAAGAAATTTTTGATCACGACTAGTAGCGAAGTACAGGTCACTGTTTTCTAAACATAAATATTCAAATTTTCAATAAAAATTTAAATTTTCAATAAAAAAATCAAATTTTCTATAAAAATTCATATATTCTATAAACATTCAAAATTTAAAAAAAAAAAAAACAAATTTTATAAAAAAAATCAAATTTTATAAAAACCTCAAACTTTCAATAAAAAAATCAAATTTTATAAAAAATTGCAAGAACAAGAACAATATGCAAGAACAAGAAATTTTTAATCATGACTAGTCGCGAAGTACAGGTCACTGTTTTCTAAACATAAATATTTAAATTTTCAATAAAAATTTAAATTTTAAATAAAAAAATTCAAATTTTCTATAAAAATTCATATATTCTATAAACATTCAAAATTTCAAAAAAAAATACAAATTTTATAAAAAAAATCAAATTTTATAAAAAATTCAAACTTTCAATTAAAAAAATCAAATTTTATAAAAAATTAAAACTTTCAATAAAAAATTCAAATTTTCCATAAAAATTCGAATTTTCAATTAAAATTTCAATTTTCAATAAAAATTCATATTTTTTTATAAAAATTCAATTTTTTTTAAATCAATAAAAATTCAAATTTTCAACAAAATTCAAATTTTCAATAAAAATTCAAACTTTCGATATAAATTCAAATTTTCTATAAAAATGCCAATTTACACTAAAAAAAAATTGAATTAACGATGAAAAAATCCAATTTTCAAATAAAATTCCAATTTTCAATTAAAATTCCAATTTTCAATTCAAATAGCCATTTTCAATGAAAATTCATAATGTCAATAAAAATTCAAATACTTGGTATAAATACCTACTAAAATTCTTTTTATAATAATAATAACAATAAATGCAAATATAATTGCGCTAAATCATTATTTTACTTATGCTAATCATATAAAGTTTGCTGTTACTTGATCCCGAATTTGTCAACATTTCACTCATAAACTGCACTTTAAAAAAAAAACTGTTGCCAAAGGCCAAACTGCAGCACATACTACTCTCAATTTGCCTCGACAAACACAGCCTAAACGTTGCCACAAAACGAATTTCCCCAAGAAGAAGATCAAGTTTCTACGCAACACTTTGGCAACTGTTTGCTGTCACAGAGGCTGAAAACTTTGCGCGCATTCAAAATTAAATTCAAATTTCTTCAAAAATGCTAAAATCAACCGCGACAAAGTTCAAGCTGCACTTCCTTCCGTGCAGCTGCCAACCAACACACAACGCGGACGACAAATATAAAATAAAAAATGGCGCTACTTCCGCTGCACTCAGCGACAAGAATGTGCGAAAGAGCTCAAGATAGTTTAAGTGTTGGCTGTGTGACTTTTGTAGCTAAAAGAACGATGCAGATTTTATATAAAAAATGGTGAAAAAAAAAAACATTAAAACTTATAATGGACCCAAAAAAGAAAATCATCAAAACTTTATCAACATTCTGTAGCTATTCGTTTATTGCGCATAATCCACGGCTTTGTGGGTTCAACGGCAATTGCAACAGTTGCAACGGCAACAGCACAAAATAAAAAATCTCCATAAGTATTGCATAGCAAAACTATTTAAGGTGAAGTTCGGCTAGAGCAAAAGTCCAATAAAAGTTGGCATCTCACGCAAATGTGTTTTGTCATTCGAGATGAAACGAAACGAATGAAACGAACTGAATGGAAATGAAATGTGAAGTGAAGAAAAATATAAACTTTATGCAGCACATAAAATGAATGAATGATGGCTGCCAGGCTTTAAGTTAGTTTAAACTTTTAAGCATTTCTTAGACTTTTTGGTGAGACGCGTCCGTCCTTTGCTATATTTACATTTTTGCAATGATAGCAAAACGAAAGTCGTCGTCGACGTCTCGTTTTAAAAGTTGCGACCTAACCGAAAATAGTTTTTGGCGTATATAGGGCTTAACAAAGAAATATAAAGTTTTTAATTTGACAAATTTGAAATGAAATCTATGCATTAAATGTACAAAGCTTGAGTTGAAGATCTTTGAAAGATTTTTGAATTATAAACTTGGAAATGCAGATGAATTATTTAACGTGAAAATGTATAAGTGCAAAAACTATAACAGACATTTTAGCAGGACATTTTTAGCAAAATTATGAAAAATTATTTTATTATTTTGTAGAATTATCAATCATATTTCCTATGCATGAATGCATTTCAAGTCATTCATTTGTTTTTCGAATACTTCCTGTCTTGTACTAACAGCTTCAAAAACAAAAATATAGGTACATGCTTTGATTATTCGTTGCACAAATGAATTCAAAACAAAGATAATCAAAACATTACTGCAGTGTACTCACAAAACATTTGTATAGTAAAACAAAAGTGCTTGAAGTGTTTACTGCGAGTGCACCAAACATTTATACTGCGTCTCCACTAGCCATAAATTATAGTGGAGATACCATGAAAGTGTTTTTGTGATTTTTTGTTTGTTTTTGACTACCATAAATTATAAAATTTATTTAACAAATTTAATTTAGCTAATACAAGAATTCTGCACTCGTTGCATTTTATACCATTTCTACAATTTATGTTTTGATTTTACAAAACAACACCCGCATTCAATAACATCAAGTAGTGCACATGTTTTGTTTGGAAGCTGTGCACTGTACTCATACTCGTTTAGTCCCTTGAGTTTGTTCTATTATATTATCTCTCAATTATATTAGGCGTTCAAACAGTGTGCAATGATGTAGTGTGCACTACTGTAAGTGATGAAACAATGCATTAATGCAGATGTTTAATATTTACATATATAACGAATTCTAATCAAATCAATGAAATCTCATGCAAATACAATAACAAATTACAAAAACATAAAAATTATGAAAGATGACAATTCTTCCCGTACAATTTATCGCCGAACAATAGTTCAACGAGAGATTTCTTCAATGGGCAATTCTTTCACACACATTTCTTGCTCATAAAAAAGTCTCAAGAAAGTAATTTTTATATTTTTGAGGTAGACTTATCTTAGGGCAAGAGTTGGCCAGGAAGGAACTTTTTGAATAGTCAATGTACTTTCCGTAGAAGAATTGCCCAAAGATAAAATGTCTCGGTGTTCAATTATAATCTTTATATATGAAACTCTTGATCCGTCTGTCAAAAACAAAAGCAAAAATCAAACACAAAAAGGAAAGCAATAGCAGGAACTAAAGCAATTACACAAAAACAAAAGGAAAATAAAAACAAAACAAAAGCAATACAAATATCAAAAGCAGAAACACAAAAACAAAATAAATACAAAAACAAAAATACAAAAGCAAAAACAAAAATAAAAAGAAATCAAAAAAACATAATCATAACCAAACAAAAAAAACAAAAGCAAAAACACAAGAGCAAAAACACAAAAACAAAACACAAAAATGAAAGCAAAGACACAAAATCAATAGCAAAAAACAAAAACACAAACAAAACCAAAACCAAAAGCAAAGGCAAAGGCAAAAGCAAAAACGCAAAATCAATAGCAAAAACACAAAAGAAAAACACAAACACAAAAATAAAAATAAAAATAAAAGAAAAACATAAAATCAAAAACAAAAGCAAAAAAAACACAAAAACAAAATCAAAATCAAAGACACAAAAACATAAGCAAAAACACAAAATAAAAAAAAACAAAAAGAAAAGCAAAAACACAAAAAAAAAAGAAGCAAAACACAAAAGTAAAACACAAAAACAGGAAATTAGAAATAAAAGCAAAAACTCAAAACAAAAACTAAAACGAAACACAAAAGTAAAACACAAAATACAAAAGCAAAAACAGAAACAGAAACAGAAAATTAAAAATAAAAGCAAAAACACAAAGCAAAAACACAACAAAAAACACAAAAATCTTTGCAGGGGTCGTGCACCGGTCCAAAGACACAAAAAAACATAAACAAAAGCAATGACTCAAATCAAAAGCCTAAATACAAAAAAAATAAGAGAAAAACAAAAGCATATATACAACATCAAAAGCAAAAACAAAAAAGCAAAAACACAAAAACTGAACAAAAAAATGAAAACAAAAAAACAAATTTTGAATATATATTAGAACCCACCAAACAAACACAATTATCGAAAATAAATAATAAAAATGTTCTTTATATTAATAAAATCACTCCATATCCTTGCATTCATAAAATCTTTGCACGAGTCGTGCACAGTAACTAATTATCGGAGAAGAATTATCCGTAACGAAAAAAAATAAAAGGCAAACAAAAACAAAATAAAACAAAAATTAAAGTAGGTACACAAAATCTGAAAAAAAAGCCATACTCTAAAACTTAATCACCAGTTTTTTTGGCACAAAATATCGTTAAAAATGGCAGGCAAAATGGCACAAAACAGTAAAAATGGCACAAAAAAAGTCAAAAAAATGGCACAAAATAGTCAAAAATGGCAAAAAATGTAAACAAAAATGACACAAAAATAGTCAAAAAATGGAAAAAAAAAAACTTTATAAAATTTTTCAATGAACTATTTTTGTTTACAATCATCGATATCTCTTTTACATGGTCTAATATTTATTTCGTTAATTTCATTCACAAAAATAAGAACATACAAAAATAAGTACACTAGAAAAGGACGTCATATATTTTTAATACAACCAGAAAATCGAAAATAATATTTAAAAAAGGTTTGCCAGAGTGTTAAAAAGGCATTTTTGGGCAAAGTATTTTAAAATTGGCAAGTTAACAAAATAATTGAAAAAATGGCCAAAATTACATTTTTTTTGCAAAAGTAAAAGAAAACTTGCCCTGTTAATCACATTCGTTTTAAAATCTAGAATTTGTGGAATGCCCCTAAAAGTATGCAGTATTTGCAGTGTGAAATACAATGTGAAATTCTTAAAACATACATCTTGGGGCAACATTTAACCTTTAAACAGGCATTTTAACTATGTCACCGTGCCATATTATTCATAGTCGTTTTTTAAGCGACAACATTGTATAAAATGAAAATAAGCAGTAGTAATGTTGATAGAAATAAGTTATTGACTTTAGCAAGTACAACATACCATTTCAAACGAGAACTGTACAAACGAACAAATAAATTTCCTTTAGACGAATAAGTTATAAAAAAAAAAATATAAATATTAAAAAATATAACATAATATGAAAAAAAAATCTAAATAAAAAAATAACATTTGTTTTAAATTTTAATAAAGTTGTTTAAAATTTTTGATAATTACAATTATTTTAAATTTAAATGAAATTGTTTAAAGATATGTTTTATTGTCGTTTCTTATTAATTTTAATACAATTTCATTTAATTTTAACACATTTTTCCCTCAGCCAAAACTAATTTTAACTCTAAGAAAAATCAAAACAATTTGTATTTATATTGACTTTGAAATTAAAACACAAATTGTTTAAAAGAAATGTATTTAAATTAAACGTTTTAGGAGTCGCTTAAATGCATAGTGATTAAAAAAAAAATAGTTAGATGCAGAATTCTAACTAGAAAAAAATAATGACTGTCTTCAAAACAAATCCAAACACAAATTACATTTAATTTAAATACGTTGGCACATAATCAAAGACAATTTTAAGTCAACTTTAAAAATAAATTCGACTTTTTTGAAAAATTATGTATAGGAGAAATGGTCAAAAAGCAGATTTATTTTCTATATTTATGCGCCATTTTATTTAAAAATGGAGCAACCACAAAATACCAGTATATACGCATTAAACTGATACTTTGTGTTGTTTGTGTATCACCCTGCTCATATAGTTCATAGGCGCTTTTTCAAAGAAAGATGTTATTTAATAAAAAATGTAAATAGTAGTTATAACACTAAACAAGTGGTTATAACACAAGTATGATTTTCCGATGGCCATATAAGATTATAATCACGAACTCATACGCAGTTTTTTCATAGTGCCAAAGAGTTATTACGTAAAATAAATATATGACAATTTTCGTGTTTTTTTACATATTTTAGACTTTACCTTTTTACAGATTTGAGTTTTATAACTGATTTATTATAATTTTCTCTCTTTTAAGTGACATTTTGACGGTGAAGTTAGGATGGTGCTTGGATCCAAAGACGGCAACACAGCAATGATATATTTCTCTTCTTTTCTCTTACACCCAGAAAAAAAAATCGCTGAAATACCATTAAAATTGGTCAATGGGACAATTATTGATTTAATAGTATACAAAAAATAAAATTTTCCACATAAACTCAATGGCTATGTCATGGTATTTTCTAGTATTTAATGGTATTTTCCGATTAAAATAATTATTTATCCTATTGACTATTATTAATAGTAAAAAACTATTATTTATATAGTGATTTTTTCTGGGTGTACTTATAAATACCTATTGAATAAAATAATCAAAATTTTAATATGAATTGTGTATTATTTTGCATCAAATTGGATATATCTTATAGACGTTTTTTTTATTTTTTATCTATTTTTTGTGATTTTGGCTTCCAAAGTTTTTGCTATTAGTTGCACTGAACCGATTTTTTTAATTAAATGTTTCCACATATTTTAAATAACAATTTATAGTTTTAAAAGCGATATATTCACGTTTAAATGATAGCAAAAAGTTCTCATATTATGGTTAAATTATTGCCTGATAAGAAATAAAAAAAATATTTTATTAAAAATTTAGTTGTTTAAAATTTAAAACACGAAAAAACCACAAAATGTGCATTGTTTTGCGCCAAAAATGAACGGAAATTGAAATTTAGAATTAACGTTGCATATTTTTAGGCATACTGAAAACTGATCGGGGCGAACAGAGCGTTGCCAAATTTTAAAATTTAGTTTTGTGTACTCTGAGCCAACCTGAGAACCTGGTGTATTAAAGGCGCTACAAAAGTAAATAAAACAAAAACGGTTTTGGATATCAATGAAATTCTTTATTCCTGTAAAAGTACGTTCGATACCATTATGTATTAAACTCACTTTCTTTTGCATGGCCACCACGGGCACGATTGCAGAAGTCCAGACACTGAACCCAATTTTTGACGGTTTTCAAGCATAAATAGGCCGATACTGCTGCAATTTCACGTTCGATATTCGTACGAAGTTCATCAATCGTCGCTGGCTTGTTGGCATAGACCTAGACTTGACGTAGCTCCACAGGAAATAGTCTAACAGTGTCAAATCGCACGACCGAGGCGGCCAATCGACTGGACCATTTCGTTCTCCAAACTTGGTTTCCAATAAATTGATTGTGGCATTCGCTGTGTGGCTTGTGGCGCCGTCCTGTTGGAACCACATGTGCTCCAAGTCCATATCATCCAATTGTGGTCAAAAATATTCAGTTATCATTGAACGGTAGCGATTCTCATTCACAGTAACGTGCCGGTTTTGATCATCACGGAAGAAGTACGGCCCAATGACGCCGCCGACCCATAAACCGCACCAAACCGTAATTTTTTCGGGATGCAATGATGACTCATGGAGTACGTGTGGATTGCTGTCTGACCAATAACGCATATTTTGTTTATTGACGAAGCCATTCAGCCAGAAATGAGCCTCATCGCTGAAGATGATTTTTCGATGAAAATCCGAATCATTTTCAAGTTGTTGCTCAGCCCAATTCATGAACATACGATGCCTCTGGTGGTCAAGCGGCTTCAGTCTTTTCGCAAAATTCGCCACAAGGACGTCACAAGATGCCCAACGCTTGAGAACGACGTGTGAGAGACACTTTTGGGCTTTCTTCAACTGAAGCCTCAGCGGTAGCAATATTCTCGACACTACGGGCACTTCTTTGTCTCACTGGCACGGGAACATTTTGTACTGTGCCTGTGGATTCAAATTTTTCCACTAGACGCTCAATTGTTGATCTGCTAGGACGATTATGACCCGCATAAATTGGACGTAGCGCTCTTAACGTTGAGGCCACTGACTCCGAATTTCGGTAGTAAATTTTAATAATTTCGACTCGTTGTTGGCTCGTATATCTTTTCATCATGAAATGGCAAACCTTACTGAAGAGAAATGTCAAAAGAGCGGCAAGAAATATGGCATCGTTTGCTGTCCCTGTCGCTCTACTTTTGTAGCGTCCCTGTTGAAAAACTCTTTATCTTTGGTATCTGTATTTATTAAAACTAAACGGCTTAACCGATTTTCATGAAATTTGGACCAAGTTAAGCTAAAGACTTAACGATTTCAATAAAATAATAATAAAGTAATTGGTAGACGGACACCCTCAAAATAAATGTATACATCATTAGTTATATTGGTGCATTTAATTTTTACAAATTGTGCACAGGCACCTTTTTATTTCGAATCAAATATGTATATTGTAAATTTCTAAAAAGTTTGTGTAAAGTTTTGTTTAAGACAACCTTTGTCTGGCTGGGTAGTTTTAAAAATGTGATATCGGTGCTGCATCGCGTTTCTTTACCAGTTTGTTTTAATCTATTCTAAGTTTAACCTAATACAATTTACTACTTAAAATAAAAACGCAAATTCTTATATTATATTTTTAAAATTTTAAAACCTAATTTTTAACCCAAAAATATAAAATATGTGAAATGAAAGGTGTTTTTTCTGTTCTTATGTAGTTATCCGTATTAAGGTATTATACGTGGTAAACATCTATCGTCATCATCCACTTAACTGTCTGCTTAATATTAATACATTTCTTTTTATCTTGTATTGAATTACTCCAACTCTGTGCACAGTTTACAGCACATTGTGCATTCAAATAAGGCGCTGGCTGTCCTTGGTTAGCTACAAAAAGGATATAATAAGAACAAATTCAATTTGACTTAACGTTAAATCGCGCATTTACCTATCTATCTACCTGCTGTTGCCATTCGTTTGAAATTTGAAAACCATTTTTACGACGTATCCTGATTGCTGGTTTTATTCCTTTTCACTACTAAATTTTATTATCCTTTTTCAATACTTTGATGGTTTTTCAAATTACATTTAACTGCCAGCCGTGCAACACATAATCATATTATTAATTTTGATAGCTGGCAAAAATGGTTAACTCTTAAATATGGTTAACATTAGAGCGTAAAATTCAAAATGTAATAATTTGAAATATCAGCAATAGGCATATAAAATATTTAAATTTAAAAATGCCAATAAAAACAGATTTTTGACAATTAGATTACTAAAATATATAAATGGATTTCAAGAGTTTCTATATTTTGCAACTCAATGATTTTTTATGGTTTAATAACAATTTTAAAAAAGCATTGAATAAATCCATTGATTAGCAAAAGTAGAAGAGAATTTTATAGTATTGAATATTATATATTAGTTTTACTTTTTTTAATTTATGTTTGTATTACGTTAGTCTATATAAAGTGTTATTATTCTAGAATGACATTTATCACATTTTAATTTTAGCTTCCTTATTTTTAAAAATTATAAATAGTTTGATTACAATTCTTATAAAAGAAGTCTATGAATGTATGGTATTTTAGATTTTTATTTTGTTTTATTTTAATTTTTTATTTTATTATTATTTTAAATCAATAAGAAAAACAGGAAAAATTAATTTATATTATATGAAAATTACGTTTTTAACATGAACATTAAAAATGTTTGGATTCAATTGAAAAATATTAAGTTTTATATTTAATTTTTATAAAAAAATTTGAAAATTAAAGTTAAATATAAGTCTAACGAATGACGAGTAATTGCAATTTTTTTATTAAATGTTATTTCTTTTTTTCCTTCAAATTCATTTTTTACATTACTATAATTTTTTGTTCTTTTCAATATACAATATTTTTATTATTTATTTTTTGTATTGTTTATGAAATAATACAGATATAACAAAATATTTGCATGTTGGTAAAATTTTTAACTTTTCCCACTTTGCCCCAGTATTTTTTAAGAGGTCTAAAAATGAGCTGTTTTTGAAAAATCATCCAAAAATCAATTCCATGACTCTTAATCTGTTAATGCAAAAAATAAAATCACGAACCACTCTATGTAATAGACCTTTCCATGGTTGAATTATATAAGGTTAAGTCATCTCTAAGCCGCGGTAACTCAGTGGTTAGTGCGTTGGACTGCGAGCCGAAAGGTCCCCGGTTAAAGCCTGGACTGGGGCTAACAACATCTTTCCATAGAAACATTTTTCTATACCGCGCTACCTCTCGGCAGTAAATGGCAAACCTACGAGAGTAAAACATTGCCTATGAAAAGCTCTCACCCGCCGTTCGGATTCGGCAATAAACTGTAGGTCCCACCACTTTGAGTACAAATATAACACGCACAGCTCAAAATGATGAGAGAGCTCGGCCGAAGTCCTCTACAGGACTGTAGCGCCAAACTATTATTATTTTTATCTCTAAAATTCAGGAGCCATTTTCTTTTTTTTTTTGAAAACTGTTTGAAAGTTTCAACATTTGTTTACGAAAAATTTAAAACAGAACATCAATGCTTTGTTTACAATTTCACAAAATTATCAAAATCTCAAAATTTTAACATCAACATAACACAACATTTAAAACAGTTTTAAGATCTCCAGGACTTCAAAATGAACCATCGTGTATTTTGAATGTAAAATAGTTAATTTGTGCAGTGAAATTTTAATAAAATAGTGAAAATTAAGTGCAAAAACATAACTTTTAAATAAATTTTAAAATGACAATTAATTGTTTTATTTTCAATATTTTTTTTTATTGATATTCTCAACATTCTGCTTGCCAACTATCTGTCTAGATGAACTAACCTGTATATACTTCAACCATGGACCTTTCAATAGAATTTTACAAAATATTTAAATATATTTTTTTGAAGACTGATTAAAATATTTCCCACTTTACCCCAGGTTCCCAAAAGTAATTTAACTGAAAATGTGCCATTCTTTATGTAATATAAATGAAATTTTGAGGACGCTACCTTCAGTAATTTCTGATTTATATGACTAAAACTACTAAACAAAGCCAAAACGCGGATTGATCAGTGACTTTTTGGATTTTTGAAAAAATGTACCGGTGTATTTTAAAAATTGAAACAAACGGTGAGAAATTTTCGGCGCAATTCAAAATAACGCATTTATTGAAATTTCGTAAAACGCGGATTTAAATAATTTTTTAATTAAATAGTTTACGTAAAATTGATTTTGTGTTAAAAAAAAAAAACAATTTTCCAATTTAGCAGTTGTTTTTTGAAAAAAGAAAAATATTTTTCAAATTCAGCAGTTGTTTTTTTGCAAAAGAAAAATTGGTTGTTACAAAGGAAGGCCAAACGAATTTGCGAAATACTCGAATTTACCCAACCCTGTGGAAAACCAAATTTTCTTAGCTAACTATTTATCCAAATAAAAATTTAATAATTAAAAATTTAATAATAAAAAATTTTAAAACATTGCCTCATATTAATGAATAATTTAAAGTCAACTTAAAAAAAATTAAAATCGAGTTTTATGACAAATTTCGTATTGAATAAAAATTAAAAAAAAACTGATTTTAATTATGGCTGTGCGATTAATCGTTTTACCGGATATTCTGATTAATCGCAATCACTATTAATCAATAATTCAATTAATCGTATTTTTCAATTAACCGAAAAAGCGATTAATCGGTTAATTATTACTTCCCATTAATCAGAAATAAAATAATTTTTATTTGAGAACATAGAAATTGCTGTCTACAAAAATATACAAAGAAAAATTTTGTTTTTCTTTAAAAAAAATAAGTAATTTAATATACAAAAGCCAAATTAGATGCTTAGCAAGAATAAAGTCGTTATTTATACTTATTCCAAAAGCATTTAATCGTATTTCAATTAATCATATTTCTGATTAACCGATTAATCGTTATTTTGATTAATCACAAAAGCTGATTAATCGATTAATCGTATTTTCGGTTAATTAAAAAATACGATTAATCGAATAATTGATTAATCGTGATTACGATTAATCAGACTTTCCAGTAAAACGATTAATCGCACAGCCCTAATTTTAATAAAAAGGTTGGGAAGGTTAGATCACATGGACAATTTTAAAGTAGGTGTTACTATGATAGTTAAGATTATCAAAATTATAGTCGGTCAAAGCCGACTATAAATACCCTACACATATGTGTGGTTACCATTCAAAGTGGTATATAGGTAACCAGGGTATACGAACCCTGAAAATAACTACAAACTTTCCATCGCTGAAGAATTACCATTCATTTGATACCCATATTTACAAATGGGTAGGTGAACCGAATTTCGTTTTTTTTTTGCATACACATGTCGGTTCGAGGGAAACATTATGTTCATATTATGTTCATATATTTGAGCATGAATTCAATATATATTTGACCAAAAATGTGTACCTAAGCACATATACAGTAAAATTGATCTGTAGATGTGAATTTAATATGAGGTATTTGAACATAAGTGTTCGGTTCTCAAGTCACAATTGACCGATTATGCCAATTTTCTTGTTCAGACAGTCTATATATAAAAGTAATCTAAAATCATTGCTCTAGTTCTTCTACTTTTACTGTAATCTCGATTTCAACAAACAGACAGAAGGACAGACGCACAGACAGACGTACAGACGAACATCGCTAAATTGACTCAAGAGGTCATGCTGATCAAGAATATATATACTTTTCCATACCGGAGATGCTTTCTTCAGGGTGTTACAAACGGCGTACCAAATTGAATATACCCTTTCACTCTAAGTGTAGGGTATAAAAAATCATCTCTTTCACATTTTATTCTATAAGAAATATGTCACAAAATACCGATTTTTAATATAAATTGTCTATGATATTAATCGCTCTTGATTTTAAAATTTAACGAATACAGTTTAACTAATCCCAAAACCAATAATAAATATAGCAAATATACAAACCTATTATAGTTTTCGCATATACACAAACCACACAAACCGAAAATTTGATGTAGCTTCCGAAATTCGAAGTGGCTTTCGAAAAAATTCAACGAATTGATTTTATGACGAAAAAATGGAGCACATAGCAGAATTGATGACAATCGATGAGTTTTTTGACGAAAAAATCAAAAACAAAAGAAAATTGATGACAATCGAATTGTTTTTGTGTTTTTTTTTTGCACTGTGAAAAATATTATTTCAATTTTTTTTGCCTATGGCACATGCATTTTCCATTTTCACCAATTAATTAAAATTATAAATTAAATATATAGCAAAATGTCACAACTTCTTAGAAATATGCGCCCACAAATGGCAATGGCGGTAAGTAAATAAGGAATTAAGTAATAATTATATTTACGAAATTCTCCACTTTTTAGCGTATGATGTACTGCTCCAAAGCCGATAGTGCAAAAACCATTCCCACCAATGTACTCGAAGGAAACCAGACAGCACATTTGCAAAAGGAAAATGGAGCTATCTTCGATAAGAAACCCTTTAAATTGCGTCTGGAGGAGAGTAAGTTGAACGGCGGTTGTCGATTGTCGATTTGCTGGAATCTTAATTAATGTTTACATAATCTTCATTTGTACAGATAAGGTTTACAGCTGGTGTCTGTGCGGCAAATCGAAGTCGCAGCCGATCTGCGATGGCACACACAAGAATGTCTTCTTGAAGATCAATATTCGGTAAGTTTGATGTATGGTAAATGAATTACAAAGTGTTGTTCGATATTATTAGTAGATTCGAGGTTGCACACACAATACTACAAATTTAAAATATTTATGAAAGTTAATCTTTTTTATAATTTTACTACTGTAATATTTGGTAGAGCAAACCGGCTCTCAGATTCGAGAACAGCCAAACCCCGTATTACCCCACAACAATTATCAAATCGAAAGATGCATTTTTTTTTTGTGCATTGACTTTTTTTTCTACATCGACGATATTCAAAATTTTCTTTTGGTATATCGTCGTTGTGCACATTTTAAATTTCAACACTAGGTTTACAAAAATTAGTGTATATTAAACAATTTCTGCTCAATGAGATGAATATTGATATCATTTGATAAGAAAACTGATATTACGAATGGTATTCCGACTTTTTAAAATTATAAACTAGTTTTCATAATATTAATTAATAAATTGAAATAATAAGATTTTGTAAAAATGTATTTGGTTATTTTTAATTCTAATTTTTTGAAATTTGAAAATAATGTATATAATATTAATCTGTTGTTGCTAAGCTTTATTTCAACAAATCGTCGTTGTAGAACGAAAAGTCACCAAATACATTTTTATGAAAAACTTTAATTTCGAGTTTGTTGATTAATATTATAAAAAGTAATTGATGTATTTTTAAAGTTGAAATATGAATTGATAGATTTACATTTTCTTATCATGTGGTCAAAAAATTGAGATCATCGATTTAAAATTGACCGATATAGAAAGATTTTTGTAAATGAAGATTTGGCATTTTGAAAATGTGTTTGGTAACTTTTCGTTCTACAACGACGGAATACTATTAAAAGTCTATTATATAGGTACACAATTTGTCAATTTACACAAAATTCAATTTTTACTCGACTTTACTATTTGTTACAGTAATGTGTATATATTTTATTGTTAATTCTTAAAAATATTTTATATAAATCGTACCTTCTTTCGTCTGTACAGCCCCATTCGTTTCAAGGTGGAAAAAACCGGCGACTACTGGCTCTGCAATTGCAAACAAACCAAGCATCGTCCCTTCTGCGATGGCACCCACAAGCAGCCACACATTCAATCGGCAGTTAGATAATTTTTTTAAAATTAAATTGGCAAACCATCATCATGTACATGGCATAAAGTTGAAATTAAAAGAATATTGTTAAATAGAAAACGAAATGTAATAAAACTACAAAATATTTAAAGCAACAGTGTTTTATTATTATTATTTTAATAAGTATTTTTTGTTCATCAATTTAATACTCTTTTTTTATATTATTTAAATATATTTTTTTATACCATTTTAATATTTTTATTAATAGTTTTTAGCTTGTTTTTAGATATATCAAGGTTTACAATGTTTCTTTTCCATATTTAGCTAATTTCAATATGACATTCAATTAAATTTGTATATTTCCTATATATATATATATATCATACACATATCATATATAAACTTGTGTAGTACAGTACAGAATTCCTTTAATATATTTCTGAGATAATTTCTTTAATTTTTTTAAGTAGAATTTTTTTTTTTTTTTCAGATAGAATCCCATTAAGTTTTGCTTTCATTTTTCGTTTATATGGCATTTCGATTATTATCTTTTTCAGATTAAGTATATTTGATTTATTTGTTATAGTTTATTGCTGTTTATTTTATTGTTTGCAAAATAGTATTATTGAGCATTCGTTATAAAAGTACGAAAAACAATTTTAAATTTTAGTTTAAATACAAACAATTCAGCTAAATTGGTCATGTCTTATAAAAAATTTGTTTAGAGTTTGCATAGCATAAAAAATGAGTTTAGTTTAGTTGAACAAATTAGTTTTTTTTTTTGGATTCTAACAAATACTACACTCAGAAAAAAATATTATATAAATAATAGTTTTTTACTATTAAAAATAGTCAATAGGATAAATTATTATTTTAATTGGAAAATACTATTAAATACTGCAAAATACCATGACATTTTCATTGAGTTTATATGAAAATATTTATTTTTTGTATACTATTGAATCAATAATTGTCCCATTGACCAATTTTAATGGTATTTGAGGGAATTTTTTTCTGGGTGTATTAATATATTTAATGATTTTTCTATGCATGTTTTTAATTGTGAGCGATGCTTAATGCAATGCGATGCCGTTGATTAGATCTGAATTGTAGATTTTTTTGTTAAATATAACGATATTGAAAAAGTCACACAATTTTTGCTATTCTAAAAACCTGAAGAAACAGAATTTTAATTGCAAAATAAATGCATTATCGTTTTTGCACAAAATTGCTATAAGACGTACGCTGCACAAAATGACACTTTTTTTGAACAAAATTACATAACTTCAAAACTAATCGGTAGATTTCGCTGATTTTTTACTTACGAAATAAGAATATATCAAGGCACAGTTATGCATTACAAAATTTCACTCATTGTTTCTCAATAAATGTGTAAAACTATTTAAATCTGAAGAATGTTTTGCAAATGTCTGACAAGTGATTTCTCAAAATACGGAACCGATAAGGGGTTTATTTTTTTTTATTTTTGACCACATTGATACTGATCAGAACTAAGTTATTGCGAACAAAGTATATTGCTTCTAGTCCTTGGAATAAATTTACAAACAAATGCACAAATGTGAAAATTAGAATAAAAATGGTAGTTTTTGCCGTGTTATTTCTCAAAATCCAGCGACGTTAACGGAATGAATTTTTTTATATTTTTGACCACATTGATAGGGATCAGAAATAAGTTAGTGTGAATGAAGCATATCGCCAGGTTTAATTGATATCAATTTATTAACATGACATATTTTTCAAATTGGAATTTTTAAAGTGTGATTTTACGAAATGTGGATGAATTCATGGAATTATGATATTTTTCAATATATATACACACTATGGTTATAATTTTGTGTAAATATCGTCGTTGTAGAACGAAAAGACACCAAATACATTTTCAAAATGCCAAATATTCATTTACAAAAGACTATATATCTGACAGTTTTTAATCGAAAATGTAAATCTATCTATTGGTATTCTAACTATTAAAATGCGCAATTTACTTTTTATAATATTAATCAACAAACTCAATATTTAAGTTTTTCATAAAAATGTATTTGGTGACTTTTCGTTCAACAACGACAATATAAACTTTGAATAGTACGTTTGTATTCAGTTATAATATGTAACACGAAACAGTTAAAATCAAATAAATTTTGAAAATGGTAGTTAGTCCGGAGCCTATGTTATCCGTAGAAGATGTAAAGGGTTTTTCAATAAGAGCGCTACAAAAGTTTTTTTTAAGGGTTTTTCAACAGGGACGCTACAAAAGTAGAGCGACAGGGACAGCAAACGACGCCATAATTCTGGCCGCTCTTTTGACATTTCTCTTCAGTAAGGTTTGCCATTTCATGATGGAAAGATATACGAGGCAACAACGAGTCGAAATTATTAAAATTTACTAACGAAATTCGAATTCGTATATATTTCCATCATAAAATGGCAAACCTTACTGAAGAGAAATGTCAAAAGAGCGGCAAGAAATATGGCGTCGTTTGCTGTCCCTGTCGTTCTACTTTTGTAGCGTCCCTGTTGAAAAACCCTTTATTTTGCAAAAGAGTTTTAATGATCTGAGAATATATGCAAGGATAATTTAGTTATGTTCCAATAATATTTTCATTGATTTATGTATTTTTTATCAATCTTTGCAGACGCATATCTCTTAAACTAAAAATTATGAAAAATTGTTGCAGATTATGTTTCAAATCTTTTATTTTATAGTGAAAAAAAATGTTGAAAATTCATAAAAAAAATTATTATTTTGTTAAAAAATTCCGCCATTTTGTGCATTGTGTCACGGCTGTAACAATTCATATAAAAACTTTGTTTTACAAATAATTAAAAAGGTTGAAATACTTAATACTAAAATCCAGGCTTCAAAAAAATTTGTCACACATGTTTGTTGCACATAGTTTAAATCTAAAATCGAAATGTTTGGAAATTTTAAAATTTTTTTAATTTTACACAAAAACATTGAAAGAAATTAAAAAATAATAAAAAATGCCTTTTGCAAAAGTGAATGCAGTCTAAAAGAAAAAGAAAAAAAAAACAAAAATTTGCAAAAATTAAAATGTAATAATTAGAAAATAAAAATGCCATTCATATATATTTTTTATAGAAGAAAAATGTTTTATTTTGTAATTTTAAGATTGTCACAAGAGATATCAGAAAATTAGCAGCAGCAGCAATACCAACAACTTAGCTGAATTATGTATTTAATTTAAATAAAATAATTTGCAAGTGAAAAACAACAAACATTAGATATTGCTAAAGTAAATTTTGCCAAAAAAAAAAATAAAAAAAAGTACACAATACAATTTAAAGAACGAACAAAAAAAACTGTTTTAAATTTAATACTATATTTTTTGCATTTAAATACTAGAGAGAATTAAATTTTGTAATTTTTTCAAGTTTTCGATTATTTTTATATGCTGTTTCAACACTTTATATATTATAAATATTTAGTTGTTTTTGTTGTTTGATAAATAAAATGCATACGCTTAATATATAAACAATGTATTGTGTGTATAATAATAGTTAAAAATTAATTAATTATAGCAAAAAAAAAATAAATAAAAAGAAAATAAAAACACTTTAAACTTAAAGACAAAAATTCAATCAAGTAGTGCAAGCGTGAATAAATTTATGTCAAGTCTTTCATATTTATTATTATTATACAAAATGCGTTTGGGTTTTGGGCTGCTAAGAACCATTTTTATATATTTTTTTTATTAATTTTTTGCAGTTTTTAATAATATTTTTGATTTTTTTTTAATTTTTAAACATTTTCATGTTATTTTTTTATATTAAGCATATATTTTATGATTTTTAATTCAATTATTTTAGTTATATTTTAAGTTGTTATAAATTTAATAACTTTTATTAGCATTTCTAACAATATATTGTAGCAAATTAATAAAACAAATGTTTTTTTTCCAGTGTTATTAGCAAAATTGTATAGTTTAATAATTGTGTGAAACAAAAACTGCCACCACTGAGCGCCAAGGAGCATTGCAAACATATTTTTCTATATATAGTTTCGAGTCAGTGAAGTGCTGAGTAAATGCAAAAAACGCAGCACACAACAAAGATGCGTTTTAAACAAAAATATCAAATGTATTTTAAAATTGTGCGCTGCATGAAAAGTACAAAAAAAAGAGAAAAATTTTTAAAAATAAATTAATAAATTTTTACAAAATCTATGCAATGCTATATAAAACGCGCTCAGCTCAGCAGCAACAATTCGTATTTCAAATAAATAATTTGTATGTTTTACAAAATACTAGAAATAATCGAAAAATAAACAATAAAACATTTGAATGGTTTTCGCAATGCAACAACAGCAGTTCATTCAAAATTATTGATTTATTTTATACGTTCTGCTGCTTTAGGCTTTTTTTTCAGCACGTTAACGCGTTTCTTTGTCATGTTTGGCTCATTTACATCCTGCCGCCCATCACGTCATCACTTCAACTTCTGTCCGAATTAACTTAATTTGCATCTTTTGTTCTGATCTGCTTATAACTTGTTGCTGCTCAGCTGTAATTTAACTTATGCTTAATATTTTCATTGTATGTGTTTGTATTGTTTGTTTATTGGTTGGTTGTTTGTTTGTTTGTTTGTTTGTTGCAAATATTTTAGTTGTTTAGTAATTTTTTGTTTCGTTTGTTTTTTATTTTCGTTTTTAGATTTCTTTTATTATTTTTTGCAGTACGTAGCAAAGTTTCAACTTCATGTTCAACATTTTTGTTGGCTAATTGCAAAAAAACAAAAAAAAAACACACCACATTTAATATTCCTCATCCTCGGGTGGAATTTCATCTGGGGGCGCAAAACCATCCTGTTGTATTGCGCGCGTTTTGTAAATTATTCAATTTAATCACGTTGTTGTTGTTGCGTTTAAATGTTTGTTAGTTGTTGTATGTGGTAGACATAGACAAATGTGTGATTGTTGTTGTGTTTTTGTTGTTGTTGTCATAAAGTGTTGGTGGAAGAAACGAAAAAAGAAAATACAAATTATTGAATACAAATAGTTTAGATTTTTTTTTATTTTAGTTATTTTTTTAGTAGGATTTCTAATAGTTTACTAAACACACAAAGAACTCTATGATATTATAGTGTGTTTCACAACCTAGACAAATTCGATGCATGCTATTTGGTAACACAACTTTAAGATAAACCCTTAATTAAATGAATCTGTGATACTGAGAATGTAACCTTGATATATGAATAATCCTCGAAAAATGTAATAAAATGATTTGCCTTATTCAAAGTATCTTTTTTGAAACTAATTTTACTACCCAAATCTATTTTTGCCATGGACATCGCATACATCGCATACATCAATTCTATATAATTCGCCGGTGTTGATTTTAACTGCGTTCTCAGTTTTTTTCCTATTACGTAACGTTTTTAAAAAATTGTTCTCATCCACTAGTTAGAATAAAAAAAAATTAGTACTGTGGACAACTAGTTTTACAAAACAAAAATGTAAACGCAATTTTTCTTATAATTGTCAAGACTAATTTTAATATACTAATGAATGCTTATATTCCAATACGTTATTAAGATAATTAAATCTAAAGTCGGAGTGGTTATCGACAATAAACTAAACTGGAAGTTAAATAAAAACCGCCTAACTACATGTGAAAATTACGCTTAATTTTGTGTTATAGTCGGGTTTTTAAATGTTGATCGGATAAATTAGATAAATGCCATTATAAGATATGACATACTTAATTTTGTATGAAGTAAGTGCAGAATTTAAACTGAAAATAGTTTTGTTTCTTCTGTAAAATTCATTTTGTAAGAGGTATTCGAAAATGTAGATAGGCGGTTTTGCAGTATCACCGACGATATGCTGCATTCTACTCTGAACTAATTCAAATATCTTGAACAATTTTAACATAATTCAATTCCATACAGACTATGTAATACCCTTTATAGACTTTGTAAATGAAATAAAAACCATCATTCCACGAGGGAACTATGGATAGAAGATAAGAGTCATCAGACCACACGACACGAATGTATACTAGGGTGTCACTTATTTGACACTTTTTTCGATTTTTAGTTTTCTCACCCCCTAGGATTGTTTATTAGGTACAAAAAATAAGAAATGCAAAATATTTTTGAATTTGAAGAACGGGAACACGTGCCGCAATTACATTAAAATTGTAAGTGACACCTTAGTGTATACACTAATGGCTCTAAGATGGCCACAGGGACAGAGTGCGGTATTTACTGCGAACAATTAAATATTTAAAAATCTACGAAGAATGCTCGACATTTCAAGCAGAAATCTATGTAGTATTAGAGACAGCTAGCTTGATAGCAATGAGGAAAATACCAAAAACTGATATTACCATCTTCATCGACAACCAAGTAACCATCAAAGCCTTACAGAATAGAAACATTAGATAAGAAGTAGTCAGCCGTTGTTGCAAAGAGCTCAAGGTTCTCGATGAACAACACCTTTTAAAGCTGTACTGGGTACCAGGACATAACAATATTCCAGGAAATTGAAAAGCCGGCGCACTGGCAAAGTTAGAAGTATTAAAACAAACTGAAGAAAAACCGTCTATGCAGACTTCGAAATACGTATAACAAACAGTCTCGAAAAACTAACGACAAAAAGACGTCACGACACAAACTAATGCCTCGCTTTTATAAAATATGGAATGACATAAAAAAGACTATATTAAAGCTGAAAGAGACATAACCTAGATTACTAGTAGAAATTACCACAGGACATAACACCTTACTCTCTCGCCCTAGTAAAATTGGTTTAAGATGGGACGATCTGTGTAGGTGGCGTGGTGACATTGAGGCCGAGGAAAACAGCAATCACTGCCTTTGTCAATGTCCTGCACTATCGATCAAACGTAACAAAATTCTATGTTCTGCAGGTAGTACCAAAAATTAGCGAAAACCTCAAATTGTGTCATTTTTAGAAAACTAAGTATGAGGATTGACTAATATTGTATGAAAATTTAATAATCAACACTTAGATGTAGATTTTTAAATGTGGGCGTGGTACCCTCCTATACAACTGAAATGATTAAATTAATATATGTTAGAAATTACGGGAGCTACAGAGTTGCCACTTTATAGTAGAATGTTTTTCGTTAATATAATACAGTTCTCTAAATTTCATCTTGATTGGACAAGTGGCCGTGGTACCTCCCATATAACCAAAAATTGTTGAAATTGTTAATATTAGTATAAATGGTCAGTCGCTGAAATATGAATAACTCCGAAAATGCAATAAAGGCAACATTTTCATTAGTGTTTTGAAAAATATGATGTATGTACTAAGTAACAATATAATCAGTTTTTGCCGGAGCGTGTCCTGTACGTTTTTGTTTTGATCTTTGTAAATGAAAAATAATTTTAAAAAAATAATTTAAAAAAAAAATAATTTAAAAAAGTGAATTTACTTCAGTTAAAATACGTAAACATTTTATAAAACATTAATATTGCAAACGCTTTATAGATACCATATGTAGATGGCTGCATTACAAAAAAATAAAATAGTTTTTATCGTTTCAAAATATTAGTCACAAATTTGACAATATTTTTTCTTGCAATTGTTGCGAAAAATTTCAGAGTTTGGGGGGGAAAGTTATATACATATAACATAAATTAAGTGATGCCACAATGTAGGCAATTTAATTTACTATACAATGAAAAAAAAATTAGTGTCTGTCAATTTGACATTAAGATTTTCGCCTACTTTATGTAATGGCTGTCCCACTGTGCGACGTCAGAAACAAACAACAAAGCTGATTCTTTAAAATATGAAATTTTTTCAAAATCTCATAAATATTCCTCGATTTAAAAAGGAAGACAACAAATAAATTAGCATTTTTTGTGCAATTTTAATATTCAATTTTACAATTTGTCTTCCTTTCACAAAATACGACACTGAAAAACATGTCTCAGGGCTACGCATAAATACTACACTTGTGGTATTTCACTTTTATAAGGGATGCAACAACAAATTGACGTTTTTGTGTTATTGTCTCGTATACATACTACATGGTACGAATACCAAACTAAAATACGACGAACTGCGAATACGCTAATTGATAAAAAAAAAGAAAATGATTTATGGTTATTCAGAGCATAGTCCAAATTAACTACCATAATTACTAACCTTTTTTTCAAATTGATATACTTTTTAAAATAAGGCCGGTAAACATAATTTTGGTAGTCTTTTATATAATTAATTTTCAATAAAAAATACTAAAGCGTGTAACCTGAAAATTTCATTACTTCGAACTTTAAGTATGCTTATTATTGCATACTTCCTTTTTTGCTATTACCTAGCGTTTTTGAGAAAAATTCGGGAAAACACGGCTATGATTCAGTAATTTATTTGTAAAATATAAAGCATTTTAAATATAAACAGTTTTTGACGGCGATTGTGTTGATAGAGCATATTTTAAAAATGAGAACCAATAATAAAAGTTAGTAATTTTGAGCGTTAGTTTGAACTATACTCTGCATAACCAAAAATCAATTTCTTATTTATTATTATATCAAAATGCTAAAAATAAAAAAACGTCCAAAAATAATGTACAAAATCAATATTTTTCGAGTTTAGATAAAAACCTACCGGAATAAAACTGTGTTTACAGATTTCAGGAAAACTAGTTGATAAGGGAATGTATTTTTTTTATTCTAAAAAAATACGTTTTCAGTATTTTTCCTATACGTTTTGAGAAAAATGCACGCTACCTCTCGGCAGTAAATGGCGCAAACCTACTAGAGTAAAACATTGCCTATGAAAAGCTCTCACCCGCCGTTCGGATTCGGCAATAAACTGTAGGTCCCATCACTTTGAGTACAAATATAACACGCACAGCTCAAAATGGTGAGAGAGCTCGGCCTAAGTTCTAATAGGACTGTAGTGCCAAACTATTATATGTTTTGGAAATCAACGGACAAGTATATTGAATATGCAAATATTTTTTATATTTTACATCTTTAGAATTACTAAAGATATGATAGCATTTGAATTTGTCTATTTGGAACACATTGTAGCAACTGCTAGAAAATTTATCAATATTAGAGAACACATAAATTCTATAGTACACATAATATAAATATATATATAAAATTATATACTAAACTAATGCCAATTTTCAACTAAATGTTTAAATTTACAACAGCTATTGCATCGAAAAATATGCTAAGAACTAAAAATTTGATAAAAAAATTAACTAAATTAAACAAAATTCAATTTAATTTTGCTACACAGAAAACAATTTTAAAAACATAAACTATTTCTAAAGAAATCAAAATTTATATTAAAAAGATAAAAAATTAAAATCTCAAAAAAGCTCAAATAATTCCCTCAAAAGCAAATTCTAAACATATTAAAGGACGGAATGGGATTTTGGAATGAGTTGGTTTGGGAAGGAAGGAAGTGCTTGAATGGCTGCAGCAATTTAATGCATTTTTTTGCAACATCATTTTAAAATGTATTGTCGTCAAATAATGCCCAAAATGTAAATTGAAAATTTGAATTTTGTATTGAAAATGCATTTGCTATTGCTGGCTTATACAACAACAATAAAAAAAAATAATTAGAATGAACAACAACACTAGCCTTTACCTCGGTCGCATACAAGATATCCAAAATCTTTTGAATTAAAGGATGTGTTTCTCCCTCGTCAGCTTCTTGGCAGCTAAATTGTGTGAGGAGAAAGATACAAAAAGTATTAGAAAAATATGGATAAGTTGAGGTTTCTTTTTTTATTTAAGACAACTTACAGTATTTCTATATCGCGCAATTTAGAGAAATAGAAATCTCTTTCCTTTTCCAGACCCTCCAAATTTAGACGCATGTCCATAACCTAGAAAATTTACAAAAATATATATTAAAAATCGTATTTTTTATATTTTGCAAATGATTTAAGATATTTTCAAAGATTTTATAAATGTTTGATATAATTATTACATTATTTTAATAATTGTTTAACTTTTTTTACGATTGTTTTTAGATTTTAACGAGTTCGATCGATTTTTATTTTACTTTTAGTATTAAATTTGTTTTTACCTGACTGGACAGTTCCTCAATTTGTTGATTCGTTACAGGTGCTTGATCGGCTGCCTTCTTCACGGCGCCTGTGTTATTTGCAGTGGCCGCTGGTCTCGCAGCGACTGGTGCTGTCGTTCGTGGTGGAACTTTTGAGACTATTTTTTTGTTTTTTATAAAAATTAATAGTAGTAAAGTTAATAATGAATTTGAAATCGTATATGTTATATAATATAATTATTTAAGAGTTTGTAAATTTAACAAACGTGAAGCACGCAAATTTGTTTCCTTTTCAATGGTTTCTTTTCGTCAACTTAGATTTAAAAAAAGTGTGAAGTGATGCAAAGTGAGTTTCTTGAAAAGAGTTGCTTAAGCATGATGTGAATATGGTGAGCAGAAAGTAATGTGCGTTCAAATTTGTTAAAAAAAAACTTGTTAAAAATGTACCAAAGAAAATTTAAATTATAAAATAATAATAATAACAAAAAATAATATATGTATTTTACAAATCAAACGTATTTGAATTCAAATAGATTAAAAATAAAAATAAAATAAAAATTAAAAATTTAAATAATAAATTAAAAATACAATTATTAAAAATCAAAAATTACAGAAACATAAACCTCAAAAAATCAGATATCAAACATTGGAATACAAAACTTTTAAAAATTGAAAAATGTAAACAGAAATTAAAAATCAAAAAACTATAAATATTAAAATCTAAAATTACAAAAAAAAACACTAAATTTAAAATACGATATCAAAATGAAGGTTTAAAACAAAATTTAAAACAAAAATAAATAAAAAAAAATTAAAAAAAAAAAAAAATATAAAAAAAAAAATTTAAATACGAAATCAAAATAAAGGTTTAAAACAAAATTAAAAAAATAAAAAAATATAAATAAATAAATAAAAAAAAATAAATAAAATAAAAAAAAATAAAAAAAACAAAAATTATAAAACAAAATAAAATAAAAAACAAAACAAAACAAAAAAAATAATATAAAAAAATTAAATAAAAAATTAAATAAATAAAAAAAATAAAAATCCAAATTAAAAAACATTTTAAAATTTAAAAAAATAACAAAAACTAATACTAAAAATAAAAAATCTAAATTTAAAATATAAAATAAAAAGTATAATTTAAAATATTTAAAAAATATATATTTTAAAATATAAAAAAATATAATTTAAAATATAAAATAAAAATATGGAATAAACAATTAAAAATCAAATTTAAAATACTATAAATAAAAATCATAGAATTTAAAGACGACGGAACACGAATTTAAATACGAAATAAAAATCAAAGTTAAAAAAAAAATAAATAAAAACAAAATAAAATATTAAAATTAAATAAAACAAAATAAAAAAAAAAAAACAAAACAAAAATTATTAAATTTAGGAAATAATAAAATCTACAATCTAAAAATATAAAAAAACTTTTAAATCAAAAATAAATATCATAATTTTAAAATGAAAAAAAAAATGAAAAAAAAAATGAAAAAAAAACAAAAAAAACAAAAATTAAAATTGAAAATTCATTTAACGAACCTAAACGTCAAAAATAATAAAACAAAATTAAAAATCAAAATCTTCTATTTAAAGTTAAAAAAATAAACAAAAACTAAAAATAAAAAATCTAAATTTAAAATAAACACATAAACATAAAAATTAAAATATTATAAATTAAAAATCTAAAAATTTCATAAACATTTCAAAATCAAAAAAATTAAAAACAAAAATTAATAAAGTAAAATTGAAAACTAAAAAACAGATGTCTAAAAATAAAAAAATCGAAATTTAAAATAAACATAAAAATGAAAATACTATAAGTTAAAAATCAAAAAATTTAAAAACAAAAATTAAAAATCAAAAAAATAAAATTGAAAACTAAATAACAGATGACGGAACACAGACCAACGGTAAGCCATATACAAAATTGTACATTATTCCATTAACGATAAAAAATAAATAAAAATAATTTACATATATACTACAAGACACACAACAACAACAAGAACAACACAATAATAAAATCAATTACAACTACTGCTGCACATACTGGGCCGTGACGATGTCGATGTTACTGAGGCACGCGCTGTTGGTACCGCTGCCACTGCTGGTTTTCTATAGGACGATGCACCGGCTGTACCAGGCAAACTTTTGGGCGCAGCACCCGAACCAAAACCCATGGGGGCACCATCTCTTGCACCGCTCGCATCGTAATCTCTGCCATCGTAGTTGGCATCGAAGAATTTTTTGAACCATTGTAAAAATTCGAAATTATCTTGAAAACGGCCTTTTATCAGTTTGTCAATTGGTATGATCTATAAAAAATGTTTTTAAGAGAAATCAAAAGAATGTACAACAACAAAAAAACAAATAACGAGAAAGGATAATGAAGAAAATGCAGAAAATTATGAATTGCAAAACATTTTTGTAAATGATACAGGGGGGGGGGGGTTTATAAATTAAATACATACAGAAAGTAAACAATTTTAAAATAATAAAACAAATATATAACATAAAAAATAAAACAATATAGTTTTAATTTTACAAAAAAGAATAGACTCATTTTGAAATAAATAAATATATAAATAAATAAATAAACTCAAATAAATCGAAAAAGTTGTAGTTTAGAAATGGTATAGCCACAAAATTCTGTTTTACAAAATTCTGTCTGACAAAAATTATGGTTTTTTTCCAAAAACAATTCTGTCTGACTAAAATTCTGTTTTACAAAATAATGTTTTACAAAATTCTGTTTTTAATAAAATTCTGTCTATAAAAATTCTGGTTGTTTGAAATTTGTTATTGTTTGTGAGATATGAAAAAAATACTATTGCTCTGAATATAAATTCATATATTTACCTCATATTAAAGAATTCCCCTTCACTTAAAACTCTCAATTTCATTATGATAAAAAAATAATATTGCATTAAATTATTTATTAAGAATTAAAGCTAGTTTATTATGAAGAAGAAATATTACATATAATAAGGTATGTGTTTGGTAAGATATTTATTCCTTGGGTACAAATTATGCAATATGTAATAAATAATTCAACAGCTTAATGCATTTTTAAAATATCACTCATAATGCATTGGGACATTGAGACAATAATATCTCATTATTATAAGCCAAACATCATAAAATCAAAACAAGTATGACTAATAGAGTCCTTTGTTGTTTTATTTTTATGTATAAGTTTGTTAAATTAAAAATTATTTGAAAAATCGCGCGATTTTTTTCAAATAATTTTTTGCCTGCGGCACATACCCACAAACCAGAATTTTGTGAAACAGAATTTTGTGAAACAGAATTTTGGAAACCAGAATTTTGTAAAACAGAATTTTGTAAAACGGAATTTAGGGAAACAGAATTTTAGTCAGACAGAATTTTGTACCCAACCCTTTAGAAATAAATAATATCTTCATTGTCGAAGTAATGTCACCAAATACATTTGAATCAAAATGATGAATAATTGTTTATGATGAGAACACGATGTGATTAATATTTTAATTTTATTTATTTTTTAATATTAACTATTTTTCCAATGTGCTTTCAATACATAATATCTAAATAATTCGAGGGGTTTTGTTTTTACAGCATACTCAGGTTTTTTTTATCACCTAACCTTTTTAATATAATTTAATCGCAATTTTTTACCCATTGAATTTAAAATGGTTTGTTTACAAATCATGTCCGATTTTAAAATCTAAAATACCAAACAATTTATTCAAACAGCCACTTAAAACTATTTGATATATTAGTATTCCTTTTAATATTCACAAGTATGTTTCTTGACAAAATAAAAAATGTTTCCTGGCCATTAGTACAATGTTTCTTGAATCTATTTTGAAAATCTAAACCATTTTTCTTGAAAGAAAAGGTCTAGAAAATTTCGACTTTATTATTTTTCAGGATTACATCGACGACTCTTACGAAAACCCACACGTTTCAAATTGCTTACGAAAAACGGCACTTAAAAAAAAATCATTAAAACAAGCATACATTTATTTTATCCACGAAAAGAAGCATTCAATTATTTTAGCCACGAAAAACATATTATTCACATTTTCTCCACAAACAGAAGCATAATTTTATCTTTCCCACGAATAGAAACACATTTATATTTCATCTACGTACAAAAGCACATTTTTAATTTCACCACGAATAAAAACATATATGTATTTTTAATACAGATATAGATAATAGACAATTTTGTGGGTAAGAAGTCACAATATGTTAATGATGTAGATGATAGTGGGTAAGTAGTCACAATATGTTAATGATGTAGGTGACAGCGTATTATGATTAAATTCTGTGATTCTTTCATATTTTCTGAAACTGTTCCAATGAAACTGTTCCAAAAGACATTTATAAAAATGCAGTTGCGATTTGGCTAGAATCCACTTGCGTCATTGGATTTTTTTTAATGTATTCTATTAGTATTTGACCACGAACCCACTTGTGTCAATGGACATTTTTATTTCGAAAAATTTCCGCCTTTGGGATTTGGCTAGAAACCACTTGCGTCATTAGACAATTTTTTGGACTATTGTTCCTTTGATATTGTCCAATGACACAAATGGGTTCTGGCCAAATCCCAAAGGAACAAATTTTTCCCAAAAAAAATGTCCAATGACGCAAGTGTATTCAGGCCAAATCCCAAAGGAATACATTTTTCCAAAAAATAATGTCCATTGACGCAAGTGTATTGAGGCCAAACCCCAAAGGAATACATTTTTCCAAAAAAAAAAATTTTGTGTTGTGGCCAAATCCCAAAGGAACAAAATAAAGTCCAATGACGCAAGTGGGTTTTGGTCAAATCCTAGAGAAAGAAAATTTTCCAAAAAAAAGTCCAATAACGCAAGTGGATTCTGGCAAAATCCCAATATCGGAAATTTTTCCAAAAAATGTTAAATGACGTGAGTGGGTTCTGATCAAAACCAAAAGGAACAAATTTTTCCAAAAAATTGTCCAATGACGCAAGTGGGTTCTTGCCAAATCTCAATGGAACAAATTTTTCAAACTATGTTTGCTCTTGTGCACAAACAGTCGACTGGGATAACTTTCTTGAAGAAATATATATGCTTTTATTCTTGGCGAAATGATAGATGAGCTTTTTTTCGTAGCTAAATGTAAAAGTGTTTCTTTTCGTGGCGAAATTAGAGTTATACTTCGTTTCGTAGCTATAAAACGTATATGCTTCTTTTCTTGGGTATAATAAAAATGTGATTGTTTTCGTGGTTAAACTGAACTTGTGTTTCTTTTCGTAGTTGCGAAAAACGTGATCTTTTTCATAAGCAAATTAAAACGTGTGGGTTTTCGTAATAGGCGTCGATATGAAACGAAAGGTCTCAATATGCAGTAAAAAAACAGAACACTTGAATTATAAAAAAAAGTGCCACTAAGGGATAAGGGATATTTTTGTACTTGTATTGTATAGTTTTGTAATTCAGAAACTAAAAATAAATGTTAAAAATGAATTTGGGTTTACTTTTGCATGAAAGAAAATTAATATAAAGTACAATTGAAATATATTTAAATTACTAAAATAATATTTAAATATTTTGAAATTACTAAAATTTCAACGATATTAGAAAAATAATTGAAAGCAATAATTTCAATGTAATTTCATTCATTATTAAAAATATTATAACTTTTTAAATAAAATTGATTAACAGAAAACATTTAAATTAATAATATTATTATAACCATTAAAATGTTAATTAAAAATTGAAAATAAATAATTTTTAAATCGTACAAACAAACAAAAAAAACTAAATAGTTAACAATTAACAAATTATAAATGTTCATGTGCGTAGTAGTTAGAAAGACACAGTGTGAAACTATAAATAAAATGCCTATTTTCATGTAAATCAAAAATAACTTAATAAATTGCAAACCAAAACCAGCGATTATTTTTTTTAGAAATGTGCGTATTATATGTGTTGATTGGTTGTGCAAGTGTTGCGTGTACTTTTAAATATCGTGCACAAAAATACTGCAAACGTACAGTATTTTATTTGGTGTCATTTAACAACAGTTGGTCAGCATAATAGTCAGTTGTACAAAAACCAAAAAAAAAAAAACTCCATTTAACAATTGTCGCAAAACAATCAATAATTTCAATAACTGAAAAAAATGTGTGTATATATTATATGTCTGAGCGTGCTTCACGTTGTGCGGTTTCAACACCACACTACTTTCACATTTCTCTCGCCTCTTTTTGGAGTCATCGTCGTACCCATTGGCGTTCTTGAAGTAGTCGCTGCAACTACATGGTGCTGATGCTGCTGCTGCTGTTGATGATGATGTGCTGCAGCCGCTGCCATTGACCTGCCGGTAGGCAATTGTATTTGCCTTTTGTCATGCAACAAATCATTGCTGCTGCCAATGCCGCTGCCTCCACCGCCACCAATGCCATTGCCCAACTTGATGCCAGCACGTGCAATCAGCGGCTCGTACTCGCGACCATCATAATTGGCATCGAAGAATTTTTTGAACCATTGCAGAAATTCAAAATTATCTTGGAAACGACCTTTGATTAATTTGTCCACCGGTATAATCTATGCGAAATTTCGATTTGGTTGTTTGGTTTATTTACGAGTAACGCACGCACATATTGCAAATTAGAAAGAAGGACACGACACGAAAACGAAGATATTTATAAAATAAATAAAAAAAATATATTTAATAAAAATCAGTGTCTTTGAAGTATACCAGCGTTGAGCATAAATATTATTTTTAATAATTTCTAAACGATACTTTTTATGCTATAACAATAATATGTCAAATTTGAGCCCTATTTATTCATGCCGATTGTGGTAAACTGGTAATGCCTTGCGACGGGAGTAGGTTTGATTAGAATTCGAGTCACTTTTTCGGTGTAACTGAACACGCATAACTTACTTTCGAATAAAATTCGAATGTTTTAAAACTAATTAAAAACGGTTTAAAGATTTGCTATACAGAACATGCCATATTATGTATCCTATACCTGCTTTTTTTTAATATCAACTTTTAATATTAAAATAATTAATACCAACTTTTTTTAATATCAAACAGATTATATTCATTGCTCTGTGAATATTTTCCCTACGTTTGTGCGTCCCTGCTTCATTTGTTTCCAGTATTGAACAGGTTTTCTTTATATCATACCAGCGAAACCAAAATGCCTTCATCTTTCTATAAACTGTCGTTGGCCGTCGTCCCTAGACAACATTATAAGTAGGCTTAAGGTTAGAAGTTTAGAAATATATTTAAAGGAGGATTTTACATCAAAAGCAATCTTTATTCTGCCGTGAATCTACCTTAAAAATTCCATACAATTTAGTATTATGCCATATGCTTCCCAAAAACTACCATTTATTTGCCGGCAATATGCCCGAAATATTCCTGAAAAATAACACGACATTTTGTTTCGGGATCTGCCATTTTGTTCTGCGGCAGACAACTGGTAGAGTTTGAAACAAACTTTAACTTTGTCTGCTGAAAATATGTTGATATCCTGCGTGTTGCCTGTGACTTCTACCTACCATATTTGATTTCTTCCCATAATTCACACGATAATTCTCAAAACTTGATCATTAAAGATTATCGCAAATGACAATTTGAGCCTATAAACTAGAGATGGGCGTGTGCCGTACTTTATTCGTGTCACGCCCGAAAATCTGAGTTCGTGCGTACTAGTTGTTATCGTGTCCACGCCTACAATATCAGGCACGCGCCCATTAAAGATTTTTTTTTATAGTTTCTACCCCAATTTAAAAGAAAATACTTCCAGCTTCAGAAAATAACAATTTCGTGGTATTTTAACATTTTCCTAAAAATCTGTTGTTTTAGTTTTACTCGTGGTATTTTAACCTTTTCCTAATAATCTGTTGTTTTAGTTTTAATTATGGATTTAAGAGAAAACTTCAGTATCAAACTTAAATCTTGAATTATTTATTACAGGGACTAAAACCCTTTGGAATATCGTTTCCGATTCGGAACCACAATTTTAAAATTGTGGTTCCGATTCCGGTTTCAACCAAAATGGGTTTCGATTCCGGTTCTATACATTTTTTAATAACTGTTCCGATGCCGATTTTTTGCGTTCCCTGACAGAGACTATAATATCTGTTCCGGTTCTGATTCCTAGATTTTTAAAATAGCGGTTCCGATTCCAATCAGAAAATATATGGGTTCGGAACCAATTCCAATTCCGGTTCCAAAAAATCTAAATAGTTTCGATATTATTTTTCACTTTTCGCCTGCTTTTTCATATTTTTTCAGTGCTTTTTTTCGTGTTTTTCCGTGTTTCTTCGTGTCATTATAAGTCCCGTGCTTTATCGTGCATCTCGTACGTGCCTGTAAATTTAGTCATCGGGCTCGTGCTTGTGCGTGTCACCTATCGGCGTGCCCGCGCGTGACCATTCCATCAAAAACAGACACGCGCCCATCTCTACTATAAACGCTATCGTTTTGATATTGTTAGGGCTGGTTTTACAGTGGTAGTTTAACTAGATTTGTGGGTTAAACGTAGTTTAATCTCAGAATTCAGTTTTACAGTGACTTTAATTCCTCGTTTAAAATCAGTTTAAACGTCTTACGTTGGCCGTTTAAACTACTTTTAAAATCAGTTTAAACGTCTTACGTTGGCCGTTTAAACTACGTTTAAAATCTTAGGGCCAGTTTTTCAGTGCTCGTTTAAACGTAGTTTAAACTCCGTTTATTTAATCTTCTCTTTAAATTAAACGTCGTTTAATTTTGTTAGCAGTTTTTCAGTGATAGTTTAAAATGAACACAGACCAAGACAATACATATGGCACCACAGGAAAATGACAAATAATTCTCACGATTTTGACTTGTGATAAATGTCATTCAAAATTAAATAAATAAAAAAATTGAGTCAGAAAAATAAAATGAATGTATTTTTAAATTTAAACAAGAGATCGAGCAACTATAGTGCACGTCAGACTTTTTTTTAGTGCATAGTGTGCAAAAATACAAAAATTAATAATAATTTGTGAAACAGCGCAGCGACAGAAAGTAGTGAAAAGTGTTGTGAAAAAAATACATGCCAAAAACTTTGAAAGTTAAACGTAGTTTAAACCATCAGCATCGGTCGTTTAAACTAAGTTTAAACGACGGTTGAAGTTCACTTAAAAAATCGATTTTGATTTTAAACGAAGTTTAAACCACAAACAAAGTTCAACTAGCACTGAAAAACTGGCCCTTAATGTTTTTGCCAGATACTATCCACAAGAATGAGAGTTGCACTCTTTTTGAACTGTCCGTCCACGCTATCTGTTTCTTGTTCCCGCATTGTCAGTCGGCATGTTTGTGTTATGATTGTTTTCTTGTATTTCAGCATTGTATAAATCAAACTTCCTCATATGTATTAAAGTTCCTCAATCTTTTGTATATTTGATTTATTTTATTAATCTAAAATCTATTTTCAGTGTCTTGATTTACAAAATGTTTGCATAAAGTTATCAGCTGTTCCAAATGGGAGAAATAATCGATAATTTGTTGACATTTGCCAGTGATGCCATAATTATCCGACTTGACTCCGTTCATTTTAAACTTTTACTGCAAAACAGCTATCAAAATTAAACGTCGTTTAAATTTATGAGACGTTTAATTAAACAAAGGTTAAACTAGGTTTAAACTAGCACTGTAAAGCCGGCCCTTAAAATATCGTATGGTTTGCTGGGACTCTGTAATCTTCATAGATTGAAATGAAAACTGAATTTGCGCGTTTCCCATAATATATATCTTTATTCTGTATTCCCGAACTATTGAATCAACTTACGTCGCAGTTACCTCCATGGATTCAATCATTTCTTTGAGTAGTTTTACCAGAGTTTTAAAATCGGCATGATTATATTTTAAAATATGCATTTCTCTCTGAGGTAAAGGTTGTAGAGGTAAAACTAACAAAATACATATTAAAATGAAATAGTTTTTATGAACAATATCGTCTCTGTCATGCCAAAGGGGGCGAATGTGCATTTTTAAAAATGTTGGGAAATCAAATTTTAAAGTTTGAAGTGCTTTAAAAATTAGCAAACTTTATATTTTTTTCAATTTTTTCTTTATTTTGGTTTATTTGTCAATTATTATAACCTATATAAAATATTTTTAGATTTGGACAACCTACTGAATTATAAATACGGATTTTGTGCGGCTGTATCCTGGTCAAAACGTTTGTTATGCTATAACTTTTTATCAGCGCAATATACAATATTAATGTAAAGGCATTAATTGTTTGCTTTTAAGCACTTATCGATCTGCATCATTAATTAAAAATATTTTGCCAAACATAAATTTGCCATTTGTTATTTGCATGAAAAAATGTTTGGAAAAAATATTTTTAAATAATGATTCAGATCGATAGGTGCTTTAAAAACAAACAATTAATACCCTTTCATCACTATTTTATCTCGCACCAATAAAAAAATTATAGCAAAAAAACGAAGAAATTGGAAAAATTGAAAATTTTGTAATGCCAAAAGGGCGAATCTTTTTGTTTTTTTGCTATAAATCTTTAATAGTACAAGATAAAATAGTGATGTAAAGGCAATTATTATTTGCTTTCAAAGCACCTATCGATCTGCATCATTAATTATAAATATTTTGCCAACATTTTTTTCTTGCAAATAACAAATGGCAAATTATTGTTTGGCAAAATATTTTAATAATAAATGATGCAGATCGATAGGTACTTTGAAAGCAAATAATAAATGCCTTTACATCACTATTTTATCTTGTACTATTAAAGAGTTATAGCAAAAAACAAAAATATTCGCCCCTTTGGCATGACAAGATTTTCAATTCTTCAAATTTGCCCTTATGATTTTGTCTTTTGTGGCTATAAATATCCAACAAAATGACACGGGATTTTGGCACATCATACTTGAGGATAAACTACATTCAAAAATGTAAAAAAACGCAAATGTCAAAAATTGCACATTCACTCCTTTGGCATGATATTGACGATATCTTCCCCAAATAACACCAATATTGATTTCGTCGAACAGAATAAAATTTGAAAATTTAGTTCACGAGTTATACTGTTACAACGGCGTGTCATAATTCTACAATTATTTTTTAAGAAACTTGAAATAATCTCAATATATAATAAAATATTTTTTTTAATTTTTCGTGTGCTGTAATTTTTCATTTCAACGCTTTGTAGTTAATAAGAAACGATATTTAGAAAAGTATTCAATAGCTTGACGCCCTCAAAATAACTGGTACAATGTGTTAAATACAATATGCTATTTAAATTATACATAATTGTTTCACTAACTAAATTGCAAACATTTCTCAAAAACATTCAATAATAAACACACAAAAAAAATACAAAGTTGTTATTAACTAAATTTCAAAGATAACAACAAAAAAACATACACAATAAAAACATAAATTAAATCACTATAAAACAAATGAAAAAGTGTAGATTTGAAAAACAAACAAAAAAAACACAAAGCTTACCTTATCAACGCTCATCTTTTTAAATACGGCTTGTAGTATCTTGAAATTCTGAATATATTCATGTTCTAAATTTGTACGAAACTTGACACGCTTCATGGGCACTGTTCCAACGAATAACATATCCATAAACTGGCAATAAGCAGCACCTGAGTGAAGATGTGAAGATGTTAAAGAACCGTTCAAAATATTTATGTCAATTGCATATTAAATATATAAAAAAAAAAAAAAAGTTGTCTGTTTAACTTACCGGTACAAAGCTCTTCAATTTTACCAAATTGTGCCTGTAGACAGTCATTTACCCAGGAGAGCATATCGTGTCGCGATAAGTTTTCGGTTGTAACATTTGTGGAGTAAACGTTGACTGCCATTTTGATGAACTACAACTGATGGCGCTGATAGTGGTTCTACAATAAAAACTGCAATGAGACACAGTGTTATAAATATAGACAGACAGGCCATAAGATAGATAGACAGACAATCAAACTCAGATGGTAAATTGGTACGGGAGGAGTATTGGCTAATTTTATAAAATAAAATTAAGAAAAAACATTGTCTAAAATTAGAAATGAAATTAAATTGGTTTGACTTTAATAGAGGAACATTTTTTGAGGTGTGTTTCTTTGAGCTGCGCGATACAATTTTTTCTTTCTTTATATTTTGGGCCGTTAATTATACAGCTAACTTAATTGCTATGCGATCAATGAATTCAAGCGTGACATGTGCGTGATAAACATCACATCATCATGATGAGCTGCAGTGGCACCAACAGATGTTCAAGAAATTCACAAAAATATGAAAAATAATGAAAATTCAAAAATTGCCAAACGATCAAATGCAAAACTGCTGCAAACGACAGTAGAAAATGTTAATGTTGTATTAGACAAAAATTTAAAAAAAAAAATTTTAAAAAAAATAACAAAACATGCAAAAACATTTGATTTCGTTGATTACTGCCGGCAATTATAAATTTAATGAAATAAATGCTTTATGGTTAATTAATTAATGTTTTTTTCAAAGACCCACGCCAAGTTTCAATTTCGTTTGCACGCAATAAAGATAAACTTAAAGTTAAACAGCGCATAAACAGGTTGAACCGGTGCAACACCGTTAACCTACGTAAACGACAGAAGTAAGACAAGGTTAAGGCAAAAAAACAGTATAAAGCCATAACAAATAAGTGGGTGAAGCGCCCTTTTATAGTACCTAACAATTCAAGTATTTAATTAATAAACAAGTTTCTAGTTATTTCATTAATGTTTATGCTAAAATTGCTTCAACTGTATATCATACTATATAATACGAAAAACCAGATATGCGCTATTTTAAGTTCAAGCAGCAAAATCGCTCTAGAATAAATGCGGAAAACGTTTTATTTTAGCAACAGCAATTTTGCAAAAAAAAAAACAACAAAAAAATAGTACTTTTCATGAACATTATCATGCGAACAATGAACTTTACGACGATGTGGCAGCTGATGATAATGATGACGACGACGGCGACCACGATGATGATGATATTGAAGTTAAAGCCACCAGTAGCAATAAAAATAACTGAAAAACAAGACAAAAACCAACGCAGCAGCAGAACATTCTTTAGCTTTTAAAGAGCAAAGCTAAATTAGTCATCGTCAGGTCGGTGGTTTATCAATGGCAAGCGATTAATAGAAATTCATAGAGGCCATACACAACATTTTCAGTTGCTGCACTCGTAATTGTACTAATGTGCGAGTTATTTTTCTTATTTAATACTTTTAGAAAAATATTAATCTTTTGTTATTTTTAAATAATATATTTTTGTTTAAAAAGATAACATAAACAGCTGCTTATTGGCATGGAAACAACTATGCGCGCCGCATACATTAAAATATGATACATAACAACAATAAGAACAACAATTTGCTTGTGGTAATGGTCTATAAAAGTGTAGAACATTCCGACGATTTTGTTGCCTGCCTGTTAACCTGTCGTTTTTACACAGCCCAGCAGTTAATCGATTAGATAGCCTCTGCAGAAGGGTCTTATAGTTCTTTTTTGTCTTTTCATTAAAGCCACAACAATTGGAAGGCGCGCTGCTTGTAGCTAATATAGACATGATAATAGGGAGAGAGTGGACAGGAAGTTGAGCACAGTTAAACAATACACAGTATTTAGAGTGTAAATAATGCTTTTGTCGTGGTGATGTTGCTTGATTACAATGTTGCTTGATTGCAATGACATTTAATTGATGTTTATTTAAATGTAGACATATCATCGTTGTAGATCTAAAATTCACCAAATACATTTTTATGAAAAACTTAAATTTCGAGTTTGTTGATTAATATTATAAAAAATAATTGATGCATTTTTAAAGTTTAAATATCAATTAATAGATTTACATTTTCTTATCATGTGGTAAAAAAATTAAGATCATCGATTAAAAATTGACAGATATATACAGATTTTTGTAAATGAATAATTGGCATTTTGAAAATGTACATAGTGAATGAGTTTAAGTTCTACATCGACGATATAGCGAATAGTTATATCTTGTGAGAGAACCATTGTTCTGAATATTTAGTAAATATATATAAAAACGATAAAGAAATTCAAATTTTTTTAAATAATAATTCATTACAAAAATCTGAATAAACAATAAAACTAGATACATTACAAAAATTATCGATTTGTCAGGACATTTTATTGATATCACAAATAAAAGTGGAAATAATATTTTACAACCAAATAGAATTGAATTCGGATTTGTTATATTCATTTTGGATTGGAATGAAAAAGTATATAGAAATATATTCTTTATCAACGTCAACTCCTGAGTCGATATAGCGATGTTCGTCAGTCCATCTGTCCGTTGAAATTGCCATTACAGGAAAACTATAAACGTTAGCTTAATGAAATTTCGAAGTTAGATTACTTAAACATCTACGCTGTCTGGTATTGTCTGGTATTATAGTGACCTGTGCACTTATGTCCAAATACCTCACATATAACACTGACGCCATTTTAGAAATCAGAGTTACATATGTAAATAATAATAATAGTTTAGCACTACAGTCCTATAAGAACTTAGGCCGAGCTCTCTGACCATTTTGAGCTGTGCGTGTTATATGTGTACTCAAAGTGGTGGGACCTACAGTTTATTGCCGAAACCGAACGGCGGGTGAGAGCTTTTCATATGCAATGTTTTTACTCTCGGAGGTTTGCCATTTACTGCCGAGAGGTAGCGCGGTATAGAAAAATGATTCTATGAAAATATGTTGTTAGCCCCAGTCTAGGCTTAAACCGGGGACCTTTCGACTCGCAGTCCAACGCACTAACCATTGAGCTCCCGCGGCTACATATGTATTCAAGAAATATTGCAACTTTTACAGTAGAAAAAAAATGTTTTTTTCTATACAAAAAATTTGTAAAAATTTAGAAAATTAATTTTTAAAATATTATGTCATCAAAATACCATCTTGAAATTTGGCATGAACATTTATATAAAATCCACCAAAATATGAGATTTTTTTCAGAATTTTAAAAATTGTCCTTTTTAAGGACATATACTTTGAAGTGCAAGGATAATGACCACGAGCCACATGTTCAAGTTTAGAACTTACAACTTAGAACTTGTTATATTAGCTTTAAAACGAGCTATTAACCGAGTTTCTATCATTTCTACTTTAAGAGATATTGAAATAAAGAGTTTTTCAATAAGAGCGCTACCAAAGTTTTTTTCAAGGGTTTTTCAACAGGGACGCTAAAAAGTACAAAAAAACACCATATTTCTTGCCGCTCTTTTGACATTTCTCTTCAGTAAGGTTTGCCATTTCATGATGGAAAGATATACCAGCCAACAACGAGTCGAAATTATTAAAATTTACTGCCGAAATTCGAATTCGTACATCTTTCCATCATGAAATGGTAAAAGAGCGGCAAGAAATATGGGGTCGTTTGCTGTCCCTGTCGCTCTACTTTTGTAGCGTCCTTGTTGAAAAACCCTTTATAAACCATAGAAAAGTTATTTTTGCCCATTTTTTGTAAGTTTGAATCATTCTATCTCTGGAAGTAGTGGTATAAAAATAATTAAAAAAATGATCAATGCATGTCTCTCTCTCAGTTGGCCAAATTTCATTGATTCGATTAGGTGTGTTGTTGTTAGTCGATTTGGTGTGGAAAGGCCCATATATATTTTTTTTACGTGTTTTCTCGGTTTTCACCGCATTTGCATATCTGGCATATCCATACACCCAATACAAACATACATGATATATTCGGGATCCTTGTTTCCTAATAAGTGAGTCAAAGATATTTTATCTCAAAATTCGAAAAAAAAAATAGGAAGAATCGACTTAAGGTTACTTTGTGTCCATATTTTCAATGTCTTGAATCAAAATTCGAATTTTTTACTCTCACAAGAACTAAAAAACAATTACTTAGAAATTTTAATTATTATTAAAAATTTGAATATTTATTATATATATTATATGATTTGGTTTCATTGTTTCTATCAATTTGGGATATCGGTTTATTTCTGATTTTAGTAAAACAGATTTAAAAATGAAATAATATTTAATGGATATTGAGTTCTGTTACGTTTTCAATCTTTGCTTTCAGTTAAAAGCATTTTCGAAACAATACTTAAGTGCACTTTTTTTGATAAAATTATTATTTTATTTATTTTTTTCTGTATTTCATAGACCTCATTTTTATTGGCAAATCCGTAATTACACGGGACTGTATAATACAGATTTTTTTATACTGATTCAGGATCCTGGAATTGGAAGGCCTAATGGTAATAGTGAAATAAATAATGTTGTCACATTTTTTTACATCTGACTTTCTATCTTCAACAATTTGGTATATGTATTACATATATAGCAGCACATATGTGATAAAGAACAATACGAGTTCTACAACTTTGCACAACGAAATTAAGTACCAAGTGTGTAGGCAGACATTAATGACAGTTTTTACAGAAACGTACATAAGAATTATTTTGATAGAAAATTATAAAAAAGAAGTAATGACTGTTAAATATATATACAAAAAAATATTTGACCACGAAAGCAATGAAATAGAAAACAAACCACCAAACAGTTTCTAGTTTATTTATGTTGCTGAGTCATTTAAAACAAAAAACCTTATCAAAAAGGGGTCTTTCTATACACGACGACAGCGTCGCGCATCTGTATCTCAAATGATTCACAAATAATTCAAGTAAATCTTGAATTATATTAAAAATAAAAGCAAGATAAATTCCATAAATAAATCACACCAATTAGTCACATTGCGCAATGGCTATATAATACATTGTTAAACGGGTACAAAAGGAATCTAACATCAACTGGAATAGTAGTATATGTCAAAAAGATGTCAACCTGTCCGGTGGTAATGCCCACGAAAAAGTAAAGTGAGTGACAAAAGCGATTGTAGACATCACAGTATTGTGCATGTGTATTGGGGAGACAGCAAGTATGGTGCATAATTGAAAGCGGCGGCATTAGAACCGGCGAAAACCGATAATAAAGCAATATGTCAAGAAAACAAATAATAGAAAATATAGAGAAAAACGAATAGAGCCAGCTGGTCGATGCAATGGACACGCTGAGTATTGTCTGGCAAGTGGTTGTTGTTTTGCTTGATGGAACGAGAGACATAGTAGGTGTCGCACAATATGCTGTATAAATGGTCAGTCAGTCAAGCCAGCACAGATATTAAGCCAGCAACAAAAATGACGTAATCAAATCAAAAACAAGCAACGCCTAATAATTTATGAAGAAAAAAAAATACAATTGAATTTTGATAATAGTATTAATTTCGATATTTAATGCAAATATTGACAGACTGGTTTTGCAGTAGAATGTGTAGAAGAGATGAGTATGATGATGATAACAAATATTCTTGGAATTATAATTATTATTGTACGACGGAAGCGCGTTGCGTTTGATTGTCGGTTGATTACTTGCACATTGGTTGTAAATGCTGCTGATGCTGCAGAATGGCAAAAGATACTTTCTATACACGCATATGGAGGTCAACGGTAAAGGCCGCAGACGCTAAATAAATTATTGAAGATGGCTGATTCTGTCAAATGCTGATGTGCTGCTCTTTTCAGTGGACAACATTGTACTATTATTTTGAAGAATTTATCTTGTATAAACCACGAAAGCAATGAAAAATAAACCAAGAACTAAAAACGGTACTGATTTCGGTTTTCTTACTCAATTCGATTTCGGTTATAGTTTCTGTATTAAGTGATTCGGCATACAGATTCCAAATTATGGTTTCGGTTCAAACTGCAAACCAAAATCGAAAACTTAAACGAATAAATATATTGATTTCGGTTTACTCCCTCGATTCGATTTATGTTTTAAATGAGTCGGTATATAGATTCCTAGATATGGATTCTGTTTTTGGCTTAAGATTACATTTTGTCCATATTTTGATTTTACTGAAACAAGAAATATCTAAAAATATGAATTTTGTCGGCGAAATAAAAGCTCAAAAGTACTTCGTCACATCCAGCCAAAAAATATTGAAGCGGTGAACACAAAAATTCATTTTTCTTGTAATAAAAGTTTACAAAATAATTAAAAATAACTTTGATAAATAACATCCACTACCGATATTAATGGTATTTAAATTTCAATTCAGTCAAATTTGTTTTTAAGGGACGTTTTCACAATATCCAGTTAAGTGTTTCAATTCCACATATTCTATGGGTAACTCTAAGTTAAAGTGGCAGTTAGTGTTTAACCAAAGATGGTCAAACCGGCCCTAAATGTTCTAAATATTGATTATCCAAAACAAAATAAACGTGATGCAATTGAATTCCCATTTTGTTGAACAAATTCTATTGGATATTTGTCAAATATTTGAAATTCGTTCGAAGTGAATTTCAGAACAAAACTTATTAGGCTAGTGTATATTTTATATATTAGGGGTTACTTTTTAAATTAAAGATATTTTATGTTATTATATGTGAGAACTGTATGAGGGTTAAATAAAATTTAACTCGATATTTGTCAAATAATTGAATTTCAATCGAAAATGAGCATTGCCGACAAATTTCTATTTTATTAGGGGTTATTTGTCAATTAAAAATCTTAAATGTATTATATTGAGAGCAGTCGAAGAGAATTAAAAAATTGAATTTAAAAATTTAGAACGTGGAACATAATTCCAAAATATGTAATGCAATTTATTTTTGTCTTCTGTTCAAAGAAAAAAAAATTCTAATTTAAAATAAGAATACATTTAATTTTTATCGATTTAAAAATAAATATTTAAAAATTAAACTAAATGCTATAGAGTAATACTCTTCCAGCGTAGCAAACAGATGTAACACAGCCAAAGAACGCAGAAAGAAAATATGGAGAAGCTGCCGAAGAATGTTAAGAGAAACAAAATGTTGCCAAAGCATGTAGAAACTACAATCTTGGTGAAAGGCATTGACCAAAAATAGCGCTATATAGTAATGAAATTTAATGTTTCGAGTGTCCAGTTTATAAGAAGCCCCCCGGGAGGTGGAACACAGCAGCCAGGCCAGCAGCGCACACGTAGAATCAACAGTCGCAAGATGGGACCACGCATACACACGCATTGCACACACACACATACGCGCACACAAAAAATGTGTATGGACACCGCGGCGTCTGACGCACGTACGCATGCCATGCATTGCATCCATTCATCCACCACTGTAGCAGCGACAGCCGGCCACAAGGAGTAGAAAGCAGCAGCAGCACTGCGCAACATGCATTTCTTCACATACATTATTTTTATTCGTTTTATATTCAGGCATCAAATTTTGAAAGTTATTTTTAAGACGTCATCGTCATGTCATAGCTCAGCCGCCGCCTGCAGGCACTTCTTTGCGCCGCATAACTCCGTAGGTACTTTGTGTAAAATGCTTTAGCAACACTCGAGTTTATTTGCAGCAGAATATTTGTCGAAGGATATTTATGGATTTTTGCAGCCATATTATATATTTTTTGAGTTTTTATGTTGGGCTCCAATTTGCTTTCTTTTTTTTGCATTTATTTTTTCTTTGTACACTCACTCACCTTTCTTTCACACACAGCAGAAACACACACACAATTATTATATTTTCTTTTCTTCCAATTTTTGCTATGTTAAAGAATATTTTCTGCTTGTTTTCAATTTTCCACAATAATTTGAAAGATATTTCTTTGAAATTTTTTGATGTTATGCAAAAGTGAAAGCTTTTCCAATTGTAAAAATGTTATTTTTTTTATATTTAATCACTTGCCGTTTTTCTATAAATTATGTCTGTTCTCGTTATGGATAAAAGACAGAAGACGGACAATCAAAATTGCACGACCGTCAGTTGGAGCCACTGAAAAACTATAAAATTCGAATTTCGATCCGCAAGAACGGCGGCGGCGGCGAAGACGACGTTGTTGGGCAAGCGAATTCGTCGACGAACGGAGTGGCCAGATCTCAACAATGTTTAGTTCGTTTTATGTAAATGGGAATGGGAGTTTTTCTTATTTTATTAAATGAAGCCAAATCATAATTTCAATGATTTATAAGAAATAAATTTTATGATCTCAGAAAAGTGATATTTACTATTAAAAATGAACCTAATAGTACATTGAAGTTTCATTATTTCAAAATTAACGACAACAATACACACTTTTATACCTAAAAAATAAATCATTTTTAAACTTTGTTGTTTTTAAACATATTATGATTATTTGCTATTGTTTTTTGAATTGATCACAATCAAAAGTATAATTTTTTTCTAAATATTTTAAATTAATTTAAATCAAACAAATTGCAAGAATAAACTAAACTTATATAATAAACTAAAATAATAATTTGCATTTCAAAGACATAAAAAAATAAAATTAATTAAATATATATACATACATAATAATTTTTAAGGTTCATTCGAAAACTAACTTTCTAATCTGATAGTAAAAAATTATACTACAATATATACACCCAAAAAATCTTCAATAAAAATAACTGCATTGTTGCTATATATAAGCCGCAGCTACTTTAAAACAGCCGCTACTAATTTAGTCTTAGCTTTTTATTTTATCAACCAGGTGGTTTTTGGTTTTCCAACTAAAATCATCTCAGACATGAACTATTCATTTATTCTATTTTTAAACTGTATTTAGTCAAAAATTCAAATTTGTTCGGTGAAAAACAATAACGAATAAGAAATTTTGAAATTAGTTTTAATTTTTACAGCAAAATTTTACATAGTGTTAAATATTTCTCCAGGCTAAAAATTTTAAACAACCGAGCTGTTTGAAATTTTTAGACCGATAATGTAGAAAATTAAAAAATAGCCAGATTTTTTGAAAACAGCCTGTTTTTAAAATAGAGTATGTATTTAATATTGGATTTGAATACATGTGGTTTCGTTGCCACTTTTATCAAATGAATTCAAACATTTATAAGGCGTTGTATTTTGATATATTTTGGTAAGTCTTGTTGTATATTATCTCCGTACATATCAAAATTTGTAAACTGTTTTGCTCTGTTAACATCACTATGTAAAATTCCCCTTTCTCATAACCAATGTTTTAATCAAAAGTTTGACACTGCCTTAAAACAACATTATTAGGACCGTGTACTGAACATGACTTCAGTATTAATACAACTTTATTTGTTTAGAATGCATTATTTTATGGTTGTGTAAAAGTGTGTGACATATCTTTTAAGAAACAAAATTCGAATCTAAATAAAATTAGTTTTATTTTTTCTAAAAAAAATCTGACTAAATTGATTTTTCTTACATAGTTGGCATCTATGCAGTTTGTATTTATAACTTTCCAGGTGGCAGCACTTTTGTCTTTTGTAATGCAAGAACCATAGAATTTTAATGTGGATGTATTTAATTCCATAAAATATATGAGAATTATTTTAATTATATATTAAATAATCTTTTGACAACCGCATATATCAGGTCACATATATATTAGAATAATTAAGAAATACCGGAACCGCCAGATGATTCTGAGTCATCGCGTAACAACCCAGCCAGCCAACTCTTAATTTGTTGGTTTATTTTTCTTGTTCTTCAAAGAAACAACCGATTAAAAGAGAAATGATAAAATATGGCTACTCCTTTGCTGCACTGAGTGGGTCGGCATTTTTTATTTTAATTAAAACACTACAAATATTGCGTTTCTTTTAATTTCATTATATTTAGTGTACTCACATGAATTATGGGAAGTTAATTAAATAACGAAATGTTATTAATTAATGTTAAAATGAACTGTTTTAATTAAAAATCGACTTACACTTGACTGACGGCTGCTGCTTTCAGCAAAATTATTTTTCGCCTGAACTCGTCTGCAATTCGCCGCTAAATGCAGTGTTGTGGGATTGTGGGATAAATGATAATTCCCCACGTAAAAAAGGATATGTGGGAATTCTGGAATTAGTACAATGGCAAAATTTTATTTTTTATTACCCAAAAAAAAAATGTTATTTCCTTTGTAGAAAAAGGTATAACCATTTTAATTCTTCTGCTGTATTTTGATTTAACGATAACTGTGAAATACTTGCAAATGACAAATTTGTATTTTTTTATAGCTTGAATATGGTTAAAATAATCTTAAGAAAATAATTTCTCTTTTTTCAGATTTACTAATCTCAAAAACTTGTGAGTTTGTCATAGGGTTTGTGATAAAAAAACTATTATTTTATATATTTTAAACTTAATTTTTTCAAACAATATTAGTTCAAATCGTAGTATAAATTATAAAATTAACCAATTTCGATATACTGGTTCCATGATGCAGTTATATTGTTTTTTTTTTCATATAAAAAAATAATATGTGCAAACTATGAACGGGATGTCGCTTTTAAATGGATATCGATTTCGGTTAGAATTTCAATCCCTGATTAAATAAAAAAAATACATCATTTTATGAAAAAAAAATATGTACCTTTATCTTACAATAATTTAAACCGCATTTTCAACATAATAGAAATATAATAATTTTAACATTTAGCTTATACACTAATAAATGCAATCTTTTCATCTTATACACAATCAAATAAAACAATTAAAATGCAGACCAGCAAAATGCGCTACGGAATTACATGCGGAAGACACCGAACTTTGTATCATGACCAGCATTATTAAGCGCCGCCTTCAAGCTCAAACCCAAAACTTGACGCGTATTGGCCGGATCAATAATGCCATCATCCCACAAACGTGCCGTACTATAGTAGGGTGAACCTTCACGCTCAAACATCTCTACTATGGGTGTCTTAAGTTTATTGGCTTCTTCATCGCTGAACTCTTTGCCAGAGCGCTTACGTTGATCGGCGGTGATTTGAGCCATCACATTGGCGGCTTGAGTGCCACCCATGACGGAGATGCGGGAATTGGGCCACATGTAGAGGAAGCGTGGCGAGTAAGCACGACCACACATGCCTTTGGAGAAAGTGTTTATAATTTTATATAATTAATCAAAACAGTGTGAAAATACCGTAATTTCCAGCGCCGTAGGAGCCACCAATTATCACCGTGAATTTCGGCACATTAGCGCAGGCCACGGCAGTGACCATCTTTGCGCCGTTCTTTGCTATGCCATTGGCCTCGGCATCGCGACCAACCATGAAACCTAAAATCAATTATAATTTAATATTATTTTTGTGAAAAAGTGCCTGTATTACAAACCTGTAATGTTTTGCAAGAACACCAACGGTATCTTGCGCTGTGAACACAACTGTATGAAATGCGATCCTTTCAAGGCACTCTCCGAGAACAACACACCATTGTTGCCAACAATACCCACAGTATGGCCATAAAGTTTGGCAAAGCCACAAACCAGTGACTCGCCGTACATTTTCTTGAATTCGGTAAAACGACTGCCATCGACAATGCGCGCAATCACTTCACGCACATCGAAACTCTTGGTGAGGTTAGGACCAACAATGCCGTACAATTCTTTTGCATCATATTTAGGTTCCTCCACAAGCTGCTGTGGCAGTGGCTGCGCTATGGATTGTTGGCTTGAGTACTGCAGCTGATCATTGAAAGCATTTGTAGCGGGCAAATTTAAATTCTTGACCACTTGACGTGCCAAATACAATGCATGCTCATCATCGACCGCATAGTGATCGGTGACGCCTGACGTTTTGCAATGCAAATCTGCACCACCCAAATCTTCGGCAGACACTTCTTCGCCGGTGGCTGCTTTTACTAAAGGTGGACCAGCCAGGAAAATGGTGCCCTGTTGTTTGACGATAATGCTCTCATCGGCCATAGCAGGCACATAAGCACCACCAGCGGTGCAGCTACCCATAACAACGGCAATTTGTGGAATACCGCTGGCGGACATGTTGGCCTGATTGTAGAAAATGCGGCCAAAATGCAATTTATCGGGAAAGACATCAGCCTGGCGTGGTAAATTGGCGCCACCCGAATCAACCAGATAAATGCATGGCAGGCGATTCTCCTGCGCAATCTCCTGGGCGCGTAAATGTTTCTTCACAGTAATGGGATAGTAGGTACCGCCCTTGACGGTTGCATCGTTTGCAACAACTACGCATTCGGTGCTGTGAACATTAAAAAAAATGTAATATATATCCAAAATAGATTAATTTCTGGTAATTATGATTTTGGTAACGTAGCTCAAAACAAAACGAACAGGAATTAGTAAAATAAGATCAGCAATCATATGATGGCAAATTTTGTATATTATGAAACGAAAATAAAGTGAATAAAGTTTTAATTTTATTTATTAAATGTGAAATGTAATTATTTCATTCAAATAAACCTTCGACAATCTCAAAATTCCTTTTCTCAGTTTAAATTTGTATTTAAATTATGTTTTAATGTACATATTTACTTTGTTCATACAAAATAACGAAAAATATACGATCCGTCATAAAAATGATTTCAAAATTTTAGAAAATATATATTTAAATATTTAATTTTGATATATTTAAATTTTTATATTTAAAATATATCGGATAATGTTCGATCAAAAGTACTTCATTAGTACCGCTATCATTGTAGTCAAATTTTTAAATTTGGATTAAATTATTTTTATTAAAATTTAAATTAACTGTTGTTTTATAAATGGAATTAAAATTCTTGGTAAATGATTTTTTCCCATCACAAATACTCACCCACAGACGCGACCAATGCCGGTGACAATGCCACCCGAGTTCACTGCCTCTTCGCCATACAGTTCATAGCCGGCCAACGTGCTGAGCTCCAGAAAGGGCGACCCATTGTCCAGCAGCTTGTTGATGCGCTCGCGTGCCAGCAGTTTGCCACGCGATGTGTGTCGTTCGATGGCCTTCGAACCTCCGCCAGTTAAAACATTGCTCGTTATATCACGCAGCTCCGTTATTATTTTGGACATTTCGTTGGCATTTTCCTAAAAACGGTGTTGCAAAAATTTCTATTATGCAATTGCAAAATTTTAACTAAGAACATACCTTGAATTCGCTGGAATTCTTATCGACCACCGTCTGGAGCACATCTGCATTTCCCACATGCATCAGACGTACGGAGCTGCGCATAAATTGCGTGCCAATAGAGCTACGCAGCACTGTGGTTAATTTAAACATGTTTACAATTTTTAAAAATTAAATTTAATAATAAAAGCCAATTGAATGTGAACGAAAAATAAATGCAAGCTAACAAGCAACAACAAGCATACGGTGGTGATCGCAAAAACTAAATGTCAAAGTTACGTCACAACATCGCACGACGTTATCAGCTGCAAACAGCTGATAACAGATAATAGGTGTTGCCAACATAGAGGATCGTTTATTTTAAAAATAAATTGTTTTATATAAATTAAATTCATTATTTAATAAAAGCCAACATTAAAATATTGAAAACATATAGAAAAAATATTGAGTAAATGTTTCTTTAACAATTTTAATGGTTAAATCTATAAACAATTTTAATTGTAAATTAATTAATGTTTATCTCAAGGTGTATTTAATAATTAATACACCTTGGTTTATCCAAATTCTGATAACAAAATGCATATTAACCCTTCGACGCCTATTGTCCCAAATGAGACCAACTATATTTCTTGAATACTGCATTATTGAAACCAGTAATTAAACCTGAAATCGACTTTCGTTTAAAACTTTTCCTTTTTAAAACCAAAACGTATTACAAATATCAGAAATCAACCGATATCATAAACCAGCACTAAACGGGTACGGTTTTTTGCAATTGGTGGTTAGTTTTTATATGAGCCAAAAAATTAGTTTTTTTTTGTTTCAAGGTGTTAAAAATAGGCATAGAAGTAACATTAATACAAAAATGGAAATTCCAGTGAAATTGTTCGTTCATGATCGGGTTGATTAGTTTGTGTATCAATTGGTTTAAAAAAGGATGTATTTAATTTAAAAATTAAATTATAAACAAATAATAAAACAATCATACTTATAACGATGAAAAATGAATTTTATTTCAATGAATTAATGTTAATTTCAATTAATAATGATGATACATTTAAAATGTGTTGATGAAAAAAAAACGAGTATAAAAATTCAAAAATAGACGCACTATGTGTTCAGCCAAACATATGATTTTTCTGCAAAGCTTTGTGCACGGAATTTACCATTTTTTTGATAACCGACGACAGATGCGCACTGGTGCGTTGGTGCTTCAGAGCCTTGCATCGTTGCTTGTACGCCGGACAACCGCGATAATTTGATGGATGCCCAGTCTTATTACAATTATGACAGTAAACACTCTTCACGCCATCCTTAACATAGGTGCGCGGACATTTGCCCACTTCATGCGGATCTTTGCATTTAACGCATCGAAATGGCATGCGACAATTGGACGCCACATGACCGTAACGTTGACAGTTGCGACACTGTGTTATGGATGGTTTCTTGAGTTTGCTCCACATCCAGCCGTCATGTTCCAAAAGTTTGGTATGTTTGAAAAGCACCTGCAAATCGAATTTTCGCTCGACCTCAACCAAATAACGATTATACGAATACTCGGGTTTCCACATAGCCTTGAAATCATCGACGTGCAACACAGGAATGCGCAACGCTTGCAACGCATTTTGCACCATTAACTTATTACAATTACTAAATGTCGAAGGTCGTTTAAGCACCAGTAATGAACGTAGTTCCTCATTGGGCGTATAGCTAAAGTAACCATCTTTTTGCTCGGTCAGAAACTTTTTGCAGATTTGCATTATACGTGGATCTTTTGTAACAGCGCATGGCATATCAAAGTGTCGGCGAATTTCATAGAATGGAATTGATGTTTCATTGCCAATGAAGGATGTGACGACAAGATGCTTAAATTCACGCGCCCAAAGGAGTAATTGTTCATTTGGTACTTCAAAAATGACTGGTTTAAGTAGTTTGTTATTAATAACTGGTGGTGGCGACGGCTGCTGTTTGGCTTGTTTAGCTGTTTTTTTAGTAACTATTTTTTTCTTTGATTTTAATTTCTTTTCTAGACGACGGTCTCTCAACTCCGTTCCCGATGACGGTCCCACAGGCGCCTGCCATTGTTTGGTGTGTATTGGTTTGGGTTCTATTTGTGACATTTTAGTGGATTTATTCTGAAAGATTTAAATTATTTTAAAATAAAATATGTTTGTTTTGAATATTGATTCTAGGAAATTTGATAGCTGGTGAATAAAAAATATAAAATATCACACCACAGATAAACTATTAAAAATGCAAAAAACAGAAAGTAAAAATCAAATGTAAATTTCTAGTTTTTATAAATTTTAAAGTGCCTTTATTTAAACTCATTTTTCATGAATCGCAAATTTAAAATATGAATAAACACACAATAAAATTAGAACCGATAAATATTGATCGTTTGAACCCCTGGTCATCTTGGAAAATAAAAATCGATGCATCTACTAAAAAAAAAGAAATTACAATTGCTAAAATAAAAAATTATTTTTATTCGTGAACCCCGCGACCATTTTGAGTTTTAACAGCTACAGTAATTTTTTCATAATTTTTAAATTATCACAGCAGTTCAAATATTGTGTTGGCATTTAAATAAAAGTTATTGCTCTTACAGCAAAATATGTAAACAATTTCTAATTTACCTACCATAGAAAAATAATAATAGTAAATTTACCTCTTCAATATTGTCCGTTGGTTTCGATTCTGTAACATTATCATCGATCACAGTTATACCTATCGCTTGCATCAGTTTTTTCCTGCGTTTTTGTTGTTTTTTCTGATTTTTATTTAATTTGGCAGAATTTTGATTGTCCTGCTGAATATTATTTGACGTTACTTTAGGTACCGCTCCTGAATTTGGCTTCAATCCTTCATTTGGCTTCAAACCTTCATTTGGGTTCAAAACTGGAGTTGGCTTATTTTTCTCCAGATTATCCTCGACCGTTCTATGACAACATTCTGCCTTTGCCTCCAGCTTCTGAATTTTTTTCATTTTTTTAATTTGTCTCTTACTTAGATGTGTTTCTTTCTCCATAGTTGGACCAGCCTTTACTATATTAATGTTAATCCTGGCATGTCCCTTGCATTTAACGGATTTATTGGGTGCACCGGCGACGTTGCTACCTGATGCTTCATTTGCTTTGGTTTCATTTGTATTTTTCGTCTTTCCATGTTTAGCAGCAAAATCTTTTGCAAATCCTTTGAGTAAATATTCCATGATGAACTCGAATAACGGAACCAACAAGTAACTACGCAATTAAAAATTAACAAACAAATACTGTTGCCGGCGCGGTCTGCAAAAACCAGACTTCAAATGTTTGGAATTGAATTTTATTGAAATTGCAAAAAAGCGGAAAAGCTCTTGTTGTGTCAGTGTTGTAAAACATAGTACAGTACTATTTTTTATACAATCCTAAAAAAACGTACTTTCTTTAAAACGTATTTAAAAATATGTTTTTATAAAAACCTACAGCCTAACCAATAAACGAAATAATAAAAGAAAGCATCAGCTTTTTGACAAATAAATATTAGAGAAAATTGTCGGAAAAGCTGATACTATCTTTTGAGTCGACTTTATAAAGTATAAAATATATAAAATATATTTCGTTTATTGGTTAGGCTGCTAGTTTTTTCCCTACCCAGTCAGACATATTTTTTATAATTATTATTGTCTTCGTGAAAATGTTAAAATATTAGATGTAATTATGAAGTAAATTAATGATTAGATACATGGATATAAAAATAAAATTCATTTACTCAATTTTTGATTGTATCGTTAAAAAAATACGATCGTAAACGACGTAAAAATGATTATCATTTCTGACATAAATATAATCTTAAAAATATCAAAAACGAATTCGTTTAAAATGTCAATTATTACGAGAATACAATCGAATACTCATATATGAATGTAGGAAACCAGTTTCCTCTTATTAACGTAGTATAATTTTAAGAATTTATAAAAGTGAATACTTTATGGGACTAACGGCATCTTTTTATAACCTCAAAGTGAACTTTCAGACAAAGATAATTAGAGTATTTCGGAAAACCATTTGTATTACCAAATGAAAAATAATTGAAAATCCTTTAGTAAAATGTTATGGTCTTCTAATCTGTAACACTGGCAAATCTCTCGAAAAGCTCATGGGAAAGCTTCTAAATTAAACTTTTTCGAAGCTGATTTCTACAAAAACTAAATACTTTGCTTTTTTGTAGAAAATTAATATTTCAATTTTGAAATAGTTGTCAAGATTTTTTTCTGCGATAATAAGAATTTTACATTAAAGAAATAGTTGACTTATTGCAATTTTAACACATAACTGGCTTTATAATGATTAACACGTTGGCACGAACGACATTGTTGTCACGGAATTTTACAAGTTCTATTGCACGGCGAAATTTGTACTCCCACCCGGGTGGTGACCCCAAATATGTAAGTTTTAAATATCGGAAAATATCGTTGCATATTTGTGAAATTATTTAAATATTGTTTGTCATCTACCAGCATTTAATGGAACGGTACAAGTGATTTTAACGGCCACAACTAAAAAAAACAAAACAAAACCCTTTTCAATAAGAATAAAAAATTACAATGATTAAGCTTCAGTCGCTTCTTGGTACCACCCATAATTTAAAAATGAAACATGTTTTTCAATCATATATCAAATGCGGTGGCCGATAAAATGATTAGACGATAGTACTTGCTCCAATTTCCATTTAAACTATTTTAAATTGTTTCTCACAATACTAAAAAAAATTGATGAAAACATAGTAGAGAAATGCATTTGCGTGGAAATACAAAATTAATTAAAATTTTGATAAAATATAGGTTTAAAATTTATATATAATTTTTCTATTTTAATAGTTAATTCTATAAGAATTAAAATACAATTATTATGCTTCAGTCGCTTCTTGGTACCACCCATAATTTAAAAATGAAACATGCTTTTCAATTATATATCAAATGCGGAGGCCGATAAAATGATTAGACGATAGTACTTGCTCCAATTTCCATTTAAACTATTTTAAATTGTTTCTCACAATACCAAAAAATTGATGAAAACATAGTAGAAAAATGTTTTGCGTGGAAAAACAAAATTAATTAAATATTTGATAAGCTATAGGTTTAAAATTTATATATAATTTATCTTTTTTAATAGTCATTGCCATTGGATCTAACAAATCGCTATAAAATTACTGGCATCTTTATTGCATTCTTTGGTATTGGATTTGGTGCTCCATGGTTGGTTGTCAAACTACAAATGTCAAAATAGATGAATAAAACTTGTGTTAAACAAAAAAAAAAATTATTAAAAATGCATTCAAAAATATCTTACATTATTTGTCTTTTCATTTTTAAAATAAATCAATAAATCTTTGATTTAAAATTATATATTTAATCAATCTATTTGTACATTTAATTCTATAAAATAGCTAACACAAATGTCGAGAAAAAGGTCATCAAATATAAATTAACATATACCATCATATCAAAATTAACAAAAATAAAAAAAAAACTTGGTACTCCTAATAAAAATGTTGGTACTCTTAAAAATTAATTCACAAAAAAAAGCGTATGTTACCAAAATGTGCAACTCTGATCTGACAGCTTGATATCGAATTGTTCGATTTCGTTTTTCTTCTTGGAACGTCGTGCGAAAATTTCTATATTTTTCGCCACTTAAAATTATTAGTAAAACCTCTAAAAACTAAACATGTTGGGACGCACTGGTCTTTTGGCACGTAACTTGACCAAGTCGATGGTCAGATTCCACTCCCACGGTGGAATTCCCGGAGAGGTAAGTGTTACAAACAAAGTGCATTTTCTATACCTTGTGCTCTTACATAATACCGATATTATTTAACAAAAAATTAACTGTATGTTAACAAAATTATTTCTTGTTTAGAATTTGCCATTCAGCCTGAACAACCGTTATAAGTTGACCGCACTTTTCGTGGTCTTCTTTGGATCTGGTCTTGGTGCCCCCTGGTTGGTTGTCAGACATCAATTGTTGAAGAAGTAGATGTACCAAAATTTAAGGTTAGTAGCCGAATATAATGGGGATTTTTCTTATAATGTATAATTTAGTTCTGTATTAAAGCTTTAAATAATTGGATTTAATTAAATTTATTTGTTGGGGTATTGTATACATATGATTTAAAACAATTGAATCTTTTAGATATTTTAAGTTTACATTGTATTTACTGAAATCTAAATGAGAATAAAGGAAAACTTGATTTTATAAACTGATTGTAACACAATAGTTTAATGTTATAGTTATAATTGTGACAAAAATAGTTCAATCAGGAAACTAAAAGTTAGTTTTTATAGTTTAAAGCAAAAAATAGCTACTTTATATTCTATTTCATTCATTATAGTGATTTGTATATTTAAATGTAATTTTTAAAAAATTATTTGAAGCTTTTCATTGCGTATTTATTAATACTGCACATGTCAATACTACGAAATAAATTTTAGGATAGCATTATTTGAATTGTGCTATTCCCAATTTATATTGGCTATATTTTTGATCGTTCTTTAACTGATTTGTACAAAAATAAACTAAAGTAAAATTAACCAAATTTATTTATTTAATCTTTCAAAATTTTCTAACGTTGCAATGTCATTCGTTTGGATACATTAACAATGTGACCATTAAATCTCTGAAATACAAAGTTTCACCAGACAAAATTTCTGACAGAGCAGTTTAGAATCATTTTTTCGACATATTTCAAACAGACAAAGGCGGAGTTTGTATCACAAACTGTTTTCTGCCCGTTCCCAAAGTATGCAGTGAATCGACCATTAAAATTCCATAAAAGATTGCAACCTGCTATACACTTTTCAATATTCCACAAAATTTCTGGCATTTTTCAGGAATAAATGCCAGAAATTTTGTTGTAATCCAATTAAATATATTTTAAATGCATTGTTATTGACACCTTAATCCTGTCGAAATTTGTAAAAAAATTGAATGAAATTAATGGCCCACCTTATTATTTACACAATATAAATTAAAACTAGGTTAAGCAGACACAACCAAAAATTATCTACCTACCAAAATCTTCATGCTATAATCTTTTCGTCAGTCATATCAAAATAAAGCCGATTAATATTTTTTATTTTCTTTCTTTCAGATATATTTGTTTGCTTTAACACAATAGCATAAGAGAAAAAGTGAGCCCACTGTTGTTTAATAAGCAGCCCTCAAAGTGTGAAAACATGAACGCATTTGGTTCGAAAATAAAAATATACTATTGAAAAAAAGTAATCGCAGTTTTTTTTTTTAGAAAAATTTGTAAAAACGTTTAATTATTAAACAAACTTAATGCATGATCATTGTATAAAAACATTAGTTATAATTATATACTATAAATTTCAATCATTAACAATTTTAGGAGTAGTAGAACTACGCTATCACAATTCATCTTTGTCATCAAATTCATAATCATCCTGAATGGGCGCATCCTGGCAGTAATTAGCCTTTTCCGAGCAAATTCTTATGTCCAAATCACTCTCAAGCGTCTCGTTTTGGAAGGCTTTCAGGAAAACCTCTTCGGCATCTTCCAGAATTTCCAAACACTTGAATAAAAATTTAAAATAACATTTGCTACAAAAATAAAAAATAATAATATCTTACATAGTGTCCCAGACTCTTGTTGAGATCGCCGTCTTGCACAAAGTCGACCAACGATGATTCCGGATTCATTTTGCCGTCGACAATCATTTTCAGCAACGTAAAACGACCCGATTTCTTGTATGTGGCGCGCAGATAATCTTCCATTTTCGAGCCTATATTATATATATATTTTAATACTGTTTAAATTATATGTAACAATATAACTTACAAACATCCTCCATCAACTCGGTCAGATACATTTCCGATTTGACCAACTTTACAGTTTTGCTAATCGAATTTCCCGCGGCATCCAGTCGAAAACCGCTTACGTCAGCTACTTTGTTGGGATCCACTTTGGAGATGGCCTCCTCCATCTCTTGAACAGTTGCCTTGCATACTGTGTAATATTATTATAAACTTGTTAAGGTATTTTTGTTGGATAAATTTATTTCGCCTACCATGACATTTGACTTCATCTGATGTAAAACCCCATGTTGTGGTTGCCGTTATGGCAACGATGCACAAAAACAGAGCACTTGATCGCATTTTGTTCGTTAATTTGTGTCGTCCAATTGTTGCGCTTCTAAATCTAAATAATCTCTTCGCAGTAAAAAAAAAACTACTTCCACGTCCGTCACTCTTATTGGTTGTAAAACAGTGTTCTCATTCCACTCCGATCGGAGTAGATCCACTCCATTTCATCCCAACTCCGGTATTAGCATTTTCTACTCCATTTTACTGACATTTTTTCCCTTGCTAAATTGCATACTTTTTTAATTTACGAGAAAATTTTCATAGCGCCCCATATAAATGTCAATATTATAATTTTCCTAATAACTAAGATCAATTATCTGTAAAATTACTGAAATATTTTTTCCCTGGTCGCCAAATTGTAGATGTTTAAATTATATATAAATTTGTATCAAGTTTATTAATATAAATTATGAATACAACATATATTTTATGGAGCGTTCCAGATACACCCCATCTCTAGAATGAACCACTCCGTAAATATCAGCATTATAGAAATTACATAAAATCAGGAATTAATAAAAATGTTAAATATCTATTAATTTACATAAAATATAATGATATAATGAATATGTTTACTTCCTTTTCATCAAATTTATTCCTTTTATATTAAATTTACTTAATTTTGCAATATTTTCAATTCTACTTCTTTTTACTCATTTCTAATTTTCCTACTATTTTTTTATTCATTTTCCTGTAGATCTGGCTACACTGAAAGTACATTTTTAAGTTTAAAACGTACGTTTTTATTTTCTGAAATTGCAACACTGTCTGCAAACCCCAAGAAAAATCAGCTGCATTAAAACGCAACGCAACAACAACAAACAAGATAAATTAATGGTTAGTGGGGGACATTAACAACAACGTTGTTGGTTGTTGGCGTCATTTTGCAGCTGAATAGAAAAAGTTAATAAAAATCAAAATTTTCGTATACCAAATTTAGACAATTCAGTATTTTTTTAAACCAAATGAAAAAATATATTTCATTCATGCTGCACTGTCAAAAATATTAATAAACGTAAAAAAATATTAAACGAAATAAAAAAAAACCCAAAGAGTCTGAACTCTTTTTACTGCGTGTGGGAAGTGAGTGGTGTTATTGATCAGAAGTTATAAAACATGGCTAAAATAATTTCGCAAGAAACATACGATGATGTTGTGAAAGAAAATATTGTCGAGTTTGAAATGGAACCCACTGAGGCGCGCGATGAGACCATTAAACAATTTGAGGCACAAGTAAGTAATGAGTCATTGTATCGAATTTTCTGTGTAATTGCGTTCAATTGTGGGATTTTAGGGCATTAGTCTGGTGAACATTATTAAAGATTTGAGTATTAATCCGACGACGGGGCTGCCTGTGCTCAATGAGGCTGTGGAACTGTTGAAAACCTTTATCGGAGCAGATGATTTGACAAAACGGGCCGAGATGTTGGAAATGCTTGCCGTTTTGGAAACCGAGTGTCAAAAGGTAATTTGTAGCTATTTATGTAGTAGAATGTTTATGATCGAGACAATTTTTCCTGGGCAATTAATTCCAGAGACAAGTCTTCCCAGACACAATTCGTATTCCATAAATAATATCTTTAAATAATAAATAATATTATTTAACCTTTTATTATACCATGACAGTCAATACCACATCGTGTCTTAGCGGCCAAGTATGGCGCACATGATAAAACAAGCTTACACATCTTTCGGGTTTTCGGTGCTCAAAAGAACCATTATAAAGGGACATAATTTGGTCCAATTATTATATAAAACACACGTTGTTGTATTTAGTCCAAAAACTATAAAAGGATTATCAAAATTTTCGAATTATATTTCATTTTACTCGTTAAACCGAGGTACTTGCACGCTATTTTTGAAAAATCAAATATATGATCGTTCCGCTCGTTTAGGACGCAATAGTTCTGATAAACCTAGCACAAGACTCTCTCTCTCAATACACAGTGTTTTTGTAGGAAAAGATGATAAGTTAAAGAGAAGTGGACAGATTGCTGGATGTTTAGTTTAGTAGTATTGCTGGATGTTTATTTTGAATTTGTAAATATAAAATCAAATCGGGATAAAGAGACGCAGAAGTACTAATTTTCTCTGTAATGGAGGGGTCTAGACTCTTTTTCGATATACATTATTGTTCGTACGAAAGGGTGATAATTTAAAGGGAGAGTGGAAAGATGTTGTAGTATTGCTGGATGTTTGTCTTGAATTTGTAAATATAAAAAAGATCAGTATAAACAGACGCAGAAGTCCTAATGTGCGTGTTATATATGTACTCGAATGGTGGGACCGACCGTTTAATGCCGTATGAGGGGAGAGGTTTTTGAAGATAATGTTGTAGACTTGGAGGTTTGCCGAGAATAGCGCTGTATAGAGAAGCTATTTTTTTTCTGATGTTGCAGTTGCGGGTCTTCGAACCCGCAACCTTTCGACTCGCAGTTCAACGCACTAATCACCGCTCTACAGATTTAAGCACTTAACATAAAATAGATTTAAAAACCATAATTATTAAACTGCAAACGTGTTGGAAAAATCGACTCCGATGAAAATCATCCAAAACCCTTATTAAATCGTCAAATGTATTTTTTGTACTATGTAATTGACAGTAATTTGTAATTTGCAATTTGCAGGGAAAATAAATATGTTGTAAGACACAATTTAAAAAATATACTTTATATATAATAAGCCAATTATAAAAACCTCTCATTTAACCGAATACAAATAAATCATAATTTATTTTACTGTTTGCTTAACACAGATACTTGCTGTGTACAAATGTAGGAAACAAAATATTTAATAAAAACATATAAAAGAAATACCAACCTCCCACAAAAACCCAATTTCGCACAAATATCCTCACTGAGTTTTGTGATTATTTGTGTGATGTGTGAGACTAAGTACGGTAGGTAGGTGGTGGTTATAACGGCAGCAGCAGTTACTGTGGCAACATGTGACAATTGCATAAGCAAATATTTTAGCGTCAACATCTAGCACTAACACGTACCACCTCACCTCTGGAGTTACCAAAATTAACTCGAAAATCTAATGAAATATTCAGACACAACAATAAAATGAAGGCGGCTGCTGGTAAAGCAGTAGCAGCAGCATCGCATCGGCAGCAGCCTGCTGGAGCACATGATGTCAAATAAGAAAATTTATGAAATTTAACAAAAGGACACTTTGTTGAGATTTTTGCTTTTGTACGTTTTGCGGATGTGAATAATGAATGAAAATTGAAATTTGCTAAGAAAATAAATTTATGTAAGCAAAATTCTAGCAGACTTGTGAAATACCGTGCACTCAGAGAAAAAAATATTGGGAAAAATCAAATATCAAATTTGTTTGAACAAATAGAATTTAAATGAAACATGTTTTGTATTATAAGATGTTGCACAGATTTGGACCTGTGCTAAGTGACTCTTCGGCTCGCAGTCCAGCGCACTAACCACTGAGCTATCGATGCTAAGGGCGCTGCGAAGTAACTCTCAATAAAGTTTACCTCAAAGAAATAACACCCAATGAAATAAATTGAAATATTCCGTATAAAATTAAAAATTAATTAAATATGTCATAAATAAATGTTGGATATTATTTAAAATTGCAATTACACCCACAGAAATGAATTCAATAGCCCAAATGAAACAGCGCACTATTTTAAATGTTTAAAGCTTCAATTATGTGATTCCCATTGTCGATTAGAAAGGGCACCTTATACATATATATATTGTTACGAAAATTCAGTCTACGGAAAACTGTCCTACAAGTTCGTATCTCTGGATTGTGTACAACATAAAAACACTCCTATGTTTGGTTTAAATTATAACTTTATTAATTCACTTTAATAAACAACTTTACTAATAACAAATTCTAACAACTGTTGCATGTCCACTATTTAACTTGACATTGTACTCACACGAGACGCACTCGACCACTTTCCAATTACTACTGAAGTGCTGTGCCTCAGATGCGGCGCGCTTATATACTGCATGCATCATTTCGACACGTTTCGACAAGCTTCGACATGTTTCGAGAACCTTCTACTCGTTTCGTCAATGACGCATGCTATTGGTTTCGAGAACCTTCTACTCGTTTCGTGAATGACGCATGCTATTGGCATCCCATTCGCACTCATGTGTTTTAATCTGCAGATTTTCTATATCTTTCTCGCACATTGCCTCAATGCGCTGAATGACCTTTCGTCTCTTTCTAACACATTGCTTAGTGCGCTGAATTGTATTACGTCTAAATTATTATTGTTGATTGCTTGCACTATGGGGCAAATTACCTCTTTTCGTAACAATATATTTGATCTTGTTGTCATCTGTATTCGAACACGTGAACTTTCGAATTGTCGTTCTGTACACTAACCACTTATACCACCACAGACAAAATTTTTGGATGGGACGAAGCAGTTTAGAAACATATTCTCGATATATTTCAAACAGACAAAAGCGGTGTTTGTGTTACAAGCTGTCTGTTTTTTTGCCCAAAAAATGCCGTGAATCTGCCGTTAAAATACCACAAATTTTTACAATCTGCTATAGACTTCCAAAATATTCCATTTATATGTGTGTATGCCGAAAATATGCCCGAAATGTTCCTGAAAAATGACAAAAATGTTTTTTCGGTAGTATAAGTAGTTAGTGTACCGATCTACAATCCGAAAGATCATATCTTTGTTTTTTGCTAAGTGTAAGTCTATTTACAATATATTACTATGATGGAACGGTTACATCGGCAGCACCTAAATCATGTAAATTGACTTTTATCATCTTCATGTGGTTTTATTGTTTCGTATCACATGTGAATCCTACAATGACAACAGCAAGAACACCCACCATTTAGATGACACAGCATAGTGAATATTTGTTTAGGGTCTCCTTAAAAACAGCCAACGAACTACATACGGAAACTCTTCACTGTAATCTCTCTGTGTCTGATGTCTGTTGAGATTTGTTGTCAACAAAGCCAATGACAGTAAAGATTTGTAGCAAAAATTTAAGGAAACACAAAATTTTGGTCTTTCGACATCTTTGGGGTTGGGGTTTAAAGTCGGGCAATAAAAAGCAACAAGTGCGAGACAATTTTCTAGACTTGCATTTCATTTTATGCATATTTTATAAATAAAGTGCAAAAGTCAACTGCAGATCTTTTCTCAAATGATTTATATTTTTCTTTTATTTGCATAAATAAATCATGAGACATGCCTGTCATGCAGGGGTTAATTGAAACTTCTTAATATGTGACAGTTGCTTTTCATATTTTATTAAAATTATACTTAATTTGTAGCCTTTTGGGGTTTGCCTGGAGTTGTATTCAAAATAAAAATGTCAGTTAACGTCTGGATTATCACATCTTGGCCAGATGGCCCACAAATTGTATGCCTGCTGCGTTGTGCAGTATGAAGAGAAACGGATGATCCATGTCGAATATTTTGGGAGTGGTGCGTAACGAGGAGTAGGCATTCCAGAAGAGTACAGCTTGAAAATAAAAACGAGAAACATGTATTATAATAATTTGTAGTATTAAATAATTAAAGATTAATATTGTGAACAGAATATTTGTTTTTTTATAGTACATCTTAAAAAGAAATTGTAATATTCACTGGTAGAACTTTTCCAATTACGGAAAACATGGTCACGGTAAGATCAGTTGAGTCCACTTTATATAAATTGTGCTATGCTCATTATCAGAAACTAATCATTCCAAATATAGCTTGGCATAACCTGTACTGAACAAGAAATTGTAATATTCGCTAGAACATGTTTTCCAATTAGGGAAGACATGATCATGGTAAGATCAGTTTAGTCCACTTTATATAAATTGTGCTATGCTCATTATCAGGAACTAATCATTCCAGATAAACCTTGGCATAACCCGAACAGAACAAGAAATTGTAATATTTGCTAGTACATGTTTTCCAACTAGGGATGACATGATCATGGTAAGATCAGTTCAGTCTACTTGATATAAATGTACTATGCTCATTGTCAGGAAATAATCATTCCAGATAAACCTTGGCATAACCCGAACAGAACAAGAAATTGTAATATTCGCTAATGCATGTTTTCCAATTAGGGAAGACATGATCATGGTAAGATCAGTTTAGTCCACTTTATATAAATTGTGCTATGCTCTTTATCAGGAACAAATCATTCCAGAGAAACCTTGGCATAACCCGAACAGAACAATAAATTGTAATATTCGCTAGTACATGTTTTCCAACTAGGGAAGACATTATCATGGTAAGATCAGTTTAGTCTACATTATACAAATTGTGCTATGCTCATTATCAGGAACTAATCATTCCAGATAAACCTTGCCATAACTCGAACAGAACAAGAAATTGTAATATTCGCTAGTACATGTTTTCCAATTAGGGAAGACATGATCATGGTAAGATCAGTTTAGTCCACTTTATATAAATTGTGCTATGCTCTTTATCAGGAACAAATCATTCCAGAGAAACCTTGGCATAACCCGAACAGAACAATAAATTGTAATATTCGCTAGTACATGTTTTCCAATTAGGGAAGACATGATCATGGTAAGATCAGTTTAGTCTACTTTAAATAAATTGTGCTATGCTCATTATCAGGAACTAATCATTCCAGAGAAGCCTTGACATAACCCGAACAGAACAAGAAATTGTAATATTTGCTATTACATATTTTCCAATTAGGGAAGACATTATCATGGTCAGATCAGTTTAGTCTACTTTATATAAATTGTGCTATGCTCATTATCAGGAACTAATCATTCCAGATAAACCTTGGTATAACCCGAACAAAACAATAAATTGTAATATTCGCTAGTACATGTTTTCCAATTAGGGAAGACATGAACATGGTAAGATCAGTCTAGTCTACTTTATACAAATTGAGCTATGCTCATTATCAGGAAATAATCATTCCAGATAAACCTTGGCATAACCCGAACAGAACAAGAAAATATTCGCTAATACATGTTTTCCAATTAGGGAAGACATGATCATGGTAAGATCAGTTTAGTCCACTTTATATAGATTGTGCTATGCTCATTATCAGGAACTAATCATTCCAGATAAACCTTGGCATAACCCGAAAAACAAGAAATTGTAATATTTGCTATTACATGTTTTCCAATTAGGGAAGACATGATCATGGTCAGATCAGTTTAGTCAACTTTATATAAATTGTGCTATGCTTATTATCAGGAACTAATGATTCCAGATAAACCTTGGTATAACCCAAACAAAACAAGATATTGTAATATTCGCTAGTACATGTTTTCCAATTAGGGAAGACATGATCATGGTAAGATCAGTCTAGTCTACTTTATACAAATTGTGCTATGCTCATTATCAGGAAATAATCATCCTAAATACTACTTTGGCGTAACCTGGTCCTGATCATTGTTTCGTCAGGGTCAATTTGCACTACCATATCAAAAAATATTCTAGCGCCATGATAGTAACCCGATAATTGATTTTTATCCTTGTCTTAACCAGTTATAAAAACAACATTATTAGGCTAATAAACTGAATACCAAAATAGGGTAAAATTGTACTAGGCTAGGTTTATTTATGACTTCAGTATATAAAAGATAATAACAATTTTACATTTTATACATACTTCTTTGTTCCAAATTACCCAGACCATCTTCGCTGACCTCTATTTCCGCATTATGCATAACATTGGATAACTTCGAATCCGCCGACTTAAATACCATAAAAAATATCAAGTTTAATTATTTATTTTAACGCCTATTCAAAAATGTACCTCTGATAAGTAATCCTTTAATGCTATTCTATGGGATATTTTAAATTTAGGCATAAAAACACGCAGCAATGTCGATCGAAATTTGGTCGATATAATCTTTTCGATTTCACTTAAATCACTCAACTCTTGTTCTAAAGCATCTAAACCATCCATTTCGTCGGGTAGAACAATCAACATTTTCAGATCGGACTCCTGTGTAGATAATTCCAGAGCTGTCGCATTTAAATCTTCCAAAATGGCATAACTGAAAATACCATCTTTGCGCATACTGTCCACGTAATGATGATTGTTGGCACTATTATGAAAAATGTGTTTTTGTGTGTCGCGTTTTTGGAAATTAAAAGCCCAACGTGCCTTCATGGTGACACTATTAATAAAGTCCACTGGCGTATTGGGGGAATTCTTTTTCTTCTTGATAACTTCTGTATTTGTGTTGAAATCAATATTGGCATTAGTTAATTTCTCTGAGATATATTCCAAATTTTTGGCACGTGTAGTTGATGAAAACAGCGTATTTGTTGTGATAATGGGGTTAAACGGTTGAACTTGAAGCTCGGCAATTTCAGGAAAGTTATTTGTTTGAATTTCATTGATTTCATCCTGTTCCAAATCATCTTCAGACGTTTCACCAGTTGGTTTCATAAGTATTAAAAGAATTTTTTCAATTTCTTTGGGCGCAGTTAGAAAATTATTTTTGCGATCTGCCTTCTCGAGCGTTATGCGATAAAGTTCACTGAATCCGTTTTCATTTTCAGCTGATACCACAATTATTGCCGTAGTATAAATCAACACTGAAATGATGAGAACTGTATGTGAAGGTAAGAATGAAAATCATTTTCAATAACATTCTATCGCAATTAATATACACTCACTTAACAAAGATTTCATTCCGATGCTTGGGCGTTGAAATTGCGCACAATTTATAAAAATATTAAATTTTGTAAAACCTCTCAAACCGGGAAACGTTCCGATCTCGCTAATTCGCACTTTATGACTAATTCAATGTTCTGAAATTTATTATTTTAGAGCGATCAAATACTGTTCTTATCAGCTCGCACACTGTGTCTGTTCAATTTAATATTGAACTTGACATATGCACCTTGTATGAAATATACGTTTATCAATTGAATACTCTTGATTTTAAGATTTACTAGAATATTTTAGATTTCAATAAAAATTAGGCTTATCGCACAATTTGTTACTAAAAGTTTAAACACATTTGTCGGCCGTCAAAAATTATCAATTACCACTTTTAAAGTTCAATAGTTATTATAAATATGATATGAAATAAGTAAAATAAGTAGTTTTTGTGTATTTTTCATTGCACATGGCTTTATTGTTTCACTTATAACCTATTAACACTTGATTTAACCACCTCATATATATGTTTATTTTTAAGTTTTTATTACTTATGACCAGATATATTTAAATTGTATCAATACACAAAAGCATATTAATGCTTGAAGTATGTGGTGTAGTAGTCCTTGAAGAATGCATAATCGAAGTTACCGTAATGTTCGTACTTTTCGAAGTAAGTCTCGAAGGTGTTTTCGTGGAAGATCTTTACATCCTTGAAGTACATGTTGGGCACGAAGAATTCGTATTCATCGATAACACGATCGAATGGATAGCCGAATGGCAAGTTATCAATGTGACGAGTACCGGATCCAATGCCGCAAGAGTAAGTGTAATCATAGGTTGAGAATTGTTCGTGATCGGCAACATATGGCGTTACCATGAAGAACATTTGCATAGGCATACCCTTGGTCCAACCGTGGGGCAAGATCAACCGATCTGGGAATCCACAGTGTGCCTCAGTTAAGTCCAATGGGAATTCGTATTTGCCATCGAATGCCATCATAACGTAGCGATAAAGTTCTGCATAGGTGGTGCGATCCTTGACGGTCCAGTATAAGTCATCTGAGGAGCGCTTGAACTTGTTTTCTCCAGCAACCAAGTCGTATACGAATTCATCGAGTTCCATGAAGTTTTCACGGTTATCAGCAATGGAAATCATGCGTCCGAATTCATCGAACTTAGGTCCAAGGAAAGTGCGGACGACAACCTTGTGGATCTTGTCAGATTCGATAGTGAAATCGAAGTGGAATGGCTTGTGATTGAGACGCATTTGACGTGCAAATAAGGCCTTGTCACAAACTAATTGGCCATCAACGAAGACCATTTTGTCGTTCAACAAGTTGCTCACATCAAAATCAACCAAATCGAAGTATGTCACCAGTTCATCAACATAAACATCCTTAATGTGCACTCCAGGGAAGGCAAGTTCCTCGTGGGTGTATGGTGTGAAGTTGTACTTAAAGCGGTAGAACACATCTGCGATTTTCTTGTAGAAAATGTAGAACATAGGATCACGCATCATGGTCTCGAAGTTCAATAAAACATTTGGATACACTTCGGTGGCAGTGTAGTCAACATCAGCGAAGTACATATGGGAGAGCATGTACCAATAGGTGAAGAAATATTTATCGAAGGTGTCGATGTTTCCTTGCATGAGGTTACCAATAAATTCAATTGATTCGGGTTTGCGCATATCAATTACGGTACCGTCGTGCATCTTGTAGTAACCCAGATCGATGATGTCATAAATACGATTGATGGTGCTTTTGATGTTGTTCAACATATCGAAGTTGTCGTATGTTTGGACTTCCCAATAATTCTTGCGGTAGCTGAAGCCAACGCCATTGTAAGAGATAAGTTCTGAATCATAACCGTGTTCAATTTGGGAGTACCATGAGAATTCAGGAATATCGCCGAATCCATGCGACAGACGTTCCATGTAGTAACGAGACAAAAGTTGTTGGACAGTGAACAGCCAGTATTCACCACGACGGTCCTTGTTCAAACCGAAGGTCTTGCCATCCAAGAAGAAAGCGTAGTCCATGTTGAAATAGTACCAGTATGCGTTCCAGCCCAAATCTTCAGTGAAATACGACAAAGTGGAGTGTTCGTTGTACATATCGATATCACGGGTATAGTCGACTGGCATGTACCACATTTTCATGTCCTTCATCATGGAAGTCCACTTGGAATCCTGGTTGAATTCGTAGATGTTTTCACGGAGCATGAACTTGTCCTCGGAGTACCAGTGTTCACCGAGTCCCATCAGTTTCCACCATTGCCACATCTTCCAGTCCTTCATGTAGAAATAGTTGTCGCTGTAGTATTTGTTGTCCTTGTAGTAGACATCATACAATTCCTTCTCGTACATGATGTACTTGCTCCAGACATCGTAATCGAACTTCTCGGCCTCATACACGAATTTGCTGTTGAAGAAGTACTGTGGGAAGATTTCGTAGATCGAAGGAAGCATCAAGCCGTGGAAGTCGTCGCGGTGGATGACAGCCAAAGTAAGAGCATATACAAACATGCCTTCGTTAACATGGATGCGAGCCCAGCAGACATTGTGGAGGAAAGTTTCCCAGTCCTTGGCGTGGTAGAAGAAGTTGAATAGACCGAAGGCTTGCTTGTGATGGGTCTTGGCGAGGGCGCCGAAGAATTCACCTTTTGGCAAGAGTGCTCCCATCTTGTATGATTCGTAGAACTTCTCCATGTTCATGTCGAAGTGCTAAATGAACACAACCCTGTTAAGTGATATGCTTTAAAATTAAGGTTTCTGAAACTTACAGTGTAGTGGGATTTGTCGACAATGAGTTTCTGTCCGTACTTGATCCATTCTTCAAACATTAAAGGATCCTCGACGCGGTAAACAATTTCGAACAAAAACTTTTGTTTCTCTAAGAAGTCCTTATCGGCGATTTGAACCTTGTTGGTGCTATGGAAGCCAGTGTGGATGCTGCTTGCGGCAACAATGCCCACAAGAGCCAAAAGAACGAGTGCTAACTTCATTTTGACAACTGCTCCGGATCAGACGTTGTGCTCCAATGCCTAAAGACTGTTATTTTTCTCAAATGAGAACTGGGTTTTTATACTAAATTATTATCTATTTGATTAATGTTATTATGATTTTTTTAATCAAAAATTAGCTATTTTTGAAATGAATTTGACCTTAGCTATTGAGCAAAAACACTTTAATGTTATATATTGTACATACACCTGGAAATCCTATTCGTTATAGTAATGATAAGAATATAAAATCGCTTGTTTTCGGATATGAATATATTGCTTATTAATAAGTACCATATGTATAGATAACTACTTGACATTAGACAAGTTATTTCTGTATTTTCGTCTAGAAATATAATATCTAATAGACAACCTATATTATTTATGTAAACAATAATTATACTTAACGAATTAGTTAAATTTTATAAAACATTACTTAAATCACTAATTATATATATTGCTCTGAAAAATATTGACAACAAAAACAGCTGTTCACTGATAACAATACATTTTTGGGGTATTGCAATGAACCAAATTTTTGAATAGAAATATTCCATGCTCAGAGGTTATCAATTTGTAAGAATTGTGTAGTTTAGATTTTAATATATGCTGCCAAAATGAAGAAGATATGACTTATATTCGTCTCGTCACTATATATAATTAAATTTGGAATATTTATCACATTCCTTAAATTTAAATATTAAAGTTCAAATCAATATTACTTAAATACAGATTCAAAAAGTATTTATGTTCCATCGTAAAAACACTTTGCATCACTGAAAGTTTAACTCCTTTTTTTTAGATTTACTAGTTCTCTAGAGTCAATGGACCATAAATGTAGTATAAACTTATTCCTCTACAGCGACAAGTCAAGATCGAAAAAACAATAACTATACGAACACATGTTCATTAAATTTTGGGACGAAAACAGCAACAACATTTTTGACACTTATGAAATTAATAACTGAATTCAAGAATAATTCTACTTAGTAACTTTTTTTGATACTTAAGAAATTAATAACTGAATTCAAGACTAATTCTACTTAGTTACATTTTTGATACCTAAGAAAATAATAACTGAATTCAAGAATAATTCTACTTAATTACTTTTTTTTGACAAGTAAGTAAATACTTTTCTTGAAATTAAGGATTGTTCGGTTTAGCTGTATATCACTCCGTATACTTCGAAATAAACTTAATCCGATGTCGCAAATTTAAAAAATTAAAAAACTTTATCGATTATAATTATGAAATCATTATGACATAAAAACAAAATGTTTATTACGCATAAAGTTTTGCCAAACTGAAAATGATTATAATAGGAGTTTTCCAACATCCTGATTTCATATTCATCTTTCACAATCTGCATGTACAACATGCATTTTTGTCCAATTTTAAAATAATTTGAAACTAGAGCCACACTAAAATATATAAAAAATAAACTTTGTAAAACATCAACATTCATTTCCGATGCGCCATCATGTAAAAATTTAAACAAATTGTTTCAAATTTCATAATCTTTAAACTAAACGTATGCAATCCAGTAGCCGGTAGCACGTACCACATGCTTGTTGTTATTGCAACTTTTTCTTGCCATTCTTGGTGCTCGAAGGATGCTGCTGCTACAGCCAGGAACAAGTTGCTCCAAAAGGTTACGCAGGACAACGACGATGTTGGGAAGATAACAAACGGCAAGTAGATGTTTTATGACTCTCTTTTTTTGTTATTGTTCATGTTGTTATTGCAGTTGTTGTATTTTATTTGTCTTACGCTTTGGAATGGATATTAACCAGGTGCTGCTCACAGTGTTGAGCGAAAAGGATTTTCGAGCAGTAAAAAATTTGCTCACGTACACTTTGTTTAGCTAAATGCATAAATACTTCGAAAGACGCACATCGAATTAGACAGACAGACATCCAGACAAGCAGTACGAAACAGAACGAAATGTTGGCCATGGAACAAGCTATACTTGCTGAGAATTTATTCTGACTTTGAGTATATCCTGGAACGTACGTACTCACGTCCGTTGTAATCGAATTGTTTGAGTTTGATTTCTTTTGAATGACATGTTGTGTGCTGACTCAAAAAAGAGTAGCTTGAAGACAAAAATATTTCAATCAAGAAATTCCGAGTAACTTGTTTTATCGTTGTGCTTTCGTTTGAATTTTTTTCTTAGGCTTAGTATTTTTGTTATCTTTTTTTTAGAATACTTGTTTTATTACAAGCAAGTATTTCACTATTGAAACTTGCAAAAGAATCCAAAGCCCAAAATTTGTAATTAAATAGATGTATGGAAAAAACTTTTAAAATACATTTAAACGGAATAATTCTTGATTTTTATAAACATAGTTTCTAGGTTATGAAAAAAAGTAACGCCGGAGTAATTATTCTTGATAATACATTTTTGTTACATAATATATTATATGTAACAGAAAGGTAGAATTGTTGCTGTTTTCTGCTCAAAATTTTAAGAACAGCTGTTTATATAACTGTTATTGCACTATATATAGTAATCTCTCCGTATCAAGAATATTTTTTCTTTAATCCTTTCTTCACGCAGAGAAATAATATGGTTGCGACATGATCGGGACAACCATGCTATGGTCTTTACAATCCTACATGGTTGTCACAATCAAAGTATAGTATTTTCAATTTTATTTCAACAATAATAAGGTCACTAAAATCATATGATAAACCAAAATATGGTTGATAAGAACCATGTTATGATTACGATAAAGACTGCCACGAACAAAGTATGGTCAATATCTATCATACCATTATATACTGATCATAATATAGTCATTTATTATTTACAACCATATAATTCTCACCAACTGGCATTTTTACTCTCCCTTAATCACTTTGATGTTGGCTATGGCGGTGTGCAGTCGAATTTTTTTTTTGTCGTGACAAAGTGTCTTTTAATGTTTAAAACATCATTATTAACAATAAACATATATCCGAAAGTTAAAACGTTAATTGTTAATGCTTAATATGAAGACAATATAGTTCAAACAAATTTCTATAAATAACATTAACTGCTCGTGTTTAATACAAATGTGTATAACAAATTTCAGTGATTAATCGTGTGCTCGCATTGTCTACTTCATGGCGGTGACGCTGTACTTTACACGAAAGTTCTTGTGCATCACAGCATCGCACAGAGTACAGCTTCACGAAATTTGCAAAATTGTGTCTTTTATTTAAAAATATATACTTATATAATAAAAAATTTAGATAAAATAATCATTAATTAAATATGTGTCTTATTTTAATTTCTTTTCAATCCGCTTTTTCAGGAATTTAGGACAATCAAAATATAATAATATGATAACTGGTCACGTGGGACCATAGTATGGTTGTATGAAATCGAAATACGATTACCTTAGTATGGTTGTGTGGAATCATACTATACTGACATACTGACAACCACAGTATGGTCACTTCCAACCATACTACGGTCACTGATAACCATATTATGGTCACTCACAACCATAGTATGGTCACTGACAACCATAGTATGGTCACTGACAAACATAGTATGGTCACTGACAAACATAGAATGGTCACTGACAACCACAGTATGGTCACTGACAACCACAGTATGGTTGTGTGAAATCGGCGTATGGTCACTGAGGACCATGGTATGGTTGTGGAAAATCGTACTATTGTCACTGAGGATCATATTATGGTACGCAATATTGTCACTGAGGATCATATTAGACAAATTATATAATTTCCTACAACCATAACCCCCAATAGTATGATGCCCTTCAAATATGATCACCACAACAATGTTTTTTCTCTGCGTGCATACACTCTAACAAACAGATGGCTTTGATAGACGATAATCGCAAAACAAAGCATAATAGCAAATATTACATTCAAAGCTAGATCGAAGAAAACAACTATTATACGAACACGAGTTCTTTAAATTTTGTTAATAACAAGTAACTGGGGTAAAGTGGGTAAATAGGGTAAAGTGGGACACATTTTTTATTAAATTCTTTTGAAGGGTCTATTACATAAATTGGTGATTGTTCCAACTTTTTGCATTAACAGAAAACTTAAATATTTTTTACAAACTGCTATTTTAGTTATTCGTTTTCATGTTTTGTATTTTTTTCAACAAAAAGTCAAATATATTAACGTTCAAAATTTTGCATTTACATAGTCAGAATATTCTGAGTGACAATGAGGAGAGGTGTAGTTGCTGGTCGTCAAGTCCACACATTTCACATCGTCAAGTCCACACATTTCAAGGACGTTTTCATATATTGCAGTTCACTAAGTTTTTGGAATTTAATTTCTTCGGCATTTTATTCATGCAAATTAACAAAATTCTTCTTATTCTGACGAAGTTGTAGAATATTTACCAATGTATTGTTTTCGCTCCTGTTATAGGATCGCTTCTCGGCTTTCTTCTCTAATTCAGATAATCTCTCAGGTGAAGTCAACATTTTTCTTTTCATTACCAATTAAATAATTGATATAATATTTGTACTAAAATTACAACAAACATTACTTAATTTACGTTTCCCACTTTACCCCAGAAAATGTTTCCTACATTAGCTCAATTTCAAAATTTGAACATAACTTAGCACCATTTAGGCAATGTTGAATTATGTGCTTATTCCGTTTGTATTTCTAGAGATTTACAACATCCGATTCTTTTAAATATATGTACCTTCCTAATTAAAAACGATAAAAATTCACAATTTTTAAAAAACATTTTTTCAAAAACATTTTTTGTTCACTTCTTCTCGAAATATAACGAGTTGGGAAAGTTAGGTCACATGGGTAAGTTCGGTCACATGGGGCGGATTTTTATAGTCGGTCGGGCCCGACTATGGACCCTACACCTTTGGTGGAGATATTAATGAGGAATATTTAATTGTATACCTTAATTTTAAATTTTTAATTATGCTGAACCTCATAATATTATTCATATATCAGAAATTTACGTCTTATATCCCCATAAATTAAAAAAAATTATATAAAGTATAAAAAACTAAAAAAAAAAATTGAAAAATATAATTGGGCGGACCACGATTATATTTAAAATTTTGAAAGGCTAATATTTCATAGATTTGATTTTAATAATTTACGGATCAAATTTTTACTATGAAAACCCGGGATATAATGAAAAAAAAAAGTGGGCGGATCACGCCCATTTTTGGACCACATATTTTTAGGTATATTCTAACAATACGTTTTAAATTTTATAACTATATCTTGAATACTTTTCGAAATATTAGTTTCGAAAGAGTTATATAAAAGTGACTTGTATGGGAGGTGGGCGTGTCCGTTGACCGATTTTGCTCATTTTCAAACTCAGTTCCTACTTTTGGCTAAAATATATTGAGACGAAATTTCATCGCATTCTGATCAGTATTTCTCAAGTTATTCTGTATTCGGACAGCAAGACAGCAAGACAGCAAGACGGACAGACAGACGGACATGGCTAAACGGACTCGGGTAGTTATGCTGATCAAGAATATATATACTTTTCCATACCGGACACGCCTCCTAAGGGGCGTTACAATATATGCACAAAGTTAATATACCCTGTACCTCATAGGTGTAGGGTATAATAAAAAGGTATTAATATGATAACCATTGATGAAAAAGTTGATGCCATATTAAAAAACATTGACAATTGTTTTTCTTTTTCTAAGTGCAAAAACATATCCAAAAATTGCAATTTCCCACATTACCCCATGTCCCGTTTTACCCCAGGATCCCTTGTTATTTAATAGTTTATAAATTAACTTTCCAAAATCCTTTTGATAACTAAAGCTAGAATAACACGTTTTATGCAAAACATTAAAAATCAACTTAATTTTGTCGAATATCAATAAATGAGGCGAAATTTCCTGTTGACGCAATTTTATATCAATTTAAAATGTTTATTTTTGAGCCAGTTTCAATACAAAAATTGAAAAAGCATCAACCAAATTGCATCAAATTTTGTGGACGACTCGAACATCAGAAACATACATCAATTTTTGAATTGATGCAAACTGAAATTGATACAATTTAGTCAATCGTGTGATTCGAGCTTAAGTAATTTTTTTCTTAATATTCAGATAATAAATTCTAGAATTTAAATTGCATTTTTGTGATATAAGTGAAATTCTGATATTTTGCTTTCGAGTCGAACACCTCTTTATTTTAAAAGTTTATTTCCTTCGTGTATTGAATCCATTTTAATAATGGTAGTTTGCACAACGTCACTGAGGTTATTTTTCGGAGCCCTCCACAATTTGAGCTCTGTGTGTTATATTCTAAATGGTTGGTCATATGGATTAATTCCGATTCCGAATATGATGGGATACATTTTATATGTTTGAAGAGAACATCTTCGATTAATCGAATACTTTAAATGGTAGCATCTACTAAAATTTACAATAGCAACTCTACTCTTATTCAATATTGAAGATATGATACCTCAGAGTGAAGAATTTTATTATTTTAAAATGTAAAAATTAAAAACTGAAATTTAAGTATTGTAATACAGATTCGGATATCATAAAATTATTCTAAAAACAATGAATTAAATATAGATTTATAAATAGAAATATTGTAATTTAATAAAATTAATAAAACTGTTAAATTTTCAACTGTATAATACATTTTATCAGAACTTTAAAGTTTCTTTAATCAAATACTATTGACTGCCTTCTTCCATTTCCGTTTCCGCACAGCTCTTCAGGCATTTCCTGTCGTTGCAGACGATAGCTTCATTTCTGTTGCATTCTGATTAGCAGTTTTCTTTTGCAATTTACTTATTTCTGCCACCACAATATCTTGCGCCAGTTGGTCGTATGTTTTTGGTTTTTCTGTTTATATTTTTGTTGGTTCCCACTTCGCATTGTTTACACAAAATCACCGCATTTTTCTTTTCAAGCTTCCGCACATTGTTAAGAATAGAATGTGTAAACAAAGCTGCAACACTACAATGTTGTCAACTACAATGAAATAAACGTCAATTGACCACAATGTCAGTACCATTGTCTATCTGGCTGGCTGTCTGGCTGGCTGTCAGTGAAGCCATTTGTCTGTAGAGCTGTCTGGCTGTATATCTGACGCAGTCTGTCTGTCTGCATTTCTATCCATTTCAGTTTGCAGAAGAAATAGAAACAGTTACCAACAAAATAAAAGTCGAAATATAAGAATAACAGATCCTTCAAAGCTGCCAGAAATGCAACGTGTAAAAATCGCATTGTTCAGATTTTTTATATATGTCGATGAAGATGAAGAAAACGTTGCCGGAATAACATAAAGAAAAGTCAAGAAAAACAAAAAAACATTGAATAATACAACCAGCAAAATAGTCAAGGAAATTGCAGAAAAAAAATTAGTACAAAAAGGGTTGAAGGGTACCATACCGTTGTAGGTAGCTAAAAACTGACTACGCCGGAATGGTTTTGAACTTATTAAAGAAACGCGTCACGTGCGCACCATTTCGAGCGGGGTTTATTTTCTTTGGACTTGTTTTGAAGTTATGCTGAAACTACCTACAAATCTCTCTCATCAGCTCAGTGTCTGTTTCTGTTTCTGCGTCTGGCTGTCTGTCTGCACTTCAGCCTGTCTGATTTTTCTACTTGTCTATTCATCCGTTACGTTTATCGCCTCATGTCTTCGCATGCTTCAACACAACTTTCATTGCCAAAACCCTACTTTGGCCAAAATGAAAAAAAAGAACTTCCCATCATTTTATGGCTTTTAAAACCCTTTCGAGTTGTGTTCTGCTTACCGTGTAGATTGTGCAAATGTTGCCGGAGTTTTTGTGTTTTTTAATATTTGTATTGTTGCCATATTCGATGTTGTTTTTATTGCAGTCATCGTTGTTTCTTACTTTGTATGACTTGGCGCTGAAGTTTAACCAAACAGAAACGTATCCGTTAACGAACTTGCAGCAGTCAGTCGTCTTTCACTTGAACTCATCAGACAGAGAAAAATGTTTTCTTTGGCATATTCTCCACTTTTTTAAAGCTTCAGATTTTTTTTTTCATCTGCATTTTGTACGTGCATTAAATGCATTTTAATAATGAATTTGTGAAATAATGTTTAAAATGTAATCGTTTAAATTTAGATCATATTAAAGCAATGTTTGTCATTCTTTTCACGTCATTTTGAATCAGAGTTGGTAGAGTTATTACAAATGTGCGAAATACTTCCAGCTTATTATACCTGTACTTTATTTTATTATGTTATCATAATTCCCTTTCGGATGTTTGGGATTAAAAATAGATTTTACCGTGCAAATAATAAATATTTTTAAGAAACTATTTCAATGTGCTGATTTTCTCATAGAAAACAACAATGTCTACACGGATAGAAAAATGTATCATAAGGAATCAAGAAATATACGGAGTGATATACATCTAAACGAACCAGTTTCTAAATTTTAAAAGACATATTCATTTAGATATCAAAAAGTAACTAAGAGCTTTTATTCTTATGTTTTTCTTCCCTAAATTTAAGGAACATGTGTAAATTTATGTATTGGTTTCTTCGATGATGCTTTGAAGTAATATTCGCTCTCTTGATATGTCCGTCCTTCATCGGCATCTGTGTGTGAGTCTGTTGAAATGAGGCAAGGAACTAATAGCAGTTATTCTTGATATGCAGAGGTTCATTTCTAGGTATCAACAAAGTAACTAAGAACAATTATTCTTGTATGGAAGGAATCAAAAAATACACATAGTGATATACAGCTAAACGGACACCTTCAAAATTTTAAGAAACATATTCACTTAAAAACCTCTAGTGGTCCAAAAAAAAAAAAATGGGTCAATGCAATATCTCAATAAGCTTTATCAGCTCCTCAAATTACATTTAAATCGAAAAGGTGAAACTCAAAATTTACTTTTTTTGGTCGATTTGGTGTGGAATGGCCCATATAGGTAATTTATTTATTTTTTAATTATGATTTACATAATTAAATTCTTTGTTACTTTTTTCTACCTAAGACATTGATCTTTGCCAATCAAGAAAATTTCCTCTTAGTTACTTTTAACATATCGACAGACGCACTAACAAATAGATGGCTATTAAAGAAGGACATCGCAAAACAAAGCTTAAATAGCGAATATTACAGACAAAGCAAGAAAGAAGAAAACAAAAACGGTGTTCTTTTAATTTCATTTGTGTTGATTTCTCATTGCAAAATCAAGGATAATATTTCTAGTTTACTTTTAGATACTATGACAATTTGATTTCTTAACATTCAGATGATAAATACTAGAAATTAACACTTTGAAGATCGCCATTGTTTGCCGAGAGGAAGCTCGGCATAGAAAGACATTTTATATTCAAAGAGGTTGAGAGTCCCATCATAGATTTGAACCTGTGCTACGGGACCTTTCGGGGCTCGCAGTCCTGCGCATAATCACCGAGCCAACGACGCTCAGATTAATTTAAGATTATTTAAAAGTTTTCAGGGTGATTAAATTTTACTAATCTATAATTGCTTTATAAATTGTTTTTCATGAGGTTTACCATAATTTACCAATATTGTAAAAACCTAAAAAAATTTAATTGTGCTAAAAAACTCAAATTCAATTCTCTTATCCATTCGTAGATATTCCCATAAAAAAAGATTACCGTAATTTTCAGGATTTAAAAACCCTGGTAACCTCAGAATCAATGTAAACGTTAACAGCATATTAAATCTTACTAACTTCTTTACATCAATTCACAAATGTTCCTTGCATACGATTAGGGAAATGTTAATATTAGTTATGAAATCTACTAAATTTTGGCTTTTAAAAAAATATTTTCCCTAAATGACCTGTTTTGTTGATATTCAAAAACCTGCATATAAAAATAATTATACAATCAATAGATTAACATTCGACTAACCTTCATCTACGCTGGGTGCATTTATTGCATATATTGTATTTAAAACAAAATAATAAAAATATTTTAAAATAGATAATCTTTACCAAAGAATTCAATAAAAATAAGCGCATATGTCTTATCGGCTTTCATATGTTTCACAATGTCTGTGCCATTTAAAGGTCAACATATTTTACTTGCAGACAACCTAAAACTATACTGATTACAAAAACAAATTGGCACTGCAATAGATAAGAATTTGGTATAAAAACCAAATTTAAGTTCGAGAAAATTAACAGTCTTTAGGCATTGGAACACATCGTCTGATCCGGAGCAGTTGTCAAAATGAAGTTAGCACTCGTTCTTTTGGCTCTTGTGGGCATTGTTGCCGCAAGCAGCATCCACACTGGCTTCCATAGCACCAACAAGGTTCAAATCGCCGATAAGGACTTCTTAGAGAAACAAAAGTTTTTGTTCGAAATTGTTTACCGCGTCGAGGATCCTTTAATGTTTGAAGAATGGATCAAGTACGGACAGAAACTCATTGTCGACAAATCCCACTACACTGTAAGTTTCAGAAACCTTAATTTTAAAGCATATCACTTAACAGGGTTGTGTTCATTTAGCACTTCGACATGAACATGGAGAAGTTCTACGAATCATACAAGATGGGAGCACTCTTGCCAAAAGGTGAATTCTTCGGCGCCCTCGCCAAGACCCACCACAAGCAAGTCTTCGGTCTATTCAACTTCTTCTACCACGCCAAGGACTGGGAAACTTTCCTCCACAATGTCTGCTGGGCTCGCATCCATGTTAACGAAGGCATGTTTGTCTATGCTCTTACTTTGGCTGTCATCCACCGCGACGACTTCCACGGCTTGATGCTTCCTTCGATCTACGAAATCTTCCCACAGTATTTCTTCAACAGCAAATTCGTGTATGAGGCCGAGAAGTTCGATTACGATGTCTGGAGCAAGTACATCATGTACGAGAAGGAATTGTATGATGTCTACTACAAGGACAACAAATACTACAGCGACAACTATTTCTACATGAAGGACTGGAAGATGTGGCAATGGTGGAAACTGATGGGACTCGGTGAACACTGGTACTCCGAAGACAAGTTCATGCTCCGTGAAAACATCTACGAATTCAACCAGGATTCCAAGTGGACTTCCATGATGAAGGACATGAAAATGTGGTACATGCCAGTCGACTACACCCGTGATATCGATATGTACAACGAACACTCCACTTTGTCGTATTTCACTGAAGATTTGGGCTGGAACGCATACTGGTACTATTTCAACATGGACTACGCTTTCTTCTTGGATGGCAAGACCTTCGGATTGAACAAGGACCGTCGTGGTGAATACTGGCTGTTCACTGTCCAACAACTTTTGTCTCGTTACTACATGGAACGTCTGTCTCATGGATTCGGTGATATTCCTGAATTCTCATGGTACTCCCAAATTGAACACGGTTATGATTCAGAACTTATCTCTTACAATGGCGTTGGCTTCAGTTACCGCAAGAATTATTGGGAAGTCCAAACATACGGCAACTTTGATATGTTGAACAACATCAAAAGCACCGTCAATCGTATTTATGATATCATCGATCTGGGTTACTACAAGATGCACGACGGTACCGTAATTGATATGCGCAAACCCGAATCAATTGAATTTATTGGTAACCTCATGCAAGGAAACATCGACACCTTCGATAAATATTTCTTCACCTATTGGTACATGCTCTCCCATATGTACTTCGCTGATGTTGACTACACTGCCACCGAAGTGTATCCAAATGTTTTATTGAACTTCGAGACCATGATGCGTGATCCTATGTTCTACATATTCTACAAGAAAATCGCTGATGTGTTCTACCGCTTTAAGTACAACTTCACACCATACACCCACGAGGAACTTGCCTTCCCTGGAGTGCACATTAAGGATGTTTATGTTGATGAATTAGTAACATACTTCGATTTGGTTGATTTTGATGTGACCAACTTGTTGAACGACAAAATTTACTTCGTTGATGGACAATTTGTATGGGACAAGGCCTTATTTGCACGTCAAATGCGTCTCAATCACAAGCCATTCCACTTCGATTTCACTATCGAATCTGACAAGATCCACAAGGTTGTCGTCCGCACTTTCCTTGGACCTAAGTTCGATGAATTCGGACGCATGATTTCCATTGCTGATAACCGTGAAAACTTCATGGAACTCGATGAATTCGTATACGACTTGGTTGCTGGAGAGAACAAGTTCAAGCGCTCCTCAGATGACTTCTACTGGACCGTCAAGGATCGCACAACCTATGCAGAACTTTACCGCTACGTTATGATGGCATTCGATGGCAAATACGAATTCCCATTGGACTTAACTGAGGCACACTGTGGATTCCCAGATCGTTTGATCTTGCCCCACGGTTGGACCAAGGGTATGCCAATGCAAATGTTCTTCATGGTAACCCCATATATTGCCGATCACGAACAATTCTCAACCTATGATTACACTTACTCTTGCGGCATTGGATCCGGTACTCGTCACATTGATAACTTGCCATTCGGCTATCCATTCGATCGTGTTATCGATGAATACGAATTCTTCGTGCCCAACATGTACTTCAAGGATGTAAAGATCTTCCACGAAAACACTTTCGAGACTTACTTCGAAAAGTACGAACATTACGGTAACTTCGATTATGCATTCTTCAAGGACTACTACACCACATACTTCAAACATTAAATAATATTTTTAAAAATGTTATGATATTGATTTGAATTCATATTTGGCCAAGAGTAAAATATATACATGTTTTAGTACTGTGATGTGGTGGTAATGTTTATAGTTATCATCATGTGTAATTTAGGTTTTAAGAGAAAAAGCATTAAAAAGAACAAAAAAATAAAGCAAATAATTGTCAAGTGCAATTAAAAAAAAATATATGGTAATTTTTATTTCTTTCGAAGTGTTTGAATTTACTGCCTAAACGTAAAAATGTATAGGTTTAGTTTGGTTAGCCCTTTGTAACATCCAGAAGGAGTCATATTCGGTATGAAAAAGTATATATATTTTTGATCAGCATGATCTCCTTTGTCGATCAGCGATATGTCTGTCTGTTCATCTGTCCATCTGCTGAAAAACTAGAAGATCTTATTTAGATTATTTATATACAAACGCTGTCTGTTACAGATTATGGGTTGTTATAGGAACTCTTATGCTCAAATACCTCATATTACACTGACATCTCCTGGTGAATTTTATTTTATATCGCCTAATGTAATCTTTTTTGTTCAAATATTTATGGACTTTATGCTCAAATATATAAAAATAATGTTTTTCCCACGAAAGGACTTGTGGGTCCCGAAATAGATATCGAAATTCGGTACATTTCGTATATATGGGAACACAAATGATAGGAATTCTGTCAAGATTGCAAGTTTGTAGTTGTTTTCAACATTAGTATATCCTGGGGTCTCTTTAAAAGGTAACCACACGCATTATCACATATGTGTAGGGTACAGCTATATTGCTATATCTTTCATAATTCCTACTATTACCAACTATCAAAATTTCTCTACATCCAAATTTTCCATGTTGCCTTAACTTATTACCGTTTTACTTTTATTTTCGAAAATGCTTTATTTGAATTTATAATCATGTAAAATAGAGTTCATCGTATTCTTCTCAGTTTCCTGATATCAGTTTATGTTTCATCCATTACGGGATTCGTTAACTAAACATTACCGTTGGTCTACACACTCCTACATTTTTCTTGTTCAGAATCGTGTTCAGAATCGTTGACTGAACCTTTACATAGATGTGTTGCCCGCGATAATTCAGTGACAGGTGTTTGGCATATAAATCAATTGTGTCGCCATTTTAAGTGCATCAGTGCCTGTGTCAACGCATCGCGTAAATTTATTTCACTCATTACAGAAGTTACATCCAGAACGTCAACAGATGGCGCTGAGTTTATTACAATGCCAGCAATTTATTGTTGCAGTCTGTATGTTGTTGAGGTTGTGCTATCGATGCTGCTACTGCTGTTGCAGTTGCTGATAATGATGATGCTGCCTGCTGTCATTGTAGTCGTTGCCGATGTTGCTGTCACTGCTGTGACTGTTGTTTGGCCGTCACATTTGATTGACAGATTCGCCAACATGACGACACATAGAGACGTTAGTTTAACTAATTGACGTAAATCGCAAATCGTTGTTTAGAGATAGATAGAGACAGAGAGACTACTAGTGTTGTCTATCTATACCTGAAATTAGAAAAATAAAGCATTTAAGACTATAATTCAATTATTTTGTTTAAAATATTTCAAAAATCAACTTTCTCGAAGCTTTCAAAACATTACAAAGTCCTTTTAAAATTACGCCTTTCCGAGTATTTCAAACTATTTACAAATTAACTGCACAGCCTCTTGATAACTTAATGGAAAGCATATAAATAGGATGTTTTAAAATTTAATAGCAATCAGCTTAATGACAACAGCAACGTCCCTTCGAACTTTTCATTCTAGTAGTTGCAAATATTCTTCGAAGTAGTTCAGTAGTAGAAATAGAACTTTCTTTATACCCACTGACAGAGCTGTCAAACTGCGATGGAACAGTTGCGATAGCAACGTAGGTGGTGCTGGTGCTACGCATTTGGCAACTCTACTACTCACTTGCAGCTGCGTCACATTCAATTATTGAATAATTATGTGCTTCAATGAAGCGCATAAAAAGGAGCACAAGCAGCATCCGATATGGCAAATGGACGGACAGAAGGCAGCTCGGGCGTAGCGCATTAATGAGAATGTCACGATAATATGCTGAGAGAGTGAGTGAGAGAGAGAGAGTCACTCAGTAAGTTGTGGAAGTAGCTACTGTTGCTACAGTTTAGAGTTATTAAACCGGTTTTTTGAAATCGGTTATTTGGAAAATATTTATCGTTATTTAAAATATTACTCGAACTTTTACGAATCAAACTCTAAAGCGATTTAAACAAATAATCCAGTTCCTGTAAGTGTACCGAATTTCGTTTTTATACCCTACACTAAGACTGAAAGGGTATATTCAGTTTGGTAAGCCGTTTGTAACACCCAGAAGGAAGCATTTCCGATATGGAAAAGTATATATATTATTGATCACCATGACCTCCTGAGCCTGTATGTCTGTCCTTCTGTCTGTTAAAATCACGATTTAGAGCGACTATAACATTCATAATTCTTACTAACTTCATCAGACCAACTTGAGATATACAAAATACATCGATGTTCGATATATTGTTTCGAAACATCGATGTTTTCCGATGCAACATAACTTTTCGTTCTACAACGACGATATCGAAACTATCGATGTTTTTGTTCGATACATCGGAAAACATCGATGTAACGAGTCGATGTGTTATATCGATACATCGATATTTTTTTCAGATGGACATCCCTAACACCAACTATAACAATTACACTACTTCGAAATTTCCAATGTGACCTAACTTTCCTTATTGGTTTTGAATTACCATAAATCGGTTCACGAGAAAAACATAATTTTGATCATAAAGTAAAAGTAGTTCGGCACAAAGTAAGGTTCAGCCGAAAAAATTAGTGTTATATGAGGCATTTGAACATAAGTGGCCATAAGTGTTACATGCGCATTTTCACTACCAGACAGCACACTTATATAAGTATTCTAACATCGGAGTTTGATGGATAAAGCTCTTATAGTTTTCCTGTAATCGTGATTTCAACAGACACACGACAGATGAACATTAAATCGATTTAAGAGGTCACGTGGATCAAGAATAATATTTTTTATCGGACACGTTTCCTTCTGATTGTTATAAACGGTTGTTAGTTAAAGCATTAGTTTTTCAGTGACAGTTTAAACTAAGTTTAAACTTTTCCAAATCTTACATCATCGACAGTTCTTAACCAAATCGCCCGAATATCATAACATTTTACAGACAGAAAGATAATTACTAATCCGGTAATATAATTTGTAAATAATTGATGAAATGACATTTAATTTTATAATGTCAATAAGTTTAATTTAAAAATATGTATGAAAAACTAACCCTTTGCGTAGGGTATACAAAAAGGCACGATTTTACATATAAAAACAAAATCATAATTCGAGTAATCGAATTTTTCAATTATTTGCCAATTAATTCCAAACACTAATTGGCTATGCGCTTCATTCTCTACGCTCTCAGTCACTTAGCTGTTTCTAGAACGTGTCTGTCTGGATTTAGTCTGTTGCTGCGTCCCTCACACACACTCCTGTTATCTGTTTGCTTTTTTATGCTTGTTCGTTCTTAGCAATAATAATTGTAAGGCGAATTTATTATCACTGTCGTCTGTTTGAGTAGCAGTTTCCATTCAGTTTGTAAGTTAAGTCCTTAAGATAACATGAAAAAGCAATTCATTTATTTTTTCGTTCCTTCCTACGCTTATATCGTCGTCATGTTACTTCTTGGAATACTTTGTGTCGCTTTTGTCTTTGGGTCGCGTTTCTTTTACGCATAATAGTTTCAAAAGCTTAATGTCTCTTTTAATAATTTGTCAGCGATAGAACGAAAAACATTTTAATAACTTCAAACATTTAATTTGCGAAAAGCTGCTCTCTACTGGCTTTGACCCCATGCATTAGTCGAAGGATCTGTTGGTCCCGTTGATGCAGCAGTGCCCACAAGTAAAGTACTTTTAATTTGCGCGAATATTTTTTTGGCTTTACAATTTTTTTTTCCTTTTTTTTTTAATTTTTAACATTTGTAGTGCTTTGTTATCTTTTGCTATATACCTTTTTCAATTATATCTTACAAAAATGTACATCAAATTGATGAATTCCGTTCTTGTATTGAAGAACCATTCATAATATTTATCACTAACTACATCAATGTTATGAATACGATCATAAATATGATGAACATTTGGTAATTTCGAAAAATTGTTCTTCAATATGATGAACTGTATGTGAAGAATACGTTTCATCATATTAATGAGCCAAAATATAAAATACGACATATATTTTCTTCATATTGGAAAACGCTGTTCATTAAACCAAATTTCTATCAAAATATTTTTTTTTCGTTAATTTTTTGCCGAACTTTTCAGTTCTCAAGTAGTTCTTGTATATTATTTCTTATATAATGCTTGCTCGACATGCATAAATTAGTAAAAAGTGTTATACTATATTTATTTATAATTACAACATTTCCTAATGAAAAGTTACATTTAAAAAAAAAATCTTAAAAAAAAATTGCCGCACGATACGTTTGTGGTACAAACCCTGCGTCTGTTTTTCCCGACATTTTTAATATTGGAAAATTTAAAGCAAATATCCACCGACACTACTCCATCTTTCCTCCTCCCCTTAACCTATAATCCTTTTTTACGATCAACACTGTGCATTGCATGAATAGGGGGCATCCCCTGAGTGTTGGTTAATTTGTAAAAAAAAAATATATTGAAGCATTTTTTTGTCTGTGTACATCTATGGGGTACCAGGAATATTCAATTTGTGCTGCTACTTAACCGACCTTCACCAAGCGGTATGAAATATTATATATTGTTACGAAAAGATGTAATTTGCCCCATAGTTCAAGCAATGGAATAATAATAAATGAGACGCAAGCCAATTCAGCGCACTAAGCAATGTGTTAGAAAGAGACGGAAGATCAGTCAGCGCACTAAGAAAGACATGAGTCCGAATGAGATGCCAATAGCATGCGTCATTCACGAAACGAGTAGATGGTTCTCGAAACAAGTCGAAGCTGCATTATATAAGGACGCCGCATCTGAGGCACAGCACTTCAGTAGTAATTGTAAAGTGTTCGAGTACGTCTCGTGTGAGAACAATGACAATTTAAATAGTGGACATACAGCAGTTGTTAGAATTTATAATTGGTAAAGTTGTTTATTAAAGTGAATTAATAATGTTATTTGTTATAATTTAAACCAAACATAAGCGTGTTTTTATTTTGTATATAATCCAGAGATACGAACTTCTAGAACAGTTTTCCGTAGACTGAATTTTCGTAACAATATTTTATTGATCAGTATCACCTCTCCAGTCAATTTGCCATGTCCGTCTATCTGCACGTATACTAAATAATTTGGAAAATAACGATTAGAATGCAATGAAATTTAGTTTAAATATGTTTAAGCTAAAGTGTAATTTGAAGTTTGAAAATGAGCCAATTCGGTCCATCGGACACACCTACATCCCATAAAAAATATTCAGTTTTAGTTTTTCAGTCACATTTTCAAATTAAACTTAGTTTAAACTAGATGCCACTTCGTCTATAGTGAACATATCACAAATATTTAAAATACCTTTTTAACTGATAACTAATTAAATATATGTCTGTACAATTTAACGAAATTCCGCAGTGTTGATTAGGGACAACCGACTTTTTAAAAATGTGGAAAGTTTAAGCTAAGTTTGAACTAGTATTCAAAAACTTGGCCTTATATAATTTTAGAAACCTATATTTCGTAAAGAATTCCAGATATAGTTATAACATTTTAAATATGAGTTTCCTTTGTTCCCATTTTTTTATACAACACCCTACACCAATGAGGAATAGGGTATATTAACTTTGTGCGAATATTGTAACGACTCTTAGGATGCGCGGTCGGTATCGAAAAATATTTATTTTATTGATCAGCATAATTTCGAATTAGCCATGTCCTTCTGCCTATTTATTTTACTGTCTGTCCATATACACGATAACTTGAAAAATACTAACCAGAATGTAATGAAATTTTGTTACAATATCTTTTAGCCAATAAGTAGTTTTGAGTTTGAAAATAAGCTAAATCGGTCAACGGTAATGCCCACCTCGCATACAAGTACCTTATTTATATTTATTTAGGAACCAATAACTCTATAATGTAATGTTCAATCGTTGTAACTTATTGAAAACAAATCTTTGAAATATTACCCTTAATTGAAATATTACCCGTATTCCATAACCGAACCCGACCGACTCTAAGTCTCGACCATGTGACTTAACTTTTCTTATTCGTTTTTCGTAGAATTTTTTTTGTACCTTTTTTTATTTTTATACCTTTTTTTAAATTTTCATTTACACTTTTGTATCACTTTTTTTCATTTTGTAAAAATTTCCAATTTTACTTTTAGCTTTGCTTGTAAAGCTTCAGCTTAAATAACGTGAGCGCCTCTTAAGCTTTGCGCGTGTGTCCTGTGCGTATTGATGTGCATGACTCCCTGTAAGATCCTCTTACTTAATGTCGCTCATTTTTCTCTCTCACTTTCATAAATGTTAAATTTAATGTGCGCATTTATTAAGATATTTCTCTAAAGTAGTAGTTGGTTTTTCATTTCATTTTGTATTCTACTCAAAAAAGTTATTTTGAGCTTGAACTTTGTCGACGAAAAGTTTTTTTTTCGAAAGTATGGAGGAGCCATCAATTTAATTGAGTGCTTAATGGCGTAGCTTATATATATATAAAGTAGTTACTTGGTGGCTGTGCTTTGTGCATGTCATTAAATTGATGCCTTTTGATGGTACTTTTATTATTTTTTGTTCTTTTGTTTTTGGCATCATAGGAAAAAGATGCTGCTGTGGGCTGTGTTTTTAATTTGCGAATTCTGTTTGAATTAAGATTGTGGTTACATAGCGTGTAATAGGTTTGTCATAGCGAACATACAACAAAAATCTATTATTTTATTTGCTAAGCTGCTTAACCTTTTTAACCTATATAAAGCCTCTTTTATGTTTTGTACCTGACACGAAATTAATTTATATCACAGCGACAGCTCTGATTTTAAGTGTGTCTGTGTTTTGGGATGTTACACTTTGTGACATAATTTGCAATTACAATTTGAATTTTAAGTTATAGTACTTACTAGCTGAAGCCGTGCACAAATATTTCGAAAAAAGGCTCAAAAAACATTTCATGTTTGAGCATGTGTTTCATGTACTTAAAATAAAAATAATGCAAAAAATAATTTTTTTTATTAAAATTCAATAATTTATCTTCCTGAAACTGTTTATTTCATTAATTTCTAAAGTATTTATCAGACGCTAATGGGGATTACATTGTTAAATATGATCATGCTATTTTTATACCCTGCACCTATGAGGTACAGGGTATATTAACTTTGTACATATATTGTAACGCCCCTTAGGAGGCGTGTCCGGTATGGAAAAGTATATATATTCTTGATCAGCATCACTACCCGAGTCCGTTCAGCCATGTCCGCCTGTCTGTCCGTGTGTCTGTCTTGCTGTCAGTATACACGATAACTTCAGAAAGACTACTCAGAATGCGTCTCAATATATTTTAGCCAAAAGTAGGAACTAAGTTTGAAAATGAGCCAAATCGGTCAACAGACACGCCCACTTCCCATACAAGACACTTTTATATAACTCTTTTGGAACTAATAACTCGAAAAGTATTCATGATATAGTTGTAAAATTTAAAACATATTGTTATAATCCACTTAAAAATATGTGGTTCAAAAATGGGCGTGATCCGCCCACATTTTTTTTTATTATTTCCCGGGTTTTCATAGTCAAAATTTGATCCGTAAATTACTAAAATCAAATCTATGGAATATTAGCCTTTTTTATACTTTTATATCAATTTTTTAATTTATGGGGATATAAGACGTAAATTTCTGATATATGAATAATATTCTGAGGGTGGGGAGGTTCAGCATAATTAAAAACTTTAAAATTAAGTTATGCAATTAAATATCCCGCATTAATATCCCAAGGTGTAGGGTATTCCATAGTCGGCCCCGACCGACTATAAAATCCGCCCCATGTGACCGAATTTACCAATGTGACCTAACTTTCCCAACTCGTTATTATAAATATCCTTTTTAAAAGCTAGGGGCTGAAGCATTTTTAATGTTATATATGAGGTTGTCCAATCACGCCCATGTTCTACGTGCCAATTACACCGTATGAAAAAATTCAATGGCTTGTGAATATCCTATATTTACTAAAAGTACGCTAACAAATAAAATACATATCCCAGTTTTTCTGGTCCAATTCGTTAAAGAGTTTAATTTGCATTTTAAAAGAAATTACATATCAAATTTTTGGTCGAATATTTCAAAACTGATTGATGTCTTCATAGCTGAGACATCACTAAGTGTGAATGTGAAAATGTTTGCTCGATATCAATTTTTTTACAGCTTTTATTTGCATTTAAAAAATTTGAATTGATTTTTAAATAATACATAGTACCATTTAAAATGGGAATAAACCCCTTAAATGAATTGATATTTGAAAACAGATTTTATATCCATACTCAGAGTAAAAAAATATTATTAAATTATGATATGCATTTTCCATTCAAATGCAAATAAAAACCGTAAACGAATTGATCTAAAAAGACTGGGTGCACCAAAATTCTTAGAATGATCCCTAGTTTTATGTGCTGTTCGATTATTTCATGTGTGCAAAATAGTGTCGCCTGGTGTTATGATTATAAATATGATACTTTGTTGACATTTTTATAACTCAGCTCTTAGGAAGTCAGGAGTTATAGCATTTTTGAAATTATGGTTATATGACTTAGTGAAAAACCAAGCATTTTAAAAGGTTTTTCAATAAGAGCGCTACATAAGTTTTTTCAAGGGTTTTTCAACAAGGACGCTACAAAAGTAGAGCGACAGGGACAGCAAACGACGCGATATTTCTCCGCTTTTTTGACATTTCTCTTCAGTAAGGGTTGCCATTTCATGATGGAAAGATATACGAGCCAATAACGAGTCGAAATTATTAAAATTTACTACCGAAATTCAAATTCGTATATCTTTCCATCATGAAATGGCAAACCTTACTGAAGAGAAATGTCAAAAGAGCGGCAAGAAATATGGCGTCGTTTGCTGTCCCTGTCGCTCTACTTTTGTAGCGTCCCTGTTGAAAAACCCTTTAAATTAAATAGTAAAATAAAAATTTTATCTATTTATTTAATTTTGTGTTAAAATTATTCGACATGTTCAGAGATTTACTTTCAATCGAAATAAAAATACATAAATTAAAAAAAAGTTTAATTTAAAAAAAAATACGTAATTCATTTAAGAATAAAACTTTGACCTAATACTATTTTCTATAAAGTGACCATTTTGAACTCTATATGCCTCAAATATTAATTTTAAATAACATAAAAAATGTTTATTTAAAAAAACATTTGTCTAAATGTCCTAGATACTGTTTTTAATATGCTGAAACTATTTTTTTAAACATTCCAAAAAAAATCAGAAACAAGACTCTTCAAAAACATACCCAGATAGCAAAATACTCGGGCACAGCACTGTAAGCGCTCACAATAATCCAAATGTGGTTCAGCATAGTAGCCTCAATACGCTCAAAATTCAAAAATTCAATTGTGTGAGTCGTATATGAGCTTCATATAGCCCGCACAAGTGCGAGAAAAACAGTGTGAGTCGCATATGAACCTCATATAGCCTTCACTAATGCTGAACAAATAAAAAATTTTAAAATTCAATTGTATGAGTCGCATTTGAGCTTCATATTGCCCGCACAAATGAGAGAAAATCAAAAGTGTGATACTCATTGCAGCCTCATATAGTTCGAACATGTGCGACTAAAGCAAAATTTGAAAAAAACAGATATTTTGACATTTGTTAAAATTTTTCATATTATTATATTACTTATATTTTTATACCCTACACTAAGAGTGAAAGGGTATATTCAGTTTGGTACGCCGTTTGTAAAACCCAAAAGGAAGCCGGTAGGAATAAGTATATATATTCTTGATCAGCATGACCTCCTGAGACGATTTAGCGATGTCCGTCTGCCTGTCTGTCTGTCTGTCTGTCTGTTGAAATCCTTACTACTTTTAAAATTGAAGAGCTAGATAAATGAAACTTATAACTTAAATTAGTAATATACCTACGCTGTATGTGATAAAAAAAAGCGAGATCGGTCCATTGTGACCTATGATCCGACCACTTATGTTCAAATACCTCATATAAAATGTACATATAAAGATCAATTTTTATGTATACGTGCTTAGGTAAACTTTTTTGGTCAAATATATATTGACATCATGCTCAAATACATGATAATAATTTTTCCGGCGAAAAGACTTGTGGTTCACAAAAAAAAAAATCGAAATTCGGTACACCTACCCATTTGTAAATATGGGTATCAAATGAAAGGACATTTTTCAGCGATGGAAAGTTTGTAGTTATTTTCAGGATTCGTATACCCTGGTGACCTATATATATCACTTTGAATGGTAACCACACATATGTGTAGGGTATTTATAGTCGGCTTAGACCGACTATAATTTTGATAATCCTAACTATCATAATTACACCTACTTTAAAATTTCCCATGTGATCTAACCTTCCCAACTGGTTAATATTAAAAATGGAAATAAATATTATGGCAGAGACAACATAATGCGCCTGCTTCCCGATGATACCTTCCCTAATGCCAACTCTTCGGGTCCTTGAACCCCAAGTATGACATATGTTTAACTTCCGTTGGTTATTTAAAGATCGAGTCTACCACCATCTCTTTATTGCCAGTTCCAGCCCCGAGGAAATCCTACAGGCATTAACTTCGATTATTTCTAAGCATTTTGTCTCCGTTATTTTGTGTCTCTTCGGGAAAATTACATAGTGCTTACATGAGGATAAGGCCATCATCCAGCCCATTCTTAAAGGTACCTTTGCCGCGTCCACCACCTTTAGCATCAGATTGTTGTTCTCCACAATGAAATGTTTACAAACAACTTTTTTTTTGTTTACAATCTCAAATATTAAAATTAAAAAAAAAAATCTACCTTTCAAATTTAACTACAGTACCTAGTAGGTACTACCTACTCGCACGAATGCGAGTTTTGTGTGCTCGCGCTATGAGTTTACTGCGCAATCACATCGTGCGCCTGATTTTATTCGATTTTTTTTTGATTTTGAGTGATTGCACTATGAGTTCACTACGCAATCACATTGTGAGCCCGCACTGATGTGAATTATGTGATTTTGTGTGCTCGCACAATGCTCTCACTACGCACTCATATCGTGCGATAGCACGAATGCGAAGTTTTGTGATCTTTGTTTGCTCGCATATAGCACGCACGATATGAGTTTTTGTGCGACGCACGTTTGCTATCTGGGTATTTACGAAAAAAATGTTTTAATAAAAAAAAATTACTTCTTATATTTTTTTACGTTTTTTCAAGAAATAAACTTTATATGGAATTTTTATTTTTCAAACATTTGTTGGTTTTGTCGAACAAACATTTTTTTTTTAAAATTAGTTGTTGTTGTAATTTTTTTTTAAATATTGGTTTTCAAATTAATTTTATTTTAATTTTCGTCTCAAAATAGTTTTTCGAAAAAAAATGATTAAATTAATTGTTTCAACTGTTTTTTTATAAAATTATTTTAATTCATTATTTTCATACCATTTAAATTGAGTAACTTAACAGTTTATTGTCACATAGTGTATGACTTAAATTGAAATATGTTCTTCTAACGTAACCCAGATCAGGTTCGCATATCAAATTTAAAGACAAATTCTTTATTTTTAAAATGCGTATGTATCAAATAAAATCATTAAATGAAATTGGCAGCCATAGCAATAGACGTAACGAAATATTCTAATATTAAATGAAAAAATGCAAAAAACAACGAGAAGTAGCGAGGTAAAATAACTAAATTAATTAAAATTAAATACAAATAATTACAATGATAATTAAAAGTATTTTGCACAAATAAAATAAAAACAAAGTAATTCTAAATATTAACTTAATTTTTTTAAAACTAATGATTTATATAGAACTATTTCAACAATGCAGTTGTTTAGATTGTACGTAAGTGCATCATAAAATAATAAATTTTAAATAATATAATTAATTAACATTGTTGGCACTTAATTTTCAACATAAAACACATGCATATCAAATACACGTACCACACACACTCCTCACACAATTCTAATTACATATACTACAAGCGTAAAATTCCCGCAGGAATTTGTGCAAAAACTCAAATTTTCAAATCTGTTTATAATTCATTTAAACATTTTTAATTAGATATTGCATTGGACTGCAAATGCGTATGAATTATGAATGCGTTGAGTTGAGTGGTGCGGTAGTGACGGTGACAGCAACTGAGTAAATGAGAGAGTGAGAGAGCAAAAAAGTGAGCAAGAGATAAAGTGCTAGAAAGAGACAAATAAATATTAAAATTTAGTATCGTTGTTTTGCTCATACCCCACACGATTTACCACAATATAAACCACATAAAATATGCAGCCCAAATTCTAAGCTCAATTAAAAGTTTATTATGTGTCAGTTTGGTGGCAACTCTAAAAAGCTAATTTTACAAAATTTAATAATAATATTAAATTCCATGCTTTATTTTATTACAATGTTATTTTTAATTTGTAAAATTACATTTTTGTTATTTTAAACATTTTCGGAATTTTTTGTATAATGTAGTTCTAGATTTTTATTTTGTTTCAATTATTATAATAAGAAATGTTATGTAATTATGGTAAGCATCATTTAAATCAGGTATTCAGCCGATTTTTTTTGGCATAGTAGAAATTTGCAATTGAATTATACAAAAATTGTCCAAATTGTGAAAAAAAATATATGTATTTGCGAATCATGGTAATTTTTAGAGCATATATTTTTATATACTCAGAAAAAATCCTATTATAATTGGTCAATAGGACACTAAGAGAAAAATTTCTTAAAATCCCATTAAAATTTGTCAATAGGACAGTTATTGATTTAATAGTATACAAAAAATAAATATTATCATATAAATTAAAAAATAATGTTATAGTATTTAATAGGATTTACTGATTGAAATAATAGTTTATCCTATTTACTATTTTGAAAAGTAAAAACTATTAATTTTATGGTATATTTTATCTGATTTTATTTGATTCAAAAAATAAATATTTTCATATAAATAATAATAATAATATAATAATAGTTTGGCACTACAGCTCTATAAGAACTTAGGCCGAGCTCTCTCACCATTTTGAGCTGTGCGTGTTATATTTGTACTCAAAATGGTGGGACCTACAGTTTATTGCCGAATCCGAACGGCGGGTGAGAGCTTTTTCATAAGCAATTTTTACTCTCGTAGGTTTGCCATTTACTGCCGAGAGGTAGCGCGGTATAGAAAAATGTTTCTATGAAAAGATGTTGTTAGCCCCAGTCCAGGCTTGAACCGGGGACCTTTCGGCTCGCAGTCCAACGCACTAACCACTGAGCTACCGCGGCTACATATAAACTCAAAACAATTTTAATAGTATTTAATAGTATTTTGTAGTATTTAATGGTATTTACCCATTACAATAATAATTTATCCTATTCACTAATTTTAATAGTAAAATACAAGTGATTTTATAGTATGTTTTCTAGGTGTAGGTGAATATTAATAATACATTTTAAGTTTTAAACTATTCTTTGGATGGTACTCATACCTTAAGATTTTTTTTTTTATACATGACTTGTATGGGAGGTGGGTGTGTATGTTGACCGATTTGGTTCATTTCTAAACTTAATATTACCATTTTGTTAAAGATTACTGAAACCAAATTACATTTTATTCAGATTAGTATTTTTTTCATTTATCGTGAATACATACATTCAGAAGAAAATGTACCATTAAGTACTTAATGGTACGACCATTGATCTTATGGTTCATGTATTAGTAGTTTTTTCTTTTAAAATCAAAAGTTTTCTTATTAATTTGACAGTATTAAAAAATTTAGCACCATAAATTTAACTACTTCAATATTATAATTTTTAATAGAATAAATACTATTATTTTAATGGTTTCCTCCTATAATAGTAAACGTGGCAAAAAAAATACATAAAAACGAATAAAAACATGTTCGTTTTGTGCGCCGTTCTGCGTGTTTGCTCAAATTTGTCGCATGCCTTTTTTGTGATAATCGACATTATGACGCGTTTATCATTGGTAAGAACTCAATGTATTTAATGTAATTTCATTATATTTAAACTTTTTGTTTTATTTATTACAGAAAATAAATAATACATCGAATTTCTATTATGGCAACGGACTCAAAAATATATGCAGACTCAAGTATTACAATCAATTGTTGGAAACTGAAGCGAAAATTAAATGTGTTATAATCTTTAGCAAGGAGAAGTGTCTTTTTATGTGTGTGATTTATAAAAGTGAATTTCCATTTCGACATATAAACAAAATAAAATATACAATAAATTAACTAAAATCGATTTTTGTTTTAATAAATTATGAGGAAAATTTAATTCGACTATACCATAAAAGTAAAAATATGCATCATTTAATTTTTATAGGTCTTGCTTATTGTAATTAAAAGAATACATAATAAAATGTATGGTACAACATCATATTGTATTAAAAATTTTAATATTATTAAACTAATGGTACGCTTCCAATTGACCAATTTTAATAGTATAAATTGTTGTTTTTCTATTGAAAAACTATTAATTTACCATGATTTTTTTCTGGGTGTACAAGTATTAAGACATACAGTCAAATGGATATGGGAAAATCAACTTGTGAAGTTCTGCTGATAAGAAAATGTATATTTCTTCATATCGGTCCTCCTTCTAATGGGAATTAAAATATCCAAACAAACATATATATATATATATATATATATATATATATATATATATATATATAAAAATCTCTTGGTCCATCTGTCAGTCAGTCTGTCGGTCTGTCTGTCTGTCTTTCTTTCTGTTTGTTCCAGCATCACGTCTGAACTGATGAACCGATTTAACTGAAATTTTGCACCAGGGTACTATGGAGTCCGGAAGGTTCATATCGGCTGGATTGGACAAAAGGGCGTGGCACCTCCCATACAACCTAAACTTTCAAAACGACATAACTCGGTACATACACAAGCTAAAAAAATGAAACAAAAAAATCAAATACAAAAAATACAAAATCAAAAACACAAATGCAAAAAAACAAAAGCAAAAACACAGAAGCAAAAGCAAAACACAAAAGCAACACACAAAAGCAAAACCACAAAAACAAAATCAACGACACTAAAATTCAATACACTAAAATTTACCACACTAAAACTCACCACACTAAAATTCACCACACTCATATTCAAAACTCACCACAATAAAATTCACCACACTTAAATTCACCACACCTCCCATACAACCTAAACTTTCAAAACGACATAACTCGGTACATACACAAGCTAAAAAAATGAAACAAAAAAATCAAATACAAAAAATACAAAAGCAAAAACACAAATGCAAAAAAACAAAAGCAAAAACACAGAAGCAAAAGCAAAACACAAAAGCAACACACAAAAGCAAAACCACAAAAACAAAATCAACGACACTAAAATTCAATACACTAAAATTTACCACACTAAAACTCACCACACTAAAATTCACCACACTCATATTCAAAACTCACCACAATAAAATTCACCACACTTAAATTCACCACACTTAAATTTACCACACTAAAAACTCACCACACTTACTTCACCACACTAAACCTCACCTCACTAAAATTCATCACACTCAAATTCACCATACTAAAACTCACCACTCAAACCCACTTAAACTCACCACAATAAAATTCACTACACTTAAACTCCCCACACTAAAACTCACCACACTAAAACTCACCACACCAAAATTCACCACACCTAAATCTCACCACACTAAAACTTCTTCTGGGAAAAACTCTACGGAGAGGAATTCTACGGGCAAGAATTCTGCTAGCAAGAATTCTACGGGGGAACCGTCTGAGAAAGAATTGCCTATGAGAAAAGTTGTTTTAGCGGATAATTAGTTTTGTTTTGGTTAATAAATTTATAAAACCAATAACAACCGTCCACAGCGAATCACGGGTCCCTTATATAAATAATAAAAATGTTTTTTTATATTAATAAAATTGGTCCATATCCTTGCATTCACAAAATCTTTGCACGAGTCGTGCACGGGTCCAGCTAGTTTAATATAACGTAAATGTACCTAATTACGTCACAATAACTTGGAACCCAAAAATGATTATTCAAATGATTTTTTCTATGAACATCCGTACATCAATTCTATATAATTCGTGAGTGCTTGCTCTGTTTTTTTATATCACATAACGTATTTAAATTTATCACAATCACATAACGTATTTAAATTATAATTTTAGACACTTTTAGTCACTTCTTAGAATAAACAAAATAGAGAACAGTAGTGCAATATATACTTTAATTGTTTTTCTAAAAATATTGTGACAAGGATTTTTCATAAAAAAACCACAACTAAAAAATCAGTGCTTCTCTTTTTAAACAGAATTCGGCATGTTTTTTTACAACAGCCTCCGCGAATTCCTTGCCTACGCTATGTGCTGTACACGGAAAAAAATTCTTCAATATGATGAATTATTCATAAATATAATACATTTTTTCACCAACTACCAGATTCATCATATTGATATCACCGTTCATAAATGACATAATATTCAATACTATGAATTGGAATAGTCATATTGATGAATTTTTTCATAAGATTAAAAAAAAAATATATGTAAAATAATTCGAAAAAAAAGTTTTATGAAAAATTTATATAAAAAAAATGTATCCGAAAAAAAGTTTAAAAAAATTGTTAAAAAAAAAAATTTTTTTTGAAAAAAAAAAAAATCCGAAAAAAATATTATTTAAAAAATAACAATTAAAAAAAAAATATCCGAAAATATTTTTTTCAGACAAAATTGTTCAAAATAAATAATTTTTGAAAAAAAAATTTTATTGAAAATATCACAGTCAAAAAAATAAATAAAATATTTTTTTTTCGGACAAAATTATTTAAAAAAAAAAATCCGAAATAAAAAAAAATTTCGAAAAAAAAGAAGAACACTTTTTGGACTTTTTCTAGGATAACGTTCATAACATTGATGGCGTTGGTCATTAATATAATGAATGGTTCTTCAATACAATGAATCATGGTTTGATGAACGGAATTCATCAATGATGTACATTTTTTCTTCTATGTACTAGCGTTTCAAAAAAAAGTAAATGTTTTTTATTCCTAATAATCAGAAGTAATTTTAATATATCAATAAATGGAAATATTCCGATAAGTTTTTAATATATTTAGATCTAATCTCAGAAAAGTAAATTTTTTTTTTTAGACTGTTCTTTAAACATTTTTTTTTTGTTTAGAATTTCGAATCTAATGATAAACAAGAAAACTTCCCAGAGGATAATCTAAAGTAACGATTAAATTTACAAAATTTGTTCAATTTATAAAAATTACAACTTCCAAAATCATGAAATGTATGTAATTCCTTCTGTTGTACGTAAATCTGTCCCACCTAAAATGACGGAATTATGTTCAGTGACGTAGTAGGTACTCTTTTCGATAGGTGTTGTTAGATATAAAAATTAAATGTAACAGTTCAAATATAGGTAAATGTTTTGACATAAGTTGTGCAGATATTTTGTGAAAAAAAAAACTAATAACAGTTTTGGGAAATGAATTTCTAAATAGAGATTCTGTGATTTTTTTTATCAGATACAAATTTAGTATCTAATAAACTCGAGCTCATCATTTTAATTAAATTTTAATTAAATTATAAAATACTTCAGAGTATTTAAACAACTATTTCCGAACAATGCGCAAATTAATAAATTGTAAATTTTCAAATTTCTCTAAAATTTATTTTATTTCAACTTCTATCAAACTGGCAGAAATATTTCACTCTGTAAAATTACAGTCAAATAAATATCCATTAACTGTGTTGTGCAAAAATTACCCTCTATGACCACTCATAAAAATACCGCGGTTTGTGGTCAGACTAACAGTCGGACCAGTCAGAGAGCCAAGAGAATTGGTGCGGTGTGTGGTGCAAATGAAGAGTAAAGAGCAAAGCATGGCAAAGTCAAAGATCCAACCATTCTTCAGCTGGACGTCAATTGTTGGACTGACACGTAGCAGTTGCTGCGCACACACAGATACTACACAACAACAATACTTAGCAACACCGGAAGCGGAAGTGTGTCCATTTGTAAATGTTCTCGCATTTGGATAATTCATGAGCGTCATTAGTTGCAAATAATGGTTCGTTCGTTCGTTAGTTCGTCGGTTGTGTGGGTGAATGAAGCTGGTGCTAGTGGTACTGGTACTGGTCACTTTGACTCTGTTACAAATTATAGTGGCTAAAAGCAACAACTACAAATAATATTCCATAAACAAAAAACATCCAACCATCCATCCCACCCTATAATAGTAACACCTAAACATTCAGCCATGCCACCTACTCATTGGTGAGTTAAATTAATTTATTGCTTTGGTTAGGATTTTTGTGGTTTTAGCGCGCTTCACTAGTCTCCCTTTCTCTTTTTAAACTTAACTGAACAGGCACAGTTCGGATACCGTCCAGCAGGCATTAGGCAGGTCATTTAGTATAAATTTTGACTGTGCGTTCTTTAACAGAAATAGCAACTGGAAATTACAAAAATAATAATACCAAATTAACAAAACTACTACAGAAACCAAAACACCAATAAGTGCCCACATCAGGCTCGTTGTTTTAATTGGTCACACTTTAAATGATTTATTAGCATCCATCGGAGAAATATTTTGGTGGAGGTCTAATGAATGCATCGAATACCTATGCGGAAGTAACTTTCTAACATATGTAACTACTAACAGATTTTTATACACTACACTAAGAGTGAAAGGGTATATTCAGTTTGGTAGGCCGATTGTAATACATAGCAGGAGGCATATACGGTATCTTCAATATCATGACAAAGAGGCGTTTTTTTTACAGATTGGAATGTAGTTTTTCTTTAAGTATGTGGTTAGATTTTGTTGGATAGTTCTAGTCACAAAAGACAAAATCAAAAATGCGAATTAATAATCTTTTCATGCCAAAAGGGCGAATCATTTCGTTTTTTTACCATAACTCTTTACTGATACAAGATCAAATAGTTATGTAGAGGCATTAATTGTTTGTTTATAATGCTCCTATCGATTGGCATCATTATTTTTGTTATTTGCAAAAAAATTGTTGGTAAATTATTATTAAATAATGATGCCAATCGATAAATGATTTGAAAACAAACAATAAATGCCTTGACATCACTTTTTGATCTTGTACCCATGAAAAGTTATAGCAAAAAAACAATAGTATTTGCATTTTGGTCAGGACCATATAGCACCACAAAACCCGTATTTATAATCATTGTCCAAATTAAATGATTTTTTTATGTATACAATTCGAATACATGAATAAATCAAAATAACAAAAAAAAAATAATTTTTACTAATTTTTAAAGCAATAAATAAAATTTGATTTCCCAACATTTTTAAAAATGCACATTCGCCCTTTTAGCATGATGACTATATATTCTTGATCAACATGACCTCCAGAATCGATTTCAAATTTTCAGTCTGTTATATATAAAAAAAATCCCTCGAAACGACTTGTGGTAAACAAAAAAAAATCGAAATTCGATATACCTACCCATTCGGGCATATGGGCATTTCCTGTAAAATTATAAAAAGCGGTAAATCAAATTGGCATTTCCTGCGTTTCCAGACGAGAAAAATTCTAAGTGGTAGATCAAATAATATAAATTTAATAGTAGTCGTTCTGGACGGGACTAGAAACTGAAGTGCATATTTAAATTCATTCGAAAATTCCAAAAAGTGAGCAAATTTTGCGTATACATTATTTAATGAATTATTATATAAAATGTACCCGAGTGGAATTTTGAAAATCTTATTTATAAAAATGTTATTTAGTATCAGGGTAGTGCCAGGTTGAGCTAAGTTATTCCTGATCAGTGTTTTATAAGGATAGTAATACTCTATCATTTAATTAGGAAACCTAACTCATTTCGTAGCCCTTCGTATTAAGGACAACCGTGACTTAACATTTCTCACAAAATAAAATTTCCAATACTTGTTTTTATCTTATTAGTCTATATAATATATAATAATATAATATTGTTATATTAAGTTTACAGAAAAAAAGCAAATACAGCAAAATATTAAATTATTCTTCTGGGATTCGAACTCGGACCTTCCTGATACAAGACCTAAGTGTGAGACCGTTACGCTATCAACCGTATTTTTTATTGAAGAGTATTTATTCAAAATCAAAATCAAATGATTAAAATTTGTGAAATATCGGCAATAAAATACAAGACAGCTAGATCGTTGAAAATGTTTTGGCATATGAAATCAGTAGAGAAAAAATTAAACATTTCACAAATTTTGTTTTTGTAGAAAAAATCTCAAAATCTGAAGTTCCGAATATCAACACTCCGACAAGAGTGCGGAATTTCACTTTAAGTTCTCGCCAGAATAATTGAAAAGCTGGTAAAATATCCCAAAAGGTCATCAAGAATGGCGACAGTTTTTTACTATTAAAACTAGTCAATGGTGTAAATTATTATTTTAACAGGTAAATACCATTAAATACTTTAAAATACTATGAAACGATATAACTCGGCACTTTCAACAGCTACGAACATGAAACAAAAAACTTAAATACAAAAAAAAAAATGAAAACTAAAATCACAAAAGCAAAAGCACAAAACACAACCAAAAATGCAATAACATAAAACTAAAAGCCAAACTAAAGGAAATACAAACAAGGCAAACAAATCAAAATCAAAAATTTTTTTCGACATTATTTTTGGCGATTTTTTTTTTTTTTTTTGGAAAATGGTGATGCGTCATTTCTGCCCTCCAAATTTTTTTTTTGAAATTTTTTGAACATTGTTTTTTTGTCAAATTTTTTATTCAGCACACTAAACTTCACTACACTAAAATTCACCGCACAAAAACTCACCACCTAAAACTCACCACACTAAAATTCACCACGCTTAAACTCACCACACTAAAATTCACCACACTAAAATTCACCACACTAAAACTCACCACACTAACTCACCACGCTAAAATTCACCACACTTTCAAATATGATGCTATAAAAATAGCATCTAGAAATTTGACAAGAACATTTATATTAAATCAACCAAAATGTACGATTTTTTTCACAATTTTAAAAAGGGTCCTTTTTAAGAACATCAATTTTGAATCACTACTTTCGTATTACATTATTGTTTTTGTAGAAAGATATATTTTCTTTGCATGTAGAACGATATAATTTAATTGTGTTTGGAATAAAATTGTAATATATTCACAATATTATTAAGCTCGAAAGATCAAGCTCAAACGTATAATTTCTAAAATATACAGCAAATTCTCCTATACGAAAAATTGACTATAAATTATGCAACTACTAAGGAAATAAAAAAAAATACAAATTCACAAATTCCCCGAACATAAGAAAAGTCCATAGAAATCGCAGCAAATACTAAATAATTTAATTAATTAAATTTAGTGCGAAAATTTGAATTTCATATAAGCGAAAAGCTAGCGTCGTCTAATGGCAACGGAAGCCCGTGAAAATCCACTGGAGGCTCATTAAAAGAACGGAAGCAAAGCGGACAAAAAGAAAAAAAGAAACAACGAACGAACAGCGAACAAGTGCTTTAGAAGCAGCAGCAGCAACATAAAATTTTTTTCAACTTTTAGTTGGTTTAGTTCGCAGAATAGAATAAAAGTAAAAAAAAAAACTAAAATAAAATAAGATGTTAAAAAGTAGTAGCAACAACAGTTGTTTTCAAACTGTAAACTTCTGCATTTTGCAGCCAACAACTGCTGCTGTTTCTGCTCTTCATATTGTTGCTCTTGCAGTTGTATTTGTTGTTGTTGCTGCTTGCACCGGAACAACAGCAACCGGAAGTTCTGCAAGTGCCAACAACAAGGTGGCCCTCTGTGTTTTTCGCGCGCGTTGTCCGTAGTTTTTGCGAAACGGCTGCTTTTGCTGCTTCGTCGAGCGCCACATAAAATTAAGAAAGTTTCTTAATTGAATATTTTGCGCTACCTTAGCGCATGGCGTATGTGCGTCAAAAAGTATGCAACGCAACGAAGAAGACAACCCAAAAAAAAAAGAAACTCAAAGCAACAACCAAAGGCACAGCGACAGACAACGAAAAGATGCAAAGAAAATGTTGTGAAATCTAAGAAAGAACGGCTTAAAAATAAAGAAAACCACTTCATTTGCATTTTGCACAGGCTGTCGTCAGTCTGTACTGCTTCTGCTGCTGCTTCTTCTTTTTGCTACCGCTGTCACAAAATGCTGCCGCTTTGTTGTCTTTTCACAAAATTTTGCGGCACTACAAAGTTTGCAACGTGTTTTTTGTTGCATATAATTAGGGGTCGCTCTAACGTTAACCGTCTTCTCTAATGACGGTGTTGCCACATTGGTTAAATGTTGTTATTTTTGTTTTTGTTACTGTTGCCGTTTTCTCTTGTCTACATTTTGAGCTTTTGTACTTGTTTTAGCTAAGTTGCTGTTGAAACTTTTGATCGGTCTGTTCATACTACTGACTGCCTGTAAACTGACGGTGTAACATGTTAAGGTTTTGATTATTTTGTTAAAAATGTATATTGTTTTTGTTGTTGTTGTTGAATACATATTTAAGTTTGTGGTTTTGTAACAGAAAAAACCTTTCAGGCATCGCTAAGTTCAATTATTGCGAAATAGTGTTGGAAAAGTCTGATCATATTTTGGATTGGTAAAGTTGATTACACAGAAAAAAATGTACATCATATTGATGAATTCTTCAAACCAAGATTCATTGTATTGAAGAAGCTTTCATAATAACGCCATCAATGTTATGAATGTTATCATAAATATGAAAAACGCTTGTTAACTGTCGAAAAAGTGTTCTTCAATATGATGGACTGTATGTGAAGAATACGTTTCATCATATTAATGAACCAAAATATAAAATACAACGTTGTAGAACGAAAAGTCACCAAATACATTTTTATGAAAAACTTAAATTTCGAGTTTGTTGATTAATATTATAAAAAGTAATTGATGCATTTTTAAAGTTGAAATATCAATTGATAGATTTACATTTTCTTATCATGTGGTAAAAAAATGAGATCATCGATTAAATATTCACAGATACATACAGAATTTTGTAAATGAATATTTTGCATTTTGAAAGTGCTTTTGGTGACTTTTCGTTCTACAAGGACGATATGTTTTTCATATTGAAGAACGCTGTTTATTAAACCAAATTTCTATCAAAATTTTTTTTTTCATTTTTTGCCGTACATCTCATTTCTCAAATAGTTCTTGTATGTTATTTCTTATATAATGCTTGAATAATGCATAAATTAGTAAAATGTTTTATAATATTATATATTTTTATAATTTATATATTTTTTTAATTTTTTACTGTTATTTTTAAATAAAATTTTTACAAGACTTTTTTTTCAAATTTTTTTATAATCAATTTTTTTTTTTTTTGAAAAAATTTTATGAATAAATTCATTAATATGACAATTCAAATTCATTGAATTGAATATTTTGTTCATATATATTAGACATCTGCACAAGTCCATTTGAAACCCACTTCAAGACATTCACTTCGTTTCAAAACATTTACTGTCGTCAACTCTATGCTTGAAAATCAAATGAATGTCTTGCTCACAACAACAAAGATCCAAGTACTGTCAAAACAAAACATAAGCAAAACTAAACTGAAGTGAAGAGGTCTATGATGATGTGCAATAAACATTCAAATACTGAAATGAACTGCTTATGACACCGAGTACTTAGTGCATTTTTTATTTTTATTTTTTTATCATTCTTACTAGAGTAAGGAATAAGTAGGAATTTTCATTAATATTGAAATACAGAAAAAAACAAAAGGCATAAGAAAATCACATAATATTTTATATTAAGTTTTTTATTTATCGAAAAACATTTATTTCATTATTTAATTTTTTCATTATTTAATTAATTTTTTTTTTTTGGATATATTGCTTTTCGACCAAAGCGTTGTTTTTGTCGTACAAAATTTTTTTTTAACAATTTTTTTTTTTGTTTTTTTAATATTGTTTATTGTATTTTTTATTAACACATAAATACCAATAACAACATTACTACCGTCGAACGAGAGTCAGATTTGTTGTTGTTTTCAATGTTCGTCTTCTCACTCGTTACTCGTTGCGCTCACTCGCTGCACCTACTGTATTCGTTGCATGTTCAGCGACAGTGTTGTCGTTTGTTGTGTTTTTCAAAACATTGAATGTTTTGAATGGATTGATGTTTTGACAGTGCTTGACACCAATGAAACAAATACTGAAGTGAAGTGAAGTCGCTCAAAGAGACTTCACTATAATACTGTCGATTGTCATTTGTGAAATGAATTCAAAACTGTAGAGTGCAGTAGTGCATATTTGCAGAGGAAACTTCAAAACCATTTGTGCAGATGTCTAATATATATAATGAATGCATTCATTAATATGTCATTTTATGAACGGTGGTATCAATATGATAAATCGGGTAGTTGGTGAAAAAATTCATAATATTTATGAATATATTCATCATATTGAAGATTTTTTGCTGTGTATGATTAATTTTACTTACAACGTAAAATAATTGAAATGCTCAAAATTGTCCGTTAGAAGAATTTAAATACAAAAAACTTTTCCATTTTTTGATTAGAATGGTTTGGAGTTATTGCACGTCCCTTTGTACAATCATAAATTCTACGTAGCAATTTTAATATAAGTATGATCCTTTGATATTCTGAAAAATAAGAAAAAAGAATTGTTAAATACTAATTGTTCCGAAATATTTTTTTTGTGGCAATGTTAACAAAAAAATACATATATATTCAACGTCAAAATTAACGTATGGTTCGAAAACAAAATTTGACGTCCATCCACCTCCAAAAAGGGGTCAAAAACCATTTTTTGTCCAAAAAATGTTTCTTGCGGAAATTGATAATGGACATCATTAGATGTCTAATGGTACCTCTTGGTGTGGGATTTTTGACCTCTTTGAGGACCTGCACCATACTAAAAGGTATCATTAGGCATCTAATGATGTCCTCTATCGATTTCTGCAATAAAATAAAATCGGTCATAAATGGGGTTTCCGCCCCACTCACTCCAAATGATACCATTAACCTTCTAATGATGTTATCTATCGATTTAATAACAAAAAAATCTGGGTGATAAATGCGGTTGACCCCCTTTTGAGGGGCATGGTATACAGTCCAAGGGATACCTGAAATCCCTTATCCGAAATAAACATTTTTGGGTCTTACATGCGGTTTTTACCCTTTCTGGGGGTCATAGACCACTCCAGATAGTACCAGATAGTACCATTGTGGAGGTCATAGACCACTCCAAATGGTGTCATTCCATTGTTATTTATCGCACTTTCCGCATACTTTCGGGGAAATGGCATTTGGGGAGTGTCCTGCTACGAAATGCGATACGACTTTATCTCGTTTTTTATCTGATTTTAATTGTCCCTTTTTTGCTTTTAGAAAATTTTGTTCGTTTTTGCTTTAAGCATTTTTATATCCATTTTTTTACTCCAACAATATTTTTAAACCACTTTTGATCTCAGGATATCATACAAATCCGTTCTAAAATGTAGTAACTTGTCTTGTATTGATTAACATTTCGTATAGTTAAATTTAGTTATTTTTTTTTTAGTTATGTATATTTTTTTTAGTTTGGTATATGTTTTGATTGTTTTGGTCCATGTTTTATTTTTTTTTTTTTTATTAATCTTTAATACCAACATTTTTTAAAAACGAACGAATTTTAATATACATAGTGATTTTAAGAAATCTGTTTTTTAGGAACTAAATGTTTTTGTAATGTTTTGCAATTTGTATTCTAAAAAATTACTGTAATAGGTCTAAAATTATGATTTTTTTTTCAAAAGGTGACATAATAATGAAACTTCTATATCAATAAAGTTTACATATTATGACTCAGTTTTAAATAATTTAAAAAATTAAATACATATAGACCATTTAAAAAATACTAAGTCAGTGTGACAAAATTCGTTGCATATACCCTAGTAGAGATTTGCCCGATGCGCCATCCGGAAATGATCGGGTTTTCGTTGGGTAAGCCCTATTAGAGAAAATATGATCATTGCCTTTGCATGCCCTTATCATGCTTACCATAGCAGGGTTTACATTATCTAAACAGTCAATGTTCCCGATCATAGCTACATTATTTGTTCCTCATAACGAAATTAGTATCAGGCAATGATCGAGATTAATGAGAGAAACCCTATTATGCTCGGGCTCAGACAAGGCAATTGTCGGGTAAATATTAAAATGGGGAATTGCCCGATCAGTACATGATCATGGCCTGAGGTCAATACATGATGAGGACATTATGGACACTGCGTTACAAGGACATTATGGGCCTCGTCATATCCCGATCACCTCAAATAATGACATGATCACTTCATGACCATGGCCCTACCAAAATTTCTACTAGGGTACTTTAGTAAAACTTTTTCTTTTACCTTATATGTTAAATACTTACTGTATACATATTAGCTTTAATTCGAAACATCAAAATTCTTGTGACTTTCCAAAATATAAAAACATTTCAACTTATTTATGGTGTCAATAAAATGTTATGGCCAACAGCAGTCTGTCAAATTAGGTTGGTAGACAAATCGTAAAAGGTAAAAAAAAATAACTCAACATTTTTGCATAAATTTTAAAAGAAAGTAATTAAGCGAAATTCTGTCAAGCGTTTGCAAATTACATGGCACGGAGATTAAATCTGAAAAAAGCGTTAATACAAAATTGTGCAACCTAATTAAAATTAATCGAGTGCCATAAATAACTTTGATACTTTATATTTTTGTAAAATGCGTTTCAAAAATATTTAAATTTTTTAAAATTAAAATTAAAATAAATTTCTAAATACCAAAATGATTTATATTAAACATTTGTGTTATTTATTATTATTTTTTTTTTTACAACAAAAATTTTTATATTTTATTTTTATTTTAGTAATTTTATTTATTATTTATCACATTACTTAATATAAATTAAAAATTTAAATAATTAATTAAATTAAATTTGAAAATTTTAAAAGTTCATTTCACGACATTTCATTCGTCAGCAGTGAGATTTTATTCAGAAATCTGCCATTCACATTGCTTGGCATATAGTAGACCGGATATGCACCATCGGCAAAATTAACCGCAGCTCCCTTTTTGCTGCCCATTGCAATGGCGCCCTTGTCCAGATTGAAGTTTGGCACCATCTCCATCTTTTGGGGCACGAGCACATGTCGTGACTGCGCTATGGCTGGCAGAAACTGTTGGTAAGGATAACCGACCGCATTGGGTTGATATGGCACGATAATCGTCCTGATGGGTGAGTCCTTGTAGGGACGTGCATTGCTATGTGCAACAAATAGAAGCATTAGCAGCACTAGTGCTGACAGTGTAATGGATTTATGGCACTGAAATTATGAAGATTTTTGTTAGTTAAGTATTTAAAAAATATATGCAGGAGAAGGGTTTTTACACACAGAGTAGAGATTTGTAGCGCCAACCAACTCTTTGCTCAACCAACTTATTCGGTTCTCTCAATCTCTTAATTGGTTATTATTGTCATTGGTTTCAGTAGTTTGTACTGAAACCAATTTCGAACTATTTTAGAACAATTTAGTACAGAGTTAGAACCATTAGGAGTGTGTATAGACTAATATGACAGTTACACCATCAAATTTTTAAACCATTCGATTTAACGTAATGAAGTTAGTTGGTACAACTAACTTTTTCATTCTTCCAATCTCATGCCAAAAGAGGATTTTTCTGTGTGTACGTTGGAAATATTTTTGTAATTAAATATTTTTGGTTTGTATAGAATTTTTATACCCTACACTAAGAGTGAAAGGGTATATTCAGTTTGGTACGCCGTTTGTAACACCCAGAAGGAAGCATCTCCGGTATGGAAAAGTATATATATTCTTGATCAGCATGACCTCCTGAGTCGATTTAGCGATGTCCGTCTGTCCGTCTGTCTGTCCGTCTGTCTGTCTGTCTGTCTGTCTGTCCGTCTGTCTGTCCGTCTGTCTGTTGAAATCCCTAAGACTTTTAAAATAGAAGAGCTAGATAAATGAAACTTATAACTTAGACTACAAATATACCTACGCTGTATGTGCGAAAAAATTGGCGAGATCGGTCCATTGTGACCTATGATCCGACCACTTATGTTCAAATACCTCATATAAAATGTACATATAAAGATCAATTTTTATGTATACGTGCTTAGGTAAACTTTTTTGGTCAAATATATATTGATATCATGCTCAAATACATTATAATAATGTTTTCCGGCAAAAAGACTTGTGGTTCACAAAAAAAAAAATCGAAATTCGGTACACCTACACATTTGTAAATATGGGTATCAAATGAATGGAAATTCTTCAGCGATTGAATGTTTGTAGTTATTTTCAGGATTCGTATACCCTGGTGACCTATATATCACTTTGAATGGTAACCACACATATGTGTAGGGTATTTATAGTCGGCTTAGACCGACTATAATTTTGCTAATCCTAACTATCAGAATTACACCTACTTTAAAATTTCCCATGTGATCTAACCTTCCCAACTGGTTTTTAATTGTTTCTGTTATTTTTAAATACAAGTTTTACAACACATTTTTTTCTAAATTTTTTTTAAATTCATCAATATGACGATTTAATTTCATTGTATTGAATATTTCGTTCTTCACTATGATGTTCGATAGTACGATTAATTTCATTTATATAATTCATCAATATGTCATTTAATGAACGGTGGTATCAATATGATAAATATGGTAGTTGGTGAAAATATTCGTAATTTTTATGAATAAATTCATCACATTCATGATTTTTTTTTCTGTGGACAAAAGCAATAAATTGATTTTAAAACATTACTAATGCTAATTACTTAGGCCGTGCTCCCACTCAAAATGGTGGACCTACAGTTTAATGCACATCCGAACGGCTTTCTTACTCTCGTAAGTTTACCATTCACAGCAGAGCGGTGGAGCGGTATAGAAAAATGATTTCTTTAGTCCCAGCGCAGGTTTGAATATATTTTGCATTGTTTTAAGTTCAACACAGAATATTAATTTGAGACACATGCCAAAAGAGGATGTTTTTGTGTGAAAAACATTTGTAAGGACTTTTGTGTTTAGTTAAATATTTAGGATGTTTTCTTTTTATATTATAAAGTTTTAGTAGCTTTTGGTGTGTGAATATGCTAATAATTCAAGCGCCAACCGAAAAGTGGCAGTGACGTCAACCAATTTTGCAAACATTTTTTTTTAACCGATTTAAGTTGGTTGTTACAACCAACTTTTCCGTTCTTTCAACCTCATGCCAAGCGCGTATTCTTCTCTGTATATTATTGAGCTCATCGATTCGAAGTTGTTAAATTTTTAACGATTTTTATTATAACTAGTGTTTGAAAGTGTTATTGGTGTGTTTTACTTATAAGATATATCTTCATTTTTATGCACTTATAAAATTTTTGAAAAGTAATTGTCATTGATTTATTATTTCTTTATTTTTTTATGATCTTCTAAAAACTTCTCAATTCATAGTTTTCAATTTTTTATTCTAAAATTTATTCATTTTATTTTTAGTATTAATCACACTGAAATTAAAAGCGTTACGTTTCAAGTCATTAGGTTTAACACCAATTCGAAAAACCACTTTTCACTATTTAAATTATTTTCTCTTAAGTATGTCACACAGAATGACATTTAATTTGTATCCATCAAATTGTCATGCATCGTACAACATATCATTTATCATTACCAGCAACATTTCAGATGAAGTTAATTATATCCTGCGGCTTGAAATTGGATGATGCTGCTGCTGCGGTGTTGAATTTTATTTCAAGTTCGTGTGTTTTACTTAATTTTTGAAAATTAGTATTTTTCGTAAAAACGTTTAACGCGCTCGACGCGGCAACGCTTAACTAAAGACAACGAATTGTTTGTAAAGCTTTATATCAACTTTGTACTATGCAACAAATGTACAATAAAAAAAAAATCAACAACAGCAAAAATATATAAAAATGACTAAAATCAAATTTGAAAAGCAAAAAAAAAATCATTTAAATTAAGTGTTTAATTCTTCTTCAGCTTCAAAGTGATGATCGCAGCGGTAACAAATGTTAGACAGATGATTGAGCAACAACAACAATATCGAAAAGACAATAAAAAATAGCATATAATACAAAAATAAAAAACAAGTAAACAAAAAAAAATTAAATAAAAATATAATAAAAATTGTAAAAAAATCGGTGCGCGATATTTAAATTGTGCAAAAACTTTTAGATGAATGGTGCTGATAGTGATAAATGATGATCATGGCAATGTCATAGTTGCTCATCATGATTACGAGGATGTTGACTCAACTCTGTTGAGTAAGACATTGAGATTGATTGATATCAGGAGGATTAAATGCGAAAACATTATTTAAATGATAGTGACAGTATTGAGCAAACATATATGTAATTGGACGTAACAATTAGCAATCTTTTTGAAATAAACAGAAAGGGGATATTGTATATGGGCCATTCCACACCAAATCGTTCACTACTTCCAGAGATACGGTGGTTCAAATTTACATAAAATGGGCCAAAAATCACTTTTAAATGGTTGTTCATATTTCAATATTTCTTAAAGTAGAAATACCAGAAATACCAGAAACTTATAAAAAAAAAATTTTTTTTTTCAATACAAAAAATAAATAAAAATTTAGAAAATTATTTTTTTTAAATATGATGCCATCAAAATACCATCTTTAAATTTTGCATGCACATATATAATAAATTGACGAAAACTTAGGATTTTTTTAGAATTTTAAAAAGGGTCCTTTTTAAGGACTTCTATTTTGAAGTGCAAGGATAATAACCACGGGACACATGATCACGTTTAGTAGGTACAGCTTAATTTTTCTGAAATCTTGTTCTATTAGGATTAAAACGAGCCATCTAGCATTTCTAGTTTAAGAGATATTTAAATATATACAACCATACAAAAGTGATTTTAGGCCAATTTTTTGTAACTTTGAGCCACTATATCTCTGGAAGTAGTGGGCAAAAAAAAAAATAAAAAAAAAATTGGCCAGTACATATCTGGATACCCTTTATCAGTTGCCCAAATTTTATTGAAATCGAAAAGGTAAAATCTCAAATTTGACTTTTTTTGGTCGATTTGGTGTGGAATGGCCCATATATCGTCACTATCATGCCAAAAGGGCGAATGTGTAATTTTTGATATTTGAGTTTTTTACAGTTTTGAATGTAGTTTTTCCTCAAGTATACTGTGCAAAAATCGTGTGTGGTTTTGTTGGATATTTCTAGCTACAAAAGACAAAACCAAAAGGGCCAATTCGAAAAAATGTAAATTTTGTTATGTCAAAAGGGCGAATCTTTTCGTTTTTTTGCCATAACTTTTAATTGGTATACGATAATATAGTAATGTAAAGGCATTAATTGTTTGTTTTCAAAGCACCTATCAATTGACATCATTAATTTAAAATGATTTTTTTGAATTTTTATTACTTGCAAGAAAAATATTTGCAAATTATTTTTAAGTAATGATGCCAATTGATAGGTGCTGATGTAATGATGCCAATCAATAGGTGTTTTAAAATAAACAATTAATGCCTTTACACCACTATTTTATCTGGCAGCAATAAAGAGTTTTGATGGGTTAACTTGAATTCAAATTTTCGGTTCTGTGAAGTCACAATCTGAACTGATGAAAGGTTGTATATTTAGTCTTCATCAGCAGAAAAATATATGTATACTGATTTTTGAGAGAATAAATGATTTTTTTGATTTTAAATAAATATACAAATTCAATAAATACAAAAATTGATTCCAATAATATTTATATTCAAATAGTTCAATGCAAACATACTTATATTTGAACAGGAAGAATAATATGTTCTCCTTAGACATATTTATACTCAGGTTGCATGTAAATATTCTATGTTTGGATGTAACAATAATTATGTTTCCATATGAACCTACACCATTTTAGGGGGAAACATTAAAATATTTGCGTGTGTGTTTACACAAGCATAATATTATTGAGAATTCAATTCAATATACTCATTACAACAGTGGTTATTAATGATTTCTTCTTTTTTTTTTGTAAAAGAATACAAATATATCAGTATTTAAATTAGCGACAATATTTATATTAAAATTTATAGATTACGTACCGAAAATTATTTAAAATTTTTGTAGGTTAATTAAAAATTAAATCGATTATTTTTCCACCAACTAACTTTATAAATGAAGATTTATTTTATAAAATTATTTGAGGCAGAATATTATAGAATGAAACATATTTTTGAACCAAAATTGCTCAACTCAAATAGTTCGTGAAAGAGTTATTCATTAAGAATTGTAAATAAAACATCAATGAAACTATATTTCCGTTTCGAGCCCTGTTTTCAAATTCAAATTCACATTTATTATATTTATGCAAAATTATAAACAATAAAACGAGTTTTTTTTATAACAAATGGAGTCGCTTTGTCTGCAAAATATTTATCAACATATTTTGTTTGTAATTATTACTGTTTCTGTTATATGTTTTTAATAATTTGTATTGATTTTCAAGTGCCTTATTATTGAGCTATCAAATTAAATGCATAAAACGTAAAATTACGTCGACAATTGACAATTAAAAGCAACGTGTTGTGGGTTGAGTTTCGACGTGTAATTATAATAAACAGTTTTGCAAACACTGTTGGCAACACTGTAAAAGCCTTTGTTAATTTTAATTAATACTGTCGAATTTGTGTATGTGTTTAAATATATAATATACAAATATGTATTAGTATTTAATCCCTACAGTCGATAAATGAGATATTTTGAAAGGTAATTAAGCATTTTTGTTTTGGTATTTTAGTATTAACCATAATTACAAATTGAAAATCTATACATTATACTTAATTTAAACATTTGTTGTATTGTTGCATTAAAGCGTTGACTTATATTTAATTTGAAATTAAAATTTTAAAAATACTATTTAATTTTATTTTTATTTTTTATAGAATTTTTATTTTGTTACAGTAGATTAGTTTAACGAAATATTATAACAGACATAAATTCCACCATACACAGAAAAAATAATCGACGTAAATATAGCAACTGATATTAATTGCTTTCATTAATCAATCCAGCAATGAAATTCACTAATTTAATGGAAAAATTAGCTATTCTTCGTTAAATCAGAAATTTTAGCTAATATGAATATTTGACGTCAATGCAGCAAATTAGTCGGCGCAGTTTCAGCAATTATATTTGCTAAAACTGCGCCAACTAAATTATTTGCTGCATTGGCGTACAAATATTCACATTAATGAACGAAATTGCTTATATAACGAAGAATATCAAATGTTTTCATTAAATTAGTGAATTTAATTGCAGAATTGATTAATGAATGCAATTAATATCGGTTGCTATATTTACGTTGATTATTTTTTACTGTGTATCTACTGAAAATTGGGCATTGGAAGAAATACTTCGAAAATCGAAAATTTTATTTTTTATTTCTACAATAAAATGTAATAAGGCATTCGAGTAGTACTAAGTCTATACCTATGATTTGTATACTAAATAATCACCTCATTTGAAAAAAGGATTTTTCTGTGTGTACACCAGAATAGAGATTTGTTGCACCATCCAACTCGACCTAAACCATTGAAATCTCCATGATGTTGCTCTATACATGTCGCGAATTAAATATTTATTGCACAATATATATTCTACAGTATTATATTCTACAGTATTCCTATACTGAAAAATATTGAACGTAAGTGTGCAAATGAAATTAATTGATACAAAATAATTAATTTTATTAATATATTTGATTGGATATACGAATTATTTAATAGCATAAATTTGATCATTTTTGGGTTGGTGTATATGCAAATATATATGCATATCTAGCATATACACCAACCGGTATTTTTAGAGGCACTAGACAGTTTTACAACCACACACAGTATTACAGATACTGTTGGACCGATCTTTTTTAAGTAATAAAATAAAAAGTTATGTGAAATAAAAATATAAATTAAATAAACAATATGTAAAAATAAAAAATACAAATAAAAAAACATTCCTCTAATTTTTTATCATTAATTTATTAATTTATTAATTAAATATTTAATCAATATAATTAAATATCGTAATAACGATTCAACAATTAAAAAATAATTGTATTGATACAAATATATATTTTTTTTTGTGTACACAGGGAACAAATTCTCTAAAATGTAATAAGCCGTTCTTGTAGTAGTACTAAGTCAATACCAATTCAAAAGAGGATTTCTCTGTGTGTACACCAGAATAGAGATTTGTTGCACCATCTAACTCTTTGTTAAACCAACTTATCGGTTTTCTCAACCTTTTAGTCGGTTCTTATAGTTAAAACTAAAAGTGCTGTAGTTTGGACTAGAACCTTCTTTGAACAGTTTTAAAACATTTTGGAGTGTGTAGAGGCTAATATATCAACCGGCAATTGAATATTGCAAATTTGTAAAAAAACGTTATAACCAAATGAAGTTGGTTGTTACAATTAACTTTTGCGTTCTTCCAACTTTATACTAAAAGAGAACTTTTCTCGAAATTCATGTTATATGTGGTTTCTTTAATACTACGCACAGAAAAATACTCTTTTGGCATGAGGTTTGAAGAACAAAAAAGTTAGTTGTGACAACAAATTTTAACTAGTCAAACTAATACTAACATGTTTTAGTTTTGCTATAACTAACTTAGCAGTTGAGAGCACTGAATAATTTGGTTGTGAATTATTTAGTTTGAGCAACAAATTATAATTTTGTGTGTACTAATTACCTTATAATTGATTTACTGAAGCAGATATAAATCTGAAAACTAAAATACATTTAAAGTTTTTATAAAATTTAATTTTATAAATACAGACTATATATTTGTAGCCTCAACTAACACATTGGCCAATAAATCTATTCAGTTCTTTCAACTGCTAAGCCGGTTACTAAAGCCAACAGTAAATGGAGGCCTAGTTTGTCAGTTTGTAAAGGCACAGCTAAAATGGTTGCAACTTGCACTAAAACCAGTTTAGAACAGTTTTAGAACACATTGGTGTGTGTATATGATAAAATTACAACTGAATATGGAAATTCCATCAATTAATTTGTGCTAATTTCGTTTTAACCGAATTAGGTTGGTTGTCACAACTAACTATTTCGCTCTATCAACATTAAACGAAACGTGGATTTTTCTGTTTAAATTAATTAATCGTTTCTTATTAAAAATACATCAATTATATACTTTCGCCTGGTATATCTATCCTCTACCATTTTGACTATCTTGCAATCAATTTTTGTAATTTATTAATTTATTGTTTTATTATTAATTTATTTCAAACAAATTGATTATTGCATTGTTGCTGAGGCATGTTTCGTGCACATTTTTGACTTCTGGAATTCACGAATGTTGCTATTAATTAACAAACCAACTTAGTAGCATCTCTTTTTGTTTGTATTTGAGCTGGGTATTTTTTAACAACCTGTTTTATTTTTTCGCAAACTATAAAAAAAAATATATATTACGAACAACACTACTCATTAATCATAATGCGCTGAAACGTTTTATAATATTTTGTTAACATTTATTTTTATTAATTTGTTAAACTTTGGCGATTGACCTCTGACACCATTAGTAAAAATAAAAACGCTTAAGTTATTTAACAATTTTTCTTCTATTTGTTTTTTTAAAACTATTTGATAATATCAAATATAATTCAAAATACAAAATATTCTGGTATCTGTACGCGCCACGTTTGATCTACTCTACTTTCTATGAAATACTGTCATTACCATAACTAGTTCTAACTTTCATTTTGCACCCGTTTTTGGCAAAACAAATAAATATCTAAATATAAATTTAGAAATAAAAAGAAAACAAAACAAATATATAGAACACTAATTGCAATAAAAATTCCATATAATACTTAAAAACCTCATAAAAATGTAAATCTATCAAAGAAACACCATTTAAGCACGTTTATTGTTCTGTATACGTTGTTTTATATCAGATATTGTTTATAATTCTCTTAATAGATCGTTAAACATTTTAAAAATATTTATAAAAAAAAAAGTGTCGCTGAACTTGTTGAACAAGTTCTACGCTTCTCAGATCTCAGACATTCAATTAGTGCGCCATTCAGTGGCCGATCAACCGACTGACCGTTAATTTATTATCGAAGTGAGCCAAATATCAGTATTTAGGTCAGGCGGGATGCGCATATTTGAAATTTAAAACCGGTTGTCTAATATATTTTTATTTGCCTACTTTTTATACTTGTCTCTATTATATTTTAATTAATTGTTTTATTAAGATAAGCTGACATATATTTGTGCGGAGTTTAAATATTTTTTATAAATCGATATTATATAAAGTATATTGATAGTAACAGTCTTAAATATTCAAAGAGTAATATGTTTTAGGTGTTACTTTTATATATTATTAACAATAATGTATTTTTTTTTTCGAGAATAACATAAGTATTTTAATTTATACTGATCTGTGTTCTACCGATCTTTTTGAAAAGAGGAAAAACTCGAATCCTGAAATAATTAAAATTAAAACTGACCATAGTCGTAAGTTTCCTTATTAGGATTATTATGATATTGTTTAGATCAGGTCTCGTTTCGTAGTAGAAATTTGCCCTTTTAGGAAAAACATGATCATATCCTTATTATGTTGGATTCCTTAGTAGACATTTTTGTTGTGCCATGATCGGTAACTGATCTTTGAATTTGTTCCTTAATAGGTTATGACCATGTCTATCTTAATAGGGTACATTTCTAAATAATCAGTCAGTGATATGTTTCACACCATGGCCTTTGCACAATTTCAACTAGAGTTATGACAAGTAAAATACTAAATTACGCTTAAAATTCAACTCACAATTCCCCCTGTTTTTTTTGGTATAAAATGTCGAACAAGCACCTAGAAAAATGTTTCCAATGTTAATTTGAAATTTTGTTATATGAAAAAACATAACAAATTTGATGTCATATAAGAAATTAAAATTATTATTTTTGGATACCGAAATAAATTTCTTCGAATAAAGAAGAATATTTACGATTATATTTCTGATTTCGATTTTTTTCTGTATTTTGTTTTAATTCAGCAGCAAATCGCATTACATATATTTATTTGTTTTCTTAGTATTAAGAAGTTGTGTTCTGAATTTTTAGTATATTTTGGTTGATTCATTATAATCAGGTTCCTTACTTCATTAGTTTTAGAAGTTTATTTCTCTTCACGTCACAGGCTCAGATGGTTAGTATCTTGGACTACGATTCGAAAGGTCGCTGCTTCGAACCACTGTGATTGCAACATATAAACAATATAAACAGTTTTTCTATATGTCAGATAATACGAACCTCCGATAATAAAATATTGCATTAAAAAACCTTTACGGTAAGAATTTGGTATTTAAATTACGGTCCGATCGGAGTATCGACATAAACCATTCAAAGCTCCATGATGTTGCACCATACATGTCGCGAATTAAGTATTTATTGTACAATAGTCTATATGTTCTACAGTATTCCTACCCGGAAAATAATATTGAACGTAGGTATAGCAACTGAGATTAATTGATACAGTCAAATTAATTTATTTTTAATTATATTATATTGGATATACGAATTATTTAATAGCATAAAATAAATCATTTTTGGGTTGGTGTATATACTAAAATAGATGCATGTATAGCATAAACACCATCCGGTAGTTTTAGAGGCACTACACCGTTTTACAGTCACACACTTTATTAGAGGTACAGTTTTACCGATCTTATTTTACATTGGTTCATCGCAACGTATGCTTGCCTATTCTGTTCAACGGGTCGTTTTTTCGTACATCGTGTATGTTCATGATTTTGATATTCTTCTTTCTTATTTGTGTTTAACATTTCCCTTTTTTATATATATACTTCGAACAAAAAAAGGCGTAAAATAAAAAAAACTATATGAAATAAAAATATAAATTAAATAAACAATATGTATAAATAAAATAAAATAATTAAATAAAATAAATAAAAATTACATATAAAAAACTTTCCTTATTTTCTTCTATTAATTTATTAATTAGTATAATTAAATATTTAATAAATATAATTAAATGGTCTAATGATGATGAAACAATTAAAAATTAATTGTATTGATATTTTTTTTTGCTATAATTACACATATATTTTTTTACGTATACACATAAAAAAATTCTCTTTTGGCATTAAGTTGAGACTTAAACCATTTTTATAAAAAACTATTTATGTAAAATACTAAATTTTATCTTCTTGCAAAATTAGCGCGAAATTTTCTTTGTTGTCATGAGGTTGGAAGAAAAAATAAAATTTGGTTCTAACTACCATTCTTTTAAAATGAAATTGTTGAAAAAATATCATTAAAAAACATGAAGTATTTTTCAAACTGTTCTATATCAGAAATTTTTTCATATAATTATTTGTCAAAATTAAATAAAAAAAAAAAAAAACACTTCAACTTACTGTTAACAAGGTTCAACACGAGTCATACCCACTTAATGACACCGTCCGTCGGTTCATCAGCGTTGGTTCGTCAGCGAGCTAAGAGTCAGAGGGCCATTAAAAAAGACGCTAAAAATCTTTGGCGCGCATAATTATAAACGATAACGAATGTTTTGTTCGCGGATTTGCGCACGCGTCGCAGCAGCGCCAGACAGCTTAGCGCAGCTGACTGTCGATAGTCAAAAGATTTCGGTGACGCAGCACAAAAACAAATTATAGAATCTCATAAATGAAAAAAGTCCCAGAGACGACGCCAAAGTTCTTAGTGGCATAGATGAGGTAATCGTTATTTATTTATTTACTTACAAGACAATTGTTGCCAATCAAACAAGTGGGTAGAAGAAGCTTTACGAGGTTCCTAACACCCTCGAGAATGCGATGAGAAAGAAATGGAGAATCGTAGATTTAGAGAAATAAAAGAGAAATTCTAATCTTTCAGAAGTGTACGAAATAATGCGTAAAATCGAATATAATGCAGAATACTGTGAAACATTTGCTGAAAATTAATTATGAAAAGAGAATAAATAAGAGTTGCTTAAATTAGAGTAAAATCTGAAAATTATTGGATGATTCCTGGTAGAAATGCTATATACGGGACTGATTATTGTATTTTGACATTGTCAGTTGGGTTCTGACATCATAAATATGAATTAGCAATGATTATGTTTAACCTACTCGCGAAAAATTTTACTCGAGATTATGGAATGCATAATTACGATCAGATCAGGGTCACAATAGAATTTAAAAATATGGCATTTTTAATATATATTTTTTAGTGCATAGACATAAATATTTAATAAACATTCGACTCAATAAAAATCTTAACAAAATGTTCAAAATTTGTTTTTTCCAAATTTAGACGAAAAACTAAAACTAGGTTTATCAAAAATAGAATAAAAAAATGGAAATTAAAGGAGAACAGATACTATAAAAGAATTATTATTTATATTAGTATTATTTTGAATAAAACAAAAATAGTATATAATTGTGAAAGAGTTAAAAACTTTTAATGAAAATAGATTATAATGAATGAGAAGACAAATAAATAAAAGCAAAGGAAATGACGAAAAACTAATGATGAATAATGGATAACTAAACTTTAAATGAAATTATCAGCACAATGTTATAAAAAGAGTGCAAAAAAAACCTAAAAGATTTTGAGAATAGAGTAGACACACAATCGGTTGATATGAAAGACGAAGTGGAAAATATCAAAAAAATGGTTGGAAACGCTGAAATTTAAGATCAGAACAAGCTAAATGCTAATAAAATAGCAATCTTCTTATAAAAAATATGATGAAATGTAATAAACATGTGATACGTCCTCAACCAAAATTTTCAGAAATGGTCTTCGAACTTGTGTTTTGAAACAGGTTTTAAAATAATAAAATGTTCATTCTGATTGGGTCGTTAGAGGCAGAGGAATCGAAATATATTGCAAAATATATTGCAAAATATATTGCAAAATATATTGCAAAATACAGAAAAGGAATACGAATTACGGATGTAGAAAAAATAATCGTTCTAAAAATAGAAGAAACATGATTGAAATATTGAAACTATCCACAAGGAATTGACTTTTATACCCTACACTAAGAGTGAAAGGGTATATTCAGTTTGGTACGCCGTTTGTAACACCCTGAAAAAAGCATCTCCGGTATGGAAAAGTATATATATTCTTGATCAGAATGACCTCCTGAGTCGTAGCGATGTACGTCTGTCCGTCTTTCTGTCTGTGTGTTGAAATCACGATTACAGAAAAAGTTAAGGAGCTAGAGCAATGAAACTTTAGATTTAGATTACTTATATATCTAAGCTGTCTGAACAAGAAAATTGGCATGATCAGTCTATTGTGACCTGAGAACCGACCACTTATGTTCAAATACCTCATTTAAAATGTACATCTACAAATCAATTTTACTGTATACGTGCTTAGGTAAACTTTTTTGGTCATTATGCTTAAATACATGAAAATAATGTTTTCCTATGAAACGAATGGTTCCCAAAAAAATCGAAATTCGGTACACCTACCCATTTGTAAATATGGGTATCAAATGAAAGAAAATTCTTCAGGGATGGAAAGTTTGTAGTTATTTTCAGGATTCGTATACCCTGGTGACCTATATACCACTTTGAATGGTAACCACAAATATGTGGAGGGTATTTATAGTCGGCTTAGACCGACTATAATTTTGATAATCCTAACTATCATAATAACACCTACTTTAAAATTTCCCATGTGATCTAACCTTCCCAACTGGTTTAAATTAGAAATATTGTTTTTTTTTTGATGGGAACATCCCAGTCTGCCCTGTCTCAGAGATCTTTGATGGCTTAAAGTTTTCTCGAACTAATGAAAAGTTTATTCTCATTGATTTAGCTGTTATTATAAATACATATTATAAGAACCACACATCGATATCGCAATATTTTTTGTAAGAAATTTGATTGTTTTTCTTTACGATATCGCTTCGATTTTGATGTCCTGATCAATAGAACTCTTATAAATCGCATCGATTTCTACTACGAGAAAAGGTATGATATCGCGTGAATTCTCCTGCATCTCGTAACGATTTCGAAACGAATACAGGAAATTTAAAACAATTTACAAAGAAGTAAATTAAAATCAAAATAAGTGGATGCTGTTGAAACAGGTTGTTTGATAATGGCTATTCCATTCTGAGTAAGTTTTTTTTTTATAGAATCGGTGGTTTAATTGTTGAATACATTTTACGTAGTGTATGTATTGAAGAGTCGGATAGTATGGGATGGAATATCGGTTCTTTAAAAATTAAAGCAACTTGAATCAAATATAGAAAACATCAACCCAGTGTGCCATTCGTTTCGATATATATGACGATATGAAAAGTCGAAGAACTCGTATGATATCGAATATGGGCATGTATCAATATCGAATACCAAAACATACTAAACGGCACGTATAGTTCAAAGCAACATATATCACAAAAAAAAAATTCACCAAACATTTATGAATTCATTCATTGAATTAAAATCGTATTTTTTAAATGTTTTTCATTTAAATTTTTTTTAACAGCATATATCAAACACAAATTTGTCTCCATTTACACATTTATTTATTTATTTATTTATAATTCTTAAAGGATTTATAATATTTAATGGATAATTATTCGAAGACTCCATTTCATCATATTAATGAAAAAGTGAACATCTTATTGATGAATTTTGTACTTCAAACAATATTAATTTAAATATCATAAATCCTATAAGAATTATATACATAAATGTGTAATGGAGACCAATTTTGTTTGAAATTTGATGATATAAAAAATATTAAAAATGAAAAAATACGATTTTAGTTTAATAAATGAAATCATCAATATGATAAATACTGGTATTTACTGAAATTTGTTTTTTGTGTATACCTAGCAGTTTTAGTTTTCAAAACGAGAATAAAAACGATTTTGAATTGGTATCACTTCGAACGTTGCAAATATAATGAGTTTGAATTCAAAAAACATACGATATCGATGTGATTTTAATTGATTAAATTGATTTTTTAAATATAATAATAAAAGATTTTATGGGAAAGTATTGAAAAAATACAAAGAAGTAATAATAAATTCAAATAAATGTATGCTGTTGAAACAGATTAATTTAAAATGACTTTTTTTATTCTGATTACCCAGTCTGCTATTCGATTCGATATCGCTTCGAGACTGTCCCGAGATTTCGCAGAATTCATTCGATTACGATTTAGTATCTATATTATACTACAATTTGTTATAAGATGTACGCAGATATCGTAACGAGATAATGAAGTTTATTCGAAAAGAGAAAAAACGATTCTGGATCCATATCGCATCGAATATCGAGATTGATTCGAAAATCATAGCGATATCGATGTGATAAATATTTAAATTTCGTATCTTTTTCTTAAATTTTAATAAACGAACATTTTAAAAAATTAGTAGTTCGAGAAAACTTCGATCATTGAAGACCTCCAAGACATGGCAGACTGATATGTAAAAACAATCTGATTGAAATATAACGAGTTGGGAAAATTAGATCACATGGGACGGACTTTTATAGTCGGTCGGGCCCGACTAGGAAATACCCTCCACTCTTGGTGGTTATATTACTGGTATAATTTTGTGGGATAATTGATGGTATATAGGATTTAGTACATCTTATTAATAAAAAAAAAATTGGAATCTATTTTTTTTAAGTGGGCGGATCATTTTTGGAACACATATTTTTAGGTGAACAACGTCTTTTAAATATTATTACTATAACTTGAATACTTTTCGATTTAATGGTTCCTAAAGACTTACTGACGGGCATGGCTAAATGGACTCGGGTAGTGAAGCTGATCAAGAATATATATACTTTTCCATACCGGCCGTGCCTACTAAGGGTCGTTACTAGAGATGGGCGCGTGCCTGTTTTTGATAGCACGGACACGCACGGGCACGCCGATAGGTGACACGCACGAGCACGAGCCCGATGAGTAAATTTACAGGCACGCACGAGAAGCACGATAAAACACGGGATTTTAAAAGGCCCGAAGAAACACGGAAAAACACGACAAAACAAGAAAAAGGAACGGAAAAACATGAAAAAGCTATCAAAACTTGGAAAATAATACCGGAACCGTTTAGATTTTTGAAACCCGTATCGTTATTAAAAATGTGTTGAACCGGAACTGGAACTGGAATCGGAACATATATATTTTTTCTGGTTGGAATCGATACCGCTATATATCGGAACCAGAACCAGAACAGATATTATTGTCCCTGTCAGGGGACGCAAAGAACCGGAATCGGAAACGTTAATAAAAATCTATGGAACCGGACTCGAAACCCATTTAATTTGTTGCTTGAACTCGGAATCGGAACCACAATTTTAAAAATATTGGAACCCGAACCGGAACCGATATACCAATAGGTTTTAGTCACTGTAATAAATAATTCAAAAAATTTTATTGTCTTACATCCATAAGTAAAACTAAAACAACAGATTTTCAAGAAAAGCTTAAAATACCAAGGGTTTTTTAAATTGGGGTGAAGCTATAAAAACAAATTTTTAATGGGCGCGTGTCTGATTTTGGAGCCACGGACACGCACGGGCACGACAGCAACTAGCACGCACGGAGATTTGCACGCACGAACTCAGATTTTCGGGCGTGACACGAAAAAAACACGGCACGCGCCCATCTCTAGTCGTTACAATATCTGCACAAACTTAATATTCCCTGTACCTCATAGGTTTAGGGTATACAAATTTTCAAGGATTATAAATTCAATAAAAATAAAGTGAAATCATAGTCAAAAATGTACAAACAAGTAAATGCAATTTTGTAGCACATTACATTAATTTGCGCCACTGTCCAACTTTAAGACGTCATCAAGAACTTTGTCATGATCACAGAATTTTGTAAATTATTATTTTTATTTTTTTTTATAATTTATTTTTCTGCGTTCTTTTATTGTTACTGTGCTGCTGTTCGCTACAGCACAGTAACAATATTGGGTTTTTGTGGCAAAAATTTCATTTATTTTGTTATTCGTATTGCTGACTTGTTTGTCAATGGCATGGCATGAGCAACAGTGAGCAGTAACAACAGCAGTGACATAAAATCTAATACAAAGCCTGACAAGCGCTTCAGTCGTAGAAATTTCACACAAGAAGTTGGAAGTCGTGAAGAACGAACGGGAGGTATTTCGTTAGAATAAAGTGCGCGATTTTTTTTTGTGATATTTTGTGATCATCTTAAGTTTAATTAAAACAAATATAAAACATGACAAGCTGTCAACAAAGTTTAATGGTGAGTGTTACAAATCGATTATAATTCAAAATAATTAACGATAAATCAAAATGTTCTATGAGTCATTTTCGGGTACAACATCATCTTTAATAGCTTTGCTAATTTTTGATTAATTGTAAATTTATAAATTTATTTTTGAATTTCTTATTTTTTTTCAATACTATAAGCATTTCGCGCCACTTCTATTGCTGCTCTTCGGCTGCGTCAGCATTTGCAGCGCCGAACTTGTCGCTTCAATTGAAGACACTATACGTCGCGCCGACAATCCACAGTATTTGGTCATCACCGAGGACGTTATACCCGATGTCGAGAATACCACACAAAAGGTGATACGCGTCAATCCGCTGGATTTGCCTGCACTCAAAGATGATCCCTCACGTACCATGGACTCTTCGCTGTACAACATACAATCGTTGTTGCCCGCGCATCGCACGTACGTCAACTCGAATCGCATGCGTCGGCCGCGTCCCACGCAGCAGCCACTCGCCGATTCACCTATTATACGCCATTTGCCACCCATTGCCATCGAGCCCAAGCCCAAGAAACCGAAGCAACAAAAGAAGAAACAACTGCATTTTCTCTATAATCAGGCCGATCTCGATGGACGAGACGTGAGCAAAACCATGGCTGTACATGTGGCACCGGGCGCCTATCCGGTGTACTATGCAGTCGCAAAGACGAACGGTCGCTTCGGCAAACATCCCATTAAGGGTTTTCGTAACGAGGCCGAGTTCTTGAAATATTTGCTCAAGAGCAAAGTGAGAGCGCGCAAAACAACATCAAGTTTGGACAGTTAGACATCTTGGATGGGAGGGGACTTAGTGATTTTAAGTTTTAAATGTGATTTTTTATTTTAAATATTTAATTATGTAAAAAAAAGAACATCAGTTAATTACGTATTATTTATTATTATTTTGTTTTGCATGAAGTTTAGAGGATTTAATGAATTAATTAGAAGCGCGTTGATTAAGTCGTTTGAGTAGTCATTAAAAGTATTTTTATTATTTTATTTAATTACATTTTTTTGTATAGATTTTAATTAATTATTATTTATTTATACTTGATTTTATCTAAACAATTTGTAAATTTATTTCAATGTTTTTGTAAGTTTAACAATTTTTTTTAACTAAATATTTTTTATTTCTATTATTTCTCTAGTGTTTATTTATATTTTTTAGTTATTTTATATATTTTTGCTTTTTTATTTTTTATTTTATATTTTTACAGTTCAGTATTTTTGGTTTTTGTATATTTTGCATACCTATTTTGAATTTTTTCTATTGTTTTATTTATTTTTTATTTTTGTTTTTTGTATTTTTTTTTATATTTTTTTATTATATTAGTAGTGTTGTTTTAGTATTTTATTTTTGTATTTTATTTTTTGTATTTTATTTTTTATATTTTACTTATTATGTTTCAAATTATTATAATATTTTTGTATTTTTTTTTTTATTATCTTTAAGTCATTCGTGCAATTAACAATAGGTTCCATAAATTATGAAATTTATTTAATCAAACTGTATTAATTTTTAAATAAAACTATAATAAAATTATACAAATATCTTTAAAATATGCTGGCAATACAGATATATTTTAAACAAGCATATATATTTTTCAACGAATATATTTAATGTAACAATATCGTCATGTGATGTTTTTTAATTAAAGTTGGTATACGAAAAAAATGTTTCTAAGACAATTATTCTATTGCAATGATCAAATGTTATTGTAGCAATACTTCGAATGCTTTTGAATAATTGTAACAATAATTATATTGTTTTAGTCATTTACTAAATAATTAATATAATAATTATTTTGACAATAACTAAAAACTAAATAATTTTTGTGATAATACCCCAAATATATTTTTGTATTATTGCTTCAGTAAATTTGTTCATAGCAAAACAATATGCTTGTGATAAACAAATTGCCTAAAAATAAAATTTATATTTTAGCAACCATCATTTATTGAATGACTTTTTTATGACCATGCGCTATTTGTCAAGAGTAAAGATCCAATTAATTTAAATCTTGTATCCAAGAACTATACTTCTACATACAGAAAAATCTTCTTTTGGCATGAGGTAAATTGAACCAACGTTTCAGTGTTGCAACCGAAATGAATGTCATTAAAATGAACGTATCATTTTTACTCTAACCGAAATGTTAGTCCGCGCAACTGCACGTTCGGTTGTCGTAACCTCATGATTGCATTTTTCATTCTGCCAAAATTTGTGTTTGTGCATTTGTTACGGCAACTGAGTACGTTATTGTATCAACAAAATAAATGACAAACGACAATCTCATGTCTATCAGCAGTTCGGTTGCCAGTGTCTTGCCAAAAATTATGGTTACACGCAGAAATAAATAATCGTCAAAAATGTTCACAAGTGGCAAAAAATAGGAAATTCATTAATTAAGTGAAAATGCGATATAAATATATGAATAATAATAAAATAATGAATGAAATGCTGTTTAGCTAGTGAAATATAATAAAAATATAAAAATATGTGACCATATGTGGCATTATAAATAGTTTTTTATTTTGTTTAATTATGATGAAATAAAATATTAAATGTGTCTTCATACTGTTTTTATTTTTCAGGGAACAGGAATTAATAAATATATATTTTGAAATTGTATACGTGACATATTTACGCATCAAAAATACATATAGAAAACTTTACATAAATTAGTTTTATATATAAAAAAATATCTTAAAATAAAATTTCAATTGGAGGTTCTGCATGCTTGCTAACTTGATGTTTAAACAACCTCATGTTTGCTAAATAGTAAGTTAGCACAATCTCATTCTTGCTGACTAAGAAGTTGGTACAACATCCTAATCAGCAAGTTTCCGCAACCGAATAATTCGGTAGGGCAATTTAGTTGGTTGCCGTAACAAATCAGTTTTCTGTGTGTATGAACAATTAACATATAACCAGTCTGGCAAGTCTCGGAGACGTTCGATGCTTCGACATTTTCTCGAACACACTTCGATGAAAAAAACTTCGATCTCGTAGCTTTTACCAACTATTTTTTAAAATTTGGTTAACTTCAATTTGTATAACAATATTTGATATTGCCACAATTTATAACTTGATATTGTAATATTTATCGAAACAATGCTGAACTTTTATTATTTTTCATGTTGATATCGATTAGATTTTGAAAATATTCCGTACCGAGAAATTTCGGCAGCCATGTCTGGTAGCTCTTCGTTGATCGAAGTTTTCTCGAATTCGAATCGCTTCATTTTTTTTATTTGTCGTACAATAAAATTTTAGATACGATATTTAAACATCGATTTCACAATATTTTTCGAATCTATCTTAATATATTTACACTATTTGTTGCGATATTAATCCAAAATCGTTTTTATACTGCGATATGTCGCTTTGTTACTACTAACTATTTTGTTCTTCGTACCTCTCGCCAAAAGAATATTTTTCTGTGACTAAAATTGGAATGTTTCAACGCACAAGACACAAACAAATTTTAAAATTAATTTTCTATCGATATTCAAATATTCAGCAATACAAATCGAATTTAATTTGTTTCGCAGAACTTTAATCTGTACGAAATATTATTATTTTGTCGATAAAAATGCCCAGTAACTAAGAAAATCGTTAGTTGAACATGATGTATTTATTTAAAAATCATTCAATTTAATGCAAGAGTTCATTTGAAAAACTTTTTTTTTTTTTCAATTCCCAATCGTAAATCGTAGCGTCAATCAACTTATTTGATTCTATCAAATTCGGTTCTCATAGCCACTAAAATCAATTTTGAATAGTTTTAGGACAATTTGGTGTGTGTATACGATAATAATTAAAGCTCCAACCAAATGTATCAGTTCCATCAAATAATTGTTAGAAATTTATATGTTTTTTTTTTTACTTTTGGAATGTTGTATTAGAAGAAAAAAAAACTTAGTTATAATTTAATTGTAATAAATTGGTTGCTGGAACTAGCTTTTTCGGTTGGCACTTGACAACTTTTCATATACATTCACTACATCTTTTTTTTATCGAATTAAACCATTTCTTGGTTTCCGGACTTATATCTATACCTACTAGTTATTCTTTTTAATACAAATTAGAACGTGTGAACTGTACTCGTGATTTTTAGAGTACACTTTATTTTATTAGAAAAAAGTCTATAATGAAATAATCCAAAACCATTTCAAATATTACAGTTGCTTTATTGTTAGACAGATGGTCTGAGAGATGATCCGTACCGAACATCACGAAATAACACGTGACTCTCAAAAAGAGTGCGTTCATATGAAACAGCTGAATATTTCGCCGAAGCTTTGAATTTAATTCTGATTCTACGCCAATTTCTAAAGCGAAGAACATGCGGAAAATATCTTTCATATCTGATTCTTTCCGGAGATAATTCTTTCTGTTGCAAAACACTACTTTCCCGAGAAAATACTTCCCGAGACAATTTTTCTTCGAACAAAATTCAACTCCAAGATAATTATTTCCCATGAAAATTGCTTTCCATTACGATTCACAATATTGCTCCGAACAATATTTCCTCAGACGGAATCTACCAAACAATTCAATCTCGGACAATTATTTTCCGGACAATCTTCCTCTGAATATATTTTCCCGGAAATGTTTCATATTCTGAAAAAAAAAGTTATAATAAAATCAGAAAATTTCTCTTCCTAGAGATATTTTTCCCAAGAAAGTCTTTCCTCAACAATTTTCTCTCAAGAGAAATATTACTTTTTCGATGTAATCTTCCCTGTGACAATTTTTCTTTGAAAAAAATTTCTTCGAGTCATTCTTTTTCGAGATATTTCTAACACGAGAAGAGTTTATAACGAGACAAGTATTTCTTTCTTCCCGGACATTTCGTATTTGAAGTGGTTGGAAGTAATAACTATAAAAACTAATATTTCCAATTTAAATAATTTTTATTTATAAGTAATGAAATGATGAAAAAAAAAACATAATCAAAAAAGTCTTGTATACTGGACTGTTTTAAAAAAATGTCCGATTTTACCAACCTGACTCAAACCATGTCTGATTTTGGATATAAATACCAACTTAGCAGTTGCGAAAACCGAATATGATGGTTAGTGCCACAAATTTATTTTCTGTGTGTATTCACTGATAACACTGTTCGGCAAAATGAGCCCTTTTGTTCCTCCCTGTCTTTATTCATATCATTTCCACACAATTTTAATGTGTTGATTCTAACTGCGTTTTTAGATTTTTCCCTATACGTAACGTTTTTGAGCAAAATGCAATTTATGATTTTTGCATTTTTCACTACATTATACAACAAAAAATATTTTTATAAAATGACTGAACAGCCAGTAATAAAAATTAAAACAGTTGTAGTCCATCAACAAGTCAAGGAATGTTATGGCTGCTTAAATATTATATAAGATTTGATTGCAATATCCGGTTAAAGTTTAAAAATTGTGAATAAAAGGAATTTGTGAAATCACGGAAAAGATATTTAATAAAAAATGTTTTATTTTTATTTTAAAATATTAAAATTTAAAATATTAAAATACTGTAGCCGCGGTAGCTCAGTGGTTAGTGCGTTGGACTGCGAGCCGAAAGGTCCCCGGTTCAAGCCTGGACTGGGGTTAACAACATCTTTTCATAGAAAACATTTTTCTATACCGCGCTACCTCTCGGCAGTAAATGGCAAACCTATGAGAGTAAAACATTTCCTATGAAAAGCTCTCACCCGCCGTTCGTATTCGGCAATAAACTGTAGGTCACACCACTTTGAGTACAAATATGACACGTACAGCTCAAAATGGTGAGAGAGCTCGGCCGAAGTCCTATACAGGACTGTAGCGCCAAACTATTATTATTATAATTAAAATTACTAGAGATTCTACTCATTTCGACAATGGCATTATTTGTTCGGTGTCTGTTTGCTTTTTTGAGATAAATTATTTTTTTGTTGAATTTCATACTTTTTGTACTTACATTGAAATATTGAAATATTCAAGTGGACTTAATGCCATAACATTCTTTGATTTATTTATGGGCTATGACCGTATTAATGTTAAAATAATAGCTGTCTAATCTTTTCATAAAAAATTTTGTTTGTAAAATACAGTGAAAAATAAAAAAACATAAAATGCATTTTGCTCAAAAACGTTACCTACAGAGAAAAAATACAAACACAGTTCGAATCAACACATTAAAATTATATAGAAATGATATGAATGAAAACAGAGAGAATTTTGTGCCGAACAGTGTTATTATTAGAATTCTAAAAAGAATTCAAAAATCATTATTGATGGAAAGAAATTTAAAAACATATATCAGTTACGCAAGCCATCCATGGCTAATAAAGGTTTTAAAATAAACTATAGAATTCTGAGAAAAATATAAATTAAGCAACTGCTATGTTATTCTTTGTATAAAATTAATTCTTTAGCTTTTTTCTGTTACTCTTTTTTATATTTATTTTATTCTTTTATGCTGCCTTCGCTGCTAAATTGATTGTGTAAAAATGTCTAAAGTTAAGCATTAATTATTGACACGATGCGATAAAAAATCTGTCAATAATGACAAACAAAAAAAGTTCAATGAGTGTAGAATTATTATGTGCACCATGCAAACACGCAAATAATTGAAATTCCAATAAACAATTAAATTGTTTTGAAAAAAAAACTTAAAAAATAGAAAATATAAAGAATTAAAATCAAAATAAATCTATAGAAGTAATTGTTAAGAACAAAATAAAAATAAAAAAAAATTAATGAAAAATACAAAAAATGACAAATAATTGTATGGCTCACGATTTTTTTTTTATTTTTGCTACGTTCCAACAACATCGTTCATTACATGCGGAAGTTTTTAATATTTTTCCAAATTAATTATAATTGACGCTCATGTTTAGTTGATTAAAATCTTTAAAGTATTTTTCAGCTACTTTGGAACAGACAGCAATTGAATGAAAATCAATTGTTTGTTATTAACAGCAATCGCCTGCTGTTAGGTTATTTTTAAACCCTGTCTGTATTTTGCATAATTAGCAGAAGCAGCAATTTTATTAAATAGAAATAATAAATAATCAGCAAATTCAAGTTCATGGAAAACTTGTTTACAAAAACATTGTAAAATATTATTTTATTCATATTATGCCAAACACACAGCAGGTTTGCTGTTCAAGTCTTACGTTTTATTTTTGTGGTAAGCCTCAAAATATGCTTTGGATTTTTAAATGATAAAAAAATTAATTTGAAAAATGTAAATTTTATGTATGACTCATTTTTAAACATTTTGCATAAAATGTAAACGTTTTTTTTTTAATAGAAAATGTTGCATACAAAGCTAGATAATTCATTATTGATTTAGAGATAAATGGGTTGGGTCTGTGTAATAATTAATCATTGAAACCACAACATTTGTTAATTAAATGGGAGGAGTAACAAGTGACATACTATTTACTTGGCTGACAGTTGAGAAATGGAAATGAGAAATTTTTAATGGACAAATTTTATTTTTTTTTAAGTTGTAATGTTAGTCGACATTTTTAATTTTAAAAAATAAAATTTTAAATTTTTGTAAAAAAATTGAATTTTTAGTAAAAAAATTGAATTTTTAGTGAATAATTGAATTTTTAGTGAAAATTTGAATTTTTAGTGAAAAATTGAATTTTTAGTGAAAAATTGAATTTTTAGTGAAAAATTGAATTTTAACTGAAAAATTGAATTTTTAGTGAAGAATTGAATTTATAGTGAAAAATTTAATTTTTAGTGAAAAATTGAATTTTTAGTGAAGAATTAAATTTATAGTGAAAAATTTAATTTTTAGTGAAAAATTGAATTTTAACTGAAAAATTGAATTTTAGTGAAGAATTGAATTTATAGAGAAAAATTTAATTTTTAGTGAAAAATTTAATTTTTAGTGAAAATTTTAATTTTTAGTGAAAAATTGAATTTTTAGTGAAAAATTGAATTTTTAGTGAAAAATTGAATTCTTAGTGAAAAATTGAATTTTTAGTGAAAAATTGAATTCTTAGTGAAAAATTGAATTTTTAGTGAAAAATTGAATTTTTAGTGAAAAATTGAATTTTTAGTGAAAAATTTAATTTTTTAGTGAAGAATTGAATTTATAGTGAAAAATTTAATTTTTTAGTGAAGAATTGAATTTATAGTGAAAAATTTAATTTATAGTGAAAAATTTAATTTTTTGTGAAAAATTGAATTTTTAGTGAAAAATTGAATTTTTTTAGTGAAAAATTGAATTTTTTTAGTGAAAAATTGATTTATTTTTTAGTGAAAAATTGATTTTTTTTTTAGTGAAAAATTGAATTTTTTAGTGAAAAATTGAATTTCTAGTGAAAAATTGAATTTTTTGTGAAAAATTGAATTTGTAGTGAAAAATTGAATTTTTAGTGAAAAATTGAATTTTTAGTGAAAAATTGAATGTTTAGTGAAAAATTAAATTTTTAGTGAAAATCGGAATTTTTAGTAAAAAATTGATTTTTACTGAAAATTTGAATTTTTAAGGAACATTAAATTTTTAGTGATTATTAGTAAAAAAATAAATTTTTATAATGATTTTCTATATTTTCCATATTTTTAGAAATCATTACTAAAGTCTTCGTTAATTTTATAAAATCCCCAAACACTTCAAGTACTTCAAATGGTCCCAGACCCCCGAGTAAAACTATATTATTTACTTGTAAAGCCTTATGTTCTCTTGTCCATATGGTATTTTATATTAAGTTTTAATTTATTTTTTTTTGTATTCCTCGATTTGTTTTACAAAGTTAATCTTTATTTTCATCTGCAATTGCAATATTGCTCTTTTCCCATACAATTTATTTCAAAAGAAATACAACTGCAAAACTATTGAAAAGTTTATCACAACCAAGAGCAACTCAACAACGTCGTTTTGCAACTACTTATTGCTTGACTTTCGTTTGCTTCGCATTATCCCGCCCACTTCACTTCTGCCATACTACATGGTTTTTCCTCTTTTTAGAGAGTTTTCTTTTTTGGCCTTTTCCTTTGCTCCACACTTTGCCACTTTATAGTTTCCTGTGTTGGTCGTCGGTCAATTGTCCGTCGCAACGCGCGTCGCTCTGTTGTTGCCAACACATTTTCCACTCTATTTATTACTCAACTAAATTGAGTTTGTGACAATTTTGTGTTTTTGTGTTGCAATCGAATTTAAGCGTAGCAGCACAGTACAAGGACAACACGTACAACAACAGCAGCAACAACAATGTTTGCACATGTTGCAACAAAAACTGCAGCAACAGCAACAACAACATTTTCAACAAAAAGTTCAACAATTTTCTACTTGTGTCGCAAACTTATCACGAAAACATTGAAATCCACTCGCATGCAGTTGACAATTTTTTATAGTGTTGTCGAACATGTGGTTATAGGTTAGACATATTTGTAACGATTAAAAAATTTTCGAGTTTTTGTGATTTGAGTTTTTTAAATATTTGTTTTAATAAAATGAAAGTACAGAGTACAGATAATAATCCAGTTGCTTAGCAGATTAAATTAAGTTTGTCACATTTTTGTTATAAATTTTCTTATAAATATATTTAATTCGGAGATAGAAAGCATAATCGAAACTGATAATCTTTCGCTTCATCGGTTCGTTATAAAAAAAAATCGATATCCAAACTGATATCCAAAATCAGTATGAACTGCTTTAGTTGTATAGCATTTTAAAACGGATGTTTATGTTTTCTTTCATTAAACATTTTCAAATAATTGAGCATGTTGCAGCTTACGATTCAATTTCAATCATATTTATTAGGAAAATTTGCACACAGAACAGAGATTTATTGTGCCAACCAACTTATTCGGTTCTCGCAACCGCTTAATCAGTTGTTATTGTCAAAACAAAAAGAATTGTAGTTTGGACTACAGCCAATTTCGAACTGATGTAGTACATTTTAGTTTAGATTAAAACCATTGGGAGTGTGTATAGGCTAATATTTCAAGCTCCAACCGAATCTAACAAATCCGTCAACAAATTAGTAGAAAATTCGTTTTAACCGAATGAAGTTAGTTGATACAACTAATTTGTTCGTTCTTTCAAACTCATACCAACAGAAAGTTTTTCTGTGTGTAGACAATTTAAAGACAGCATGAAAATCTAAATATGATTTTTTTTACTCTTTATTCTATACGAAAATTTTCAAAAAAGATAGGAATTTTAAAGTTTGACTTTGAATTGTCTGATTACAAATTTTCATATGAAATTCGATCGGAGTGAGAAGGAAAGTTTGCTGGGACATGTCCGAAGTGTTCGAATTTTTATGTAATTGGTTTTTAGTTTTTATATGACTTAAAAAATGAGTTTTTTATTTTCAAGATATTATAAATATGGACAAAAACTAAACTAATAAAAATCAGAACATGAGTAACCATGACATGGAACCGTTGTATACCGAAACTATTTAGTTGTACTGAACTATAATGGAGCAAGGAAGACCCCTTTACTCGAAACAGTTATTGGTTTGGATATCAATCCTTCGTTAAATTTTTAACGATTGATCACAATTGGAAAAAATTGTCCCATTGAATTATCATAAATATCGATATTTTAATCGTTATTTTAGGGTGACCTGATTACCGGTTACCAAATTTTTTGGGAATTCCTTAGCAACTTTAATTGAATTTTAAATTAAAATTTACTAGGAACTAAAAACAAATAATAAAGGTGGCTACTTTCTTTTAAATTAAATACAGAACATTTTTACCTATTTGCATTTTTTAATCATTGTTAATAAAAAAAACCCGCAATGACGGACATGGGTTCATAGATTGAGCATAGATAGAATTTTTCATACAGTGTAAATTAAAAAATCATAGGTCGGATTTTTACAATTTAAAATCCGTCAGCCATTAAAAACTCTAAAAAATCTTACAAACAATAAAAATCTCACTAAAAACATCTAATGTATTAACAAATCTTCCGAAAAATCTGAAATTCCTAAATAAATCTAACATTCAAAAACATTTCAAAGAACAATCCAAGGTATTAAAAAATTGCAAATAAATTTAAAAATAAAAACCAAAAAAAAAAAAAAACAAATTGAATGGTGATTTCTATATTCAAAATTATTTAGTAGAAAAAATCATCTAAATACTAAAAATATGCAAAATATCTGACCCGGAATTAAAAATCTCATACCTACCGGTGATTAAAAAATAAATGTCATCTATATTTACCGGTTACTAATTTTTCTTTATGAATTTATTTCGTTATCATAGCTTTAATTTTATTTATTAACTTGTTTATATTTTAATTAAATTTATTAAATTGATAATTTTTAAAAAATTTAGTTTTAAAATATCTATGTTTTACAGAAAATTGAACCTAAATATCGTCAATGATTTGTTATTTTAAATGCAAGATAATATAAATACACATAATTTAAATGCAAAAGATATAGAATTAAATAAAAAAAAAAACATAAAAGCACCAAGATGTTGTCGTTGAAAAACTTTGTCGTAAGTGCATTATTTCCGGCTTTCATAAACTTTGTTAAATTTGTACGAGTTCTAGAAAATTAAAAAGAATACATACATATTTTGTGTAAAAACTTGAATAAGGAGTCACAAATATAGGTTTTATAGAAAAAAAGATAAAACAATTTTTAAAATAAAAATTTGACGATTTACCACAGAAAAAATAGTGTTAAAATCGAATAGTGGTTAAAATGAAGACAAAAATTTATTAAATTTCGAAAAATAAAAATTAAAATTATATATTCTCTATTATACAATTTTTAATATGTTCTTAAGCAGTATTATTTATTTAATTGTAGTAAAATACACAACTTACTTAGTAGTTAGAGTTGTATATTGTACTTGTATTAGTATTAAAAATTCTTCTTAAAAAAATACTCATGATATATTGTTAAATATAATAAATAGTTAAAATAGTTGTTGAAATAGTTGTTAAAATAGTAGTTGAAATGGTACATAAAATAGTATTTTAAATAGTTGTTAATATTAAAGTTAAAATTAATATTTAAAAAGTAGTAATAATGTGGCTTTAAATAATATTTAAAATATAGGCTTAAATGAAAAGTTAAATGTTGGTTAAAAAAAAATAATTAAAATATTTGTAACATAACTACATGAAATAATTGTTGAAATAGTAATCAAAAATGGTGATTAATAAGTAGTATAAATTGTTGTTAAAAAAGTATTAAAAATTTTAGTTTTAATAGTTTGGTTTATTACAATAACTAAAATAGTTGTCTGATTAAACGAAAAAGTATTAGTTTAAATAGTCATTAAAATATTACTAAATAAATCATCAAAGATAATAGTTAGAGTAGATGTAAATATAGTAGTTATTATTATAGTATTATTATATTATTATATAGTATTATTATATTATTATAGTAGTTATTATTATACAATATTATATTTTAAACAGTGGTTAATGTAGTAGTTAAAATGGTAGAAAAAGGGGTATTTAAAATGGTAAAATGTTAGATAAAATGGTAATCAAAAAGGGTCGTTAAAACACTGGTTATAATGGTAGTTAAATTAGTAGTAAAAATTATAGCTAAAGTAGTTGTTTAAATTGTGCTAAAGCAGTTCTTTAAATAGTAGTTAAATTTATATTAAAAAGGTAATTAAAAAAGTATGAAAAGATATATATAATACTAGCTGGACCCGTACACGACTCGTGCAAAGATTTTGTGAATGCAAGGTTATGGAGCAATTTTAATAATATAAATAACATTTTTATTATTTATATCTGGGACCCGTGGACGTATTTTTTATTGGTTTTATAAATGTAGTAACCAAAACCAAACTAATTCTCCGCTAAAACAACTGTTCTCATATACAATTCGTTCCCTGACTGTGCTTCCCCATAGAATTCTTCCCAGTAGAATTCTTTCCCGTAGAATTTTTCCCCGTAGAGTTTTTCCCAGTAGAAGTTTTATTGTGGTTACTTTTAGTGTTGTGAGTTTTAGTGTGGAGAGTTTTAGTGTGGTGAATTTTAGTGTGGTGAGTTTAAGTGCAGTGAATTTTATTGTTGTGTGTTTTAGTGTGTTCAATTTAAGTGTGGTGAATTTTAGTGTGGTCAGTTTAAGTGGGTGAATTTGAGTGTGGTGAATTTTAGTGTGGTGAGTTTTATTGTGGTGAGTTTTAGTGTGGTGAATTTTAGTGTGGTGAATTTTAGTGTGATGAATTTTGGTGTGGTGAGTTTCAATGTGGTGATTTTTAGTGTGGTGAGTTTTAGTGTGGTGACTTTTAGTGTGGTGAATTTTAGTGTGATGAATTTTGGTGTGGTGAGTTTTAGTGTGGTGAGTTTTAGTGTGGTGAATTTTAGTGTGGTGAGTTTTAATGTGGTGAATTTTAGTGTGGTGAATTTTAGTGTGATGAATTTTGGTGTGGTGAGTTTTAGTGTGGTGAGTTTTAGTGTGGTGAATTTTAGTGTGGTGAATTTTAGTGTGATGAATTTTGGTGTGGTGAGTTTCAATGTGGTGATTTTTAGTGTGGTGAGTTTTAGTGTGGTGACTTTTAGTGTGGTGAATTTGAGTGTGGTGAATTTTATTGTGTTGAGTTTTAGTGTGGTGAATTTGAGTGTGGTAAATTTTGGTGTTTTGAATTTGAGTGTGGTGAATTTTAGTATGGTGAGTTTTAGTGTGGTAAATTTTAGTGTGATGAGTTTTAGTGTGGTGAATTTTAGTGTGGTGAATTTTAGTGTGGTGAATTTTGATGGGGTTGATTTTGTTTTCTATCCTTTTTTTATTTTTCTATTGTTTTTTAGTTATTGCTTAAGTTTTGTGCTTTTACTTTTGTGTTTGATTTTTGCTTTTGTTTTTGTGTTTTTGCTTTTGTATTTGAGTTTTTTGTTTCAACTTCTTAGCTTGTGTATGTGCCGAGTTATGTCGTTTTGAAAGTTTAGGTTGTATGGGAGGTGCCACGCCCCTTTGTCCAATCCCGCCATATATAGCCTATGACACCCTCCGGCCTCCATAGTATCCTGGTGCAAAATTTCAGTTAAATCGGTTCAGATGTTTAGACGTGATGCTGGAACAAACAGACAGACAGACAGACTGACAGACGGACCAAAAGTTTTATATATATAGATGGTAGTTGTTAATGTAGTAATTAAGTTAGTAGTTAAAATAGACTTAAGACATAATAATATGTAGCAAAATCAAATGTTAAGATAACAGTTAGCTTAATTAGTGCAATAAGATTTAATATAGTAAATATTTTTTTAAAAATTAGGGAAATTGTAAAATAAGAAAATTAATGTTATTAAATTTACTAAATTTATTATTTGTTCTCATAAGTGTAGTTCCATTATTATTTTTGAATTTTTAAATACATTTGAACTCAATTGTCTTCATTTAACTAAATAATGGCAACATTTCTGTACTATATTTAAGTTACTGTACTGTACTATATTTATTTGAAAAAGTGTAGCCTATTTTTTAATTGTTATTTACATTTTTATTTATTTGTCTTGATTTTACTACAGTATGTATTAGATATTAGTTCGGATGTTTCCTAGAACCCTTTTAATCTCGACTGGAGACTGTCAACATCTCATATTTCACTCAAATTTCAGAACTTGGTTTTAACTAGAATATATAGACGAAGTCCTTCCAAAGTATTTATCAGAAATTATAAAATTATAACAAACAATTTAACTAAATATTACATAAATAATTTCGACATTTCTGTTCTACATTTAAGTATTTATTTGAAAAAAGTGTAGTTCTACTTAATTTTTTAGGTGTTGTTTACATTTTTATTTATTTGACTTGATTTTACTACAGAATGCATTAGAAGTTAGTTTTAGCCATTTTGCAGAATACTTATGCAGTATATATTTGTTTTCAGTATATATTCAGTATAATTTTGTTTCATTTTTAATTATTTGAAGTACGTGAGAGTTTGAAAGTATTCGGTACACACAAAACCCAAGTATTTAAACGAAACGCATATTATTCATATGTGGTATAATGCGAAAATACTTAAATGTTTGTGATTCCTTTGAGCCGTCGGATCTGATGGTGATGCAGGTTGCATATTTAGTTATGCTTTGCTCTTCCATATCAGGAAAATGTACTGTTATGTACTTAAAAAGATAATTATTTTTAAATCATTGTACAATTATTTGGTACCTATTTAAATTGAATTTATCCTACAAAATAGCAATACTTTTACTTTTGTACGTATCAAATATATATGTATTTATTTTAGGGACATTTTTTGGGTATAAAATATGTTTTATCTGAAAAAACAGTTGAAAATTGTTGTTAAGAATAATAAATAAATCGAAGAACACTGTTAGTTACACTTTATAGTTCAACTTAATCAAACATTTTTTCGAATTCAAGAAAATAAAAATTTGATTTACACTCCAGACCAACTATACTTGGCAGCATTTTGATATGCTAAAGTCTGGCAAGTTTTATGCACAAAAACCATTCCAGATGTCGATGTAACCAAAGATGTCGACAAAACACCAAAGAAATGGTACAATTTACAATCGAAGTAATATTTTTTGTTGATGTTTTCAAATGTCACAAAAGTTTTGCCTGCCTTCCTTAGTAAAATAGAAAAACTTCATGCAAAAATTTCAAACTTTTTATAAAAAAAAACTTTAACCTTTAAGTTATTTAAATAACCCTGAATATTGTAAACATTTTTCATTTTTATATTTTAATTCCCATCATTTCGACTTTTCACTTATATCACTTATTTTATTTGTTTAATTTATTTACCTGCTACTCTGTGCGGCAATTCACAAGAGTTTGTTTAACGGTTGTGCACTTTGTCGATGTCGCAAGAGTAGTCTTTACAGAATGGGGGTTCCTTTTTATTCCATTTCACTATAAAAGAGTCGCATTTAAATGCGAGTAGGTTTAAAAGGCGCGCAATTTTAATTGCATTGCAATGCAAGCGAAACCAACGACAACATATTTCTGCTGGTGATCATTTGTTGTTGCTGTATAAATATAAATCCTACACTTCGTTGTGGGACTGGGATACTGGAAATTCTGTAAGGAATTAACAACTGCAAATGTGGCTAAATATGGGGATTAAAAGTTGTATTACGTTTTACATATATAGAAGCATTTTATAACATTTTATTATAATTAGCTAGTAGGTATATATTTTTTTAACCAGAATACAATTCATTTGTACTATTTAGAGAATGGTTATCTTAATAATTAAAAAAAATTGATATACAGTATACATACACTTGTATGGTGGACAGCTTTGGGACGAAAATATAACATCAAACCACTCGAGAAAGTGCAACGGGCGTGTTGTCTCGGCATTTCAAGTGCGATGTCTACCACTTCGACCAAAGCAATTGAGACTATTCTAAACATACGCCCAATACAAGTTCAAGTTAAATATGAGGCCGCGGTCACAGCAGCTCGATTAAACATCCTTGGGGGATGGCTCAATTCCGAGACATTAACCAATCACCAAACCATAATTAACTCAATTCCTAATACTGTTTCTACAGGTAATTGGAACTGCGACCGCATCCCGGAGGGAACCAATCATACCGCCGCAAAGTTCGCTTTCCCGACTAGGGAGGAATGGAACAACGGTTAGGTATTGTCTAGCAATCCGGGGATCCACCTCTACACTGACGGATCAAAACTAAACGGTCACACTGGAGCAGGCTTTTTCTGTGAGGCCTTTTCTGCAAAAGAAAGCCATCGTCTGCATGACCACAACACCGTCTTTCAGTCGGAAGTAGTGGCTATAACGGAAGGGGCAAAATTTATACAAAGCACTCACTGTGTAGACAAGTGTATTAAAATTTTCTCAGATAGCCAAGCTGCCATTAGAGCTTTATCCACCGACAAGGTAAAATCCAGAGTGGTTCTACAATGTAAAGAGGCCCTTACTGATCTCATACTTGTTAACACTGTGGACATTATCTGGGTCCCAGACCACTGTAGCATTGAGAGGAACGAAATAGCCGACGAATTGGCGAGAATGGATCAGAAATGGACACAATCTCAGTCCTAACCGGCAGACCTTTCTAATTTATAAAAAACGAGATAAGCTCATGGGCTTATCGACTTCACGAAAAATCATGGGAAGAATCGAGCGTGGGCCAAGCAACTAAATGGCTATGGGGCCCCCCGAACAAATCCAAAACAAACAAAATTCTAACGCTTAATAAAAAGGAGTTAAAGCAATATACAGGCATCCTCACGGGCCATAATGAGCTAAGAGGTCATCTTTTCAAATTGGGAAGAGTCGACTCTTACTTCTGCAAGGCCTGTGAGGAACAGACAGAGACGCTTGAACACTACTTGTGTCACTGCCCGGCATTTGCCAGACTTAGATTCATCCACTTTGGAGCTCCGTTTATTTCATACTTGAAACAACTGGAAAGCTTGGACTGGAAAGTCCTAAGAATATTTGTCAAATCCACGGAATTTCTAAACTCGACGACTCATGATCCGAGGGGTCACAACGGGCCTACTTTATAGCCTAGGTGTACTCTGTGCTAGGCACAGAGGGGTTTTTCCCCCCTCCTTCAATCAATTAATCAATCAATCAATCAATACATAATTTATAAATCCATATTCAAAATTTCGCTTATGAAAATAAAAAAAAAACGAAGTACTGAGAGCAAAAATCATCCGAAAGACATTGATAACGAAAGAAAAATGTATTTTTAATTTCTTTTTCCACACATATATTTGCGGAAAGAAATATTTTTATGATAATTATGTTTTTTAACTAAATAGAATTTATACGATCTTCGAAAATTTTAAGTCAGATAATTTTTGCATTAACAAAATGCCATTTATATGTCTTTTAATAATTTTTTTACTGATTTTTCAAAACAGATAAATTTCGGTCTTTTTGAAAATGTTGGGGTAACTTTAAAGTTTTTACCAAAATGCTATTTGAGTCTTTCTTTTTCATGTTTTGATTTTTTCATAACAGAGTCAAATATAGGTATACAAAATTTTAATAAGTTAAAAAAAAGAATGTTAAGCCAAAAAATGTGAAAAAGTTTAAATTCATAAATATTTCAGTACTTATGTTAAGAAAATACAAAAAAAATATGGTGTATTTACTCCTCGTCAAAATATTCAGAGTGGCAATGGATTCAGATGTAGTTGCTGTTTGCCAAATACGCACATATCAAGTATTTAGGCCGTTTACAGATGTTGCAGTTTTTGGCATTTTAATCAAGCAAATTCTTCTGATGAAGTTAAAGAATATTTACCGATTCTTTTTGCTTCTGTTAAAAATTCGCGTCTTGGCTTTCTTCTGCAATTCAAATCTTATTTCAGGTGAAGTCACAATGTTGCTTTTCATTGGTTCGTGGCCAAGATTAAAGTTTTTTCTTGGTTTTATCAATTAAATAATTTGTGGGAACTACTTTACATATATCCACTTAGTTAATTTAGTTTTGTTTTAAATATATTAAATATATTAAATTCCGATTCCCACTTTACCCCAGCAAATGATTCCCACTTTACCCCAATATAGTAATTTGAACATAATCTAGCATCATTTAAGCAATGTTAAATTATTTGCAAAACCCGTTTGTATTTCAAAAGATATATAATATGTGATCATTTTAAAAATACCGTCTTAATTAAAAAATTAAGAAAAATTTCGCACTTTTTGATAGCAAATAACAGCACCCCAAAATACTTTCAAAAACATTTTTTCAGTTGTCCTCGAATTTTTTTTTTTTTTTTTACAAATTAACCAACGCTCAGGGAATGCCCCCTATTCGTGCAATGCAGAGTGTTGATCGTAAGAAAGGATTATAGGTTAACGGGAGGAGGAAAGATGGAGTAGTGTCGGTGGATGTTTGCTTTAAATTTCCCAATATTAAAAATGTCGGGAAAAACAGACGCAGGGAGATTGTTCCACAAACGTATCGTGCGACTGAAGAACGAATTATCTCTGTAATGCGTGGTTCTGTTGAGAACCGAGTGAACTACGAAGGGGTGGTCTTGGTTCGATGCCCGAGTAGAACGAGGGAAATACCGGTCCTTTGGTATTTCCCTCGAACACTTACCATTGTAATACCTATAAAAGAGGCTTACACACCTTCGGTGCTCAAGAGAACCAATAGAGTATGAAATATTTTCATCCCCTATTAAATATATTGCACGTTGTTGGATTCGATCCAGGAACTCCAAGGAAGATTTTGAAGCCCCTGCCCATATGTGCGAATTGTATTCCATCTTAGGCCGAATATATGTGGTGTAGACAATGCGCAAGTCAGCGGGAGTGAAGTATGTCTTACACCGTTTCAAAAAACCGAGGCACTTGACCGCTTCTTTCGACACATCAAATATGTGATCATTCCAACGGAGGTCACATTGAATTGATATACCCAGAACGTAAAGAGCAGCTGACTGCGCAATATGCACAGAGTTCATATTGAGGGGAGGGAGGGGTGAATCCATTCTTTTATGAGATAACAGACAACATTGGGTCTTGCTAGCATTAAAGTCAACTCTATTTGCAAGACCCCACTCGGAGATTGTTTTAAGGTCATTGTTGAGTGTATCATTCATTGTGCGCCTTTTACTCTCAATCTCCAAAGAGTTTGGGCGCTTGTTGAACGAATATGAGTGACAAATATTACTGTCATCTGCAAAGGAATGGATTGGGTTCTGGGTCGATGACAGAAGGTCATTGATAAAAACCAGAAATAGGGACGGGGATAGGACAGAACCCTGCAGGACTCCAGAATTGATGGAATGTTGTTCTGAGAAAACACAATCCATCGCAACTCGTATAGAACGACCCTGAAGAAAACTCGATATCCATCGAGTAAAAGAAATTACCGACACCAAATGCAATCAGTTTTGAAACGAGGGCTTTATGCCACACTCGATCAAAAGCCTTGGAAATATCGAGAGCAACCACCTTACTCTCCCCGAAAAGATGAATACAATTGTTCCACTTTTCGAAGAGGATCGCCATCAAGTCACCGGTGGATCTGGTCCTACGGAAACCATATTGCCGGTCGCTAAGTAATTCGTTTCGCTCCAGATAGTTCACAAGGTGGAAGTTTATTACGCTTTCCATTACCTTGGATAGCGCAGAGCATATTGCAATGTGTCGGTAATTAGCAGGGTTCGTAGCCTCATCCTTTTTCGGAACTGGCTGGACATTGGCAACCTTCCAACAAGATGGAAAAACTCCTGTCTTGTAGGAGATGTTGAAAAGGTTTCGCAATGGACAAGCCAGCGTTGACGCACACTTCTTCAACACATGGGCAGATATGCCATCTGGCCCGGAGGCTTTGTTAATATTGAGATTTGCTAAAACCTTTTTAACTGCCCGAGTTCGAAAATGTATCTCCGGCATTGCAGAAGAAACAAATTCAACGACGGGCAGTGGTTGATTGCTATCTGGGAGCGTTGAATTATTTTCAAATAATTCTGCCAAGGGATTAGCCATTCATAACAAAGGTTGGAGTAGACGATGTCGTCTGATTCTTCACCCTTTTAACAAATGACCAGTAATTTTTACTACCTCTATGGTAAATAAGTACCTTTTTGCGCGCGTTTTGTTCGTGTAGAAACTTTTCACGCACGATCACGGCATTACAGCGATTCCTAGCCTGTATGCGAAGTCTTTCAGTATCAGCATTCTTATTAGAACGCCAATTCTGAAAGGCTTCCTTTTTCGACCTGATTGCAATAAACAGGATTATAATAGCAGATGAAAAAGTTGATGCCATATTAAGAAGTATTGGCCAATTATTTATGTTTTTCTAAGTGCAAAAACATGTCCAAAAATTGCAATTTCCCACATAAGCCCATGCACCACTTTACCTTATATTTTTGATATTTTTTATGCTGTGTTTTTGCATATTTGATACTCAAAGTTCTGTACGGGACAGATTTCAAAAGAAAAATTTTGAATTATAAAAAAAGACGAGGTTTACATTTTTGAAAATGCCGATGAAATTCAGTTTCAGAAATAGTGGTTTCAACTCTATATATTTATTATTTCTTTTTTTTATCATTAAATACTACAAAATATTATAAAATTATTCTTGAATCCACCATTATTTCTATGATTTGAGTATGTTGAATTTTTTGGTCGTGCACTCAACAAAAAATCTCATAAAATACCATTATAATGGGATTTTATAGGATTTAATAGTATACAAAATATATATGTATATATATTCCTTCATATTAAAAAAATTGTATAGTTTTTAATGGGATTTGTTGATAGAATTTAAAGTTTATCTTATTGACTAATTTAAATAGTAAAAACTATTAATTTTTTGGTACTTTTTCTGAGTGTGGTTGACAATTTTCTGTAAATGACTTTCATAATTCTTATTAAGTTCATTACCAGAACTATAAAAATGGCCCTACTTCAAAATTACCCATGGACCCTAGTTTTATATTGTTACGAAGAGTTGTAAAATGGGACAATTCTGCAAGCAATGAATAAGAGTAAATGAGACGCAAGACAATACAGCATACTACAGCAATGTTTTCTCTATTTCTAAATTTGTTTTATATATTTGTGTTTTAACTTTTACTTATTCTAAGAATGGTTAAATTTTTTTTAATGCATATTACATTTTTTTTTTCTATACATAATTTTGTCCTTGTCCTTTGACCCGCATATCACACATTTATTCCATTCACTTATAATCATTTCCTATTCTTTCTCTTGTACTTTTCGCGCCTTTTATTGCATCCATTTGCATATATCTCTCGGGTTGTCTGTCTGTCTGCGGCACTCTTTTGTTTTCAGCTTTTCTTTAAAGAGCGCGCCATCTGCAGTAGCGACAACGCATTATAAATCACGGCTTAATTTTCCTGTTTCCGCTTGAAGCCATAATGAGTTTCATTTCATTTTCATTTGCATTTTCCCGCGTTTTGTCTTTATTTCGCTACCTTCTCCTCACACACTCATTTATTATGTTTTATTCTTTGTATAAATCATGCCGTTGATGACAGTGTTGCCAACGTTAAGTGTTGCCATTGCACTGAATGTTGGGTTGCCTTTGATTTCTGCTGCTGCTATGCGACTCGTGCCTCAAAATGGCGGCGACCAACATTTGTGGTGTTGCATGCTGCACATCCGGCGCGTTATTCTTCAGCGATTTTAATGAAATTATTATCTGCAACAAGCGACGAATAGACTGACTAATGGCGGAGGGTGATTACAGTTGAATGCAATGTGGAATTAAAGGAAGTGGAAGAAAAGCAGCAGAACAAAAAGCAGTACGAAAAGCAGTACGGAATGTTGTGAAAGGCGTTAGGTTGTTGGCGACACAAATGCAAATGACAGATGCCGGCACAACATTGCAATTGCATTGGTTGCCTTTTATTTATTAAATTATTATAAATATAATAAACAAAATGGCGACTAAAATGGCTGGCAGACATGCAGACGGTTGGCAGAAAACCCGCGAAAACGAAATGTAGTCTGAAAAAGTGACAAATTGCACTGGCTGGTATTGTAAGGGGTGATAATTGTAGGCAGCAGTAGTTGTTAAAAATAACATTATCATGCGTTAATTTTTGTAATTTAATGGAATTTAAAATATATACATGACATTGTCATAATAAGCATTAATATTAGTTCATAATTGACTAATAACTAAATATAAAATAAATTAATGAATAATAAAAACTAATTCTAGAACTGCTAAACATGCCAAATGCAACGTTTTTTTACATAATCAAATTTCTTCCTCAAAAGTACACTCATGCCGTTCGTTGCCAAAATGAATTTGTGAGGGGTCTGTCTCTATTTCAGAATGGTATGTCTGCTTTTATGTTTGTATTTCTGTGTTTCTCTGGTCCTTTGTTGCTGGTCTATTATTATTTCATTTCTATTACCGCATTAAAACGAGCAGCTCGGTACTCATTTGAGTAAAATGGGAATTTGTCTAATACACAAACAAACGAAAAAACAAAAAAAAAAAAAATACACGGGAAGAACAAATTAATGAAATCATAAATATCACATTTCCTAAAAACAAAATACATATTTTCATAGAAAATACATATTTTCATAGAAAATACATATTTTCATAGAAAATACATATTTTCATAGAAAATACATATTTTCATAGAAAATACATATTTTCATAGAAAATACATATTTTCATAGAAAATACATATTTTCATAGAAAATACATATTTTCATAGAAAATACATATTTTCATAGAAAATACATATTTTCATAGAAAATACATATTTTCATAGAAAATACATATTTTCATAGAAAATACATATTTTCATAGAAAATACATATTTTCATAGAAAGTACATATTTTCATAGAAAATACAAATTTTCATAGAAAGTACATATTTTCATAGATAGAAAATACATATTTTCATAGAAAATACATATTTTCATAGAAAATACATATTTTCATAGAAAATACAAATTTTCATAGAAAGTAAATATTTTCATAGCAAATACACATTTTCATAGAAAGTACATATTTTCATAGTTAGAAAATACATATTTTCATAGAAAATACAAATTTTCATAAAAATACATATTTTCATATAAAATACATATTTTCATAGAAAATACATATTTTCATAGAAAATACATATTTTCATAGAAAATACACATTTTCATAGAAAATACACATTTTCATAGAAAATACACATTTTCATAGAAAATACACATTTTCATAGAAAATACATATTTTTCATAGATTTTTTTTTTACATTGTACGTTTTCATTAAAATGTTTAAAGCTTTGTTTTAAAAATTTAATATTTGGTTTAAAACAATTAAAATTAAGAATAATTCTTCTTGATTATAGAAATATTTTTTTCCGCGTAATGATTAAACAGCTGCTACCCATACTAAAAGCACACAAAATGCAGTTTTTGCATTCGACTACAACATCAGCTGCATTTGCTTTGGAATCGCTTTCAGGCAGAGATTGTTTTTGGTCTAAATTGAAATTGGCCAATTGATAGATAGATAGACAGACAGAAAGACAGCAGTCAGTGAGACGAACAGACAGGCGAACATTTGGAGCAGATACTATTTAGGGGGGGTAGCATGATATTCATAGGGTTTGTTTGTGTAGTACATATGTTGGAAAAACAGTTGAACGTGAGAGACAATTGGATGTAAGAGATTTTTAAAAGAGAGGAAATTGAACACCGGCGGCAGTTGGCTTGAGAGACAGTTAGACAGAGTGACATTTAGACAGCCAGACGAATCGAGTCCAGAACAGAGCAGACCGACAGTTCGACTGGTTCGTAATATCGACATCAATCACTGCATATCAAACATATGTCTATTTGTGGGTCTTCGTGCATATGTGTGTCTGGAACATAGGCGCAATATACACTTTGAAATGCAACCACTAGGGAGTTGGGGAACGAAAGTCTGATAACACAGTTCGCCAAGATAAATTAAATTTTATTTCTATTTGTTATTAGTATTTTTACTGTATTAAAAATAAAGAAAAATTCTTTAAAATAAATAAATATATATTTGATTTATGTTCAATATCAAATGTATTTGGTTTTACTACATATGTATTGAAAAATAATTGTTTTTTATTTTTACTACATTTTGTATTAAAGTAATTGTCATATAAACTACGGAATACTAAGGTTTATACATTATACATACATAACAAATTTCCAATACATTATGTAGTAAAATTAAGTTAAATAAATACAGATGTATTTAAACAGTAAAAATAAGTTTATTAAATACAGATGTAATTAAAAAGTAAAAAATTAGTAGAAATAACATTTGTAAAAATAGATATACAAATATAGTAAATTTTACTACATAATTATAGTGAGCTCAGCTAATAATACTTTCGTTGAGTTTATGTCTACTGTGATATTAGCATTACGTTGGTTACAATCCTTTGTCTGTCTCATAATTATGCACTAAAATCCTGTCAAACTGTGTAACCTGTGCCGCAACCGAATGCTGTCAAATGAACTGTAATCACAAAATTTTGAACAGCAGCCACAGGCTGCCTCTGTGTCTGCTATAGGATTTCATTAGTTTCCCATTTCGATTGTTAATTAAATAAACAAAGGCTTTTTCAGCAATTTTATTACATTCGAAGGACCTTCCTGCCATGCTGCGTCTCACTCACATAAAATTACAAAAAACACTCTAAAAAATGTCCGCAAATGAGGCCATAAATCCGAATTTTATCCGCAGTTCCTCGTCTCCTCCTTCTTACAAAAACCACTGCCATACTTAAACGCCCAAGTATTTATTTTCTTTCTTAACCATATCCCCCAACATGTCCGCAATTAAGAATTTATTATTTTTTCATTTCATGCGCAATTTAATTTAATGACAAATTAAAAATAAAAATAAGAAAATACGAAAAAAAGCGACGCATATAAAAGTACTGTAACTTTTGCTGAATTTAACAAAAGAAATACTTGATAATAAAATTTTACACCTTTTTCGCAATCGGTGGTGCAGCCATATGTGGCAAGTGGGTGGTGGCTTCGTGGGTTGCTGCGTGGGGGACTGCAAAATACGCCAAATGCAATTTTAAAGTTTTCTCGTTTGTATTTTTCCAACATGTTTTAACGTTACTGCTTCACCTGTAAAAATGCTACTCCGTTTTTGCGTTTTTGCGAATGTAGCAACTGCAACGAAAAATAAAAGAAATTTTTGTTAATTGGTTGCAACGGAAATGGTTATGATTATAATAATAATTCGTACAACCAGACACACAAAGACACCTGCGAGCTTGCACGGATTTGTACAATTTGTACCCATACTCTGAATAACACACGGAATAAAATACTCTATTAAAAATAAATAATTATGTATTTGATTTACGTCCAAAACCAAGTGTATTTGTTTTTTTTAGAACTTTTGTATAGAAAATGAATACATAATTCGCGTTTTTATTTTCAAATCAAAACAGATACTGAGGAAACTCAATTAGTTGGCATAACTAGACTTCTCCCATCAACTCGTTTCGGTCAGATGTCTGGGTTTTATACCTGCTCAATTTCACAGTTGTTCGTTGTGTGGTTGAAGGTCCTTCAAATATTAAAAAAAAACAGTTTCTGCAGAATGTTGCCAATGAATTTGTTTATACCATTTCGTCGAATGAACTTTCTTAATAAGTTTGTCATGTGTACAGTGTACACACAAATTTCTAAAAATTTAAATAAAATAAAACAACAATAAAATTGATTCAACATGTAGAAAACGATTTTCTAATACGAGATGTAGTAAAATAAAGTCAAATAAATACAAATGTACTTAAAAACTAAATAAATGTTGTAAAACTAAAATTTTTCAAAACAATTACTTGAATGTAGTAAAATTTACTACATTCATTTTTTCGGTGCACATACTATCATAAAATATATAAAGTGTTTCTACGTGTTTCATGATATAACTATGAAATGGGTTTTGCGGTATCATTTAAAAAGTACTTACAATAGAAATATGTTTTATTTTACCTGAAAGAATGAACATAAATGTATTAGTTTTATTTTGAATATATTAAATTACAATTTAAATGCAAAAAGACAGTAGTATTGATTATTTTTTGAGAAAACTACATGCAGATTACCCTTAGGTTTCCTGTTCATTTATATTCAATTTGCAAATACATATATATCAGAGACGCATAAAGAATTGATAGAGATTCAAAGACATTGCATGCATGTGTAAAATAAATTTTTAAATGAATGCAATTCGAATATGAAAAGAGATCAGCACTCTTGTGAGAATAATAGGTATAGTAAAATCATTTTACATTTTACCATTAAAGCCACTTGACAATACAAAAATAGCATAAAATGAAGATGTACAAAAAGTGTAATATAAAGAAAAACTAAGAAGAAAAACAGCACAACAGAACAACATCAAAACCAACAATAGCAACTTCCTGCTACGTTCTAATAATGCTTAAAATTACACTTGTGGGCTATTCAGGCAATACCAACAATAACTATAATACACACATATGAGCCATATATATTTCCCTGCATCTATGCATAATCAAAATTTGAACAAAATACAACCGGCCGCCGGCACAGGATGCCTTAATATTCACACATCCGGCAAGCAGGCAGTGAAGTAGTTTTGCAGTAGTTGTTGCAGTTGCAACAGCAACATGTACAGCAATTGCAGCAAAACTCGGAATAGCTGGAAAATCAACAATGCACAGTGTGTTCGAAATAATAATATCAATATGTACAGCAAACAAAAAGTGTTGAAATTGTTATAACATTTTTAACATTTTTAAAATTTTTAAAATTTTTAAAATTTTTAAATTTTTAAAATTTTTAAAATTTTTAACCTTTTTAACATTTTTAATATTTTTAACATATTTGACATTTAACATCTTTAACATATTCAACATTTTTAACATTTTAAAATGTTACAAATGTTAAAAATGTTAAAAAAATTAAAAATGTTAAAAATGTTAAAAATGTTAAAAATGTTAAAAATGTTAAAAATGTTAAAAATGTTAAAAATGTTAAAAATGTTAAAAATGTTAATAATGTTAAAAATGTTAACTATGTTAAAAATGTTAAAAATTTTAAAAATGTTAAAAATGTTAAAAATTTTAAAAATGTTAGAAATGTTAAAAATGTTAAAAATGTTAAAAATGTTAAAAATGTTAAAAATGTTAAAAATGTTAAAAATGTTAAAAATGTTAAAAATGTTAAAAATGTTAAAAATGTTAAACATGTTAAAAATGTTAAAAATGTTAAAAATGTTAAAAATGTCAAAAATGTTAAAAATGTTAAAAATGTTAAAAATGTTAAAAATGTTAAAAATGTTAAAAATGTTAAAAATGTTAAAAATGTTAAAAATGTTAAAAATGTTAAAAATGTTAAAAATGTTAAAAATGTTAAAAATGTTAAAAATTTTAAAAATTTTAAAAAAGTTAAAAATGTTAAAAATGATAAAAATGTTAAAAATGTTAAAAATGTTAAAAATGTTAAAAATGTTAAAAATGTTAAAAATGTTAAAAATGTTAAAAATGTTAAAAATGTTAAAAATGTTAAAAATGTTAAAAATGTTAAAAATGTTAAAAATGTTAAAAATGTTAAAAATGTTAAAAATGTTAAAAATGTTAAAAATGTTAAAAATGTTAAAAATGTTAAAAATGTTAAAAATGTTAAAAATGTTAAAAATGTTAAAAATGTTAAAAATGTTAAAAATGTTAAAAATGTTAAAAATGTTAAAAATGTTAAAAATGTTAAAAATGTTAAAAATGTTAAAAATGTTAAAAATGTTAAAAATGTTAAAAATGTTAAAAATGTTAAAAATGTTAAAAATGTTAAAAATGTTAAAAATGTTAAAAATGTTAAAAATGTTAATAATGTTAAAAATGTTAACTATGTTAAAAATGTTAAAAATTTTAAAAATGTTAAAATGTCAAAAATGTTAAAAATGTTAAAAATGTTAAAAAAGTTAAAAATGTTAAAAATGTTAAAAATGTTAAACATGTTAAACATGTTAAAAATCTTAAAAATGTTAAAAATGTTAAAAATGTTAAAAATGTTAAAAATGTTAAAAATGTTAAAAATGTTAAAAATGTTAAAAATGTTAAAAATGTTAAAAATGTTAAAAATGTAAGAAATGTTAAAAGTATTGAAAATGTTAAAATGTCAAAAATGTTAAAAATGTTAAAAATGTTAAAAATGTTAAAAATGTTAAAAATGTTAAAAATGTTAAAAATTTAAAAAATGTTAAAAATGTTAAAAATGTTAAAAATGTTAAAAATGTTAAAAATGTTAAAAATGTTAAAAATGTTAAAAATGTTCAAAATGTTAAAAATGTTAAAAATGTTAAAAATGTTAAAAATGTTAAAAATGTTAAAAATGTTAAAAATGTTAAAAATGTTAAAAATGTTAAAAATGTTAAAAATGTTAAAAATGTTAAAAATGTTAAAAATGTTAAAAATGTTAAAAATGTTAAAAATGTTAAAAATGTTAAAAATGTTAAAAATGTTAAAAATGTTAAAAATGTTAATAATGTTAAAAATGTTAACTATGTTAAAAATGTTAAAAATTTTAAAAATGTTAAAATGTCAAAAATGTTAAAAATGTTAAAAATGTTAAAAAAGTTAAAAATGTTAAAAATGTTAAAAATGTTAAAAATGTTAAAAATGTTAAACATGTTAAAAATCTTAAAAATGTTAAAAATGTTAAAAATGTTAAAAATGTTAAAAATGTAAAAAAAGTTAAAAATGTTAAAAATGTAAGAAATGTTAAAAGTATTGAAAATGTTAAAATGTCAAAAATGTTAAAAATGTTAAAAATGTTAAAAATGTTAAAAATGTTAAAAATGTTAAAAATGTTAAAAATGTTAAAAATGTTAAAAATGTTAAAAATGTTAAAAATGTTAAAAATGTTAAAAATGTTAAAAATGTTAAAAATGTTAAAAATGTTAAAAATGTTAAAAATGTTAAAAATGTTAATAATGTTAAAAATGTTAAATATGTTAAAAATGTTAAAAATTTTAAAAATGTTAAAAATGTTAAAAATGTTAAAAATGTTAAAAATGTTTGAAATGTTAAAAATATTAAAAATGTTAAAAATGTTTAAATATTAAAATAGGTAAAAATGGTATAAATGTTATAAATGAAGTAGTATTAAAAATATTTAAAATGCTAGGAATGTTAAGATGTTAAAAATAATACAGTCTGTCTTTCTGTCTCTTTATGCCTGTGTGCATAAATGCAGGATATGCCAGCGATAAAGATGATGAAATACGGACGTTTCAGCACACGCCGCCTTGATTGTCTGTATACAGCTCTGTTGTCTCCGTAATGACCATGTTTATTACATGTGGTATTGCATGCGCCAATGTAAATGTGTCTGTTCCAGTGCAGAATGTTCAAAGACCAAACTGTTGCCTGCTTTTTGCAGTGGGTGGTGGTATGTGGAGCAGTATGAATCCTGCAATCATGACCGACACGAGTGTTACATTTAATCATGCCACAGCAGTTCAGCAGACCTTTAAATTTGTGGTTTACTCACTCGTTTGTCGCAGCACTGATATCAACCAAGAAACTTCCTTACTCCTTGTGGCAGTAGTTTGGCATTGTCATCAGGTAAATGCCATAAAGGACTCTTTAATTATTCATAAGTGTTTTGCGGCATTCGTCTAAGTATTTGTATGGCCCGAAGAGGACTTTGATACAAGTATATAGAAAAGAAACCCTTAAACACATCAACTATCTTCTGCCGTGCCAAGTCGTTATGCAGTGCTTATAATTATTACTGCGTATCCTGCTTCTTTGTCCTTCTTTCCTTCAGTATTCTCCTCTCCTCCGACTCTCATCAGTATTTTATTGTCCTGACTACTGTTGATTCTCATTTTGTTGCTATGAAGAAAACCTTGTTATTCACTTGACACACTCTACGTCTTAACCGGGGACCTGACTTCGTTCGACAAGAGCTCCTTATCAAATGCCGGCACTAGTGCAGGTCCTTCCTGCATTTGCCGTGTTTCCTTCCCAGTGACTTTGTGTGCGTCTATTTGCGCAAGGATATTTATCTGCGTTAATGGCTTCATCAGCATTTCATTAAAGCAAAGTCCTGCCTGCCCTGTGCAGGACATTCACAGACAGGATATTTTAATAAATCATCACATGTTGCCGTAATAGTTTTGTGCGAGTGCAAAATTTATGCATGCTGCATATTAATTTCTGCTGCATTCAACATTTTGTGCCACAAAATGTGCTGATCCTGTGAGTTTGCCTAAAGACCAGCGAGCAAATAATAATACATGAGGGTACTGCAGGACTTAGCTGCACTTAAAGATTTAAAATTTATAACAATTTTAGGTAACTTCAAATTTAAAGTATATAACAATTTAAGTTTTAAAAATACTTTTAACTTTTTTAACATTTTAAAGTGTGTACATTTTAAACCATTTCTAACATTTTAACATATTTACCATTTTGAACACTTTAACAATTTTAACATTTTTAAGATTTTCAACATTTTTACATTTTTATCATTTTTAACATTTTTAAATTTTTAACATTTTTAACATTTTTAACATATTTAACATTTTTCACATTTTTAACATTTTTAACATTTTTAATATTTTTAACATTTTTAAAATTTTTAACATTTTTAATATTTTAAACATTTTTAACATGTTTAACATTTTTAACATTTTTAACATTTTTAACATTTTTAACATTTTTAACATTTTTAACACTTGTAACATTTTTAACATTTTTTTTTTAATTTTATATATTGTTTTGAAATTTGTTCTCTATAAATCACTCAGCATTCTTTTAAATTGAAACTTTTTCAAAGTAGTGCTAAAATATCTCGTAATTCAACACCCAAATAGCAGCTACTCTGCATCGTAATTAAAACTTTTGCTCGAGTGCCTAAAATCATACCTCGCTTTGCCCCACCTGTCCGCAGTGCTGCTCAAACACCTGACGTGGTGTCCAAAGTAAAGGTGGCTCCCAGCCAAACCACATTATAGAACCGTCTGATGAAAATGTTGATGCCATGTAATTAAAGGTGATAATTGCCAGTTACGTAACCAGTTTTATTCACAAGAAATTGTTTCAATACACAGGGTCATATTTTATTTATTTTTTTTATCATTTTTATTTTAAATATTTCTTTATTTAAATCTTCAAGTTGCTTAAAATAGTAAATAACGAAAATGAAAACTTTATGATCATCATAAATGTTTGCAGCGTCACTGGTGCCAGATTGCCGGCCATGATCACAACGGTTTTTTGCGTACGCTGCATGAAAATGATCAGAGTCTTGCGGTAAAGTTCGTTCTGTTCATACCAGAGACACGAGTACAATGAGTTGGTCAGTTGGCTGCTCTCATCCATCAAGACATTGACGAACCAACAACAGGGCAGCACCTCGAAAAGCACCGCCAACAGATACGAGGTAGTGATCAGGAGCTGTGTGGTGTCCAGATCGAATGCGATCACATTCACCACGGTGACGCAGAGCACAAAGGCGGTGATGAGAAATTGCATGGCGATGGTGCGTGAAATGACGCGACGAATCAGTTGGAAATAACTATAAGAATATGGAACAAATGAAAATATAATCAGAATTGAACATAATATAACATAATAAAACAGAATGGAAAAGAACAGATCAGAATAGAACAGAATAGAATGGAACAGAATAGAACAAAATGGAACAGAATAGAACAAAATGGAACAGAATAAAACAGAATAGAACAGAATAGAACAAAATTGAACAGAATAGAATAGAACAGAATAGAACAGAATATAATAGAACAGAATAGAACAGAATATAATAGAACAGAATAGAACAGAATATAACAGAATAGAACAGAATAGAACAGAATAGAACAGAATAGAACAGAATAGAACAGAGTAGAACAGAACAGAACAGAACAGAACAGAACAGAACAGAACAGAACAGAACAGAACAGAATAGAATAGAATAGAATAGAATAGAATAGAATAGAATAGAACAGAATAGAACAGAATAGAACAGAATAGAACAGAATAGAACAGAATAGAACAGAGTAGAACAGAACAGAACAGAATAGAATAGAATAGTTTAGAATAGAATAGAAGTACCATAACAGACAAATAACTAAAAAACTTATACAAATTGAAATAATATGGAAATTCAAAATTATTCAAAAATCACCCTGTACTCTCCTAAAATTGAGACGCACAGAAATCAAACACCAAAAGAGAAAACTTTCACTCAAACTCCGACGTTTACTGAAACCTGCAACACATAAAAGTTTTACACACTTCTAAATACTCTATCTCACGCACACATGAAGCGTCGCTAACTTTGTTAAATTAGAGCTTCGAAAAGCGATTAAAAGCAGCATTAAAAGTTCGACTGGCCTGTTTTGCGTTGCTCTGCATGCTGTCAAAGCGGCCGCTGATATGCTAAGCAGTTCGAAAATAACTATAATAATAAAGTAGATTTTACAGTGCATAACGAAAAGTTGTATAATGTTGGAAAACTTTTGGGAATATGAAGGATATTGTTGCCAAAATGTGTAGTAATATGTAGCATCAAAAAAATATTGAAATTTGTTATGTTTTTATTTTTTAGGATTTCTTAAATTGCGTTATCAATATATTGAGTACTATTCTATTCTTCCCAAATATTTAATCCCGAGACTATTTTTTGAGCGATTTCTTTACGTTCTTTTTTAAGATAACAGAAAATTTTCGCAAAAGAATCGTCTGGGGTATGAAATGACTGCCCAGTCTGCCATGTCTCGGAGACCTCCGATGCCTCGAATTTCTATCGAATAACATTGAAAAAAGTTCGATTTCGTTGTTTTATCGATATTGTTTCGATTTCAAAAAATTTCTCGTACCGAGAAACTCTGACAAAACGTAGGTCTAATTTGACGCTCTGTATCGGTACGAGAACGTGTCCGATATCGTGTCATTTCTCCATTTTCTCGCATTGATCCCCTAATGCTTTCGAAACGAATGGCATAAGGGGTGCCAGTTGAATTGTTAGGAGATGTAGTTATTATCTCGGTGAACACTTACCTCAACACATGCTTATGATCCTGCACGCAGGCCACCAACTCCTGAAAATTATGCCCCATCATTTGCGGTGTACCAGCCGCACCTATCCGTTCAATACGGCCACGCAATGCACGCAGATGCGCAATCATCATCGTCAAATAACACAGCGGATACACATCATTCGAGGAGTTCTGTGGGACGGCCACCGATATAGCCAGTGTTTGATACCAAATCGCCAGCCAGAAATTGCGTTCATCATCTTGAAAAATACGTGGATACCAACCATTGAAAACGAGACGATGATTCGTGATGCCAATATAGGCAAAACCCATGGCAACGAACATATAGAAAACCAAATACGTGACATAAAATATGCGACAAATGCGTATGGCCGCCTGGATGTGACGACGGTCTGTCTCGTGTTGGGCACAACGTACATCCAACGGTCGCAAATATCCTGCCACACTCTTCAGAGTCTCACGATATGAATAGATACCGAGTAGTTTCAATGATGAAATCAGAATGGTAATGCTCGTGGAGAGATTGATCAACAGCTCCTGTAGATTATCGATGAACAATAGATTGAGAACCAGCGAGGCGGGCAGACAGACGGTGATGAACATATTCAGTACGAAGGCGTACAACTGATAGATGGCATAGTAGCGACGATTGGGTGGTGGATCAAGTCCAAGTGCGCGCCAGCCCTGCCAGAAGTAGCGAAAGGCTTCATTGGAGTCTAGTGTTGGGTTATTTGGTACTTTATGCGTTTTGATGTTCTGCATTTTAGGCGCACTGAGTGAAGGTTGTTTGAAAGCAAACTATTTATAGACCATGATTAACACACGGCTGCAGGATTTTTAAACAAACTAATTGAAAAAAAAGTTAATAAATATCTAAATAACTAATATAACTAAATAAATATTTAAATCATCAAATCAACAAATCAATAAATCAATAAATCAATAAATCAATAAATCAATAAATCAATAAATCATCAAATCAACAAATCAATAAATCAATAAATCAATAAATCAATAAATCAATAAATCAATAAATCAATAAATCAATAAATCAATAAATCAATAAATCAATAAATCAATAAATCAATAAATCAATAAATCAATAAATCAATAAATCAATAAATCAATAAATCAATAAATCAATAAATCAATAAATCAATAAATCAATAAATCAATAAATCAATAAATCAATAAATCAATAAATCAATAAATCAATAAATCAATAAATCAATAAATCAATAAATCAATAAATCAATAAATCAATAAATCAATTAATCAATAAATCAATAAATCAATAAATAAATCAATAAATCAATAAATCAATAAATCAATAAATCAATAAATCAATAAATCAATAAATCAATAAATCAATAAATCAATAAATCAATAAATCAATTAATCAATAAATCAATAAATCAATTAATCAATAAATCAATAAATAAATCAATTAATCAATAAATAAATCAATAAATCAATAAATCAATAAATCAATAAATCAATAAATCAATAAATCAATAAATCAATAAATCAATAAATCAATAAATCAATAAATCAATAAATCAATAAATCAATAAATCAATAAATCAATAAATCAATAAATCAATAAATCAATAAATCAATAAATCAATAAATCAATAAATCAATAAATCAATAAATCAATAAATCAATAAATCAATAAATCAATAAATCAATAAATCAATAAATCAATAAATCAATAAATCAATAAATCAATAAATCAATAAATCAATAAATCAATAAATCAATAAATCAATAAATCAATATTTGATAAATCAATAAATCAATAAATCAATAAATCAATAAATCAATAAATCAATAAATCAATAAATCAATAAATCAATAAATCAATAAATCAATAAATCAATTAATCAATAAATCAATAAATCAATAACTCAATAAATCAATAATTCAACAAATCAATAAAGCAATAAATTAATAAATCAGTAATGCAATAAATCAGTAAATCAATAAATCAATAATCCTGATATGTTTTCACAAACATTACGAATATTCATAACTTAGAATAAAAGAAATAATTTCGATATCAAAGCTCTTAAAAAGTGAGAAACGATATTATAAAGATATTTTAATAAATATTTGTTTGCTTGTATAACTGTGTAATGTAATATATATATTTTGTGTTTTTTTAAATTTATTTAACTACCAACTATAATTGGGAAAATGAAAAGTTTAACTTATTGTTGAGGCGTTAATTGCTGGGTGTCAAGTGCTAAATATTTCGGGGATGTTTTAAACAAAAACTTTAAAACATGCAATTTTATAAAAAGGTTTTTAAGTACTCATACTCTTAAAAACTATTCAACACATAGTGAAAAAAAAATATTTTGCAGGCAACACATTATGCTTAAAATTTTATTTTATGAATTTCTTGATAAAAATATATTACATTAAATTATGAAATGAATACAAAAATAATTTTAAAAATTTTGATAATTTAAGGTAATTTACAAATTGATGTTTGAAACATCTACTGCTTTAAAAATTGCACTTCCGATTTATTGAATTTCTTGTTGAACTTTAATTTCAATTTGTAAAAATTTTTATGATGTCATTTCAATCAGAATAAGTTCCTTTTTCCCATTATGGTATTGCTTTTATAATTATTACTGTAATTTATTTTCACATTTGCCAATCAGTTCCGTTTGCTATTCTTTTACACGATTTCCTACAACTTCTATCCACTGATTTACCACAGTAACATCCTCATCATTTCTATTAACTGAAAATATAACATAATCGGCAACATTATCATGTTTATCACCAACTTCATCATTTTGATTACAAAACTTCTGCTGTACTTTAGAAAAAACAGCTGCCGCTTCAAACTCAATTATGAGCCACAACTGCAACCATTTCCTAGTTTACCAATCATCATCTTCATCAGAGGCTGTAGCAAGAACAGCGCCATCAATTGTTGCGGTTAAATCAGTGGAACTGCAACGGCAGCAACTTTCCACTTAATTCTCTTCCGCCTGCATGCTACGCAGTGTCCTTCTGGCACAGTCCTAAGTAATCCTGTAGGCTTAAGTAAGTGCTTTTTATTTACTACAACTTTTTTGTTCCTGCTTCCTTTTTTTGTTGCGGTAATAAATTTCACTGCCAGCCTGCCATTTGTAGCCAGGATTCGATTTCCAGTTAATTCGCAGCCACAGCTTCTTTTGTTTTACCGTCGCTGTTCCTTGTTTTGTGTCCTAATTGAGTTTTAGAAAAAGTCTTGAGTTGTAATTTGCTGTAATTTTGTATTTTCCACTTCGTTGCAACAAATTGAATTGTTAGTGATTTGCAGAATAAGAAAATTTAAGGACAAAAAAAATTAAGTATCTCCTAACGTGGCAGTAGATCCTGTTTACCAGAAAAGTACTTTTAAAATTAGTAAATTTAACATTTAACATTTAACATTTAACATTTAACATTTAACATTTTACATTTTACATTTAACATTTAACATTTAACATTTAACATTTAACATTTAACATTTAACATTTAACATTTAACATTTAACATTTAACATTTAACATTTAACATTTAACATTTAACATTTAACATTTAACATTTAACATTTAACATTTAACATTTAACATTTAACATTTAACATTTAACATTTAACATTTAACATTTAACATTTAACATTTAACATTTAACATTTAACATTTAACATTTAACATTTAACATTTAACATTTAACATTTAACATTTAACATTTAACATTTAACATTTAACATTTAACATTTAACATTTAACATTTAACATTTAACATTTAACATTTAACATTTAACATTTAACATTTAACATTTGACATTTAACATTTAACATTTAACATTTAACATTTAACATTTAACATTTAACATTTAACATTTAACATTTAACATTTAACATTTAACATTTAACATTTAACATTTAACATTTAACATTTAACATTTAACATTTAACATTTAACATTTAACATTTAACATTTAACATTTAACATTTAACATTTAACATTTAACATTTAACATTTAACATTTAACATTTAACATTTAACATTTAACATTTAACATTTAACATTTAACATTTAACATTTAACATTTAACATTTAACATTTAACATTTGACATTTAACATTTAACATTTAACATTTAACATTTAACATTTAACATTTAACATTTAACATTTAACATTTAACATTTAACATTTAACATTTAACATTTAACATTTAACATTTAACATTTAACATTTAACATTTAACATTTAACATTTAACATTTAACATTTAACATTTAACATTTAACATTTAACATTTAACATTTAACATTTAACATTTAACATTTAACATTTAACATTTAACATTTAACATTTAACATTTAACATTTAACATTTAACATTTAACATTTAACATTTAACATTTAACATTTAACATTTAACATTTAACATTTAACATTTAACATTTAACATTTAACATTTAACATTTAACATTTAACATTTGACATTTAACATTTAACATTTAACATTTAACATTTAACATTTAACATTTAACATTTAACATTTAACATTTAACATTTAACATTTAACATTTAACATTTAACATTTAACATTTAACATTTAACATTTAACATTTAACATTTAACATTTAACATTTAACATTTAACATTTAACATTTAACATTTAACATTTAACATTTAACATTTAACATTTAACATTTAACATTTAACATTTAACATTTAACATTTAACATTTAACATTTAACATTTAACATTTAACATTTAACATTTAACATTTAACATTTAACATTTAACATTTAACATTTAACATTTAACACTTTTATGTTCTCCAACGGATCTTTATGATTTTAATTACAAATTCCTAAACATTGCAGAAACGTAAATTTATACATAATCGTCGCCTAGTTACCGGATTAATGCATTTGTCCTGTAAGACTCTTCCTCGCCACACATCAGACATTTTTTGTGCCTCTTGTTATGCATTACGTTGACTTCTCTTAGGTTTTATTAGATTTTCCAAAGCTGCGTGAGGTTGTGCATAATGTCCTGTTTTTCATTTTCATTGAATTTGTCGTTCGATGGGTTGCATCCATCAAGCTTACTGTTAATTTTCAGTAGTATCTCTGGAATTTCTGCTTGCCTGCCTTTAGCTCCAAACCAAGTACTGCCTACGAATTCATCGTAAGTCAGGTGATGTCGGTCGATGCCGTGGCAGCACTTAAATTTGTTAATTTATGACTTTGGCTTTCACTTGGCTGGCAGATTAGAGCATCCGGCTGACAGCAACATTTACGGTAGGAGGTTTCAATTAAAGCGAGGATGTTTTGTGTAATTTTAAAAGTTATAATTAAACATATCAAAATTATTATTTTTTTAAATGCAAAGCGATTAAGATTTGTCGATTTATTTTCATAATATTAGAGGATATTTTAATAATAAACTTTTTCTATAAATTAAATAACATTTTGAACAATTTGAATACTTTGAATTTTTTGACATTTTTAATATTTTTAACATTTTTAACATTTTTAACATTTTTAACATTTTTAACATTTTTAACATTTTTAACATTTTAAACATTTTTAACATTTTTAACATTTTTAACATTTTTAACATTTTTAATATTTTTAACATTTTTAACATTTTTAACATTTTTAACATTTTTAACATTTTTAACATTTTTAACATTTTTAACATTTTTAACATTTTTAACATTTTTAACATTTTTAACATTTTTAACATTTTTAACATTTTTAACATTTTTAACATTTTTAACATTTTTAACATTTTTAACATTTTTAACATTTTTAACATTTTTAACATTTTTAACATTTTTAACATTTTTAACATTTTTAACATTTTTAACATTTTTAACATTTTTAACATTTTTAACATTTTTAACATTTTTAACATTTTTAACATTTTTAACATTTTTAACATTTTTAACATTTTTAACATTTTTAACATTTTTAACATTTTTAACATTTTTAACATTTTTAACATTTTTAACATTTTTAACATTTTTAACATTTTTAACATTTTTAACATTTTTAACATTTTTAACATTTTTAACATTTTTAACATTTTTAACATTTAAAACATTTTAAACATTTTAAACATTTTTAACATTTTTAACAGTTTTAATATTTTAAACATTTTTAACATTTTTAACATATTTAACATATTTAACATCTTTAACATTTTTAACATTTTTAACATTTTTAACATTTTTAACATTTTTAACATTTTAACATTTTTAACATTTTTAACATTTTTAACATTTTTAACATTTTTAACATTTTTAACATTTTTAACATTTTTAACATTTTTAACATTTTTAACATTTTTAACATTTTTAACATTTTTAACATTTTTAACATTTTTATAATATTTAACATTTTTTTTTTACATTTTTAACATTTTAAAATTTTTAACATTTTTGTTTTTTTTTTTAACATTTTTAATATTTTTATTCTTTGAACTTTTTTTAATATTTTTTTACATTTTTAATTCTTTTAAATACAAGATAAATACAAAAATTAAAAGGAAATTAAAATTTATATTTTAAAAATAATGTTTTTGTGGAACATGTTAATAAATACAGACAGACAACCCCATTTCCATGTCGAAAAACCCCATTCTTTAAATCTTTCTTTAAAACCATTTAAAATAAACTTTTATTCGAGCCAAACTTCGCTTAAAATGCATTTAATAATAAATTTCTCAGAACATACAAACTGTTTGCACATCATTAAGTCGCAGGATAAGAAAATATCCTTTGGCAACGGAATAAACAAAACTTGTTAAAATACGCAACACTCGACTAGTGGCTCAGGCAAACAAGTGATTAACGTAAATGATGAACGTCAAGTGTACAAAGAAAATAAAAGAAATATAAATCTGAAAAAAGCATAAAGAAAATATTAAAATATGTGAGGATATGAATTTGAAAAAAGAAAAACATAAAATAAATACCACACAAAACTGAGATAAGAATTCAAAGGACGGAATGCGTCGATGGAAGCAGTGCTGCTGGCTGTCTTTTGAAGGTGTGGCTTCCCAACCCGAGGTTAATTAATATTTGCAACGCCACAATAAGGAACAACCACAATAACAGAGCTTTAACTGCTTTTACCGTTTCTGAGTTATTTTTTCCCCAATGCAAAATGCAACGCGCAATGTTGTCATAGCAAAAAATATTCTGCAGAATATGTGCTGCCTTGTGTTGCCAGGATAATCTAAATTATGACAAGGATCAGCGCCAGGACTTTGCAGCGTACTACAGCACACAGCTGTTGTAAAAGAAAAATACTACAAAAAGAAAAATACAAAAAAAAAAAGAAAATTGTAAAATCTGAAAAGAAAACATTAATGAAAACAGCGGATGTACCAGCATTTAACGCTGTGGAGAAAATGCTACGTTTGACAAACATTTTGACTGGAGGGCACAAAATATTATGAATCCTTTACACAGCGACAAGGAGTCAAGATGAGCAGCATTGTCGGGTTTCTTTTTGTCTGTTGTTGCGCTGTTGTTGTTAGCGACAAACTAGCAAAAAACTGCTTTGTGATGAAGCAACAGACAGAAATGTTAAAACACTGCAAGACAATGTTGATACTTAAAAATGGTAAAAATATTAAAAATTTGAAAAACGTGAAAAAACGTGAAAAATGTGAAAAACGTAAAAAAAGTTAAAAATGTTAAAAAGGTTAAAAAGGTTAAAAAGGTTAAAAAGGTTAAAAATGTTAAAAAAGTTAAAAATGTTAAAAATGTTAAAAATGTTAGAAATGTTAAAAATGTTAAAAACGTTAAAAATGTTAAAAATGTTAAAAAAGTTAAAAATGTTAAAAAATGTTAAAAATGTTAAAAATGTTAAAAATGTTAAAAATGTTAAAAATGTTAAAAATGTTAAAAATGTTAAAAATGTTAAAAATGTTAAAAATGTTAAAAATGTTAATAATGTTAAAAATGTTAAAAATGTTAAAAATGTTAAAAATGTTAAAAATGTTAAAAATGTTAAAAATGTTAAAAATGTTAAAAATGTTAAAAATGTTAAAAATGTTAAAAATGTTAAAAATGTTAAAAATGTTAAAAATGTTAAAAATGTTAAAAATGTTAAAAATGTTAAAAATGTTAAAAATGTTAAATATGTTAAAAAAGTTAAAAATTGTTAAAAATTGTTAAAAATGATAAAATGTTAAAAATGGTTAAATGTTAATAGGTCAAAAACTAAATATGTTAAAATTGTCAAAATCCAAAAATTCTTAAAAAAGTGAAAAATATTTGTCTGTGTATTTTTTAAAATTTTTCCGCGTTTATTTAAACGCATTTTTTAGTCGACAAAGTACGCGTTGTTGCTTTCGATGCTTTATTGTTAGCTATTAACATGATGAAAAAATATAATTTATAAAAATGTTTTGCATAAGTTAAAGGAAATTTTAAATAATATGAAAAAATACAAAAATTTGTTATTTTGCTTTGTGTTCGAGTCACTGCATATTAATGTAATTTTTATTTAATAAAAATTCCTACTAGCAAAGTAATTGAAAATTTTGTGTTGATTTCAAATATTTTAATATTATAAATAATGTTTAATAATTACACGTTTCCGAAACTCATACTGCTTAGAATAGTGTAGAGTGAAAATGTAAATTTGATGATTGTCTGAAATGTGTCCAGCGTCACCGGCACCATGTTGCCGGCCACTATCAAATTCGTCTGCTGCGTGCGCTGCATGAAGATGATTAGGGTCTTGCGGAAACGTTGGTCCTGGTCATACCAGAGACACTTGTACAATGAGGTGGTCATCTGGTAGCTCTCATCCATTAACATGGTGACGTACCAGCAGCACGGAAAGACCTCGAAGAGTACGCCCAGCAGGTAAATGACGGTGACCAACAGCTGCATGTGGCTCAGATTGAATGCAATCACATTAATGACTATGACGCAGAGCACCAGAGCGGTGATGAGGAACTGCATGGCGATGGTGCGCGAAATGGCCTTGCTTATCAGCTGGAAGTAGCTGTAGGAAGTAGTTAACATTTTATTATTAAAATGTATAAAATAAAAAAGTTATTTATAAAAATATTTCTTTTTAAAAAAGTCATATAGCATCATCATTGTAGATTATTGTAAAAGAAAACTAACTTAATCATAGTTACCAAAACAAACATAATTTTTCACGTACTGTTCTTCCCCGTAGAATTTTTACCCGTTCAATTCTTCCCCATAGAGTTTTTCCGAGTAAAATCTTTATTGTGGTGAGTTTTAGTTTGGTGAGTTTTAGTTTGGTGAGTTTTAGTTTGGTGAGTTTTAGTTTATTGAGCTTTTGTGTAGTGAATTTCATTGTTTTTCCCCGTAGAATTCTTCCCCGTAAAATTCTTCCCAAAAAAAAAATCTCGTTGAATTCTTCTCGGTTGAATTCTTCCCCGTAGAGTTTTTCCAAATAGAAGTTTTAGTGTGGTGAGTTTTTGTGTGGTGAGTTTTAGTGTGATGAGTTTGTGTGTAGTGAGTTTCAGTATGGTGAGTTTCGTTGTGGTGAATAGGAATTGATATTGTTTTTAAAAGATTCTTTCACTTCTCTACTCACCCCAGCACATTGTTGTGATCCTTTATGCATGCCAACAGCTCCTGAAAGGTATCCTCCAACCCCATCTGCTCACCGCCCTCGCCAATGCGCTCGATGCGCGCTCTCAAGGCGCGCATGTGCGCATTCATTATAGCCAAGTAGCACAGCGGATACGTGTCATTCGTCGTATTTTGTAAGGCGACCATCGTCACCGATATCGCCTGATACCAAATGCCCAACAGCAAATTGTTATCCGCATCCGCGAGCAACCTCGGCCACCAACCGTTAAAAACGAGTCGCCTATTTGCTAGTCCGATATAGGAATAACCGAACGCAATAAAGATCAAATACACCTGATAGGTGCAGTAGAAAATACGACTAACGCGGATAGCATTTTTGACGTGACTCCGATCGGAAGCATGTGGCGCACAGCGCTCATCCAGTGAGGTCAAATAACTACGAACATTTTTCAATGTATGGCGACAACTGTAGATGGTGAGCAGTTTCAGCGAATTAATGAAGACCGTTATGCTCATGGAGAGATTGACGAGCAGCTCTTCGAGATTATCGATGAAGAACACATTCATCAGCAGCGAGATGGGGAAACAAGCGGTCGTGATCGTGTTCCAAGATACGGAGAAGAACTGGTAGAGCCAATAGTAGCAGCCATTGGACCAGGGTGGATCGAGGCCTAACATACGCCAACTGTACCAGAGATAGCGAAAGGCCTCATTTGAGTCGAGTGGAGTGAATTTTGTTTTTGTTGTTGTCGTCGACAGCATAAGCTGTGATATGCGTGGCAGCATTTTGAGCGCACTAAAGGCATCCCATGCGGAAGCAATGTTTTTATAGGCGCTGCGCAGTTTTCGGTTATTTTTTGTATTCTCTTTGAACTTTTTGTTATATTACATTCTGGAAGTAGGAAGTTTTAAAAGTTGGAAAATACTTTTTGGTGTTAATTGTAGGGCGTTGTAGTGTGAACAAAAGTGAAATGTTGCAGGAAACTTTTGGTCTATAATTTTGTGATGTGCGTTTTAACAAAAGAATTGCGTATTTCAAATATAGTAATACAATATTTACATACGACCACATTTTACGAAAACCTTTTCCCATATCAAAAGCACAATTGTGAATACTACATTTAACTCATACCATACAAATTCATCAAAATTAATATTTTAACCACATCTTAAACTATGTTCAATTTTTAATATATTCAAATACAAACTTTAAACGGAAAGCAGAACTCTCTTCCGAACACTGCAGTGAGGGGTATTAGATTTTTGACAGAATACGAATTTAAGGTTTTGATCACAATTATTCTAACACGAATAACGGCTCTCATTGAGATGTGACACATACTACTTATTTAATACTCATCGTACTTAATCAATGCATTCAAGATTAGGCTCAGTGCTGTCTAACGTACGATCCCTTGTATTCAAAGCTCAAATAGTCCACACTCAGAGTAACTGTTCTTAAACTGGCCATTCTCAAACTTAGCACACTAAATCGTAACACTCAATCATCTCAGCCGGAACTTACTACAGCTCAAATCACCACAGTTGAAATTAATCACATTTAACACCTCCTAAATATATCAAATTTTAAATTAAAAGTTTATTTTAAATGGTTTTAAGGAAAAAAAAATAAATATTGAAATTATGGAGTTATGTATTTTTATTGAAATATTCATGAAAAAGACTATTTAGTATTTTTATTTAGTATTTTTTGTGTTTGAATGCTCAAAATATTAAAAATGTTAAAAAGTATAAAAATGTTAAAAATGTCAAAAAATGTTAAAAATGTTAAAAATGTTGAAAATGTTAAAAATGTTAAAAATGTTAAAAATGTTAAAAATGTTAAAAATGTTAAAAATGTTAAAAATGTTAAAAATGTTAAGAATGTTAAAAATGTTAAAAATGTTAAAAATGTTAAAAATGTTAAAAATGTTAAAAATGTTAAAAATGTTAAAAATTTTAAAAATTTTAAAAATGTTAAAAATTTTAAAAATGTTAAAAATGTAAGAAATGTTAAAAGTATTGAAAATGTTAAAAATGTTAAAATATTAAAAATTTTAAAAATATTAAATTTTTAAAAATTTTAAAAATTTTAAAAATTTTAAAAATGTTAAAAATGTTAAAAATTTTAAAAATGTTAAAAATGTTAACAATGTTAAAAATGTAAGAAATGTTAAAAGTATTGAAAATGTTAAAAATGTTAAAAATGTTAAAAATGTTAAAAATGTTAAAAATGTTAAAAATGTTAAAAATGTTAAAAATGTTAAAAATGTTAAAAATGTTAAAAATGTTAAAATGTTAAAAATGTTAGAAATGTTAGAAATGTTATAAATGTTAAAAATGTTAAAAATGTTAAAAATGTTAAAAATGTTAAAAATGTTAAAAATGTTAAAAATGTTAAAAATGTTAAAAATGTTAAAAATGTTAAAAATGTTAAAAATGTTAATAATGTTAAAAATGTTAAAAATGTTAAAAATGTTAAAAATGTTAAAAATGTTAAAAATGTTAAAAATGTTAAAAATGTTAAAAATGTTAAAAATGTTAAAAATGTTAAAAATGTTAAAAATGTTAAAAATGTTAAAAATGTTAAAAATGTTAAAAAGTTAAAAATGTTAAAAATGTTAAAAATGTTAAAAATGTTAAAAATGTTAAAAATGTTAAAAATGTTAAAAATGTTAAAAATGTTAAAATTGTTAAAAATGTTAAAAATGTTAAAAATGTTAAAAATGTTAAAAATTTTAAAAATGTTTAAAATGTTAAAAATGTTAAAAATGTTAAAAATGTTAACAATGTTAAAAATGTTAAAAATGTAAAAATGTTAAAAATGTTAAAATGTTTAAAATGTTTAAAATGTTAAAAATGTCAAAAATGTTAAAAATGTTAAAATCTTAAAAATGTTAATAATGTTTAAAATGTTAAAAATGTTGAAAATGATAACCATTTTTGAAATGTTAATAACATTACAAATTGTAAAAATGTAACAATTCTAAAAATGATAAAAAAGTTAAAAATAACAAAAATGTTAAAAATATTAAACATTTTAAAAATGTTAAAAAGTAAAAAAAAGTGAAAAACAATATTACTTTTATTGTTAGCTGTTAACATGATGAAAAAATCATATAAATGATTTGCAAAAGTTAAAGAAATTTTATATAATAGGTAAAAATGCAAAAAATGCATTGTTTTGTTGTGTGTTCGAATCTCTGCATTTTAATCTAATTATAATAATTCCCACTGCTAAAGTAATTAAAAATACTGTGTTGATTTCAAATATTTTTATATTATAAATGATGTTTAATAAGGCTATTTGGTATAAAGCTTAAAAAATAAAAAAAGCGTGAATTTCTGAAGTAAAAATTTAATTTTCAAGAAAAAAAAACTATGATGTATTTATTGATATTCATAAATATATATTTTTGTCATATATATTATTATTTTTAAGCTTTAAACCAAATCGTGTGGAATTAGGTCGTTTTACCCTAATTACACGTTTTAGAAACTCATGCTGCTCATAATTGTATATAGTGAAAATGTAAATTTGATAATGGCCAGAAATGTGTCCAGCGTCACCGGTACCATATTGCCGGCCAGTATCAAGTTCGTCTTCTGCGTGCGTTGCATGAAGATAATCAGAGTTTTGCGGAAACGTTGGTCCTGATCGTACCAGAGACACTTGTACAATGATGTGGTCATCTGATGGCTCTCGTCCATTAAGATGGTGACATACCAGCAGCATGGAAATATTTCCAAGAGCACGGCCGTCAGGTAAATGACGGTTACCAGCAGTTGCATGTTGCTCAGATTGAAGGCAATCACATTAATGACTATGATGCAGACCACCAGAGCGGTGATGAGGAACTGCATGGCGATGGTGCGCGAAATGGCCTTGCTTATTAGCTGAAAATAACTGTAAAAGTGGATAAATATTATTTTTAATATTATTTCTTTCAAAAAGTTTATATTATACTATCATCTTTGTTTAAAACGGTAAAATGATACTAATGCTTTTGCACATTTTATCTTTTTTTAATGAAATAATTGTTTTATTTCTAAACTGCTATGATATGGTATTTATTAGTTTTTCAATTTTTCATTAATTAATTAATTAAATTGTTGTTCAGAAATTTTAAAAATTCGACTATTAATTTATGACAAATTCTAAACCAAATCGACCAACAAATAAAGGGTTTTGAATATATGATAATGCGCCAATATGTTTGCCTTGTTAATTAGACATCTACAGAAATGTATTTGAAGTTCCCTCTGCAAAATATGTATTACTGCACTCTACAGTATTGAGTGCATTTTGCAATGGCATTAAGACATTTTTTTTTCAACAAAACCAAATGACACTACCATCGCTGAAAATTCAACAGTGAGCGCATCGAGTAACGAGTGAGAAGACAAACATTGTAAACAACAAGAAATGCACGGAGTACTCAGTGTCAAAAGCAGTTCATTTAGTTTTTGAATTTTCATTGCATATCATTACAGACCTCTTCATTACAACTACGTCTTGTTTTTGTTTTGACACTACTTGTTCTTTGTTGTTTTGAACAACACATTCATTTGATTTTAAAGCATATAACCGGCGACAGTACATATCTTGAAATAAAATGAATGTCTTGAAGTATAATACGTTTGGCGGTACATTTCATAGTAATACTCACATAAATCAATAAGAAAAAGGTATTTTTTTAATAGTACTACTTTCATAAGTAGTAGGATGTCAAACTAATTTTTAATAGTATTTGCTAACATTTCACAGGTTTTCAATTATAAAGGCTGGAATACACGATAGAGAAATTAGCTAGAGATAGAGAAAAATATCTACCATAGAGCTCCCTTCAGTGGAGCTCTATGTATTGTTTACACAACTCTATGAGATTTTTTGCTCTATTTTGCTCTATCTCTAGCTATTTTCTCTAACGTGTAAACTCGCCCTAATAATAATAGAAATCGCATTGACTATTTTTATTATTAAAATATTGAAAGATTATGTTCTAAGTGTTAGTTCCATTGAAAGAGTTGGGACTTCTCTACTCACCCCAGCAGATTGATGTGATCCTTTATGCAGGCTAGCAGCTCCTGGAAGTTGTGCTCCAATCCCTGCTGCTCTTCGCCCTCGCCAATGCGTTCGATTCGCGATCTTAAGGCGCGCATCTGCGCAATCATTATGGCCAAGTAGCACAGTGGATACATGTCATTCGCCGTATTCTGGAAGGCGACCATCGTCACCGATATCGCCTGATACCAAATGCCCAACAGCAAATTGTTATCCGCATCCGCGAGCAACCTCGGCCACCAACCGTTAAAAACGAGTCGCCTATTTGTTAGTCCAATATAGGAATAACCAAACGCAATGATGATCAAATACACCTGATAAGTGCAGTAGAAAATACGACAAACGCGAATAGCATTTTCGATGTGACTCCGATCTGAAGCATGTGGCGCACACCGCTCATCCAGCGAGGTCAAATAACTGCGAACGTTTTTTAACGTATGACGGCAATTATAGGTGGTGAGCAGTTTCAGAGAATTCATTAAGACTGTAATGCTCATGGAGAGATTGACGAGCAGCTCTTCGAGATTATCAATGAAGAACACATTCATCAGCAGCGAGATGGGGTAACAAACGGTTGTGATCGTGTTCCAAGATACGGAGAAGAACTGGTAGAGCGCCAATAGTAGCAGCCATTTGACCAAGGTGGATCAAGGCCTAACATACGCCAACTGTACCAGAGATAGCGAAAGGCTTCATTTGAGTCGAGCGATTTGAATTTCGTTGTCATCGTCGTCGTGCTGTGATATGCGGGGCAGTGTTTTGACCGGACTAAAGCCGTCTCCTGCAGAAGCAACGTTTTTATAGACGCTACGCAGTTCTTGGTTAATTTTTGTGTACACTATTTGGATTTTTTTGATGTTCAACATTATGGAAGTAGGATGTTTAAAGAATTTGGAAATACTTTTTGACGTTAATTGTAGGGCGTTGTAGTGTGAACAAAAGTCAAATGTTGCAGGAAACTATATTTTGTATTTTAACCCAGAAATTATGTGTTATAAATATTGTATAATATATACATATTACGACCTCATTGTATAACAATTTCTCATATCGAAAATCAACATATAAAAACCGTACAAACTAAAAATCGCTCTAGTCAAACTAACCACAATTTTGAATTTTTTTCCACAGTGTGCGGTATTATGGCGATTTTCATGGCACTTGAGTTGTTACCCTATTATAGCAGTAGTTGTTGCTCTGAGTTTTTAGTTTTTGCTTTCGTTTTTCATTAAGTTTTCCACGCAAACAAACACAAATTCTTTGAATTATAATTTGTGGATTTATCACGCATTCTTTAATGGGTATAAACTCTACATTTTTTAAGGCACATTAGTTATAGATAATAAAATATAATTTTAAATATTATAAACAAAATAAAAACGACTCTCATTGAGATGTGACTTGTCTACCTCATCAGACTCAAACTCGACACACTTGAAGTCTTTAATACCACAATTTTCTATATTAAAAATCATTAAAGTAAATCTCATCACACTTCAACTTATGCCACTCTAACTTTCCGCATCAAAATTACCACTCTCTAACTCACAACAAACGAATTTACCACAAAGAAACATACTAAACTCAACTAGAATCAAACAAAACATTTTTAAAAACACATACTATTCAATACTCACCATACGTAATCAATCCATTGAAGCTTAAGCTCAGTACAGTCTGACTTACGATAGATTGCATCTAAAGCTAAAGTAGACCACACTCAATATAACTGTTCATAAACAAACATTGAACTATATCCTATTTGAAGTTTCCAAATTCAAAGACTTTACATTAAAACATACTACACTACACATACTATACTCAACACACTCAAAACTCAACACAATTTAAGGCGCAACACTAAAAGAAATTCATCAGGCTCAAAAACAATAACAAGAAAATTCCACACTTATATGCAGTACACTCATATTCATCACATTTAGATTCACTCCAATATAAATCAATCCTCTAAATAATTGCTAAACACAAACTCACCATACTCAATAACACGTTAATCATGTCATTTTACTGAAACTCGTCGCAGTCATATATAATTTCACCACACTCAAACACACCACACTTAAACCCAACACAGTCAAACGCACCACACATAAACTGACCTCAATAGAAACACATCACATTCAAAAACCCACCTCAGTCAAAACTAACCTCAGTCAAATTATACGTCTGTCGAAACTCACCTCAATGAAAAAATCTATCTCAGTGCGAATTTACCACAGTTGAAACTCACACAGTTGAAACTCACACATTTGAAACTCACCACAGTTGAAACTCACTACAGTTGAAACTTACCACAGTTGAAACTCACCACAATAAAAACTCACCACAATAGAAACTCATCACAATTGAAATCAAACACATTTCACTCATCGTAAATACATCAAATTCTAAAAGAAGTAATTGCTTTATTAAAAATCCACTATAAAATTTGTTTATACAGATTTTATTTCTCCTTTTAAATTCCTTAATAAGTCTTACATTTTTTTCTTAAAAATTTAATCAGCATTAACGTCTGCCCTATCATTCCAAAATTTCTGTTTCTTCATTGTCTGCATCTTTATCATCAACATTATAATCTGCGTTATCATTATCACATTGAAATCATTTCCACCACACCAATGCTCAACATTATAGTCTCATCATTATCTCATACATCTCTAATGTCATCCATTAATACAAAATTAAAAGCCCGCCTCTGGCTAACATCTTAGCTGCAACATTGGAACAACATCCTCCACAAACTGTTGATGCTTTGCACCCAGTTTATGCCCCAACGCGCGCCTACAACAGGTCTTCAGACTGTATTCTGCATTTCACCTCACCACACAGCTCATTGTACAAAGACCTCCAAATACCAACACAGAAAATACCCTATTTGTTGCTTTGCATGCGTTTTTGCCATTTTTTTCCTTCAGACTCAACTTGTAACTTCTATATACAACATATATACTTAAGTATCTATGTATATTCATAAAAAAAGACAAAAAATAAACAATATTCTGAGAAATTCCCCTCAGAGGCTGCACATAATAATGACATAGGCGCTGCCAGAGCGCGCGCACGGTGCGGCACAACTGGGAATTACTGACAGGCTCTGCAAAATTTTAATAAATCATAAGCTTTCATATTTTTTCGCTCATTGCATTGCAATGCATTCCGTTCCATTGAAAGTTGCCTGTCAGAGTTCGTTAGAGCAATGTTACACAGGCCGCTGAGGCGTACAAGAAAAAACATAGCGCATTTTTAAAGAACACTGAACAAAAAACTGTAAAACTATTATGAAAACAAATTACAAAATATTAAAAAATGAGACCCAAAATTTAAGCAGTTAAAATTAGATTATTATAACTTTTTAAACTCACCATACCGAAATTCACCACACTAAAATTGACCACACTAAAACTCACCACACCGAAACTAAACACACTGAAACTCACCACACTGAAACTCACCACACAAAAATTCACCACACTGAAACTCACCACACTTAAACTTCTACTGGGAAAAAAAATATTAATAAAATTAATTTTGCAAAATATTAAAAACATTTTTCGAAAATAATAAATTATAGAAAAATAACTATTTTTCACCATGTTATTTAAAAAGCCAACAACCTGCTTGACAACAGTTAGTTTTTTTTTATTTCCTTGCCAGCATCAACAACATCAACAACGTCAAGCAGGCAGCAACAACACTAACAACTCATAGACAATTTGTTTCCGACCAGCAACAAAAGCAATCACAGCAGCTAAACGGTAGCAACAAAAAACTAAATATTCCATCATTTGTGCAGATTTTCATTTTCTTTTTGCGAATTTTAATTTTTCTGCGTTTTTTGTCCTTTTTAATTTTACCAACTCATTTGTTGCTATTTGCTGACGTGTTAAAGCAAACTTGGTATAAACTACTAAAAAAAAGGCACAAATGTTGAAAGAGCAGTGGCAACCACAGAGCCGTTATATTGGCCGCCATTTGCAACGTTATTAAACGGAGCTACATGTTGGCGGGTCTTCGGTGTCCAATGTGAAGCTTTATTTGCGTATTCAAAATGCAGCCAGCGTCATGTTTCAATAACGCAGAGTTTAAGTGCAACTAACAACAGAATTTAAAATTTTTTTACAGAATTAAAAAAAAAAAATAATAAAAATTGAATAGCAAAAAAATATTTATATATGAAAATTGCGTGATATTTATTTTAATAAAGCTATTATGTACGAACTATGTACGAAATACAATACGAAATTTTTGTATACATTTTTAGCATAGAATATTTTTTTTATACATTTTCGTCTTTTTAAATTTATCATTATTTATTGCAGCTACATACTTCATACAATTTTATATTTAAATTTATTTTAATTTTAATTTTTGGATCAATTACTAATTGTTTTTGATTCTTCATTGAATGTTCATCATACGACATGTAGTTCGAATTCATTGTACTTTTATTGCTACTTTTATAGACATTTAAAAGCACATTTTTTATAATTCTACTCTATACACTCTGTCTTTATACTGCAGCCGCACAAGGCTAATCCTTGCACCAGGATAACCACCTCGATAAACATGACTTTACGACAGTTGAATCAAAATAAACACGCACACATGCACATTAAACCACACACGCGCACACATACAGAGGAGCCCACAATACAGACACAGATGCACTTAAAAGTGCAGCAAATTTGCACATCATGCTGCTATTAGTAGTTGGTAGTAGTTGGCAACCATACTAAAGAAGCGAAAGCGGAAGAAGTGCTCTGCCAACTTTTGTCACAAAGTTTATGTTTGTTCGGAGAGACGTGTTGTGTGTTTGTGTGTGACTTAAGCGAGGGTCAAACATATTGAAAATAATCAATTTTCGTAACGTTCTGACTTCTAACTTTTTTAGTAGGTATTTTTGAACACGACGAAATTCATGCAGGATGTGTGCGGATTGTCCTAAAGTTTAAAACAATTTTAAGAGCTTTCTGCAGAAGTATTTTTGAGTGAATAAGTGACAAAAGCTAATGCATTCTATAGATTAGTGAAAGCATTCAAGTGCACAAATCGTTATTTTAAATATTTATTTTGACCATTTTTTAATTTTAATTATTTAATAAATGTATTTATGTATTTATGTATTTATGTATTTATGTATTTATGTATTTATGTATTTATGTATTTATGTATTTATGTATTTATGTATTTATGTATTTATGTATTTATGTATTTATGTATTTATGTATTTATGTATTTATGTATTTATGTATTTATGTATTTATGTATTTATGTATTTATGTATTTATGTATTTATGTATTTATGTATTTATGTATTTATGTATTTATGTATTTATGTATTTATGTATTTATGTATTTATGTATTTATGTATTTATGTATTTATGTATTTATGTATTTATGTATTTATGTATTTATGTATTTATGTATTTATGTATTTATGTATTTATGTATTTATGTATTTATGTATTTATGTATTTATGTATTTATGTATTTATGTATTTATGTATTTATGTATTTATGTATTTATGTATTTATGTATTTATGTATTTATGTATTTATGTATTTATGTATTTATGTATTTATGTATTTATGTATTTATGTATTTATGTATTTATGTATTTATGTATTTATGTATTTATGTATTTATGTATTTATGTATTTATGTATTTATGTATTTATGTATTTATGTATTTATGTATTTATGTATTTATGTATTTATGTATTTATGTATTTATGTATTTATGTATTTATGTATTTATGTATTTATGTATTTATGTATTTATGTATTTATGTATTTATGTATTTATGTATTTATGTATTTATGTATTTATGTATTTATGTATTTATGTATTTATGTATTTATGTATTTATGTATTTATGTATTTATGTATTTATGTATTTATGTATTTATGTATTTATGTATTTATGTATTTATGTATTTATGTATTTATGTATTTATGTATTTATGTATTTATGTATTTATGTATTTATGTATTTATGTATTTATGTATTTATGTATTTATGTATTTATGTATTTATGTATTTATGTATTTATGTATTTATGTATTTATGTATTTATGTATTTATGTATTTATGTATTTATGTATTTATGTATTTATGTATTTATGTATTTATGTATTTATGTATTTATGTATTTATGTATTTATGTATTTATGTATTTATGTATTTATGTATTTATGTATTTATGTATTTATGTATTTATGTATTTATGTATTTATGTATTTATGTATTTATGTATTTATGTATTTATGTATTTATGTATTTATGTATTTATGTATTTATGTATTTATGTATTTATGTATTTATGTATTTATGTATTTATGTATTTATGTATTTATGTATTTATGTATTTATGTATTTATGTATTTATGTATTTATGTATTTATGTATTTATGTATTTATGTATTTATGTATTTATGTATTTATGTATTTATGTATTTATGTATTTATGTATTTATGTATTTATGTATTTATGTATTTATGTATTTATGTATTTATGTATTTATGTATTTATGTATTTATGTATTTATGTATTTATGTATTTATGTATTTATGTATTTATGTATTTATGTATTTATGTATTTATGTATTTATGTATTTATGTATTTATGTATTTATGTATTTATGTATTTATGTATTTATGTATTTATGTATTTATGTATTTATGTATTTATGTATTTATGTATTTATGTATTTATGTATTTATGTATTTATGTATTTATGTATTTATGTATTTATGTATTTATGTATTTATGTATTTATGTATTTATGTATTTATGTATTTATGTATTTATGTATTTATGTATTTATGTATTTATGTATTTATGTATTTATGTATTTATGTATTTATGTGTTTATGATTTGATTGATTTGATTGATTTGATTGATTTGATTGATTTGATTGATTTGATTGATTTGATTGATTTGATTGATTTGATTGATTTGATTGATTTGATTGATTTGATTGATTTGATTGATTTGATTGATTTGATTGATTTGATTGATTTGATTGATTTGATTGATTTGATTGATTTGATTGATTTGATTGATTTGATTGATTTGATTGATTTGATTGATTTGATTGATTTGATTGATTTGATTGATTTGATTGATTTGATTGATTTGATTGATTTGATTGATTTGATTGATTTGATTGATTTGATTGATTTGATTGATTTGATTGATTTGATTGATTTGATTGATTTGATTGATTTGATTGATTTGATTGATTTGATTGATTTGATTGATTTGATTGATTTGATTGATTTGATTGATTTGATTGATTTGATTGATTTGATTGATTTGATTGATTTGATTGATTTGATTGATTTGATTGATTTGATTGATTTGATTGATTTGATTGATTTGATTGATTTGATTGATTTGATTGATTTGATTGATTTGATTGATTTGATTGATTTGATTGATTTGATTGATTTGATTGATTTGATTGATTTGATTGATTTGATTGATTTGATTGATTTGATTGATTTGATTGATTTGATTGATTTGATTGATTTGATTGATTTGATTGATTTGATTGATTTGATTGATTTGATTGATTTGATTGATTTGATTGATTTGATTGATTTGATTGATTTGATTGATTTGATTGATTTGATTGATTTGATTGATTTGATTGATTTGATTGATTTGATTGATTTGATTGATTTGATTGATTTGATTGATTTGATTGATTTGATTGATTTGATTGATTTGATTGATTTGATTGATTTGATTGATTTGATTGATTTGATTGATTTGATTGATTTGATTGATTTGATTGATTTGATTGATTTGATTGATTTGATTGATTTGATTGATTTGATTGATTTGATTGATTTGATTGATTTGATTGATTTGATTGATTTGATTGATTTGATTGATTTGATTGATTTGATTGATTTGATTGATTTGATTGATTTGATTGATTTGATTGATTTGATTGATTTGATTGATTTGATTGATTTGATTGATTTGATTGATTTGATTGATTTGATTGATTTGATTGATTTGATTGATTTGATTGATTTGATTGATTTGATTGATTTGATTGATTTGATTGATTTGATTGATTTGATTGATTTGATTGATTTGATTGATTTGATTGATTTGATTGATTTGATTGATTTGATTGATTTGATTGATTTGATTGATTTGATTGATTTGATTGATTTGATTGATTTGATTGATTTGATTGATTTGATTGATTTGATTGATTTGATTGATTTGATTGATTTGATTGATTTGATTGATTTGATTGATTTGATTGATTTGATTGATTTGATTGATTTGATTGATTTGATTGATTTGATTGATTTGATTGATTTGATTTATTTATCAATTAATCAATAAATGTTGCTCATACGTCGTGTGCAACTTTTATGCTATGTTAAAATAATAATTGCTATTGCTACGTATTTCTTATTTTCGGAAGCATTTATGTAATTTCGCCAGCAGCTGCCTTCGTCCCTGAGACATTTTATGGCTGCCACGTAATCCTTGCGCAGCACAGCCGTAGTTAAGCAATAATCATTTTTCATAAAATCATTCAGAAATCCACTTAAAGTGTATTAAAATGCAATCTTTTGCAAAAGTTCGTGCAATTGGATAGAACAAAAAAAAAGGACGAAGCGATAAAGTTGCCAGTCAGGCAAAAGTGCCGTAAAGCATTAGAGGCCATAGGGAGTCTGCCAGGTCGTCGAAGTTCAATGCGTTGTTAGCAGAAATATGCGCAATAAGTGGTAGGGAAGAAAAATAAAAAATGATTCGAAGAAGTTGCAGTGCAGTTCGCCGAGGTTGAGCAGGTGAAGCAGAAACTAAAGCTGATTTTAAAACGGAGACAGCAAAGATTTCTATTTTCAAAAGCAATAACAATGCATTGTATTGTGCAGCAACTGCATGATGTCCTTGTTAAGTTTTAGCAAACAAACACCGTCAACAGTCAGCATGAATGAGGCAACAAAAACACAAACTTAAACAATAAAAAAAGCATTGCAAGCAAATGCATCCTTGCGTCCTTTCGTCCTTTCATCCTGACAGCATGATCAGCATCATCCTCATTCTCATCGTCGATTCTTGGCTTCGCATGTGCTGCACTAGAGAAATCAATGAGTTTAACTGCACTCTCGAGGACAATTTCAGTGGGATTTCTTCATTGTCGATTTTTACTGTTTTTTTTTATATTATTTTCTGCAGCTACTGCTGCGTTTCATATGTGGAACTTTATACTGTTTCATTTTCATCATTTCCATTTTATTGCAAGTTTTGTTACCCTGCTGTTTTCTATTTTTTTTTGTTGTTCGTTTTGTAATTTTGTTGCCGATACTTGTTCTCGGATTATGATTGAGTTCTGTTTTCTCTATCTGGTAATAAATGTTGTAGATTTTGCTATTTTTGCCTGCGGTTGCTGCAACTTTTAATTGCGTATCACAACATTTGATATTTGGTTTTAATTAATTTTGTTTAATATCATCGTCATAACTACAGCTTCTCGAATGCTGTGCTTTGGTTTAATGCAATAACATGCGATGTTGTACATATTTTTTTTTTATAAAAATGAAGTTTTATTTCATTTTGTGCTTCAACAGATTGTGCAATGGGTTGGATTTTCATACCCTACACCTATGAGGTACAGGGTATATTAACTTTGTGCATATATTGTAACGCCCCTTAGGAGGCGTGTCCGGTATGGAAAAGTATATATATTCTTGATCAGCATCACTACCTGAGTCCTTTTAGTCATGTCCGTCTGTCTGTCTGTCCGTCTTGCTGTCTTGCTGTCCGAATACAGAATAACTTGAGAAATACTAATCAGAATGCGATGAAATTTCCTCTCAATATATTTTAGCCAAAAGTAGGAACTGAGTTTGAAAATGAGCCAAATCGGTCACGGGACACGCCACCTCCCATACAATGGGCGTGATCCGCCCACTTTTTTTTTCATTATTTCCCGGGTTTTCATAGTGGAAATTTGATCCGTAAATTATTAAAATCAAATCTATGAAATATTAGCCTTTCAAAATTTTAAATATAGGCGTGGTCCGCCCAATTATATTATTCAATTTTTTTTTTAGTTTTTTATACTTTATATAAATTTTTTAATTTATGGGGATATAAGACGTAAATTTCTGATATATGAATGATATTCTGAGGGTGGGGAGGTTCAGCATAATTAAAAATTTAAAATTAAGGTATACAATTAAATATTACTCATTAATATCTCCACCAAAGGTGTAGGGTATACCATAGTCGGGCCCGACCGACTATAAAAATCCGCCCCATGTGACCGAACTTACCCATGTGACCTAACTTTCCCAACTCGTTTAATTATATTTTGTATGACGTACGCTTTAGAAAAATTACACTTATTTTGTAAACTATCCTTCAACTCACAATATCATCACTTCCATGCCAAAGGGGCGAATGTGCATTTTTAAAAATGTTGGAATGTTTTTCTTTTCTTAGAATGTACGTAAAGTAGAAATTTCTAAAAATTAAAATACTAATTTTGACTTTGTCATTGATTTTCTTAAAATTACGGATCTCCTCATTTTTTTTTTATTTATAAAGATAGACCAGTGCTTTCCTAGTATGTTTTTATTAATCACAATGATTGTAATCTGGGTAAGTAATGCTGCAGAATTAATTAAAGCATTGAATGTCGAAATATTCTTTATGAATAGAACAAATATATGGGCGAATTTAATCCTGGATACAAATCCATCGAACATAGTCCACAAAAAAAAACTGTTTCACCAAAACTAAATGCAAATGATTATACTTTTATGCAAATTTTTTCATTTTCCTTTATTTTTCACAATAATTTTTTTTTAATTTTACTTTAAAAATTCGTAAGTAAACTGGATTTTATCATTTTTAAAGTCGTGGTCTATTTTTACAAACTAGGTATTTAAAAAAAATAAATGTCTTGTGTTGAGAGTTAATGGTTGTTCGTAGACAGTAAATTCAAATGGTCTCTTTATATGGACTTTTTGTTGTTTTCAGAAATTAATTGAAGAAACATAAAAATTTGTTTTCGAAAATGTTAATTTCGAACATTGCGTTGTCATTGCCAACCAAGATTTTGTTTTAAATTTTTTTTTCGAAAATTTTCGAACATCGTTGTCTTTGTCGAATTTTTTATTTTTTTTTAAACTGTTGATTTCGATCATTGCGTTGTTTTTGTCGTCCAAAAAGTTATTAAACATTTTTTTTTAATTTTTCGAACATTGTTGTTCCTGTCTAACTTTTTTAAAATTTGGTGATTTCAACCAAAAATTATTTTATATAAGCGCCATTCCACACCAAATCGACCAGCGGTTGGAACTCACCTTCTTTGATTTCAATGAAATTTTGGCAACTGATAAAGGGTATCGAGACATGCACTAAACAATTTAGAAAATTATTTTTTAAAATATGATGCAATCAAAATACCATCTTGAAATTTTGCATGAACATTAACAATAAATTGACAAAAATTTAGAATTTTTTTCAGAATTTTAAAAAGGGTCCTTTTTAAGGACCACAATTTTGAAGTGCAAGGATAATGACCACGGGCCACTTGTAACCGTGTGGAAATTACAACTTAATTTTTCTAAAAGCTTGTTCTATTAGCTTTAAAACGAGCCATTAACGGAGTTTCTAGTATTTCTAGTTCAAGAGATATTTAAATATGAACAACAGTACAAAAGTGATTTTTGGCACTTTTTTTCCAACTTTGAGCCACTGTATCTCTGGAAGAAGTGGTCGGAAAAAATAAAAAAAATTGTTTAGTGCATGTCTCGATACCCTTTATCAGTTGCCATTGAAATCAAAGAAGGTGAGTTCCAACCGCTGGTCGATTTGGTAAAGATCGAAAAGGTAAAATTTCAAATTTGACTTTTTTTAGTCGATTTGGTGTGGAATGGCCCATAACAAAAATTATTTTATTCGAAAAGGTTCGAAGATTGATGTTTTTGTCGATTTTTTTTTTTTTGAAATTTGTGATTTCGATCATTGCGTTGTTTTTTGTCGTCCAATTTTTTTTTACAATTTGTATTTCTCGAAATTTTTTTGAACAATAATTTTTTTGTGGGATATCAGAATTATCGAAATATAATAATTATTTTTTTTTAATGGTGACTTCGAACATTTAGTTGTTTTTTATCGTCCCAATTTTTCTTTAACAATCAATTTTTTTTTCGAAAATGTTCGAACAATTTTGTTTTGGTCAAATTTTTTTTTTTTTTTTGGAAAATTGTTATTTCGAACATTGTTGTTTTTGTCGAATATATATATTTTTTAATTGAGATTTCACCATTGCGTTATTTTCGAATATATATTTTTTTTTTTGGAAAATTGTTATTTCGAACATTGTTGTTTTTGTCGAATATATATTTTTTTAAATTGTGATTTCGACCACTGCGATGTTTTTGTCATTCACATTTTTTTAGCAAGCATTACTTTTTTTTCGAAAATGTTCGAAAAATGTTTAGTTTCGATCTAAACATTTTTCTTTAAATTTGGAAAATGGAAATTAGCTTTATTTTCGAATATATTTTTTTTTTTGGAAAATTGTTATTTCGAACATTGTTGTTTTTGTCGAATATATTTTTTTTTAAATTATGATTTCGACCACTGCGATGTTTTTGTCATTCACATTTTTTTAACAAGCATTACTTTTTTTTCGAAAATGTTCGAAAAATGTTTGATTGAAATCTTTAAATATGGAAAATGAAAATTTCGAACATTGTTGTTTTGTCGAATAATTTTTTTTTGAAAAATGCTGATTTCGAACAATGTTTTTGTCGTCAGAATATTTTTTACAATAATATTATTTTCGAACATTGTTTTTTTCGTAGATTTTTTTTGTTGGAAAATGATGACTCAGTATATTTTTTTTGTTAACAAAATTATTTGGAAAATAGTGATTTTTGAATATTCGAATGTGTGGAATGTTTTTCCGCACAATTTTTTTGTTTTTTATTGTCGATCATTTGAATTTTAACAATTTTTTTTCTATAAAAATAATAATAAAGTTACCATACCATCTGTATGTGGTCCAGAAATATAGGAAATCATCTGAAAAGAGAATTGTACATCAACGCTTCTCAGCATCTAAAAAAAGGTTCTCTTAGAATGAAACCGAAACTTTTCAAAAATAAGGTGTCTCTCAAACCAACAATGTTTTTTAGTTTGTTTTATTTAATTTTTAGTTTTTCAGTGGTTTATTTTATAAATGTTATTTAGTGAGAGTTATTCAGGATCCTCCGAAGAGGTTAACCTTTAGCTCTGACCCTCTGGTTTTCGATGATTACCAAATTATTTTGGCTGTAGCCAGGATTTTCATTCGGAGAGGAATTTAATATACATTTTTAAGTAGTTTTACAAACGCGAATAAAAAAATAATTCTGAAGTTTTCTAATAAACATAAATAACATGATTTATTTTTTTATTCTTTCAGATTAATAAGCAAAATTGTTTACATTGGTTCAAGTTTAAAACATTCAATGCAAATGTAAGTATTATCATTTATTTTTATTTATTTTTTTATTTATTTATTTTTTCATTTATTTATTTTTTTATTTATTTATTTATTTATTTATTTATTTATTTATTTATTTTTTTATTTATTTATTTTATAATATTTTTTACAATAAATTTTATTAGAATTATAAACATTTTTATTTATATTTTACACTCATCGCCTCAAATAAATCTACCTTGTGTAGCTTAAATTTTATTTTTAACAAAAACAAAACAAAAAAGTTTATTTTAACAAAAACCCAAAATACGTCCAAGGTACCTACATATGAAAGTAATCAGCGATCTGTTCCCAATCACGCTATTATAATCCATTACAAAAATGCGCAACAACAATTTCGCAACGTAACTTAATTTGCCGCCAGCAGCAAAAAACCAAACCAAAAATTAAACAAAAAAAATAAAAAACAAATCCAACAACAATAAAAGCATAACTGACTACAACAATCAAATGACAAAAACCACTTTTTTTTGTTGGTTTTTGCTACTACGAAAAGCCAAAAATATAAAACGTTATGTTTTAAAATTGCACACAGCTTCATTTTGTCGCTTTGCTGTACAACACGTTGCGAGTGCTGCTACTGCTGCTGTTCGCGTGGACCTTGGTTCTTCATGGTCCATGGACCAAGAGGGAACTTCATCAGATAACAGCAATAATAACAAAAACAACAAAACTAATAGCATAACCATAAAAGTGCAACTCAATTTATAACTGAAACGAGCTGCATAAAAAGAAACAAACCAAATGAAAAACAAAAAATTATAAAAAAAAAAACTTAAATGAAGAGGGTCCAAAGAATAGTCAACAAATGGAATTTGTCAATGTAACCTAATGGACAAATATGTAGAAATATTGGATTTGTCTATGTGAAAAATAAAATTAAGTTTATTTATTTTAATGTATTTTTGATTTTTATTTATTTAATATAACAGAATTCTTCGCTGTCAATTCACTTTTTCTTCGTGCTATTTTTTCCTCGAGGTCAATTCATTCCGAAGACAATTCTTCCCGAGCCATATTTTCTTTGATGAAAAACCTTAAAATTTATATATTTTTGGATTTATTTAATTCTTAGTCATTTTTCTTCGAGTTATTTCTTCCTCGAGGATAATTCATTCCCAAACCAATTTTTCCCGTGACATATTTTTTCCTTTTTTTTTCATCTTAAAAGTTTTTATACCCTACACCTATGAGGTACAGGGTATATTAACTTTGTGCATATATTGTAACGCCCCTTAGGAGGCGTGTCCGGTATAGAAAAGTATATATATTCTTGATCAGCATCACTACCCGTGTCCGTTTAGTCCATGTTCGTCTGTCTGTCTGTCTTGCTGACCGAATACAGAATAACTTGAGAAATACTGATCAGAATGCGATGAAATTTCGTCTCAATATATTTTAGCCAAAAGTAGGAACTGAGTTTGAAAATGAGCCAAATCGGTCAACGGCCACGCCCACCTCCCATACAAGTCACATTTATATAACTCTTTCGGAACTAATAACTCGAAAAGTATTCAAGGTATAGTTATAAAATTTAAAACGTATTATTAGAATTGCCCTTAAAACATGTGGTCCAAAAATGGGCGTGATACGCCCACTTTTTTTTTCATTATTTCCCGAGTTTTCATAGTGGAAATTTGATCCGTAAATTATTAAAATCAAATCTATGAAATATTAGCCTTTCAAAATTTTAAATATAGGCGTGGTCCACCCAATTATATTTTTCAAATTTTTTTTTTTTTTTAGTTTTTTATACTTTTTAGTTTTTTATACATTTTTTTAATTTATGGGGATATAAGACGTAAATTTCTGATATGTGAATAATATTCTGAGGGTGGGGAGGTACAGCATAATTAAAACTTTAAAATTAAGGTATGCAATTAAAAATCCCACATTAATATCCCCACCAAAGGTGTAGGGTATTCCATAGTCGGGCCCGACCGGCTATAAAACTCCGCCCAATGTGACCGAACTTACCTATGTGACCTAACTTTCCCAACTCGTTTATTTTGTGTTTATTTTAAAATATTATATTTAAAATATTTATTTTAATAAACAAAGGAATTCATATCGAAAACTAAAATCTGTAAAAATTGCCTTATATTTATTTTACTTAATAACTCACACATTTTAGGTAATATCAAATACTGAGCATTAGGTCTCGATGAGAATCTTGAAGTTAATCGGCATACTGTACTAAGATCGCAGATAATTGTTGTGCTGTGTAATTCTTCAACAATATATTTCTTTCACAGTTCATTTTACCCCTCTTTTCAGGATTATTCTGCCTGGAAAATATTATACCCTAACTATTCTGGCTGGAGACAATTCCTGACCTTACACTTGCTGCTCAGACCTGTTTTTACCCGAATATTCTACTCCTATATAATTTTTTGCTAGACAATATTTTCTTTAGTCTATTTTACCCTGGATAAATATTTTCGTAGTTATTTTCTCACCAAGAAAATTATTTTTTGAGTCAAATTTTCTTAAGAATGTTTTTTAAGAATATCCGGAACAATTCCTTTTTTTTTGGAACAATTCTTCCCCAGACTATTTTTTCCCAAAATATAGGTCCCTTACTTATTGTTTCCTGAAAAGTTTTTTCATAGATTATTCTTCCAGAAACAATAATTTATTCCAAAAAGAAATTTTCCCCGGTAAATTATTCGACGTGTTCTGAATATAGAAATAAAATATGTGAGTCAGAATATATTGATCTGGGCAATATTTGTTACAAGAAGAATTGTCTATGGGAAGAATCATTTCAAAAAGAATTATCTCTGATATTTTTCTTCTTATATGGTTCGTGTACGATCTACTTGACTTATATGGTTCTTGTACGAGATACGTAACTTTTCATTAATTTTTGATCTTGCTGTACTCAGCGCAATATGTGTATATATTTGTGTCAACACTTTACGTTAGCAACAATTATTTACACATGTTGCATACAACTTGAGTGCAGCAACACTAAAAATTAATGAAAAGTGATTCATCTTTTACACGAACCATATAAATGAAGTAGATCGTACACAAACCATTAAGAAAAATATGTGAGTCTGATTCCAAACAATGCAGACAATTCTTTTCAGAGACAATTCTTATTAAAATGATTATTCCCATGGACAATTCTTCTCGTCACAAATATTGCCCAGATCAATGTTCTCTGAGACAATTTTAACCCAGACTATTCTTCCTGTAGCCGCAGTAGCTCAGTGGTTAGTGCGTTGGACTGCGAGCCGAAAGGTCCCCGGTTCAAGCCTGGACTGGTCTAACAACATCATTTCATAGAAAAATTTTTCTATACCGTGCCAACTCTCGGCAACAAATGGCAAAACTACGATAGTAAAACATTGCCTATGAAAACCTCTCACCCGCCGTTCGGATTCGGCAATAAACTGTAGGTCCCACCACTTTGAGTACAAATATAACACGCACAGCTCAAAATGGTGAGAGAGCTCGGCCTAAGTTCTTATAGTACTGTCGTGCCAAACTATTATATTATAATTTTTCCATGACAATTGATACCTGGAAATACTGTCTTTAGCCAATTCTTTGCCAAGACAATCTTTTCCGATACAACTCTAATTAAGACATTTATTCTTCGAAACAATTCTTCCCAGAAATAATTCTTCTTGAGACAATTCAACTGCGTGACAATTTTTCTTGAGACGATTTTTCCGCAGGCTACTTTTCCTCAGACCATTATGAGAACTTTTCCCAGGAATAAATTTTCCGTAGACAATATTTCGCCGAGTCAAATATTTTTCGAGACAATTCTTCTTAAGAATTTTATTCTTCGAATCATTACTTCCTAGCGACGATATTTGATAATTGAGACATTTAATAATAGAGATAATGCAACTCCGAATCAGAAGTTGACTTTGAACGCCCAAAGTGAATACATTGTTTCTTGAGTAAAAACAGATAGTGTTATGAAATCGGAGTACGATTTGTTATTATGTGCATATTTTATGCAATAAACATGATTCTTTATATTGCTAGTTCACTCTATTTTAAAAACATTTTTTTTATATACAAGTTGAACACAATTCAGCACAAATATAAAACAAAAAGTTTACTTTAAAATTACTATATATCGTTGTTGTAGAACGAAAAGTCACCAAATACATTTTCAAAATAACAAATTTTGATTTACAAAAATCGTTATATATATGTCAATTTTTAATCGATGATCTCAATTTTTTTATCACATGATAAAAAAATGTAAATTAATCAATTGGTATTTCAACTTTAAAAATGCATCAATTACTTTTTATAATATTAATCAACAAACTCGAAAATTAAGTTTTTCATAAAAATGAATTTGATGACGTATGGTTCTACAACGACGATATTATCATTTTATAGCACAAGCAGCACACGTTGAGCACATGTTTGTATATTTCATTTAGTAGTTGAACTTGAAAAAGTCTAGCAGAACCCAACACAGGCTGTGCTAAATTTTACACTGTGCTAATCTTTAACATCACATTTTAATTTTTGTTTTATAGCACAAGCATGTTGAGCACAATTTGGCACATACTTCCAAAGAAAATTTTACTATGAATTGACTGTGCGAACTTTGATACTTTTTCTATTCTATAGCACAAGTAGCACAGAATGAGTATAAATCAGCACTACTCCAAAAAATGTATTCAAAATGGCTGTGCTAAATTCTACTAATATTATTAAATTTTTAATTACGATTATTAAGCCAATCAGTACAAGTGATTACACAATTCAAAAAAAATAAAAAAAGGGATATTTCAAAATAGCTTTGCTAAATTTTATCATGTGCTAATTTATGTTTTTTTTATTATTTTTTATAGCACAAGTTGAGCACATTTTTTTTTCATTCATTTAATATCGAAACTTGAACAAGTGTGCTACAATACATCACAAAAATAACCAGAAATTGTATTTTAAAATGCATGTGCTAAATTTCACACTATGCTAACCTTGAACACCGTATTGTGCTTATTTAGATTATAGCACAAGCAGCACAGCTTGAGCACAATTTAGCAAAAATTTAAAACAATCAAAATGAAATGGTTGTGCAAGTTTTTGCTAACTTTAAATTTTATTTATTTAAATTTTTGTTTTTTTTTTAGCACAAACAGCACAAATCCTTTCATGTCATTTTTACAAGAATATTTTTTACCTAAGGCTTTCCAATAAATATTCAGCAGTTATAGTTAATATCGTCATCAGTGCTTTTTATTCATTGCGATGGTTTTCTGGGTTTTCGTATATGAAATTTTAATTAAACTCGAACTCGTACAAGTGCAAATATTTACACGCCACAAAAAGGTGGATGCGGCGAAACTGCCAATCGTGGTGGCAACGCTGGACAACAAATGTGCTTTGTGACAAAACACAGACTGGATGCTGGACACTGGTTTTATGCTGTACTGCTGTATTTCGGTGACTCTTGACTCGTTTGTGCGCATTTCAGAATGCATAACAAACGCGTATATTGTACTTCGCGGAGAAGGCGATCTATTGTTGTATGGTGCAGTAAATGAATGAGAAGGCCATGAGTGGAAGAACCTTGAGTAGAATCACATGACTAGAAGAACAATACAACAGTTTGACGGTCATTTTGTAACAGTTGTAGATTTTATAAAAATAAAAATATTCAGCACAGCAAACAAAGAATGGCAACACTTTCATTTTGGCTTTTGTTATAGCAAAAGGATATAGTGCAACAAATGATTTAAATGAGAACACAATTTTTTTTTTTTTTGCAAAAAAGAAATTAATTCAATGAACTATAAAAATTTAGAGCTATAAATTTACTAAAATTTATTTGGCGCTATTTTTTTACTATATTTTTTTTATCTGCTTAATGAAAATCTCAACGTGTGCAATTTTAGCATTTGAATCGCAGAGCACAGCTGAACTATTAAAGCACTGCATTAGAATAACATGCAAAAGTAGAGAAAAAGCAGCAAAAAAGAAGATAAATGGCAGAATGTGCAGGAAGGAACTGCTGCAACATAAAACAAAAATATAAAAAAAGAACTGCAATTGAGTTGTAAGTCATGTGAAATGGCACAGCATACAACAATCTGCAAAAATTCATTTATGCAGAAAATATTAAAAAAAAACACAACAAAAAAAAACAGAAAAATACTAAAACAAAGTGCATATAATAAACTACATACGAAAGCAGGGCACTATGAAAAAAGCAACGCATTTTAATTGTTTATTTATGAGAAGTAGCAGTAGTATAAATGAAAACAGCGAGTGTTGTAAAAGGAAGTAAGTGGTAGGAAGTGCTGGATTTCGAAAGATTTTACAGCGTAAAACATAAATTTAAAAAAAATATGATTTAGTTATGATTAAAAAAAATCATTAACGGTCTCATTACCTTAAATTATCTAAAGAAATGTTTCTTGAGACCTGACGTATGAGTAACACGTATTACATTTGTATTTTATATTTTATATTTTGTATATTGTATTTTGTATTTTGTATTTTGGGGACTATGGGGGCGATTATCACAAGGCAACGTGTCTGAGTGCTTCAACATGGCGAAGCCAGCGCAATCCTTGTCGGTGTCGTCTCAAGTCAACTCACTGGTCTCCAGAATTGACAAATTGTCAAATGGTGACACCTCCACTTCGGTGGAAGTCCTCCTCGTGGAAGTCCCTGGAAACGGCGCTCTACACCACCCGGTGTAGAAGTCGGCTAAAGTGAGTGGCGAGCATCTCCCTCAGAGTGAGGGTTCGTGCGTTGGGTTTGGGTCCCACCACGGAAAAAACCTATGCGCCCAATGAAAACAAAAAAGAAGCCTCGGATAACGACCGATTACAACGATGACGACCCACGCAAACGTTTTAAGGACCATGATTTACGGATATGCACCTGGAATGTCCGGACCCTTTATAGGGAAGGTGCCTCTATCCAGCTGGCAGATGTCCTCGAAAAATATAAGGCTGACATCACCGATATCCAGGAGATGCGATGGACGGGACAGGGCTGTTCGAAACAAGCGTCCTGTGATATCTACTACAGCTGCCATGCGGAGAGACACGAATTTGGATGTGGATTTGTGGTCGGCAAGAGACTCCGCCATCTTGTCTCTAGGTTCACGCCCGTGGACGAAAGGCTGGCAACAATCCGCATCAAGGCTAAATATTTCCATATCAGCCTAATTTGTGCACACGCTCCGACGAACGAGAAAGATGACGAGACAAAAGAGCGCTTCTACGAGCGCCTAGACAACGCATACGAGCGCTGCCCCCGCCACGATATCAAAATCGTGCTAGGCGATTTTAACGCCAAGGTGGGCTGAGAAGCCATCTATTGTCCCACAATCGGAAAATTTAGCCTCCATGCCAACACTTCCGATAACGGAACGAGGCTAATCGACTTCGCCGCAGCACGAAACATGGTAGTTAGTAGCACTAGATTCGAACATTTCGATATCCACAAGGCCACATGGTTGTCGCCCGATCAAAAAACTCGAAATCAAATTGACCACGTTGTGAATGACGGAAGGCACGCTTCAAGCGTGATGGACGTACGCACTATCCGAGGTGCCAATATGGACTCGGATCATTACCTTGTAGCAGCCAAGGTCCGCACACGCTTAAGCGCTGCGAAGAACGTACGGAACCAAACGCAGAGAAAGCTAGACGTCGGAAAGCTGCAATCACAACAGACAACGCAAGCATTTTCCACTCGACTCTCACACCTGCTTAGACAAAGCACTCCTCGTCTCGATGATATAAGCGCGCAGTGGAATCATATCTCCTGCTCTATGCGTACGGCTGCCGAAGAGGTGCTTGGATTCCAACGCCCCCTGAGGAATCAGTGGTATGACCAAGAGTGTCGCGCGGCCACTGCAGAGAAAGACGCTGCGTACAAATCCACCCTGCAGTCAGTAGCTACGCGAGCTGCGAAGGAGCGATACAAAGAGAAGAGGAGGGAAGAGAGACGTCTTTTCAGGCGTAAAAAAAGCGAGGCAGAAAGACGTGAGTGTGAGGAGATTGAGATGCATGGGGACAGGAATGAGGCTCGAAAATTCTTCGAGAAAATAAGACGCCTAGCCGGAGGTTCAAAATCCGGAGCCTCTTCCTGTAAAGATGAGAACGGAAATCTAGTGACAGATATCCAGAGCACACTGAAAATATGGAGGGATTACTTCTCTAAACTGCTGACCGGTGATGATGACCTCAATTCCACCGATAGAGAAGCAAACCCGGCAACCCCAGTACTTGATGACGACGTTGAGATTCCGCCACCCGACCATGACGAAGTCAGAACAGCCATTGCTCGGCTGAAAAACAACAAAGCCGCAGGTGCTGATGGCCTGCTTGCTGAATTGTTTAAGACCGGAGGCGAAGAGCTAATAGAGCGCATGCACGAGCTCGTAAGCAGAATATGGTCGGATGAAAGCATGCCAAGTGACTGGAACCTCAGTGTACTCTGCCCAATCCTTAAGAAAGGGGATCCCACTATCTGCGCCAACTACCGTGGGATCAGCCTACTCAATATCGCATACAAGGTTCTATCGAGCGTATTATGTGAAAGACTGAAGCCCATCGTCAACAGACTGATTGGACCTTATCAGTGCGGCTTCAGACCTGGAAAGTCCACCATAGACCAGATTTTCACATTGCGCCTAATCCAGGAAAAGACCCTAGAAAAACAGATCGACACCTACCACCTATTAGTCGACTATAAAGCCGCCTTCGACACTCCGATAAGGGAACGATTATACGCCGCAATGTCTGAGTTCGGTATACCTGCGAAACTTATAAGGCTTTGCAGGATGACCCTGAGCAACACACGTTGCTCAGTGAGAATAGGAAAAGACCTCTCCGAGCCATTTCATACCGAACGAGGTTTCAGACAGGGTGACTCCCTATCGTGCGACTTTTTTAACTTATTGATGGAGAAAATAGTTCGAGCTGCCGAACTCCGTCAAAGCGGCACTATCCTCAACAAAAGTGTCATGCTGCTCGCATATGCCGACGATATTGATATCATTGGCAGGAGCACACGAGCAGTCAGCGCAGCATTCTCCAGATTGGAGAAAGAGTCGCGTCGAATGGGACTAGCGGTGAACGAGGACAAGACGAAGTTCCTTGTGTCAACAAGCAAAAAAGAGTCCGTGCGTCTTGGACAAAAAGCTGATTTTGACACCCACAAGTTCGACATTGTGAAGGACTTCGTCTATCTGGGATCCAGCGTAAACAGCAACAACGACGTCAGCCTGGAGATCAAACGGAGAATAACTCTTGCCAACAGGTGCTACTTTGGGCTCAGTAGGCAATTGAGAAGCAGAGTCCTCTCTCGCCGGACAAAAATAACGCTCTACAAGTCACTCATCATGCCCGTCCTACTTTATGGTGCAGAAACATGGACGCTGGCCACCACCGATGAGAGAGTACTGGGAGCGTTCGAGAGAAAGATTCTCCGTAAAATCTTTGGCCCTATCTGCTTTGCTAACGAGTATCGAATCAGGATGAACCACGAGCTGTATGAGTTATTCGACGACATTGACATAGTCAAGCGCATCAAGATCCAGCGGCTTCGCTGGCTAGGTCGTCCAAATCTGCGTTGGAAAGACCAAGTTGAGGACAACCTGGCAACGCTTGGTATTTCTAACTGGCGTCAGCGCGCGCAAAGCAGATCCGACTGGCGCGGCTTCATCTCAGCGGCCAAAACCGATCCACGGTTGTAAGGGCCATTTAAGTAAGTAAGTAAGTATTTTGTATTTTGTATTTTGTATTTTGTATTTTGTATTTTGTATTTTGTATTTTGTATTTTGTATTTTGTATTTTGTATTTTGTATTTTGTATTTTGTATTTTGTATTTTGTATTTTGTATTTTGTATTTTGTATTTTGTATTTTGTATTTTGTATTTTGTATTTTGTATTTTGTATTTTGTATTTTGTATTATAAAAACAATAATGCATAATAAAAACAAAGCTAAAGAAGAGAAAAAATTACAAAAATAATATAAATGAAATAAAAAACTAAAAAAATGTAAAACCAAAACACATTACCAACTTTAAGTATGTCTGATGTCATCATTTATTTCGAAGATGCTATAGCGTGTGAAATTAAATATGTTATACAAATAAAAAAACAATTTTCAAAAATAAAAAACACACGTGATGTAAATCCTGAGCAAGCAAACGACATCTAAATATTGTGATATCACGTTCACTTTTATTTTCTTTATTACAAGCTTTTATTTAACTTCACTTGTTTGTACCTTTGTTCGTTTGTTCGTTTGTTCGTTTGTTCGTTTGTTAGTATGTCGGGCACAAAAATATCAAATTTAACACACTTCCTTATATCCGATCGAGTTGAAACTTGAAACACATATAGTATTCTATGTGGCACATATAAAAATAAATTTTAAAGTACGAATTTTGGCCGATAGGGGGCGATAAAGCTATTTTTGGACCGTGTGAGGTCTGTTCTTTACCTAGAATGTTGAAATTTAGAATATGTATAGTTTTATACACGAGGAAAAATACGGCAAACTCAGAACTTTGCATTTTGTCCGCTAGAGGGCGCATTTACTATTAATGGACCCTCTAAAGTGCGTTCTTTACCTCGAAAAGTGAAATTTAAAACATGTTTAGTTTTGGCAACGGGGAAAAATTTGGCAAACTTAGAACTTCGAATTTTCTCCGCTAGAGGTCGCATTTATTATTAATGGCCCTCTGAAGTGCGTTCTTCACCTAGAAATATGACATCCTATTAATATAATAAATCTGTTTGTACGTTTGTTCCGCTTCTCCGTCAAAACTGCTGATCCGATTTTTTTGAAATTTTTACCACAGATGCGGTATAATCTGGAAGGAATGATAGGCTATATATGGGCGGGATTGACAAAGAAGCGTGGCACCTTCCATACAACCTAAACATTCAATATTATATAACTCGGCACTTTCACCAGCTACGAACATAAAACAAAAAACTCAAATACAAAAAAAAAAATTAAAAGCAAAAGCAAAAGCAAAAATACGAAAACAAAAGCAATAACATAAAACTTAAATCCAAACTAAAGTAAAAAAAATAAGATAAAGAAAAACGAACTCACCACACTAAAACTCCCAAAAAAAAAATGCACCACACCAAAATTCACCACACTATAACTCACCACACTGAAATTCACTACACTAAAACACACCACAATAAAAATCACCACATAAAAATTCACCACACTAAAACTCACCACAATAAAATTCACCACATTAAAACTCACCACACTAAAAACTCACCACACTATAAACTCACCACACTAAAACTCACCACACCAAAACTTACCACACCAAAATTCACTGCATCTAAATTTACTACACTAAAACTCACCACATTAAAACTCACCACACTAAAACTTCTACTGGGAAAAACTCTACGGGAATGAATTCTACCGGGAAGAATTCTACGGAAATGCGTTATATGGAGAAGAATTTTACGGCGAAGATTTCTACGGCTAAATATTCTACTGGGAAGAATTCTACGGGGATGGGCAGTCTGAGAAAGAATTGTCTTTGAGAAAAGTTGTTTTGGCGTAGAATTATTATTTGGTTATTACATTTATAAAACGATAGAGGGTGCTAAGATCAAAATTTTATATCTCGGTAACAATGCTTGACAATGCTTGGTACAGGAAATCCTTGGGGAAATTTTCAAAGACTAGAAAGTAATTCTAAATTCCATCGACAGAGGGTGTTAAGGGCAAAAATTATAACTTGGGAACCGCTGAACCGATCTATGCAAAATAATAATTCTAATGACCATATAATGACTAAAAAAGGAAAAATAAAAAACTAATAAAAAAAAAACTTTTTAAAAAACAAGCTTTTAAAAAAATCTGTACTAAAAAATTAAAAATAAATTTATTAAAAATATAAAATATATTTATAGTAGGTAGGTATGTATATTTATAATGAATACATATTAATATATGAAATAAATTAAATTCAATCTTATTCAATTTATATTACTAAGATATACGTTTATAAGCAATAAATTTTAAAATTTACTAAGAGGTTTGCAAATACAAAAATAAAAGCGTGCGGCGAAATTATTGAATATTACAGTCCAACTCTAGCACTAATAACCTTTGCAATTCAATTCAACTTTTCAATAGTTTTCAATATAATTTTCGAGTAGGGGTAGATCTGTATGGGAGTATCTATGGGTTTTGTAGGCAATGCAATGGTATCGGAAGTCCAATGATATTTTTTTGGCATGTGTTATGTTTTTAACTCAGGATAATCTGGCAAAAATGAACTTTTAATTAGAAATATTTATGTACTTAACTTAAGTTATGGAATTTGGCTAAATGATGTAGATTAACGTGATATAGGGTCGTAATTTCATCGAGGTGTGTTACACCTGTCAAATAAGCAAACCCTTTAAAATGATACAACTCTCGACTTATAACAGTAGTACATAGTTTTAAAAATTGAAGTAAAAGCTCATATTTTACATTATTTTCGCCATGTAGAATCTGGGTGTGACTGGACAAAGAGACGTGGTATCTCCTATACAATCTTGCCTCACACTGTGAAGGGTTATAGTGTGCTGAGCGGTTGCGAGATTTAAAGTATAAGGAGTTGTAGGTTTGTGATGTATAAGATATAAATATAAATATGATTATAATAGTATTCCTGTATCAAATACAAATTCATATTTAGTCTACATAATTACGAATGTAATATGCTCGTAGTTTTTAATATTTTCGCCGCACGCTTTTATTTTTGTATTTGCAAACCTCTTAGTAAATTTTAAAATTTATTGCTTATAAACGTATATCTTAGTAATATAAATTGAATAAGATTGAATTTAATTTATTTCATATATTAATATGTATTCATTATAAATATACATACCTACCTACTATAAATATATTTTATATTTTTAATAAATTTATTTTTAATTTTTTAGTACAGATTTTTTTAAAAGCTTGTTTTTTAAAAAGTTTTTTTTTTATTAGTTTTTTATGTACTTCATTTCAATTTCAGTAATTTGCTAGTCTCGACATTCTGCGACGAAAGTAATTTGTGAATTTTATTTCAAAGGATATTTTGTTTAAAGTGAGATTATATTATATTTTTAATGGTACTATGTGTTACTTTAAAAAGAATTCTTTTGATTTTTTAATGACGGAATGAAAGTGAAGTTTATTAATAAATTTTAAACATGTCTGGAACATAGTCCTCAATATTCTATAATGCTTGCAAATACTTTCATCTGGTTATTCTTAATGGATATTTTAAAATAAAATTTCAAAAGTATTCATAATATTTAATTTTTATGCTTTCGATTGCGTTTAAAAAAATAATATTAAATTTTTACTATACATTGGGCAAACATTCGCACTGCCATTCAATTCAATTTTTGGCCGCAAAAATCATTAGCATACGTCAGTTATTGTGCGCATCCTTAACAGTAGGCAGGATAATTACACGCACGCGGACCACATCATGTGCGAAATGCGAAAACGCGGAAATGCGCGAAATGCACAAAATGTTTTCGTCGAAAATTGCTTGCAGTGAGAACCGCCACAATGCACTGCTTAAAATTTGCAAAAGGCTGCCAGACTTTGGAAATTTCTGTATGGTACAGCTTAAGCAGAACAGTAAAAGCAACAACTATTACAACAGCCACTACATCCTTAACGAAAAAAAAAAAAAAAAAAAACAATTGTAAAAAATAAAAATATAATTTTCATTGTATTCACATCCTTTTTTTTTGTTGCTCGCGCGTTTTTAATTCCAATTTGTACAATGACCGGCCGGCCGCCACCATAAATGTTAATTGGTTTCCATTATCCGGACAAATCCTGTGCGCAGCCTATGTTGCGGTCCAGCCAGAATGACAGTTCAATAAACAAAACTGCTTTTGCTACTTTTTTTGCATTTATTTTTTAAAATTTATTAAAAAAAGAAAATTGTTGAACAGTCAGATTTATTTGCGGAAATGTTCGCATAAATGAGCACGCATTATTTGCACGCACCGCAGACATATTGTTAAATGGTCAGTGATGCTGCCGGATGCGGACACATTTTGAAAAATTTTCATTTCCGTTGTCATGTTTGTTTGTTAAGTGCAAAATTAGAAATGCGTTTTACTATTGATGAGTGATAGATAGATGGATAGAAAAAAATAAAGTGAAAAATTGAACAAAACTATTTGGGATTTATGGTGAAATTAAATTTTGCGTTCAATTTGCAAAACAGACTTCAATATTACTTTTTTTTGTTTAAAATGTTTAAAAAATTAAAAAAAAAATTATATAAATTATCAGTGAAATATTCAACAAGTCAAATTGTTTGGCTTTTCATATTAAAATTTTTCTTAAAATTTGGTAAAACTTAAAAATATATAATATTTTCTAAAGTTATGATTTAAAAAATACATCCAAATCTGTATTATTTTCCAAATTTGAATATTTTGGAAAATAATTACATTTCATGTAATATTTTTACATGAATTTAACGTTGACAAAACACTTACATAATGTATTCTATATATAGTGAAAATACTTTAAACATTCGGTTTATATAATAATACTAAGTACAATCTATAAAATATAACAAATTACAAAAAAACAGTTATTTGCGATACACTTACAAAACAATTACAAAACACTTACAAACACTTTCAAAACACTTTCAAAACACTTACAAAACACTTACAAAACAATTACAAAACACTTAAAAAACTATAATAAATCACCTTTTCATTTAAATTTTTATGTAAAAGTTGAGTCTTTTATAATCAATTAATTATATATTAAAAATAGAAAATATTAGTAAAAAAATAAAACATTTAATATAATTGTTAGTTTATTATGAAATAACAGAATATTTTTACATGAATTTAACATTGACAAAACACTTACATAATGTATTCTATATATAGTGAAAATACTTTCAACATTCGGTTTATATAATAATACTAACTACAATCAATAAAATATAACAAATTACAAAAAAACGGTTATTGCGAAACACTTACAAAATACATAAAAACAACTTACAAAAACACTTACAAAACAATTACAAAACACTTACAAACACTTTCAAAACACTTACAAAACACTTACAAAACAATTACAAAAATTACAAAACACTTTAAAAACTATAATAAATCACATTTTCAATTAAGTTTCAATATATTACTTGTATTTAAAAATACTTACAAAAGACTTACAAAAACTTACAAAACACTTGCAATACACTTACAATACACTTAAAAACCTATAATAAATCACTTTTTCATTTAAGTTTCAATAGTATTACTTGTATTCAGATATGTATGTCATTGTTAATGCAAAGACAAATTTTTGAAAATATTAAAATATTTTTTAACTAAAGAAAAAAAGGATTATTCAAAAATTAAAATTTAAATATTATATTTAAAGAGTTCCTACTTGCATTGAGGTTTCAATTAAATGTTAGCAAACATTTTATTTTATTTTTTATTTATATTTTATTTTGCATTTAACATTTTTTTTTCATATATTAAAAAATATCATAACTCATCGACCTACCCAAAATAGCACACCACAATAATTTGTTTGAATTTAGTTTGTAGCAAAAACACTTTAAAAACTATAATAAATCACATTTTCAATTAAGTTTCAATATATTACTTGTATTTAAAAATACTTACAAAACACTTTCAAAACACTTACAAAAACTTACAAAACACTTACAAAACAATTACAAAACACTTACAAAACACTTAAAAAACTATTATAAATCACATTTTCATTTAAGTTTCAAAAGTATTACTTATATTCAGATATTTATGTCATTGTTAATGCAAAGACAAATTTTTAAAATATTTAAATAATTTTTAACTAAAGAAAAAAAGCATTATTCAAAAATTGAAATTTAAATATTATATTTAAAAGAGTTCTTTTTTGCATTGAGGTTTCAATGTAAATGATAGCAAAAATTTTATTTTTTATTTTTTATTTTGTTATTAACATTTTTTTTCATATATTAAAAAATATCATAACTCATCTACCTACCCAAAATAGCACACCACAATAATTTGTTTGAATTTAGTTTGTAGCCCAGCAACTTTTGCAACATTTTCCAAATATTTTTAATTTGTGGTTCCTCAAAGGATTTGGCCGCAAACGTTGAAAAATTATCAAAAGCAAAACTAAACGGTAAATTACATAGATGTTTTTTGATTCATTTTTTTTTATGATACTTTGTAAAGCTCATGTGCGAGGTTTGTGTAGCTTATAATGTAGCTGCTTTTTGAAAAAAATGTTTTACCAATTTTACTATAAATTCCGCACAGCATCAGTCAAATAGACTCATTTTTATTTTGTTTTAATTTTTTTATTATTTCGGTCTATCTTGCATACGTTTGAAATGATTACAAAATGATATGGACTACGTTATGTGAACGTTGGCTGTGTAGCTTATAGTATACAGAAAAAAAACTATACAATTAATAGTATTTGTTATTATTTCAATATTTTTTTTATATTAAAATTTGTCAATTGTATAAGCAATTCTTTTAAACGGTATATACTATTAAATATTACAAAATACTTTTGAAAATAATTATATGGACTTTAAAAATATTTCTGGATTTATATGAATATTAATAGTTCATCAATAACATGAACTATATTAAAATTTGCTTAATTATACAACCAACATAAAGCATTTCTTTTGAGTGTAGTAGTTTGTATTAGGAGCACTTTTTTTTGCATTATTTCCAAAGTCTGTGCCGGGCATTACTTCATTCGCAGACAAACCACAAGAGTGGCCACAGTTCCAAATGCATGCAGCTCGAGATTAATTTCACAAAAGAGTTTGTGATCGCAGTGATAGGGTTGGCAAAAAAGGAATTGGCTTTGGTCATTGTGGAATTTTGTAGCAGCAGGATTTCGAGTTTTTGTAAATCAAATATATTTCTCTATTTGTATGCAAAATATTTAATAAACTTGATTGCATATTTAGGGGATTTATATTTTATATTAATGGTATTAAATACATTCAAAATATTCATATAATTATATTTAACAAATATAAGTAAAATATTTTGCAAAGAAGAATGCATTGCATACTTTAATCTTATCAAAGCATAAAAAGTTACCTACTGTGATGCATCAAATTCTACGGAATATCGTGGAAAATATTCAACATTTTTTAAGGGTACAGCAATATAAAACCTTGTAGGACATAAATAAATGTTAAGAATGTCTGAGAAAAAGTTGCAATATCATTTAGAGAGTTAATAAAAAAAATGTATGCCTAATGGTAAGTAATTTTTTTTATAATGTTATTAAATAATATAAAAATTACATTTAAATATTAGAAAATGTAATAACGTTAAATAAAAAATAATAGTACAATTTAAGAAATTTGTATAGGATAACCTACATTAAATTGAATATGAAAATAAACAAATTTTTGAAGACAAATATTTAGAATGTATGGAGGTATTAATAGTAAGAGTAATTTGGAGAAAAGATTTCAAATTGATACCTAAAGACATAGTTTTATGGTTTACTAATGTTTTTTTATAAGCTGGGTCGCATTGATTACACGCAGATTTAATTTTTGACAAACTTTATATTTACTCTATATGTCAAATTTTAAAATCTTTAGATTCAATAAATTGTTAAGGGTAGTTTTCCAATATACTACGACTTAAAATGCCTTAAACATTTTTCGAAGGTGCTTCGAGATGAAAATTCGAACTCATTCTACATTGATACTCTTTAAAAGATTATTAAATATTTTACCAAGTATGTAAAATAAAAATCTTTTAAAGAGTATCGATGTAGAATGAGGTTTAAACATTTTTCAGATGACAAAAACTGATATTATTTTTTATATATTTTATATTTTGGTATTTAAAGAACTTTTATTTATTACACATTTTAAATCTATATTTAGTAATTTTTTTTCAATTTGTTGTTCCTATTTTGATGATGTTATACAAAAGAGAATATGAAAGTTCAGTGAATTGTGGATTGATTGGATATTTCACGAACAACCATGATCTGGTTTTAATGGTTATTGGCGGCACTTAACAATTATATATAATCGGATTTTCGATATTTCGATAATTTTCCGTGTTATTGATTGTTTTATATAGCAACTAGCTGGACCCGTGCACGACTCGTGCCAAGATTTTGTGAATTCATAGATATAAAGCTATTTTATTAATATAAAAAATCATTATTATTATTTTTTATATCAGGGGCCCGTGATTCGCTGTGGAAGTTTTTATTGGTTTTATCAATGTAGTAACCAAATAATAATGCTCCGCCAAAACAACTTTTCTCAAAGACAATTCAGACAGTAGAATATTTCGCCACAGAATTCTTCCCAGTAGAAATCTTCGTCGTAAAATTCTTCCCCATAGAACGCTTTAACGTAGAATTCTTCCCGGTAGAACTCTTCCCGGTAGAGTTCTCCCCGTAGAATTTTTCCCAGTAGAAGTTTTAGTGCAGTTAGTTTTAATGTGGTGAGTTTTAGTGTGTTGAATTTTTAGTTTAGTGAATTTTTAGTGTGGTGAGTTTTAGTGTGGTGTGTTTTAGTGTGGTGAGTTTTGGTGTGGTGAGTTTTAGTGTGGTGAGTTTTAGTGTGGTGAATTTTTAGTGTAGTGAGTTTTAGTGTAGTGAGTTTTATTGTGGTGAGTTTTAGTGTGGTGAGTTTGGGTGTGGTGAGTTTTTAGTATGGTGAGTTTTAGTGTGGTGAGTTTTAGTGTGGTGAATTTTGGTGTGGTGAGTTTAAGTATGGTGAATTTTTAGTGTGGTGAGTTTTAGCGTGCTGAGTTTTATTGTGGTGAGTTTTATTGTGGTGAGTTTTAGTGTGGTGAGTTTTAGTGTGGTGAATTATAGTTTTTTATTTCATCTTTTTAGATTGTGTATGTGCTGAGTTATGTCGTTTTGAAAGTTTAGGTTGTATGGGAGGTAACACGCCCCTTTGTCCAATCCCGCCCATATATAGCCTATGACACCCTCCAGACTCCATAGTATCCTGGTGCAAAATTTCAGTTTAATCGGTTTAGACGTGATGCTGGAACAAAGAGACAGACAGACAGACAGACAGACAGACAGACAGACAGACAGGCAGACTGGCAGACGGACCAAGAGTTTTATATATATAGATAAACACATATTCAGATCATTAAATATTTATAGACCTTGCACACAGAATAGAGATTTGTTGCGCCAACCAACTCTTTGCGCAGCCTACTTATTCGTTTCTCTCAACCGCTTAGTTGGTTAGTTTGAACTGAAACCAATTTTAAACTCTTTTAGAACAATTTTGTACAGATTTAGAACCATTAGGGGTTTGTATAGACTAATTTTTTATGTGTATAGGCTAATATGGCACTTCCGCCAGAAAATTTCAATCGAAGTTACAACTAAATTTTTCAAGTTACAACTAAATTTTTCATTCTTCCAACCTCATTCCAACCTCATGGATTTCTCTGTGTGTGCTTATTGTAGTTAAAAGAGTATATTATAATATTTATGGTACAACAACATATTGTATTAATAGTTTCAATAATACTGAACTAATGGGACGCATCCTATTGATCAATTTTAATAGTATAAATTATGGTTTTTCTATTCAAATACTATTTATTTACCGTGTTTTTTTTTTGGTGTATATAATAATAATATACAATCTGAACCAAATAATTATACAATTCAATTAAATTGTAATTAGATATTATTCCTTATAATTATATGGTAAATTCGAATTACGTTATAATTACATTCAAGCATATTCAAACAAATCTTTTCTATACAAATCTTTTCTATATCCCATCGATTTGTCTGTTCTTTATCTGCCGACCATTTCAATTAGATCTGAGAACTGACATCGAATTTGGAAAAATTCATCGCTTAGTGTTGTCACTACAAAAAAGAAAGGATTCTTTGAATTTTTTTCAAATTTTTCTATAAAAGTGGATAGTGTTTATAGAATTAAAAAAAAAAACAGAATTCTAGTCTATATTAAGTCGATATCTATGATGACAAAAATAAGTAATACCATTCTAAATAGGTTGGATTTTATTAAAAACACTATCGTTTCTGTATAATTACAGATTACTATACTTAATACGGGTTAAAATTTATAAAAGTTTTAAAATACTTTTATATTTTGCATATAAGGATAAGAACAATTACACCTTACATATCATAACTGCCATGCCAAAGGGGCGAATAGGCATTTTTAAAAATATTGGGAAATCAATTTTTTTTTTAAATCAAGTACTTTAAAAATTAGTAAAAAAACAGAAGTCTAGACGCTGAACCCAAGCGGTTTTCAAGCATAAATCGGCCGATACTGCTGCAATTTCACGTTCGATATTCGTACGAAGTTCATAAATCGTTGGCATAGACCATAGACTTGACGTAGCCCCACAGGAAATAGTCTAACGGCGTCAAATCGCGCGACCGAGGCGGCCAATCGACTGGACCATTTCGTGAGATAACACGTTCTCCAAACTTGGTTTCCAATAAATTGATTGTGGTATTCGCTGTGTGGCTTGTGGCGCCGTCCTGTTGGAACCACATGTCCTCCAAGTCCATATCATCCAATTGGGGCCAAAAATATTCGGTTATCATTGAACGGTAGCGATTCCCATTCACAGTAACGTGCCGGTCTTGATCATCACGAAGAAGTACGGCCCAATGACACCGCCGGCCCATAAACCGCACCAAACCGTAATTTTTTCGGGATACAATGATGACTCATGGAGTACGTGTGGATTGCTGTCTGACCAATAACGCATATTTTGGTTATTGACGAAGCCATTCAGCCAGAAATGAGCCTCATCGCTGAAGATGATTTTTCGATGAAAATCCGAATCATTTTCAAGTTGTTGCTCAGCCCCATCCACGAACATACGACGTTTCTGGTGGTCAAACGACTTCAGTTCTTGCGTCAATTTGATTTTGTAAGGATGTAGGCCAAGATGTTTTCGCAAAATTCGACACAAGGACGTCACAGAGATGCCCAACGCTTGAGAACGACGTGTGAGAGACACATTTGGGCTTTCTTCAACTGAAGCCTCAGCGGTAGCAATAGCAGTAGCAATATTCTCAACACTACGGGCACTTCTAGACTCCTAGACGCTCAATTGTTGATCTGCTAGGACGATTATGACGACCAAAGCGCTCTTAACGTTGAGGCCACTGACTCCGCATTTCGGTAGTAAATTTTAATAATTTCGACTCGTTGTTGGCTCGTATATCTTTCCATCATGAAATGGCAAACCTTACTGAAGAGAAATGTCAAAAGAGCGACAAGAAATATGGCGTCGTTTGCTGTCCCTGTCTACTCTACTTTTTTAGCATCCCGTTTGAAAAACCCTGTATAAAAAGTTAAAGCAAAAAAACGAAAAAACTCGAGAAATTGAAAATCTTATGCCAATAGGGCGAATCTTTTCGTTTTTTTGCTCTAACTCTTTATTGGTGCAAGATAAAATAGTGTTGTAAAGGCATTAATTGGCTGTTTTCAAAATACCTATCGATTAGCAAACATCACTTAAAAATAATTTGCTAAACATTTTTCTTGCAAGTAATAAAAATTCAAAAATTAATTGTTTTTGTTTTACGACCTCTTTTGATTATTTGAAGATATTGACTTAACGTGCGTAAGGTCCAGTCAATTATTTTAAAATAATGATGTCAATCGATAGGTGCTTTAAAAACAAACATTTATTACATTTATACCACTATTTTATATTATATCAATAAAAAGTTATTGCACAAAAACCAAAAGATTCACCCTTTTGGCATGACAAGATTCTCAATTTTTCGAATTCGCACTTTCGGTTTTGGGCTTTTGTGCCTAGAAATATACACCAAAACTACACACCATTTTGGCACAGTATAATTGAGGAAAAAATACATTAAAAAATTGAAAAAATGCAAATATCAAAAACTAGACAGTCGCCCCCAAATTTACATCCAAATAGCTTTTTCGAATATTTGGAAGTAAAAACACTATGTAAAAGGGGAAAAAACTGAGTATACAGTCAAAATCAGCATCAGCTTATTATATAATTTTTTTTTTCGATATCTTTAGATATCGTTTCGTTTTCTAGGTTAAGTGTATTATAAATATTAGGAAATATAATAACATTTTTTTTGAATTGCTCAGGCGTTGGTTTAAGACTTTTGATGGGGATGTTGTTCTGCATTAATAATTTAATTTTTACCCTTATATTAAGTAAAAAACAAAATAAATCTTTATAAATACTTTGCATGCCAGCAACGAAATTTTACAAAGGATATAAAGGATATAGGAAAAAAATACTTCAAACAGCCTACGGCAGGCGACGTCTATTTATGTTAAGTTGGACACTACTTTTTTAATACTTTACAATTTTCGGAATATTTCACGAATTCTATTATTTTTTTTTGTAATTTTAAATAGCAATAAAAAGGATGCTAATAAAGTATGAGGCATTCAGTCAATGTTTTATGTTGCATGGCGCTTAAGAAAATGCCTTGCAAAAATGAAAAAAGTTTTTTTAAATTGATAGCAAATAAAATGGTTATTAAAAATTTTAAATTAAAAGGATCCCTGAAATATTTTCATTGAACTCAATCAAGTAGGCAAATAAAAGTAATATTTCTAGAAAAAAATAAAAAAATAAAATCTCAAACTCTTTACAAAACTCTTTCATTTTCATCTAATGTCCTGCATATTAACGAGTGTCCTGCGAGTGACTCTTGTAATATTTTAAGAGTTTTACTATTTGTTGGTTCTTTCATCCAACGTCTACCGCAAAGCAAAACGAGCTGCACGTAGGCGAGAGCAGTCAATTTTATATTTAATGGACTCAGTGACGCCTAACGTGTCGGCGCCGGCCACCTTTGCCAGACTCTTCGCTGGAACACTTATAAACGAAACGAAAAATGCTAATAATGTCCATTTCTGCAAATTTTAGCCATCGTTTTTATGCGTGAATTATGTATGCAGGGTACGTGTCATATTGAATGGCGACATTTGAATTTTTATGCGCATGCCGCACTAAAAAAGGATGTCAAAGGATATGTCATTGAAAACAAGAGAAGAAAATGAAATAATGATGGACCGAAGTAAGGGTAATTGAAGTATATTTAGGTATATGGAGCATACTATGCATTTTAATTAAAACAGTGATTTTTCACATAGAATTCGAGCAATTAATAATGTTTTTCTTTTTGAAGTGTAGCAAAAGCAAAAGCCAAGTTCTAGAAAAGTATTTAGAAAATAAAATGCTGGGCTTAATCTGCATCGATGGTCGTGTGTATCAAATTGGGATTAATTAACACAACAGACGCCATAACAAAATAGCGTTGGAGTGATTAAGTAGAGGTCTTTGGACCATTTTTACAATGCGCGTTCTAGAGGGACCATTATCCAATGTACACAAAATAAAAATACAAAAAAACAAACCTTATAACAACTTCACGGTCTCGTTAGCCACTGGAGAATTCACAAGTATAACCAAATTGAAGTCAGTGCTTTTTATATGAATTAGCAATGTAAGCAACTCCTCTGCATGTCTCGTCCAGTAGAACCCTCCATACGATCCCATGTGTTTTAGATGTGTGGTTTGTAGATTTTGTTTGTCTATGTGGTCGAAAACTTTTTACTTCTATGCTGTGGATTTAACTGCTTAGATATGCAAATATTAGCAGACTTTGCAGAAATCTACTTAAAAAAAGAGATTAGTTCATATTTTAGAATCGTCGAGTTGCAGTCTGTGTGGGAGGCTTAAATAGAGCGTAACTTTATTTTTTTTTTCATTTGTAATATGTATAATATTTTGGTTTAAGTTTTACATTGAATTTTAAGGACATTATTGAAGATATTAAGAATACTTATCTCAGACAATATTTTTGGCAGGATCGAGGAAATTTAGAAAAAAAATAGGCATGTCTGTATTCTTCCCATACCCCAAATATGCCGTGAATCTGCTAATAAAATTTCACAAAATTGACAACCTATACACTTCCAAAAATATTGCATTTATCTGTGTGAAATTTGGTCTGGGGTATTGATAGATTTATTGGAGTTTTTTTTTTTTTTAATTTGGAATTCTGAAACATAAAGAAATGAAAAATTAATTCCATGGACTAAGTTTTTGCATTAACAGAGTACAATTTATATGCCTTTTAATTAGTTTTTGAGCGTTTTTTCAAAACAACTCAATTTCGGATTTGTTGAAAAATATTAGGGTAAAGTGGGAAATTTCAAAAATTTGTACCAAAATTCTATTTTAAAATTTTTTTTCATAGGCAGTGCTTTTTAAATATTGAATATGCTAAGATATGTTATTTTTTTTTATTTTGGAGCCAAAAATGAATCATAGAAAAAAATTTGTAGGAGAGTCTGTTGTAAAATGGAATACGTTTAGATTTTCCTCCAAAAAAGTACAGTTGACTAATTTTTTGAATTCCATAGACTAAGGTTTTGC